>OY987278.1:2855268-3455268 GCA_963920785.1 Sphagnum contortum
TTTGCATACAATCCAAATGTTGATTGAACCATAATTGATAGGAGTATTGACTTCATTGTGTTTACAATTCAATAACGAAAAAAAATTAAAAATGATCCTTAAACCTCAAACTAGATGTTTTATTACACAAGTCATCAACTTCCTAGTAAGTAGTTTATTCTTTCTAATAAATATATCTAATGAAGGCACAAGGAAAAAATCCAAACAAAAGTATGTAAGACTTGTATGATATTGAAGGCTCAAAAGTCAACCAAGATGTTGTTTATGGCCATGAAATCACCTTTATCAAACATCCAACCAATATTTTAAACGATACTAAACTAGACAAACAATTCACTAAATTAATCATTTTACTAACACAATATCTTGGTTATTTGCAAATTCATGAGACTTTAACATTGTCATGTTAAAATCAATTTTTTACAATGAATTGGGCACAAGGTTGAAAGGTACCAAGAAAATTGTGTTTTTCACATTCATTTTCAAACAATAAATTTTAGGATTTTTTTTTTTCTAAACTAACTTAAATTATTCAAACATGATAGCTAAAAGTCTGACATAATGAAATAATTTTGCAACTTGATTTCCTTTGGGTCCTTCTACAATATTATTAAAGGGATGATGAAAACACTATGAATACCATATTTTAAACCAAAAGCACATGACCAATGCACATTGAACATGCCCCACATAACCAAATGCTTTAAACACAAATCTTATATATGTAGAAGTTGAAATAAGTAGGCACAACTTTTCTTGAATTTAAACAAAAAAGGAAAAAGAACGATGTGTAAAATATATACATGATAATGCTTGAAAGATATTCCATAAATGTTTTAAAACAATAAAAATGCTTAAAACATGTGCACCCTAATCTTCAAGTTTCATGTGTTACCTTCACCTATTTTCATTTGAGAACTTAATATTAAAAAAAAGGAAATTGAATGCCTAATTTCATTAAAATTCCAAATCCATTTGCCTAATAAACCTTTCTAGATTTAATAAATAGTAGGCATCAAAGTTATGCCTAACTTAGTAGGAAAATATAATAGTCTATTTAACAATTTATTTATATGTGCTTAATTAGTTCTATTGAAAAAATGTTTTACCTTTTTTACCACACCTAGCTATTAACCTCTAGCTTGCTCTTATTGATTACCCCTACCTAGGTTAATTGTTCAAACATACATAATAACTTGCTTGTTTAATTGCCTACCTAAAACAACCTATTTGCACCAACTTAGTTATTCATCACCAAAGTTTTGCACAATGAACATATTTAGGACAAATTTCCATGGTCACCCACTATCCAACCACAATTAATTTGGTCAATTTATGCTCGTGAATGAAATTTTATGTTCACCTTACTACTTTTCCACCAATATTGAAAGACCCACATTTGATAGTTTTAAGTGTAGAGAGTTAATGTGTCCTAAACCAAGTCAAAATTTGTTTGCATTTGTACAACTAGTTTTTAAAATAAGGTGACGATCACTTGTTGGTATGGTGGGTATTTCAAAATACAATGAAAGTGTGCTAACTTTGCACATACATTATCGTCGTTCAAACTATGGTAGATAGTCCATAATTACATTCCATCATTATTTATAAACATGAAATGGATTTGAAATTGTATGCATTGACATTCAAGGATGGAAAATGCATTTCAAAAACATTTAGATTTCTTTTATTGAAACAGAATCTAATTATAAATTGAATGGCCCAAATTATTTATAACAAAGAGATTCACCTACTTAAACAAAAGGTCATCACAAGGATGATGAACCACAACAATCAAATATTGTCATCTAAAACACCATGTTTTTTATAAATTATTTTTTACTTTGTTTTTGTTGAAATGAGCTTGAGCTCTACTGTTTTCATTGCACCTTGTCTACTTGAAATTTGTCATATTATGATATTCAATGTCACATGTGAAATGAGATTGATAACATATACATAACATTGTAATGCAAAAGCTATTTAGATGTCCATCCTTTCAACTTAAATAAAATTAGTTTGGAATTACAATGTCATTATCAAAATTTATTTATCATTAAATTGCAAAATACATAACATTATAATGCAAAAGAAATCTAGGGGTCCATCCTTTCAACTTAAATAACATTAGTTTACAACTATAGTGCTATTAATAGAACCTATGTATGACTAAAATGTAACATACAAAACATTGAATATAAACTAAATTGCAATTATCTACATATAGATACAATGGTGTTTTGAAAATAAAATGCATCACCTACTTGAAATATTGAGGTTAGAATTCACCATGCCTTTGTTGTTTTGGACTTTTTTTTTGCACATATTGGTTTAGATTACTATACAACAAACAACAATACGTTTAATGACATAGTTGTTAACAACCTAGCCAAATTATACAACTTCACATGTGTATGTTCTTTTACTCAAGATTATAGTTTTCAAACAAAACCACCATTTTATTTTTGAAAAAACCTTACCTTGTATGCACAATTTTAATTTTGGCAAATTCAAACATAATAGTGCAAATAAACATGTCACGAAACAAATATCACAAACCTTCAACCTCCAAAAATAGAACATGAATTTCAACTTCCAAGAATAAAAATAAGAACTTTCAACCTTCAAAAATAAAAACAAGAACCATTAACTTCCAACTTTTAAAAACAAAAAAAGAAACAAACTTGTAACAATTTATTTCTAAATTGGAAAAAATAATAAATTATCTAACACATGACATGATAATTACATAAGTAAAAGATGAAAAAATGCACAAAAAGTTTAAAGAAAAAGACCTTTTCCTATTTAGTTCATCTTGAATTTCTTGACAATAAACATAAGTGCATGAAGGTTGTTGATGTAAAGGGGGAAATCTACTAATTTATTGCCATGTGTCATTTGATTAGTGGTTTCCCACCCAAATTTCATATTTTCAAATTCCAACTTCTAAATTGAAATTTAGTTACATACTAGTTGGCCACATGTTTGCTTGTTTGATTTGGTTACTATGATTTACATGTTTACTACATATTAATATTTAGAAGAAAAAAAATCCTTTGTAGTTCGTCCTAAATTTATTTATAATAAGCATAGGCACATAAATAAGTTGAAGGAATTGACCTTCATCAATGAAGCAATTACACATTTAAGGTGTAAAACATTGAAATATATAAAGGCAGATCCATATGTACACTTTAATTAAATTTGTAATACAATATACATGTTGTTTTTCATTTCATTTTAAAAGTAAACTTTCACCGTCAATGAATTCTATGGTTTGACAAGTCTATAAGGGGACATGATGTTGTGAGTTGTAATGTAGTGGAAAACTATAATAAAATAGTTAAACAATAATCATAGAATAATAAAAAATAGTACTTATATAATGACAATCTAGTGGCACAACTTGTTATACTAGTGGGAATCATAGTTGATAATTGTTTGTAAACAAATCGAACAATGAAATGCATACATGTGGCATGATCATATGTGTGAAGGCTATACACTAGTTGCAAAATAGTTGTTGATTGGGTGCTACATTTACTTTAATTGTAATGCAATTGTCACATATTATTAAAGTGCAAAATCAAACATGGTTGACTACAACCATATTTATGATTTATACATTCTATTACATAGAGTCCATTTTGCAATTAACTTGCAATTACAATACAACTCCCTAATTTTAGGACATGTAATTTTAATTATTAATTCCCTTTATTCCCATGGGATAGTTGTAGCATAGTTGTATCTTAGTTATTTTGGAGCTTTAAGTGCAAGGCAATTTAATTGCCATAGACATGATTTGTCATAATAATGTGTAAAGTTTACATATCTTTCTTGTAAATCAAAAAATTCCTCCACAAACCAAAAAGGTGCAAAAGAAGAAAGTGCTAATAATTTATGTTTTGTGACTCTACTTCCAAAAGAAAGCTATGTTTCGCTCACAAAAAAAGAAGAAGTGTAATTTCAAAGAAGAAGTAAAAACCTTAAATTTGTAAATTTTTCGCAACTATTAGTCAAAATTTGAAAATGTGTATTAGTATGACGTTTTAAAAATTATATTAATTGAAATAAGTATTCAAAATTTGGAAAATAATAAACTTTTAGAAGTACCTACGATTGCTTTGGCATGATTTGTTATAGGTATTGAAAATGTAGTTAGTGTGCACCTTGCCAAAACATGTTTGGATTAATGAAAGTTAATTTTTAAAATATTTTTTGTTTCAAGAATATTATTATTTACATTATTAATATTCATAATTGTTGAACAAAGATTCAAAAGAGTGGATCAAACATGTGACATTTGGAGCCTCTGTTGAAGCTTTGAAGATGTTGCATGAATTAGAATAAACATGAAAGATGGAAAGAGTAAAAATTGCCTATTTGATTGATCTTGTCAAAGAGTTTAAAGATTTGTTTTTAGCCCTTATTGAGGAGGAAATTACTTGTTTGAAAATATAAGTGCATGGATTTTGTTTGATAATGACATGTAGCAATCTTTGGATTTTATGAAAAAGGAAGAAAATTTTGTAACCATAGTGCAAGGAAACGTGTTGATTGAAATACATTTAGAAATCCAATTTTTACTTTTTCTACCCCTTGCAAATCAACAATGGAGTGACATTCTAAATGATGAGTTTTCCAAAGTAGTATTATGAATGAAATTGTTTTATAAATGGAATTGGTTTGTAGTGTATAATGAATTTGAGTTGAAAATTTGTATTTTGGATTCATTTGGTTTGTTCATTGTAGGGCTTTTACAATGTGGGAATTTTGAGGAAATTAAATTTGACGTTATTTGAAATCTCGTTAAAAACCAAATATGAAGTCATAAAGGTTATGGTTATTTTTTACATTTCAATTATTCTTTGATTTGGTCACCTATACATGTTTTGAAATTAAAAAAATGATATGCATGTTCTTGTTGACATCATGAAGTAACTCCACAACCCCAAAGACATTGCTCATGTGCAAAATGAAAGCAATGAGGGATGGTTTCTCTATCAAGAGGTTTGTTTGGGTAGTTGACTCATATCAATCAACTTGTAAAGCTACTAGCACCTTCCACAAGTCTTGGCATTGTTGTTGGGATTGTGCTTTCGTTTGTTTGAAATAATGTCTTGATTCCAAGTCTAATTGGAACATGCATTTAAACCCAACTTCCAATGCATGTCAACCAATCATCTTATCCAAGTGTGCTTCCCACATGAATTCAATTGAATGATAATTCAACAATGTATGTATTGTATGTAGTAGCCATGTTAAAAATATTGGGTTTCTATCACGAAGTTTTGCATATTTACATATATATTAAATCAAAGTACAAATACACATGATCAACAAATAGAATAAAATCACAATCAAAGTGGTTTAGAGTCTTAAAAAGTTTTTGAAATGTCAAAGTTGTTTGCTTTAAAATAAACAATTTCAAAGTTTTTTCAATTTTTAAACCACATTGATTGTTCAAGAATAGGGTTGGTAATCTAAACAAGGTTGTTAGGCCAATTAGGTTTCAAAAGGACATCCCAAGATGGGATGTCGACCTACCAATGGTGAAAACACATTTGAACAACCCTGATGATGATAAAAGACAATGGGGAATGATGAGATGACAATAATGTTGATGAATAATAATGAAATGGCAATGGGAGATGGTTGGGGCATCGAAAAGGGATGTTGGAAACACTAGGGGTGTCAAGTTGGATAAAAACAAATTGGGCAACAAGGAGTATTGAGGATGTTGAAGATGTTAGATATTATGTCAAAAGAGGCCAAGAAGTATATTGGGAGCATTGGGGTTGAAAATGTTTTTTATAAAAAATTTCAAACCAGGAAGCATGCCAAGGTGGAAAAGGTTTACATGGGCCAATTACATGTTAGTGAACCATACATGCAAATTTCCATACAATGACATGAAATATACTTTAATGGAGTTTTGAAAGACCCATAATGTGCCAATTTTTTAAAGTCCCTTTTGGCATAAAGGTGAAACATTTAAAAAAATTATTCATGAATAATGAATTTAAACATAAGAAAATGGTTGCCCTCAATCAATTAAAAAAAACATGGTTTAGGTATCCAACAATGTCCCATCTTTGCCACAATCAAAATACACTATAAAATTGTATTTTTTATGAAATTATAATATATATCCTTTTTTTCCTGAATCTAGTTAGCAAATAAATGATTATTAATGTTAATAACTAACTTTTTTGAAAATCATTTAACTTTTACATATATTGATATTATATTCTTATGTGACCAATTTGATCATTGAATTGAAAGTGCGAAACACCACAAAGTTCAAGTTGGGTTTTAATAAACAATTTGAAGGTCAAAGTCAGAAATTTAAAAGTTTGACAATTAAAAATTATAAAAAAAGCTCAATAATTATTAAAAATTGATGTTTAATAAAATATCCAAGGAATTTATGGATTTATAATCCAACATGTTAATTCATAAATATTTTCAATACCCTAGCTTGTTAGGTTTTTTAAAATCTTAAATGTCCCAACAATTGAACTTGTTAGGTACTAAAAAAATTTCGTTTTGGCACATTTATTACATACATGAACACAATTTAATATTGGGAATGGTTAGAATGTCACACCTTGATTTTCTTCGACCTATTGAATTTTGAAAAATCATAAGAAACACTTAAATGAATATTTTTAGAAATGTATTTTTTAGTACATTTATTGGGTTCCGTAGGATTTGAAGCCTCAATAATATTAAGAATGTTGTGTATTTTGATGTTCTTAATCATTGCATTTAAAAAAAGTTTTAAAAATGTAGTGCTTGTTTTATTCCTTGAACTTTCTGGTTAGGAACACAAATTTGGAACATGATTTTGGAGTTTTAATGTTTTTCTTAAGGTAACTTGGAAATCATTTTATTTTTATGTTTTTATTTGTAAATTAATTGATTATATATGATTTAGTTATGAATTTCCAAACTTGAGGCTATTGATATTTTAAGGGGCCATTTTAATTAAGAATATAAAATATAAATTTTTTTCAATTTTTTAAATTCTCAAATAAACTTGAAACCATTTATTAGAGCATGCAATTGATAAACATGAAAAAAGTAATAATCTATAATTATGAAAACATTTAACGAAAAGGGCCAAAAAAAAAATTTGATTATTTTTGGTTCCTTAACAATTATTTGAGGTGGTTCCTAGTAATACCACCCAAGTATGGATTCATCCATTTGTTTATCATATTTCAAATATATATATAATTGGGTACATAGGTCTAAGGTTTGATTTTTGCCAGTTTAGAATGATTGAATGATGTTAACGATCCTTTTCAAATAAACTTGCAATTGTGAACAATGTTGGATGATTTAGGTCATTATTCAATGTTAAATGATGAAAGTGTTAAATGATGATACATTTAATTCATCTTTTTAATCAAAAGAACAATTTTTTCATTTCTAGAATCTTTTTCAAAATTTTCTTTTTATTAATCCTAAACATTGAGCTTTTAAAATTTTTTGTGACAATGTTATATATATTCCAATGAATTTCTTTAGCAAATTCCTTTCTAATGGCTTTTATTTTGCAATCCTTTAAGATGGTCAGTTTATTCAATTTTGCAAATGTTTGATTCAAATATCACCCAAAATGAAATTCCTATTTGATAGAAAGTGGCTCCAAATCATTTTTTATAGTTAATATGGTTAAAATATTGTCAAAGGCTTCTCCAAATGTATGATAAGGAAACATAATACTCCTTAAACCAATATTATAAAATGGACAATTATGCAAGTCCTTGTGCAATGATGATAAAATTTATATATATTTTGTCTTTTTTTTGATAGATGTGCAAAAAACATAATGCATAATGTCTTTTGAGCAAGGCATTTGAAATAGAATCTTATAACTTGTATTAAACTAGGCGTCAAAGTCACAAGCATGTGACAAATCTTCCAATGACATACATCCTTTAAATCACCAATGTCATTTTTGATCTTCATTTCATTTTCTTTCTCTTCTAATAATGTTCATTGTAAATGAAAAGAGAAATTTGGCTTACAAAAGAAAAAAGAGCAAACTTTTGTGCATGTAGGTCCAACAAAGCTTCTAGCACAACAAGTCATCACAATGCTCACACATGACATATTGTGTATGTCGCATATCATGTTGTTTGAATGACATTCTTTAATGCAATTCATCCTCCATTTAAAATAAAAAAGTTAGAAAAAGAAAACACAAATTACTTGTTTACCAAAGTTATTGTGGAGGCCCTAAGATGTTAACTTGGAGAACATATTAACATCTCAAAATGAATGTTGTTTTAGTTGGTTCAAGAATCATTGGACCATTCTACCATACCTATGAAGAGAATGAACAATGAGCACAAGTAATGTGCAAGAGAACCTTGTCTATTCATAGGAAAGGAGGTTGCAAGGTTGAAAATGTGTGTATGCAGCCAATTTTAGTTTCTAAGTGTTTTCTTGGGTGGGACATGCAAATAATACATAATTTTATAATACATAAATGTCAAGGTTTCAGATAAGCAAGCATGTGTTAAAAAGCTCCTTGCACTTTGCATGTCTTTTGCATGGGCAACATTACTGGCATGATATACTTACCCTATTATCTTCTTTTGTTCTTGAAGTTCTGTGACATCTGAAATTTTGAGCATTTGATCTCGACAAAAGTCTCTAGTATTTGCGAAGCTACCAAAAATGGCAATCAGACACATAGAGAGAGAGAGAGAGAGAGAGAGAGTGTGTGTGTGTGTGTGTGTGTGCAACAAACTGAAATTTGCAATCAGAATGGAACTCGAGGTTTACTATGACATTACTGGTACTTGTACCTCAGGACTCAGTGATGGAATTCGAATAAGCAATTTTCAGCTCTAATATCTTGAGCTGCATTTCATCCCTTTTGACTTCCGGAATGCAGCTGAACGACAAAAGATGTACAACTTCTTGAATCCACAATTTGTAAGAATCTCTAGTTCAAGAGATGAGATTCAAGGGACGAGAAAATAAATTCTGTGACCATAATAAACATGTACTTTCTTGCAGCAGCAAAAAAAAATCTTAAGTCGAAGCAAGTTCCCCCCATACCCATACACAATTCTCACAGCCCTCTTCTCTGTGCTTCCGGAAGTACAAGGGGGTTTCTGTCCACAGGACGCCGGATGCCCTAAAATCTCCTTGAAGGACAAAACAGTTGCACACGAGCTGTGATCCAGGATGGTTGTTGCAGAGCGGCAGGAATTGTATTGGAAGAACCCATTCATGAACTTTGCCAGATTGAGAATCTATCGAGAGATTAGGGACGGAAAGGAGTTTGCAATCTAGGGTTTTTGGAGAGCAGGGTCCCAGCTTCAAGATTGGCAAACCCTAGTTTTGGTTTTATGTTGGAAAGCATCCACCAAGGCTTTGTATTTGGTCTGATCTAGGGGAGTGCTGTGGACTTTGCAGGAGGAATTTGTAGAAAGGAGCTGCTTCTGACACACTCGGAAGGGTAAGAATGTTGAGATCACAAGGGTTTTCCAGAGATGAGCTTGAATGTAGGAGAAACAGGAGGGAAGTGGACATTGCAGCCTCATGAGTTGAAGCCCTAATTGGAGGTGTGGGTTGTGGATCCAGGATTTTGTCGTTTTCAACTGCAGGAGGCTTGATCACTACCAATGGCTCTATCAAGATGGGTGTCGTCATGTTTGCTTCTCTTTCTGATGGTACATTCTCTGGCTGCGACCTGTTGTGCTTTGGACCTCGACAGCAATGATGAGTGGGACATTGATGCACCTCCAACTGGACCCCAAGTGCGATCCCTCTCTGACCACAGCTTTGAACATGATACTCAAGCAGCTACTGGCCAGACCACTGGCGCATGGTATGCTTCATTTCTTTCTGGCATTTTTTGATATTCTGATGGTAGATTTGGCTTTTCAGGTTGATTGGGTCTGTAGAAGTGCCAAAAATCTTTGGTGGATTTTTTTTCCCCTTCCTGCTGTTTGTCTATTCTGACTGCTTCTCTGTGAAGTTTTGAGGTCATGGATTTTGAGGGATGCCATTATGTGTAACGGTTATGCGAGATGTTGGCAGGTTGGTTCTATTCACAGATGCCCACTGTGATAAGTGCAGAGATGCCAAACTGGCCTTGATAGATGTTGCTGTTGATGGGCAACCCATACTGGCAGAGGTAGGATATTCTACAGTTGCAATCCATTGGTAGCTGGGAGCAGTGAAATCTCCTCATGGAAAATGAGAAAGGAAGTGAAAGATGTTGGTGGGAGGTTAAGTGCACTATAATCAAAGACACACAGTGCATATCACAGTTCAAGGTCTTTTTTTTAGGTGTGATTTTGAAGGTATAGTGGCAAATGCTTGTGGCTATACTCTGCAGGTCAGTGTGCTGGACAGCCCAAAGACAAGTAAACGGTTCTCAGTTAGCAAGGTGCCTGAGCTTCGTCTCTTTCGTGATCGCCACATGTATGTCTATAAAGGCGAGCTGAATGGCCCTGCTATCAAAGAATTTGTTCAGGTTATTCTTTAATCATATATTCCTCTCCTTCCTTTCTTCCTCTTGCTTCTCCTGTATTTGCATGTATAGACCAACTCTATCTTTGGTAGTTGCAATTTGAATGTAAATGGCCTGTATTGTCTTTCTATCATGTAGGGTGGGTGGAAGAACACAGTGGCAGAAGATGTGCCTGCTGAAACCTCCTGGTTAGCAGATACGTTTGATGAATTGCGGAACCTGGCAAATGCTTGCCTTCAGGTTTGGAGAACTCTGTTTTGCATATCTTCTTGTATGTATCTATTCTCGAAATCTCTCATTCAAGTTTCAAAAGGTGCACATCATATACTGTAAACCCTGAACCCTAAGCCTATTGGGTAGTCAGATGTGGAAGCAAACATACAGATCAATGCAGAAGAGTAGTCAATGAAACTGATGTGTCTACAATTATGTT
This sequence comes from Sphagnum contortum, assembly GCA_963920785.1. Taxonomy (NCBI): domain Eukaryota; kingdom Viridiplantae; phylum Streptophyta; class Sphagnopsida; order Sphagnales; family Sphagnaceae; genus Sphagnum; species Sphagnum contortum. The sequence continues at coordinate 2,866,209 of OY987278.1, forward strand.
GTCACCACATACCTGTTCTGCATTGAGACAATGTTGATCTGCATTTTCAGGCATTTGCCCTACAAATTTGATTCAAGAAATTCTTGAGCTGACATCAGGATTCACAAGGAACTGTCAACTGATTGCAGTTAGTTGCTCTGTACATGTGGATTATGATATGCAGTATTTGGCAAAGAGACCTGGTCTATTGGCTGCTGTTGGGGCTGTGCTGGCTACTGGAGGTTATGTTGTCACCCGAAGGCTGCTGGGAATGAAGCCCAGGAACCGAAGAAAGAGAGCTCGACCATCTGGCCGACCTCATAAGAAAGCAGGCTAACCATGCCAAAGGTACTTTACTTCCTGTCTCTGTGTGAGTGCATCCAGCTTTGTTTGCTTTCTATTTTGGAAAGGAACCAGTTCTTGTGGCCATGTATTTCTGACCAATGGTATTTGTTTGTTTTGTTTTCTTGGTGAAACATGCAACATGCAGGTGTGCAACAAGTAGTTGGAAGAAGCCTTCTTTGGGAGTTAGGTCAGACTTATCGGCAGTCTTATGCGAGTTTCTTTTTTGTTGAGTTTTCCATTCCTGTGTGAGTGTTCTTATGGTAAAACTCATGTGTTGCTGATTGTATTTTTCGTGTTGTTCGTTCAGGTTTTGTGTAGTAAATCCAACTGTTGCTCTCATCAGTGTTTATAGTATGTTTGGGAGGTTTTGGGAGGTGGCAGCTGTGGTGCTGAGGCACATACCAATGGATATCTTTCAATATATTAATATATTAGTATGTTTTGAAATCATGTCTCATAACTCAACATACATCGGCAGTTGCTTTGTGTATGTTTTGTTTTGATTAAGCTGTACTTCTAAATAATAGGTATCTATCAAAAGTCTCATAAATTTAAAACAAGTTGTTGAACCTGTTTTGCAAAATAAATATTTATGTTTGCGAAAAGTGACAATTTCCAATAACACCTACAACAGTAAGCCTTGAAATCAACCACATTGATGTGGTGATTAGACTCTTCTGATTGGGTCTCTACTTGAGGTTCTTTTTGGAGTTATCAAAAGTTGATTGTAATTCTTCATGAGTATATTATGTTGTGGAGGAGGATTGTGATGACATTGAATAACAATTTTGTTGGTGTTATGTGAAGGATGTTGCAAAATGATACAGCAAACATACCTTCTCCAGATTAGATATAGACAATAAAGTGGCTGTCAGTTTGGTTATTGATCTCCTAGTAACCGGTGACTCAGTAACCAGTTATCTCCCTCACATTGCTGGCTTCACAGTGGCAATCACTGTGATCTGAGTCTCTTGCAAAGCTGAGCATGATTTTTCGAATCTACAGGGGAGGGGCATCTTCTTTATTACCCTTTGTCATGCCACCTTTATTTATCTGACAATTATTTTGGTTCATTTGAAGATGTTTATTTATCAAAGAATCATTTTTAGTGAAATAAAAGACAAGAGGAAGACTATTGTACTTGAGTTATTCAAGGGTACCTGAAATCGAGGCTACTGATCCTCATTTCTCTTGAAATTGTGGATCAAATCAATTGTAAGATGGAAAAAATGAAATAGAGGGTGAAACTGTTTTTCTCTTCTAAATTGGTCTTGGAATGAGTTTTACTCCCAATTGAAGATGTCCCTGATTTGTGTTTTATACTCCCTCTTAAATAAAATCTTGTCAAAATCAAATCCTTCAAATCTTGCGAAGTGCTGTCAAGTTTCATGAAATGGTACCCAATTTTGTTCACTTTCCCATTTCACTCCTGATGAGGATGAAACAAGGATTTGAGGATCCACACAAAAACAGGATTTGATGATCCTTTGATGATGCCTACCCAGGTATGTATGTATATTATGTTGAGATCCATCATATCATATAGGTAGTAGGTTTGAGGTTCTTTGGCCCTTGGAACTAGAGGTCATTCGCATTGCAATTTCACAAATTGGAATGTGACAAATGTAAGGAGAGACATTTTAACTTGATTTGGATGAAATGTATTATCCATCTTATTGGCATTCACATTCATCCATTATCTTATATATAATTACAACCTGTGTGTCCGTGTGTCCGTCCGTCCGACGCGACAGTTCCGCGTTTTAATGGACCGGCGGAACCGGCCCGGACGGTCGGATTCCGAAAACGGGAACCGGCCCGGACAGTCGGATTCCGAAAACGGGAACCCAGGTCCTGATGACTGATGGGGTGGGGGGGGGGGGGCAGGGAGGATTTTTTTTTTTTTTTTCGCCCTAAACTGCCCAGGACTTATTATGGTTTTCAGGACATGGTTTTCGGGACTTGGGATCTCAACTTTGGGGCCTGGGAAATTTTAGGATATGGTTTTCAGGACATGGTTTTCAAGACTTGGGACCTGGATTTCACACAGGGGCTTCAGAGTGGCCTTCGGCCACGGGCACCCACTAGTAACTATGATTATCATATAGTCCAAAAATCAAAATTTGTAAAGAACTGATGGGTGAGATTTTGGACTATGATTTCTAAGACTAATGGTGGAGCACTTTGTCGCAAAATTGATTTTTGATTATAATTGGTGGTGTCAATATTGACTGCCAACATATACTTACAGGTGGCCCTTTTTTCTGCTGGCTATATATAGCAAAATTAAAAAATTAAAAGTGCTAAAATCAAGTGTGTGTGTGTGTGTGTTTTTTTGGTAGATTCTCAATAGCTGGAGAATTTGACAAAATTACAAAAAAAAAATCAACAGATTTCTAGACATGGTTCAAGTAGATTGCCAGAAATGTTGAAGGATGTGCAAAACAATATTACTTTCATATTTAGCTTGTAGTCAAATTTGGCTAAATCTTCCTTTGCATGATCAGCACTTTGGCTACATCACAAATTCACAAAAAGAACCATTGCTTAAATGGCACCAAACTTTTTTCTTGGGTCAATAATTGCATATTTGAGTTCTCATTGTCTCTAAAGATAGGTTTAAACAGGAAGTTTTTTTTTGTTTTCTTTTCCCCCATGTGTCCTGTGGGAGCCTTGGGAAGGTTTATGCCAAGTCTCACAAAATGGGAAAATCAGCATTATGCTCCTATTTATTTACCTTATCAACATGAGAGCTTGTGAAATTGTGTATAAGAGATATATACACATAGTTTGAAAATTTAAGGGAATTAGAATAATTTCCTATAATAGTTTTCAAGTCATACAATATTTCTATGGTGAAATTGCCCGAAGTTTTACATACTCATGTTTACTATTTGCCACATTTGCTTCAATTCTTTCCATGTTCCCACCATCCACTCATGTCCATGTTGAATGTACACAAAAATCCCATACACTCTTCAAGTAATAATGTATTTACCCTGGTGTTTTGTCATAGCTAGGGTGGACACAAGAATCCCCTATGTCAAAATTCAGGTTAGTAAGATTGGAATGGGCAAACTCCCTAACGTTGTAAGCTACATCAATTTATAAACTTAGTAGGTACAATAGAAGGGAAAGGGTGTTCATCTTGCCAGGCCTGACTCAGCAGTTCCCAATGGAGTCAATTTCTTTTTTTCTTGTTTGGACATTAATTATTAATATTTTATAATAACATTTTTGTTCAGAAAATTTGAATAATTAGGAGGATGCATGTAGAATTCCAATTTTTGTAGAGTGACAATTAAAAAATCAAAAAATATAGATGGACCCATCAATTCCAGCTCCCACTTGAATTACTTAACTAGAAGCTCTAGCATAGTTTACATTGGTGGCAAAGAATACAATATTAAACTAGCAAAACAGAACTTGGGCCAAAGAATACTAAACAAGTTAATGGAATCAAAATGTGGGCAAAGAATGCTGTAACAGGCTCTAATAGCATAGGGATTTGATCAATGGAGTTATTGGCAAAAGTATAGTATTGCTTACATTGTACATATAGTTCCAATTCCCACTTGAATTACTTATCTAGACTCTAATATGTGAGAATTATTCTTTGCTCAAGTTCTATTCTGGTAGCTTATGGTATTCCTCAGTGATACCACATTCTTTTCCTCAAGTTTTAAGCATGTGTGCACAAAGCTAACATAAAATGAGTAATTTCTCATAATGATATGAATTAAAAAAAGACTTAAAATTTTAACACTAACCAAAAATAAAACAAACAAAAAAAACCCAATCAACATTTCTAAAACTTGATTTTATTAATACATTGTTTAACTAAAGTGGAGTCCCTAACAATCATAATATTAATCATTGGATTATTTTGAAATTTATGAAAAAAATCTATTAATGAGGAATTCAACTCACTTTATAAGTCCCATAAGTTTTAAAATTTTGTAGGTTATGCATAACAAATGTTCATATCACATGCATAATCCAAACTAAGTTCTTTTTTGGAAGAATTCTAAGATGTTAAATACAAATTAACCATTGTATTTATATTCAAATCACATAAATTATCATTGTGATTTCAATAGTGTACCTTAGCTTGCATCTTACCTTGGAATTGTTGTGGGCTCAACTTGTAGTCTAAATACAACATTTCATGCCAAAATGATTGCAAGTTGTGGTACGGTCTTTGGTTGAGCTTGGGGAACGAAGGATGAAGTGTAGAAAAATATTGCCAACACATCATAACTAGACATAGGTGAGGAGTTGTGCACATGATTAGGTTTATCTATAGATGATTGATCAATCATGCTTACCATCACTTCAACTTCAAGAATTAAGCTATTATTGATCAAGCCTATTAATGAGAGGTAGAATCACAAAGAAACATTTATAGGATTCTGTGTGGGACCATAGATCAAGAACCTGAATTTCCCCAATGCAAACATGAAATGGTCTTGTTTGAAAATGGGAAAATAGAATGATCCCTTGTTCACAATGGGAAAATTAGAATAAAACATTGAAATATTGGTCCTATGATTCCCTTGGAAGCTCTAAATTCCCTATGTCTTGTTAATTCAACTTTGATTCATCAGAGGTTTTCACCCTTTTCCCCAGAGGGAATGCCAAAAAAAGTTCTTCCAATTTTAGTTATGACAAGAAATTAAGAAAGAGATTTGCAGGTTGACACTAGTTGATGTCTTGTTATAACAGGCTCATGAGCTGCAAGTTATAAGTTTGTTGGAGCTTGATCCACTTCAAAGCTTTTCAAAAAAGGGTTGTGCAAAAGTTGACATTAATGATCATGGGACTCCTGTGGATATGCTTGATTAAGCAGTGGGAAGGATTCTTGAAGAAAATTAGTAGGCCTCCATGAACCTGCATTGGACTACATACGAATTTGCAGTGGTATTTTGGTGTGGGACTGCAGGTTCAATCGACTCCTGGCTGGTCTACAAACCTTCTAAGTTCTAGGGCCCAGGAAAAAATGAACTTCTTTCTCAGATGGAGACAAAAACTTGTTTTATATATAGAGAGTATGGCGCATGACACATGTGTGAGGTAAACTTTGAGGTTTTAAGATATAGCATATTGATGTCATAATATACATATATATTGGTGTAACAGGAATGGCTGAAGCTGGCACCTTCAAGTACTTGTTTGAAATTCACGGAGACTCACTGATCTTGACAAACTAGGCAACCATTGTGATCTGGCAAACAACAGTGTAATGGCAGCTGGGAATGTAGTGAGCCAAGACTGGAGGGTCCAAAGTTCAAACCCATGTTTACTCTATTTGAAGTCTCTACTTCATCCATAGTATTATGTATAGGCCATTTTCGTGCTGCTGGTAGACCTGCTTTAAAAGTACACGAATAAATTTGTTCAGTTTATGACAAGCAACTAGTGAGCTCATGGTGCCCTAGCTCGTTGTCTCTGCCCTTGCTGCAGCTCATGGCTCTTTGGTGCATGTGAACACAACCTGATTTTGCAAGAGAGTTGAAAATTCTGTAAGAGAATGAGCAGTTCCTTCCAAAACCAAACAACCATTCAAATTTGTGTTGTTGGTATCAGTGGGTTTAGCAACCTCTCAACTTTTTTTCCCCTTACATTCCCACCTTCCATTCTCACTGTCCACAAGTAGTTGATAGTACTATAGTTGAGCTAGAATCTCCATTATCAATCCATGGTCTTCCACACCTTGTTTCAAGTAGTCAAGTTAGGATCTCCATTATCCGTCCCAGGTCATGGTATCTAATTACTAGGTAAGTAGATGATTTAGACATAGGTAAGGGCGTCTGGTTTTGTACTTCCACTTCCTCTCCAGATTCGTGCCTTTATTGTCTTTATCTTTCAAGCTAGAGGCATTGGGATGCACCCAAAAGCATTCAATAACTAAATAAATAAATAAAGGAAAAATACCCAGCAATGGAACAAGAGAACCCCAAACCAGGTCAAAGTCTGATATCCCTACATTCTAGGACAATGTGGAGTCCATCATAGAAACATATCCAGCATAATAACTGAAGGAGCGACTTGGGATTCACCATGCTAACAAACCACTGATGGTAACCACCATGTGTTCCCAATTTAGTACGTGGAGTATTTATGATCCTTACAGATGTCATTTAAAGGGAATTTAAAGGACTGGGCCATTATGCTACAAGCTGCTCGATGTAACTATTAAAAATGAGTGCTGATCAGAATGGTTCGGCCTCCTCCCTAGTACTCCCACCCAGGTCGAAAACTGACACGTGTGTGTTAAGACACCTTCCTTGTTCTCTCTTGTCCCTCTGATGAAGCAACAAATCCAGTAAAAAACCCAATGGCTGGAACCATCACACTGAAGACAAAAGGGTAAGGCCAAAGAAAGGCCAAAAGATGCGCAGCCTCGAGTAACTATGAAGGGAGAAAACTAGACCCTCTTGTGATAGGAAGCTATTTCATCCATAGCCCCTCTAATGTTGCCTACATGCAAATCGCGAGATCTAATAGTAATAGGAAGTCTAGAACAAGCATTTCTTGCTGACACAATCTTCCTTTCTATAGTATATGTTAAAGTATATTGAAAAGTAATATTAACATATTACCTGAAAAATTGAAAGCAAAAAGACAAATAAATGACCTCCCAATCATCTATTATGGAAACGACAAACACTTTCCCTAATGAAACGATCCATATCATTCCCAAGTGCACCATGCACCTCCATGACATCAGAATCAAGTGGTGCCCCTTATGAACCTTTCATATTTGCAGATCTTAGCAATGGTGCAAAATTCCACACTTGCTGATCGATTAATGACATTCATAGCCACCGTTTCCCATGTCGAGTCAATAACCACCACATTAGTAACAAAGACATGGTTTTCATTTATCATGTAAATATTAGTTTGTAATGAAATTCTTGACGTGAGGGTGTATCATCACTTTTTCCATACAACGTGCCCATTTTTTCAAACAAATGCATACATCATGTTTCTGATGGTACTGTGTGGTTATCCACTGACCTTCAAATGGACAATGTGCTAGATGCATTTAACCCATGTCCACATTCACACATGAAAATACTAAATGCTGATGGTTGAATCAAACAAAAATGGAAATGCAACGATGAAGTGAAACTAAAATGTGTGATGCAGGATGAACAAATAAATGGCCTGACAATCAACCATAACCTCACCCCCTTGCCCAAACAAGAATGAATGCAGGTTTTAGATTCCAAAAAAATGAAGTCATTTTCCAAGATAGACTTAAAAGATGTGTCATGATAAATGTTCATAAAAATTGCTTGAAGACTTGGGGTGTTAGTAAATGCCAAACTTTCAAAAAAGGGTGCATTTCTTTAGTTATATGAGGATTTAAACTATTTCAAATTACACCAAGGCATGGGCCCCCTTCAACATGAGAAACATACTTTTCCAAAATGGGTCTATTGAAAATACAAAACCTAAAACATAGATACGGAGCCACTAAAATCCAACCTCTTAAAAAAATAGATGGGGCACAATCCTCCGTAGATAAAAACTTATACCACCAAAGGAAATCGGTAATTAGGTTTGATGCCTCACTAGAAAGCCCTAAATAGACTGTCACAACCCCACTTTGGGCTAAGTGTGAGGATGAAATTCACACTCCCAAAAGTGAGAACTTGGAGTCCTCTGGGACTCTCGAAAACTTAAAGCTTGATTGCAGGGGTCAAAACACTTCACATTGAGGTGTTCTTTATGTCATTGGAAAGGTTTTGAAATGTAGATGTCCAAAATGGCCTCGCATGAGCCATTTGGACATTTTCAGCCCAAGTTATGGACAAAAGAAAGGCCGGGAGTCAAATTGACAATTTGACTCCTGACCACTAAAAGTCGGGAATCGACCCGAATCCGACGTTTTCAGGAAGAGTGCGACATGGCGTTGGAAAGGTCTCAAAGAGAGCTACAAGATTGCTTTAGACCTCATCCCAATAGGAGGTCTGAGCAAGAAGTTATGGATGCCCAAAGTCCCAAGAGTCTAAACCAAGACAGTTTCGGGACTCCTTGGGAATCCGGGGGAAAAAGTGCCATTTGGATGTAGCCTCTGTGGAGAGCTGCAAAGAATACTTTATGGGGGAAGGTGGTGGCTTCCCCCAAGTCCAGGCCGTGGTGAGTCAAGTGAGTCCAAGTTGCCCGTGGCTTGTCCCAACACCAAGGGTGTTTTCGAATGTGAATTAATTAACTTGTGGTTGGTTTTGGATGTAGGACCGCGTAATAATATAATTGTCCCTCTTCCTAGTCTAATCCCGAAACTTCAAGCAAGCCCTTCTCACCCCTTTTAGTGCTGGAAGTTAGGAGTGGCCCCAAGTTTGAACTCCTTCTGCATTTCCACATACTTGGACCTTCAAGTGGGTCTAACAAGGAACTTGGGAACGTGTCATAGACTCCCATGACCCTAGACCCATAATGTCCTTACATACTAGCATAATTTTCCTATCAAAACCCACCCAAAAAGATAGGAAGGAAGAAAAAAGACATATTGTTTGAATGATATAAAAAGGTCGATGAGTGACACATGACGACAAAATGCCCAATGTAACTTGTGTGTCTCCCAAAAGAAGAATATCATTATATGCACCATGTTTTGAGATAAAACCTCATTTAAAAAAATGCATGACAAAGTTTTAAGAAAGCCATTAGCACACCCAAAATGCGTAAGCCATTTGTGACCAAATCATAACCTTGATGAATTTTTATGTTTGAAAAAATCTTTGATGGATTCCAAAGCTTGCACTTTAACGCCTTGACCCTAAGCCCAATTAGGGCTAATTAGGTTGAAAGGTAGTTAAAGGCAGGGATAATTTCACTCAAAAGGCCCACAATGTGGGTATCATTCGCTAGGGATGGAAAAACATTGTTAGGGGCTCGTGTAATGGTTTGTAGGAATGTTTAATAATGGGTTAAGGCAAATAAAAGACCTCTTAAGGGGTCACCTTACTTTGTGCTTGAAAATGATTCAATAATGGCGATTTTTTTTCATGTTGCCCATGTTGGTAGTAAAAAGAAAATTGAGCACCATAAAACAACTTGGTAAAAGGGATAATGTTCACCAAAAGTCCTTTAACACCTCATAGTTCTTTAAAAATAACAGGTCAATTTAAAACAATATTAAAAATATTTTCAACGTTGATTTACATCATGACCCATTCAGGGTGTAGGTCGAGGAGGCTTGATGCCAAAAGGGATGGTTTCATGGCCTCCATGGGTTGATATTCTGAATTGATGGGGGGATAGGTGTTCCTAAAATGACCTTCGAAGTTGTAGGATGATGGAATTATTAATAAGTTGAAGAAACGCCTTGCCTATGGCAAAAAAACAAAGACTTCTAATGTCATTTACCATTGCCAACAATCTATTTGCCCCCAACATTAAGGCCACCAACCTAGGGATATCACTACAGGTGACAACAACAACAACTTGGAATAATTCCAAAAATCTTGAGGATGGGTCCTCGGGTATGAAACATCACAAGAAATGTTCATAAACCATCTTAAGTAGCCCACCCAAAAACAAATGGAAAGTAATGGTTAAGGCTTGTGAAAACAAAGTCCTATCTAAAACAAAAATGTGCTTAGGTTAGTATTGAAAAATAAGAGCAGGACATGGTTTGATGGAAGGGGGTGCAGTTGACGTAGAATTGCAATAGTGTCTTCCAAAGGAATAGTTGATATCATGGGCTAAAGAACTTTAGCAGTGTTTCTAGCTTTACCCAAAGTTGAAGAATCATCCAATGAGTGGTGGGGATAAGGAACACGTGAGGCACAAAAGGACTCCTCTTGAAAAGAAGACCAGTTGTTTGCCATAAATTTCTTAAGGCAAACAAAAATCTTTTGTTGACTTAAACAACCTCCTTGAGTATAACGCAAACATCAACATGGGAATAGGAGGAGAAGGAACCATGTTGACTTGTCCATTGAATCTAAAGCAATTTGTTTAAAAGGTAAACAAAAAACTTGCTTAACCTCGTCCTGGATGGTTTAAGGGATCTTATGAAATAAACGAGGGCACGTGAAATGAACTTCAAATAACCCCAAAATGAAGCCAACTTCAAAAACCAAGAGGGATAGAACTAAGGTGTAGCATAGGAGGGGAGGACACTTACAAAAGCAAAAAAAACTTAGTTAATTTGAAAAATGAGATTGACATGAAGGTGAACACTTTTTAAATGCTTTGAAAGGTCGCCTTAAATGTAAAGGCTAGAGCATGGGGACAAGGGGCATTTTGAAGCAATGGAGGATGCAAAAAATGGGCCATACAAAAAAGGGTTACACCTACATCATTATCTCTCTCATGTTCCTACTGTCTTTTTATGCTGAAAGGTGATTTCAAATACAAAGAAAAAAACCTTTCAAATGTTTTATGATAAATAGTTATTGTGTTGATTAGTTGCTTTCCACGATTTATAATAGTTGAACTAAATCAATATTTGGTTGCAAATGTTTTTGCCAAATGTATGTTTTTATTTCAAAAAACTTGGAAAAATGCATTTTTTTGGTGTAAATTGTGTTTTTAGAGAAAAATATCAACCACTTGTTTTGGGATTTTTTTTTTCCTTCAAAAAAATTATTTTATTTTAGAAAAATCTCTTATGGAAATTCATGGGAGAATTGTACAATCTTGAAACAATTGGGCACATTTCAACCTTCAGATGTTGATGAGACTATTTTTCAAGGATAAAATCAATTTGGAAGTTGAAATGAGGCAGTTGCTTTAAGTTTTATCATTTGAAATTCATTCATGATGAGGTTATTATAGTTTAATTTAAAAGATTTGTCAATCTTACATGGTCATCAGAACTGCTTACTCATAGAAAACTTTTCTAGTATGCCCACCACCTTGGCCTTGTGTCTTGCCTAGTCATTTAGTATAGTTGATCATTTCAACTAGTGCATGCAAGCTTGAATGTTTAGGCCTACTTTAGACTAGGAATCATGGCCAAAAAAACTTAATGCTAATATGGGAACTTTGAGCACTTCTTGGTTCAATGTATGGTTTCAAGTTACTAATAAAGTATTATGTATTTGGGAGTCAATGAGTTCATGTGTAAAGTCATTAAGGCCAAAAAGTAGGGACTAATGACCAAGATTTCAACCCCTCATATGTTTCCATTCATTTCTTGGTATCATCATTCTTTTGATCTTTGCTTCCTTTCTCAAATTAAACCCTAAAAGTCAAGCCACCACAAATGAACATAGGCATGAGATACTTGTAACTTTTGTGTTCATGGCCATATCCTAAGCAGAAAAAATAGAAACTTCTTCCATCATTCGCAAACAAACACAAATATAAAAGAAAATGAAGGTAGATGAAATGGAAATAAATCAATAAATAAATAAATAAATAAATATTTATTTATTTGAAAACATGATAAAATAGTCCAAAAATAGTTCCACTATAAAAAATTGGGGTTTCCAAATAGAACAAAAAGAAAAGAAAAGATGTTTTTTTGAAAATAATATCAATTTTTTGGGTACATTTTTTCTTAACTAATGTTGGCATTCATTTCCAAAGTTGAATTGATATCTTGATGTTTTTTGAAAGTCCTTACAAGGCAATGAATTGGACCTTTTTTTTGTAGACAATTGACAAGTAAAATTCAAGTATTTGAAAATCCATGAATGTTTTTAACAGTTGTCTTTTTGTCCTAGCCTTTAATATTGATGTGGTGATCATTCTAATTATTGTTTTTGGTCAATGGAGTTTGCTTTCATAATTGATTTCATCCCCCAATTTCTAATACTAACATAATTTTTGAAAATATTTTTGGGTACTTTTTCAAGTTCAAATTATATGGTACAAAGTTTTTTGAAAAGTTAAATGGAGGCTAAAAGGCACAATGAAAAAAACTACAAGTTTCATTTCATTTGAGATGATAGAAGAAGATTAGAAGTTTTGGTTTTATTCTTATTTTACTAGTAGAAATCAAAGTAACAAATAGACAAAAAATATCTTTCTTGCACCCATATAAGGTTTGGGTTAAGGTTCACTTTGATTCTACAATGTGGATTCCATCAAAACAACAACATTTTGTTGCAACATGGGCCCCAAAGTTGCAAATTGGCGTCCCAAATTGATAGGTACATATTTTTGCCTTGGGGCTAAATAAGGGCCATAAAATGTTAAATTAATTTTTTCTTTTATTTTTCAGCCTTGGCTTTTAGTGTAAAATGGGCCTTAAATGTAAATTTTCATGAATGAAAAAATGTGAGTTTGGGTGACTATATACATAATTATATTATTTATTGAAAATTGATTCATGTCATTTCAATTTAATCTAAATGATGCAAAAGGTTTTACTTAATACCTTTAGACTTACTTCAAGAGAACATTGTGGGTTTTCTCACATTAAGGTCAAGGCTCACAACACATGTGTGAAGTAAACTTTAGGTAAACCACAAAGTTTACCAAGCACACATGTATCATGAGTTGTGGATTTTTGTGTGAGAAAAATCACCTTCCTTTGTAATGGCTAAATATTTTAAATTGCATGTATTAATGTTGATTAATTTTTCATTGAACTCCTTTTAGGGATACAAATGTGATTTGCATGACTTCAGCAATGACCATCACAAGTGGGAAGGTGAGTGAACCAATGTAGGCATGTGAACTTTATAATTCATAATTTTCCTACATTGGTTTAACATTTAACAAAAGGTTAAATACATATAGGTGTTGAAGTTGTGTCACATCATTAATGTTGAATGAACATTGCCGCACCTTGTCAAAATTATTTAATTTATATTTCGCATTATTACACATGACTGATAATGATCAATTGATGAAAAAAATGAATTAATTTTGTGAAAATTAAGTTACATTCGAATGAAAATATTGAATGACATTGCATGCATCTAGAATTTAATTGAATTATAATTCAATCAATTTCAATTCAACAATTGGATTAAGATTCAAACTGAAAAGAAATGAAATGCAAATTGGTGAAGAAGATAAATTGAGATTTTATTAATGAGTATGATTTTGGGAAAAATAACTCTTAAAAGGTCATAGATTTGAAATTTACCTTTCCATGCCTTTTTATTTGGGAATATTCAAATGATAACTTACAACTTGTGGAATCTAAAGAAGTCCTAATAAACAAGCTTTGATGAATCATTGTTGCTAAGAAAATTCAGGAATTTTTTTTAATGCATAAGGGATGAATGATATAATTTTGTAAAAATGAAAATAATGAAATAAAATTATAGGGGATTGGCACTAGAACAAAATAAAAACAAACACAAACTTTAGAAATGTATTTGATTATGTCGTGAATGATGTTTTACAATTGAATCGTGACCACAACTTATAACTCATGGAACATAAATACTATGACCTTTTGCAATTAATTATTAAAAAATATTGCATGTGTAGTGTAGCTTGTTGCGAAAGTTAATCCATAATTCTTTTCATTTTTTATTTGGTATATATTAAATAAAACAAGTGTGTCTGGAATAATAGGCCTTACAATGTAAAAGCTTCCATTAGATCTAGCTTTTGAAACTTGGTATAAATTAAAGATTTTTAATATGAGTATATAGTTCATTAACAAGTTAGTCTAATCTACATTAATCTAAAAATGTAGAACCTCATTGAACATACCATCTAAATGTTATTCACTAGTTTCAAAACAATTCACATTTCATCATTTAGAAATAAAATAAGAATTCCCAAGCCAATTTGAATGTGTTTTTATATACATATTTTGTGTCCTTGTTCGTGTTAATTATCTCATGTACACTGAATTACAAAGCACACCAATTAGCTAAATTGAGGTAACAATTTAAATGTTAAATCAATCATGCCAAGTCTAACATGTACACATTAATGATTTATAAAAAACACCTAGAGCTAGTTCTCATCAATTTTTTAATTTTATTGTTTTCATATTTGTGAAGGAGATGGTTTGGTGATATGCACAAGTGGACCTAGCCAAATTTAGCTAGAGGTTATAGGGGGAAGTAGAAATGTTTTTAGGATTTCTCCTATAATTTGGCAACTTTACCATGCATGTGTCAAAATGTAGCCACCTTTCTACGTCGTGACTCGTGATCAGCTACCCGTTGTAAAGTTCTCGAATTCATTCAGGACGATAGCATATTACTCCTTGATCTAGATCGAGACCGTCGAGGGGATGTCGCGATGAGGACCGCAATCGACTAGATCGACGATCCGCCATCCCGCCATCCTTGAATTCCTGGCAAGTCCGTGGTGGAAGCATGGTAACTCGCTTTTGTCTACTTTATTGGCTTTAGGGTTTTAGGGTTGAGACATTGTGATGGCACCCAAAAAAGCAGCCAAAAGTAACTTGGTATTCCTACATTCTAAGGTCATGTGGAGTCCATTATAGAAACGTTTCACGCATGATTAATTACTGTACTGATCAAGTGGAAATTTTGTATGTTTTTGGCATTTAAAACAGAGCCATCATGCGACATCGAAGGGCGGATTGTGCTTACACTTTCAGAAACATATGGAATAGATGCACGATTCCACAAGACGCTGCATGATTGTTACAAGTTGCAGTCTTCTAGAATCATTGGCTCGAAGCTTCGGAATCGATCGCCAAGTGGTCGGCACAGCACGACTAGACTGCCGGACGCACGTAGAATTATTATGTAGGCTGTGGATCATCGCATCAGCGTCATCAGCGGACGATCGATCGTGCTTTAAATATAGTCTATCACTTTAGGGCCCAGAACTAGAGCATATCATTTAAGGTCTAGCGGGATGGCTGGTAGCGGATATGACATAAAATTCGGAAGAGATTTGCAGGCTTGTTGCAGTTATAAGAGACAATATTATAAATATACATTATTGTCGCAGGATAATCAGCTGGAAGAGACTTATTATTAAGTGCTTTTAAGCTCGACAAGTTAGCCAGCCGAGTCATATAAAGTCTGAGCGAAAAGCTCGGAGTCTTTCCTCTGTTCTGTGTAAGTCACGGGGTACTACTACATTAACGATACGCCTTTCGTCCGAGTTGCTGGGTTCCTGCAACTACTGGAACTTGGGTCTCGGACGTTGTTGACAGTTAGTGGCTGTATATTGCCTTGCTTCTAAGCCAATTGGCAGTTGCAGCTTCTGCAGCGTTGATCAAAAGAACTCGACACTGATTATGGCGCCCCGGTCGGTGCTCATGGAGCGGCGGGAAAGATTCCAACCAAAGTTTCCAATGGAGTACTATTGGACTGCAACCCTCACATTTACCGTGGTATTATTAATGTTGTGTGGCGCTGCTGCAGGTTCGACTTCCGCGTCTAGTTAGCTGGGCCCTTCTACCCCCATCTTTAAGATGCAGAATATACTAGTAATATATATAGATAACCCTCCATACATTCCAATGAAATAGAAGGAAGTGAGTTTGAGCTCCAGTAGTCTTATTAGATGATCAATATACTCTGAAGAAGAAAAGTAACTAGCAGAACGTTGAGTAAACGTCGTTTGCCACAATTTCCTGGTTTGACATGCGACTGATGCATGTGAGGATTCAATTTGGTAACTTATAATATATGGAGCTAGATCCGCAGTTGGTCTCAATACTAGTTAAGTTGCCGATCACAGCTCTGCGATGATTTCTATTGAATTATTACCTCTTGACTTGAATGTTGCAGCATCTAGAGATTCTTCTTCAATAGCGTCATTAGAATCATCAGGCTAGTACAGCTAGTTTATATCTGCAGATTCTAGGTCTATGGTTACATGTTGGTAACATTGCCCATAAATTTGGTATGTACCAGGGGCAGCGGGAGGCCCTTTCAAACACTTGTTCGGCATTGGGGACTCATTTATTGATACTGGCAACCGCGACCCGACTAACAACACTCTATTACCGAGTGATATCATAGTGAACCAAGACTGGACGTTTCCTTACGGAATCAGCTTGGGTGCTCCCGTTGGACGATATAGTGACGGCCTTTTATTCTTTGATTATATAGGTAAGGAGAATGTCGGGACGATCATACTTCTTTATTCCCATAACAACCTTGGAGGAAAATCCAAGTGTAGTTGAAGGGCGGGTTATTCTTAGTAACGAAGGTCTTTAGAATTGGTGTGTGAGAGCCTAGCTTATAAGGCGGGCTGGCCTTCCATGGAAGATCCCTGGAGGCAGGGATTTTTTTGGGTAATCTACAGGGCCGGGTAAGGCACCTCTATTAGGAATTATGCTGTGGATCTCGGGCTCCGCCCTCGGGTCGCATAGCATAATCCCCTGACACGGGTGCAGTACCATATACATAATTCACAAGAATTTTTTTTGGGCTTTCCCTGTAGGGAAAACAATAGAAACCTCTGACGAATTAAAGTTGAATTAACAAAACCTACAGAGAAAGCTCTCCAAGGAAATCGTAGAATCAATATTTCAATCTTCTATTGTATTTTTCGCTCATTGTGAAATAGCGAAATTAATGTATTTTCCTATTGTCAAACAAACCATTTCATGTCTGCTTAGGGCAAATTCAAGTTCTTCTTGACGGTCCCGCACGGAATCCTAAAACATTTTCTTGTGATCTTATAACAGCTGCGGCTTTGGGATTGAACCCCGTGGCATATCGAAAATACGCGGCCAATCCATCACAAAATTCGCCTGCAGCCGGTGTAAATTTTGCAACAGCAGGCGCCGGTGTGTTCACGTCTTACGGCTTCACCACAACTGGAGCTCAGATAACGGAGCTGCAAGGGGTCTTAGCAACAAACAATTACAACTTATCGCAGTCGATAGTCCTCTACTCCGTGAACGGCAACGATTATGGCGCGTATATTCTCAAGAATGGCCTAGATTTTGTGGTACATACTGCACTCCAGCTTGAAAACGGACCATCCTTCCTCCATCCAGCTACTGTAGCTGATCTACTTGTACCACCGCGTCGTCTGTTGAACCTCTCAACAGGGGATCGTCTAGATAACATGAAACGAACAAACTCGACATCTTTGTATTGTAGCTAGCGTCTTATGCACAGATCTTCATTTCCCTCATCCACAATATCTGCATGTAATATCATCAAAATTAAGACCAACTCTTCTGGTGGTGACTAGTCGAACATTTTGGGCGGGATAATTTCTACCTTCATGGAGGATTTTCTCTGTGCTAAAGCACTAGGAGAAATTTGCTAGTCGTGCACTTGAACGGCCTTTATGATAATGTGTGCCTTGTGCTGTATTATGGGTAAACCCCACTAGTGGGACAATTTCCGAAAATGCAGGGTGGGACTGAGCTACCCGCCTTCTTCTAGGCCCCTTCTTTCGGGAAACGTCCCCATCTTCATCCTGGGGCTTCAATCTACACCTAGATTCCTAGTGAAAGAAAATAGTGCAGCAGTGATTTCCGTGTTCAAGGTTCATTTTATCAAAATGCATCCTCATGCGTGCATGTGTGGCAGGGACTTCTCGAATTCACCATTCAAGTGGTTGGTCAAATAGCGGCCGATGTTGTGCGACTCTTCAATTTGGGGTTCACAAACATTGCTATCACGCAGCTGCCGCCTTTGGGATGTGAGCCTGTTAACACACGGTCCGGTAACTACACGGCATGCGTTACTCTTGAAAATCTCTTGGTCACATTCCACAACAGTCTTCTAGTATCGAACCCCTCCATCACTCTGCACCCTGGAAATATTATATTTCTTGATTTTTACAATGCCTTCAACTCCATTTTTAATGCAAGTCCCGGAACTACTGGTAAGACCCCAAACATCATATTTACACTAAATGTTTTCTTATTATCAAGTAACCCCAAAAGAAAAAAAACTAAAATTCGTATATACCATAGTGTGTGAATTTGAAATATACTTGATTATATTTATGCAATTCCATTCTTTGTCACAAATCAAAATTGTGGCAGCAAATTCGCTCTGATCAT
Organism: Sphagnum contortum; assembly: GCA_963920785.1. Lineage (NCBI taxonomy): Eukaryota > Viridiplantae > Streptophyta > Sphagnopsida > Sphagnales > Sphagnaceae > Sphagnum > Sphagnum contortum. The sequence continues at coordinate 2,884,426 of OY987278.1, forward strand.
GCTGCTAGATTTCTCTATTGTCTGTGGTATATATTCACAAGAAATGTTTTTGGCATTCCCTGTAAGGAAAAGAGTGGAAACCTGTGAGGAATCAAAGTTGAATTAACAAAACATAGGGAAAGCTTTCCAAGGGAATTATTCGGGGACCAATATTTTCAATGTTTTTATTCTTTTTTTTTTTTCATTGTGAAAAGAGAGGGATCGTTGTATTTCCCTATTGCCAAAAAAAAAAACCATTTCATGTTTGCATAGGGGAAATTCAAGTTCTTCTTCATCAATGGTCCCGCAGGGAATTCTAAAAGAGTTTCTCAATGCAGGGTTTTCTTCTCCAATTCTGAAGCCATGTTGTGATCCTACCACGAATACTTCGGGATGCGGGTATGTGGATAGCAACAACAAACCTCTCTATACTCTGTGTAACAACCCAGCGCAAAGGTTCTTTTGGGATAGCGAGCATCCAACTCAAGCAGGCTGGGCTAAGATCTACAATCTCCTCTTGACTTCGTCCACCTACACCGGTGGTAGAAGGTCACTTCTATGTTTCTTGTTCCCACAGCTCTGTCAGTGATTAAGCTGCTAATCGAAGGTTCCAAACTGGCTCATTAACAATACTCCACGACTAAGTACAACTTCAAGGACTTTGATTGCTGATCATCTATCTATGAAGGAAGGTAGTTTGTTTGCTTTGTTTAGGGTTTATAATACATGATAATAAAACTTGTGCTAGTATTTAAAATAAGAAGAGGCTTGTGCCCAGGATATGGGCCCTTGGTGAGGAACTTTGTTTGAAGGAGAGGATTGATTTGTTTTGGAGGAGTTCTCTTCAGTACTTAATACTGGCACTTAAATATGTTGGGAAGCCTTATAGGCATAATGCCTAGGTGTGAAAGAAAATAAAGTTGTGGTCAATGAGATTACAGTTCAGATTGGTGTCTTGATTTTATTTCCAAAGAGTTGCCTTAATTAACTAGTACTTGTATGACCTGCTTGTCTTTTAAGCATGCGGGCCCAAGTTTGATGCAACCTGTCCAAAAGACATGCTGATTGCAAGGAGCTTTTAACAAACATTTGGAGAGCTTTCAACACATCATGCTTCTCTAATTTTTCTAAGGGGTTCACAAACCCTAACATTTCTGACAATTTCAAACGTGTTTTAAGAGACAGTGAGCTAGCACATTATTTGTGCAGTTCGTTAATTACATGTGCTAGATGTCCCACAAAATTACAAGGTGGTTTATGTCAATATAATGATGACTAGTTTGTAGGAGACAACTCATAATTAATAATAGTTAAAAACTTTAAATCAAATATGATTTTAAATATTAAATATTTAATGACAATGTTTAGAGGATAAGAATCGTAGGAACGTCAATTTTCCAACTAACATTCATGTGTGTTGGTAGATTTTAACCTTGTATGTACATTGATAACTTGTTATAGTATTAATTCTAATGACAATGATTCATTGGAGTTGGTTTAGGTAGGACAATTTTAAATTTCATAAGTAGGTTGTTGTGGCCCTTCAGACAACTTCAAATTAGAATCTGTTTAGTCCATTCCCAAATAAAGATTAGGCATGAAATTGTGTTTTTTCAAAACGATGTCTTTTTAACATTTCTTTCCCAACACCATGTTCACAAGCAAATTTTCAATATCTTTTGCACCAATTTGCATCCCATTTCACTTTAATTGAGTTTTGAACTATATTCATGAATTGAATTGAGACTGAATATAGTTGATTTTGAAACTAATTCAATTTAAATTCAAGCTGATTCAATTCAGATTTAAATGAATTGAATTAATGATTTAATACACATTGCATCATATGATTACTATCATTTGGCTAGTAATTTGTGAATTACCAAACCAATTCTTCCATGTAATTCACCTTACCAAAGCAATTGCATGTATTCACATTTGTATGTAGTTTGTACCACGCATGTTAAGAAGGTTGGGTTTTTGGTCATAAAGTTTTGTATATTTATATATAAGATTAAATTGGATAATAAATTCACAATTTGAAAAATGAAACTTGATTTTCATTGGAAATTCTATTTTTAACAAAGTTTAACAATTCTAAAATTTCTTGAGCCTTTAAACCATTGTGGTTGTTCCGAAGTACAATTGCTAGGCCAATATTCCAAAAACAGATCCCAAGATAAGATGTCAACTTATCAAATGTATTGAATTTCTATTAAAGATATTTTCAAATTAGTGTCACATTTTGGTTTGAAGATGACCTACACCAAGGTTGACAAGAAATGATAAGAAAATAACAAAAAGACCAAAATGCCAATAAGTACATTAGGGACATTGGGGGCATTATATGTCAATTGATCATCATTGATATTACAAAACAATGTGAAGCCCAGGTGTACTAATATATAGAGGGCACTATTGAATAGGCTTGTGTGTAGGTGTGAAGAAAAAATGTTATGACTAGTAAAATTGTTGGATTCTATAATTTGACATTTTTTCTCTTAGTTATCTTCAGTGTACTAACAATGAAATGTGTAATAAGGTTTGGTCGGTTTGTTGAAGTTTTGAAAGACCATTGGAAATGAGAGAAAGGGATATTATTTTCAATGTGAAGCAAAATATGATTGTTTGTAGGCCTAAAGTTTTATTTTGAAAGTTAGTGGGATTGTTGGATTTGGTGATTTGAATTTGTTTTCTTAGTTATCTTGATTAAATTAATAGTTCAATGTGTAATAACTACTTATAAACAGGGTTCTTGCACATTTCTTTAGCACTTTGTTATCTAATGTGCCTTTCAATCTCTTCTGACGAACAATTGTCATTTTTCACTTATATTTGTTCATGTCCATTCAACTCAAATTCCAATGTTCATATGTTAAACCATGTTTCGTTATATTTATTTCTGTTAATTGATGCACAAATGCCAATAATCAACTTGGGCTCTGCATTCCTACCCACCACCAATGATGATCAACCAATCAATTGAAAAAAACAATGCATTGATTTTGTCAAAATTAAGTTCCATTCAAACATTGTTCATGACTTAAATCAAATTGAAATTCAATTAAATTCAACAATTGGATTAGGATTTACTTAAACTTACATTCAATTGAAAAGAAGTGGGATGCATATTGGGGAAGGTAATGAAAATCTACTCATGAATATGGTGGTGAAAAAAGAAAAACTTCTGAAAAGACATAGAGCCAAAAAGATGCATTCCCATACCTCTTTACATGGAAATGGGTTCAATAGATTCAAGTTTGGAATTGCCCAAATGACCTTCCCAGCTCACCTTGTATATACCATGTCCTTTGGGAAGATCATATTCATCCTTAGTGTCCCACTCAGTTCCGCAAAAAATTATGGCAATCCAAAAATAGTAGGTTGATCTAATAATGATATGCCCCCAACATTCCACTTCCACAAGCGATAAATGCTGACCTAGCAGGTAACTACCAGAACAAGCCTAAAGAGAAAACAAAATGATCTTGCATGCCAAGTGCAAAATAACTGTTGGGATGATGCATGGTAGCTGGACAATTGTAGCTCTACAGAAAAGGCACCCACACTCTTATGAAGGGATATTAGCCCAGGCCAAAATGATGACTTACAGTTTTAGAAATAAAATGGAAGAATCAGAAGTTGGATTAGTCAAGCAGAAAACGTGGTAGCAAATAGCCATTTTTTTATGACTCTGTCCCAATCAAAACAGGCCCATTCTCTTGTGTGGTTGTCTCTGGACTAGCTATTTGCAAAAGATCCTGAGACCTGTCAGATGGAATGCAATTGTCCTCTAGAATATGTGGTGTCACTGCTTTTGCTGCTTTTGTTTCTAGAACCACCAAAGAACTGTAGTCCAGTTCAAATTGCATGAATGCATCTGTACATGCTGTTGCCCCACCAGCATAATGCAAAAATTACATTAAAATCATCTCATGCCCAGATCATGTTATCGATATGGCATCTGTATATCCATCATTAAAATGATAATACACATTCGGATATGACCACACATGTAGAAAAAATTCAATGATGATTTTCCACACTTTGAAGATTGTGCATTTAAAATAGGTGAAAAGGGTGGGGTGGTGAGTGACGGAAAATGAGAGTACCCATCTGATTTTTTTAATTTTTTGGGAAATCTGAGAACCTGGGGAAGGGTACTTACAGTCAACAAGTTGTGCAAGGTGTCTCAAATTGCGAATCTTGACCCCGTTGAATTCTTGCACCTGATAACATTGCAAATGAATAATCATTTCACTACCTGATCACAAGATGGACCAAGAGAATGGAGAAGGAAAAAGAACCAGAAAAGGAGAGGTTGAGGAATGAAGAGTTTTACTAGAATATTAGTGATCTCCTCATATCCTATGTTGATGTCATTTGCCAGAACCTGATGACAAGTAAAAACCACCACAAATTTGAGACCTCTAGATTCATAAACCTTTGCCTGATAGGTGCCCACACTCTTAGGAAGGGGTATTAGCCCAGGCCAAAAATGGTGACAGACAGTTTTAGGAAGAAAAATTTCATGTGGCCAATGAGACAGCTCAACATGCACCCAGGAGGGCCCTTATCTTCTATTTGGGATTGTCAAGAGGGTGAGTGTTTGTTTTGGTGATGGACCAATCAGAGACACCCATCACCCCAAAAAGAAAAAAAATCATGTTGGAAGCACCCTCACAACTAATTAACACAACACCCAAACAGATATATAATCCTTGAGTCAATGAATCATATTTTCGCAAGTAGATACTGAGAAGCTCTCCGTACTTGAAATTTAAGTCCCAGAACAGAACTCAGAGAAGACCAGACAATCAGAGAGATTTGCAGTTGATGAGAAGCACATGATATGCATCAATCTAGGGAAAACAAATACCCTGACCAAAGAGGTTACTTGGAAGGCCATATAGAGAGCAGTTTCTGTACCTGAGACACTACAATAAGTTGTTGGTCATCAAACTCAGCCAACCCATGCCTTGCCTTCTCCAAAATCTTTGCCTGTAAATGATCAGGTTTGGAAACAAATCATATAACTGTCAACACAACTGTCAACACAAAACATATGGAAATACAGACCCACATTTCTAAATGATTCACATCAAATTAACCACCACTAACAAATCACTAAAACAACAGTTCTAACACTTGATATTGTGACACTAGTTTCTCTTCTTCTAGTACTCGGAGCAAATTTTACCAACAGGGAAGTTAAACGCAAAACTCACTGGGGCATCATACTCGAATTCAGAGCCATACTCTGACCTGCATGAGAAGCAAAGTTGAGAAAGATTTAGAATTTGCAAAAATGCAACACCTTTGAAAGCTGGAGTTTAGAAGGGTAGGTGGGCAGATATGGTCAATTTACATACTCCAGATAAGGATGACAAACAGATGTAAAAACAAGCCCTGCCACAATCAGGTATGATGGCAGTTTCCCTTCAATGTGCACTGGCACCTGCAAAACAGCATAGAAGTTCTATCTCTCATCAGTACACAATAATTCTTTGTGCCTGGAGCACAAATTGTAGAATTTCACCTAGTGTATAAATCACAGTATTTTGGATCTGAAATAGTGGATGGTGGCACATTCAATTGCACCAATGTTGAGCATTGACCCAAGTTCTGTGCAAAAGTAAGTTCAGGGAATTGGAGCAGACCAGGCGAACAGGCGTCTTGAGTGTTGTTTGAACCTTAACAATATTGCCATCCCGCAACAGTTCAATCTCTGCTGTCTCTCCTGAAAACCTGTTGCCAAATTTTCCTCACATTAATAGCCTATTTCCCTCACTCTCCACTGTAGGCATAGTCAAGGTGTGACCACTATGGCATTTCTGGGTATATTCATTCACCTCAGCAAATTGACACAAAACTTGTGGAGACACTATTTTCTTAATCAAATCAAATGGTTTGCAACACTCCCCTCACCACTAACTGACTAAGGGCGGTGGAACAAACCCAGTTACAGAAACAACATTATACAAGCAATATAGAAGCAAGGGTAGATAGACAGTACTTTTGACTGACTAGAAACCCAAATGAGATACGCTCGCCTGCTCGGAATGGTACAGTGCCTTCATTGGCCACTGGGATGTTATCAAACCTCAAAAGCACATCCCCCTAAGCACAAAGAACAGCAACTCACCATAAGTTACACCTCAAAACTAAACCAAAAAATTGGTTCCATAACCAGCCAAACATATGGATATCAGTAGGCATGTTTCATTTCCCAGATGCCAACTTTCTGCAATCAAAGTTAGAACATTGCAACCACCAACCAACAGAGCACCCAATATAAAACACATAAGTTGAATGCACTTACTGCTTGTATGAGATTTAATGCTGGTGATGTTGGCTCAACCTTGCGCACCAAAACACCCTGCCAGTTTTTTCCCGCCCACCATACAATGACACTTGGCAAAAACATGTCAACCCTCCTGAGTGCAATACCCATGTCTGCTAACATAGCAACACTCTCTCATGGACTGTTCTAGTCACCCATGATTGCAGACCATGGAAGGTCAACCTGTATTTGGTAAGCTCCCCTGAAATATTTTTCACTCATTTGTCAACCATAATTCACCTCAAAACTCTGACTGCAGTTTTCTTTGCTACAACCACAGGAAATAATATAACAAAAAGGAGCACCTTTTGGTCTGGTTTCATTCGCAATGAAGCTCTCAATGCTGGGTTCTCAAGTTTCTGCCATAGTATACCCATTGCTGGAAAGCCTGGAATTCCAGCCATAGTCCATCCAGAATGTATCACTAAAAGCCACAGATCATTCACCAGACTCATGACAGTCTCTCATAGATAATGAAATAGATAATGAGCTTGCAAGGGCAGAACTGACCTGTGTACTTTCCATTCCGCTCATAGTCACTCAAGAAGTGGTAGATTACATTAGTGGGTATAATGTAGCCTATGTTTTCTGCATCCGCTCCCTTTAGAGACTGCATTCCCCCAAAAGCATTTGTCAAATCTCAATCAGAATGAAGAAGGACTTGATGCCATAGAAAATTGAAATGATGAAAGACAGTGGCGTAGCTTTAACACATCATGACAAATAAGAAAGAAGAAGAATGTTGTTCACAGGTCATCAAAGGAACAAGCAGAATGGAAGGATAGAAGATACCTGGAAAGCAATACCCACACACTCACCCTTGTCGTTAAATGCAGGACCTCCACTGTTCCCTATGCATAAAGGACACCAAATGCAATCAGGCAGTGTCCGATATGACTAGAATGGAAATTGGACTTAGTCATATCAGACATACCTACTTTTTTGGTTAGTCAAAACAGATATAGTTGGTCAGTGCAGTCAAGTAACATTCATCATACAGCCATTGTAGGAAATAGCGGTTAATTAGTAGCAGACACCATAATTATAGAAACTCCTCAAAAGCAGTATTAACTGTAATGTCAACTGTACTATCACTTTGTTGGTAGAGGGTTGGTCCTGTACTGGAAAAAAATGATTGGTGGTTTATTGAGGAGTTTTTCCTCTAGAGGAAACAGTTCTCACTCTGGATTGTGGAACATTCTAATATGATTCAATGAGTGAGAGAAGACTTTGTGGCACTATTTATAGCTATTATAGATGGTGACTTGGTGAAGTTTGAACCAGATGAGCAAGGGTAATACCTGCATTGATAGCTGCATCAATCTGTACACCCAGTAGCTCTGATGCTCCATGAACATATGATGTTACCTGTGCAAGACCACTACCCACTCTGATCAGAAACAAAAGAAAATATACTTACACCTTGACATAAAGGGCTACATTCTTCTAAACCTAAATCCTTCTACTAGACTCTAATCTTAAAAGGTTGTCACATTAACTTTTACCTCTACATGAACTCAAAAAGGAATTTGTTATCCTTCTGTGGAACACACCAAAAGTGAGAAGAGTGTAGTGTTGGAAAAGAAAAAACGTTTTACCTCAATCCGAGAGACAACACCACTGGTGACTGAGATTGTATCTCCTCCTATGGGGTAACCCACAACTGTAACTGGATCCTGAAACTCAGCTTCTCAAATGTCAGTATGGAAGCAAGCTCAAGAGATGCACCTGCTCCATAATTCCACATAGTATGAGGTTAAGTGTGAAAAATGTAATATAATTCTTCTTGCCATCTCCCAGCCATGTCACTGACCCTATATGTGGATGCTAGGTTTTTGCACAGTGATGACACCTAGCACTAACCTACATTTCAGTCAAGATTGACATGACAAACTTAACCCAAATTCTCATTCAGTCACACTGCAGGTGACTGACAGACTTCTCTTAGAAGCAAAGTTACAACAGAACCCAGCAATGTCACTTGTTGATCTATTCCCACAAAACTGATTGGAGGTGAGTCCTCTTGTGACAACTAATGACCTGAAGACGAGGAAGGCTTCCAAAGCACAAGGGCTCCACTCCTTTCCAGAATTGCTCATCCTCAACTGAAAGCAGAGCAATATCACACTCTGGCCCAATTGCAAGAACCTGCAGGTGTTGAAAGGAATCAAAATAAGAACAGTACTTGGGCTTATCTTGAGTGGTTTAAACCCTTTTCTATTATTCTAGTGCATAAGTCAATACAACCCAACACACAATAAAGAAAGCAGTAAAAATGCGGAACTGAAGAGATAGGAGAACATACAGTGGCAACAAATTTGGTGTCATCGCCTCTCCTCTTCACCTTCACCTATTTGATGACAACACAAATATGAGTTGACAGGATCAAAAAGAAAGCAATTACAAGATTATTTTGTGCAAGCACTGCTACTAAAGAGATGTGGCAAAAAGAGATCAGACTCATGTACACAAAAAAAAGTAAAAGAAAGAGTGAAGATCGCAAAAGAAATCACTGCTAGCTCCAAGATTGCACAAATAAAATCTAATCTAAAAGAGAATCCCATATGTCCTATGATTTCATCACCAACCCAAAAAATCCACCTGAGTGTGATGCTCCACACAGTGTGCATTTGTGAGAACCCTTCGACCAGAGATCATGAACCCACTGCCAGAGAAAATAAAACAGAACATAAGAGAATTAAGCAAGTAGGTATGCTCTGTGTTCTCAGCCTTCATTTAGCACTCCAAATCCTGAAGGTGTCTCAAATCTACCAGCAAGTTTAATCTCTGGCTTGTATCCACCAACAAGTAGGGACAACTCCCCAGACCTATAGTTCATGAAAACCAGCAGTCCACAACAAAAAATTGTTTGAGAAAGAAGTTGCCCTTGCCTGCCTGTTGAGGAGTATTGTCGTCGTTTTTGCCACGGAAGAGAGAAGTTTGGGTCTGTGTGTGTGCAATACACCTGCAAAATCCAAATCTACATCAAGAGCTTCACCAGAGTCCTTGTTGAAAGCCACACCTATCTTTTGCATATTAAGTGTAGGGTCAGCCACCCCTGTCAGGGGAATATGCTGTAGGACCCAAGGGTAGAGCCTGAGGTTCACAGCATAATCCCCTGAGGTGCCTTACCTGGAATAACAACCAGGGATGCCCTGTTTGAAAAGTGCAGATTACAAAAACAATCCCTCCTTCCAGGGATCTTCCATGGAAGACCCCCCCACCCTAGGGCTCTCACACACCAACCCTAAAAAGCCTCACTACTGAAAAAACCTGCCCTTCAACTACACTGGGATTTTTCTCCAAGGTTGTCATGCTTGTACAACCAATGACAATTTGAGAGAGAGAGTCAGATTGAAACACACACCTTCACCACAGCATCTAGGAACGGAGCATCTGGCAGATTGTCAACCTCATCAACCTGTGGATCCAAAGGGGAAATTTTGAATCCAAACATTTCCAAATATTTCTTGGAGCTCAGAAGATGAAAAATCCTTGTTTAATTTCCAAGCCATATCAAACCCACATGATCTCAGGGTTTTTCCAACTGTGACTCAAGAATCCTCCTCTTTCATATAAATCTAAAGTGGAACTTTAGGGAGATTCTAGGGTTTTGGTTTCCTGAAACTTTGAATGTCTATCTTGCTTGCTGTTAAGCTGGTCACAGGTAGACATTACCTTGTAAATCCAATCAGTGTCACCATAATCAAGCTCTCGGAATGACCCATTCTTGGTATCATCCTTGATGAGTTCATAACCTCCAAAAGAGGGAGCCTTTGCAGCAGCAGATCGATCTTGATGCTTGTCTCGCTCTCGCTTGCCAGCTTCAATGCTTCTTGGTTTTTGGTGTTCATGCTGCCTCAAACTCCTAACCCTGGAGTTCCTATCCAAAGTGTGCAAAAGAGCAAACTGCCTCGGTTTGCACTGTGGCTTTTCACAACCCAGAAATTCCATAATCACAACAAATTACTCAGTCCTGGCAATTCTTAACACAAAAGTTGCTTCCAACAATCATCATCAAATTGCTTTTTCTTGGTGTTTGGTAAACAGCAGAAAACCAAAACTGGCTTTTCAGAACCCTAATCTCCAAAATCCAGAAACCCTAATGCAGAGGTGCCAGCCAGAAACAGTAACTTCGCAAAACACACTTTGAAGAAGAAACACTTTGAAGAAAGAAAAGCTCACAAACTCTGGCCCCAACCGTTGCTCTCTTTTCTTCTTCACTAAGAATTGCAAGTAGTATACTACACAGGAATTGTCAACAGAAGGCACCAGCAAGAGACACACAAAACAGTCCACATACGGCAAAGAAATTTCCAGCACATTTAGAACTTCAAAACTGAAAATGCTCCTCCAGCAATGTCAGAGACAATCTATGATCAACTGGGTTTGACATCAGGCTCTCAGAAGAAGAAAATAAGCACCCAACAACAACAGCAACAACAAAACGTGAGGAGGACAAGTCTGGTTTACCAAGTTATTGAAGGAACTACGTGAAGAAGACAATGCACTGCAAGTTCGCTCAGCAGCAGGTGCAGCTGCACCCAGTGCCACTGACCACATGCCATTGCTCATACTGGGGACTCCACCTCGTTGCTCCCCCTCTCCCCTCTCCTCTCTCCTCCTCTTCTAGTGGCCAGAGCAAACCTGCAGCGATCCCCACAAGCTTGGGCAACAACAAAGCTCCAAATTCTACTACACACCTTTTTTTGTCTAGGTGATGCTTAAGCTCAAATTCTTCCCACCCTTTTGCTTGGTTGCTTGGTTACTTGGTTGGTTGCTTGTTTGTCTGGTGCTCTGACTCAACAAGCTGGCTGCTGCAAAGCTCAGAATGGCACCTTTTTTTCTTCAAACGTCAAAAGACACAACAAACAAACCAGCGACAGAATTGGAGGTGAAAGTTTGCAAATCTTTCACCTCCTTTCCTTGTGGGTACTTCAAAACAAGATTGCACAAGCCTCCCAAAGCTTGAATCTTTCGTGAGAATTGTGAATCTCTCGACAAAACAGGCGGTTCTTGAGGGAGAGAGAGAGAGAGAGAGAGAGAGAAACAGAGAAAAGCGTAAGAGAGGAACAGACAACAGACCGCTGCTGGAAGCACCCCCCTCCTCCCTACATTATCCTCTAGGCTCTCCGCCATAGACTAGGAGGGGTCTACTAACTAGGTACCTACTACCAGTGCTGGCCGGTTCTTCACCTGTATCAAGAACCTCCGGTTCCGGTTCTAAAGACTAAATTAGAACTGTTTCGGTTGTAGTTCCACACAGTGTTTTTCAGTTTTGGCGTGCCAAATTTGAACCTGGAAAATATGATTTCGACCTATACAAAGGATTTTCCATGGGAAAAATGGCTCAGATTCGCCAGATTTCAAAAAAAAAGTTTCCAGATCGCCACATTTGTATGATAAGTTCCAGAATACAGAATACAGAAGGGTCCTGTTTTTTTTTTTTCCACCCATTTTCATATTTAATCTGTAGCCAAATCTGGCTAAATCATCTTATAGATGATCACCACTTCAGCTTGCATCACAAAATAGAAAAATAAAATCCCTGGAACTTTCCACACATCAATGGGGTTCCAATTTTTGTGGAACCGAAACCAAAACTGGAATCGTTCTAAATTTTTTTAACGAACCCAAACAGACCGCCCAACATTGGGGCCAGAGTGAACCAGCCCCCATGACTGCACCAGTTGGCCGTTCTGTCCATAGGATGGGCTGGATGATTCGCCTCTTTTTCATTCACCTCTTTACCTTAATGTTAACCAACATTCTACCACAGTCAATCTTTTTTGGCTGCTGACCTTTGACCATTTTCTTTTTCATTGCCAATTTTTTTCCAACCCTAACATCCGTACTACCCATGCACCTAGCTACTATACTGAACTAAATCTTAGCCCTGCCTACTAACTAACAATTCATCCTTTACTTACCTTGGCAAAACTCTTATCTTCTCTTGGTTAAACTTTTTTTTTTTTTTTTGGCTAAACTTATGTCTCTTAGCGAAACCTATATATTTTATTGACCAAATTTCTATCTCTTGACTAAACTTATATATTTTATTGGTTAACTTTTTATTTCTTCGCTAAATTTATATTTTTTCTTGATTAAATTTCGATCTCTTGGCTAACCTATATATCTTACTAACTACCTTCTATTTTTTTGCATAAACATATATTTCTTATTGGTTAAACTTTTATCTCTTGGTTAAACCTATATTTTTATTGGTTAAACTTATATTTCTTGGTGAAACTATTTTTTCTTGGTTAAACTTATATATCTTATTGGCTAAACTTCTTTCCATAGTTATGACATTCTTGGTGCGGGAATGTTATGGAAGCCCAAAAAAGCACGAAAATTCGTTAAAATTCGCGTTGAAGAATGTTTTGACAAGGTGTTAAATGAAGAATTTTAAAGAATTTTAATGTGCAAAATGAAGAATGTCATTACTAGGCTTCTTTCTCTTGGTAAAACCTATACACCTTTTTAGTTAAAATTATTTCTCTTAATTAAACCTATATTTCTTCTTGGTTAAATTTGTATGTTTTGGCTAAACCTATATTTTCTCTTAGCTAAACTTCTATTTCCTGGCAAACTCTATATATTTTATTGGTTAAATTTCTACCTAATTCCTACTCTAGAAATCAACCAAAAAAGTAAATACATTTTTCAGTAACGTCATTTTAATTATTTGCAAAACATCTATTTATTGGCAAAATCTACCTACCCACACATCATTATTCCTACCTATGCACTTGCAAATTACGGACTTCAATTGCAAAAATTAAAATGTAAAATGTGGGTATTGTAATTGCGAATTTTTTTTGGTGGCAGTCCTCTACCTCCACTTAAACCATTTAATGCAGATGTACTTAGTTTAATTAAATAATAGGCTTGATAAATATAGAGTTAAAAAAATATCAAGCATTTATGAATATTTGCATAATTTTTACTACTAATCAAAATCAATCTAAGGTTGGATTTTGGCGGGAAATTTGGCCAAATTTTCACATACAAATACTTGTAACAAGATGCATTTTATCTCTTTTGAAGGTGAATGGAGAAAGTCTCAAGTTGAAGTGACCACATTAAAGGTAAGAAAATAAACTTTTATTTCATTCATTCACTTTTTTCGTTTCATTGTGTTTCAATTTTAATTCATCACTCACTCCTAAAAGATTATTTTGTTGGCATTTGTATATGTTTATATAGTTATTAATTTTTATGACATTTACCATTAAAATTGTTTAGGTTTATATATAAATTTTTGGGGTAGTTAGTTTTAAACTCTAAGGCTAATGTTTCCATTCATTATATTTTAAATGGATTAATTTTTAAATTCAAAACATAGTTGTTATAAATGTATTTTGTCTTCCATTTGTAGTTTTGTTTGTATAATCATTAAATTGAGAGCATTTATCATTAGGATTATTTAGGGTTCTAAGTTTAAGGCTTAATGAAATGTGTGTTGATTTATTTAGGTTGTGTTTTCAAATCAAGATACAACTCCTTTGAATGTGATATCATCCTTTAACATCAACGGTATGATTTTTTCTTAATCATTTTCTCATTTTTTTTTATTGTTTTGTTCCTAATTTAAGGAAATTAATTTCCCTGGATGGTTTTAACACGGTCATCAAATTTCACTAAAAATGTTTCATATTTGATATATGGATTTGACATTTTGGCCTCCCATAGATAGTGTGGATTTATGGTCATAATGTTAATATTACATTTTGCCACCCATATGTACTGTGCATCTTTAAATTATTATGTAGGTATTACATTTCCTTCTCCCATATATAATGTGGATTATGGTCATAATGTGAGTATTGCATTTTGCCCCCATGTACAATGTGCATCTTTAAATTGTCATATAGGTATTACATTTAAGGCTCCCACATATAGTGTGGATTAGGGTCATAATGTGGGTATTATAATTTTCCCCCATATATAGTGTGCATCTTTAAATTATCATATAGGTATTACATTTAGGGCTCCCACATATATTGTGGATTAAGGTCATAATATGCGTATTGTAGTTTTCCCCCATATATAGTGTGCATATTTAAATTATCATGTAGGTATTACATTTAGGGCTCCCACATATAATGTGGATTAGGGTCATAATGTGCATATTGCAATTTTCCTTCATATATAGTGTGCATTTTTAAATTGTCATGTACGTATTGCATTTTTTTTTTCCATAAATAGTGTAGTTTGTTAACTATCATGTGGGTATTACATTTAGATTATCCATAGATAATATGGATTAAAAATTTACAATTATGGCCATAGACCATATCATATGTTTTCCATACATAGCATTTAGGGTATTATGTGCATGATTATATAAGGTTTAGATGAAGGATACAAATTAAGTATTTAAAACATGTGCATTTGCATTAGTATTGAATATGATAATTAACATGTAATTCAACATATTGCAAATATAATATGTTGAACATCAATATCAATTTATTGTTTTTTTTTATATAATCAGCTCAAGGCATACTTTCAAACATGGGTCATGCTTTAAAATTTCAATATATTGAGATTTGAAACCCAAAAAAGTCACCCTTTAACAACGTGGATTTAGTGTGAAAAAAATATGTTCAACATGGAGGGGCACATATAATCAAGGTTGAATGTGCATACATCCCACATGCACGAATTTTGAAATTCCTAAATAGTGAATGAAACTATGAAGATTCCTTGATGGAGTGTAACATTTATAAGTGGGTACCCTCACAAGAAAATGTAAAAATGCCAAGAATCCAAAACCACCTCAGCCATATTTGGTATGATGTTCTATTATTCACTTTTGTTATATGGAATTTGTTTTATAACCTCATATTGTACCAAACTTTAGGTCTTAAATTGATTTCACATTTTGTAGGTATGCATGTGGGTATGGGCTGGAAGATAATCAAGGAGACCCAAATCACCATCGATCCATTAAATGGGGTTATTTAGTTCAAGCTTCGAATAGGCAATTATACACACAACCTAAGGTGGTAGAGATAATCTTCTAACATTGATTTTATACATGGATCAATGCTGAGTTTGCACATGGCAAACATGACCTTGATTTCATTGCGCGACCATCATTTTTTGCCCCACAAATGTCCCAAGCCCTCAAGGACCACATTTGGACCCAATTGGGTTTAAATTACACTGTTAAGCAAATATATGGTAAACATAAGGCAATGTGGTGGGCTAAAATCAATGCAAAAGAAGTGATGATAAGGGATGATTTCATTAGACAACAAGACATTGCTTACTTGGATCATAAACACAAAAAAGGGTGTTGGCGTTTACACCAAAATCCGGCCATTTCCTTTCACACATGGGCATTTAATCATCCAGATGATGTGTTTTATTTTCAAGATGCAAGTGAAAATAATGGGATTCATGTCCCATTCACAAAAAGGATATAAACCCCATGCTTTCATTAGGTGATAATGGGGCAATTTCAATGGATGCCACCTTCGACACCAATGATGTGAAATTTCATTTGTTCACATTGATGGTGTTTGATGCACATTGCAGTGGAGTGCCGATTGCATGGATCATTACAAGTTGCCAAACATGTGATGATTTGGTGGAATGGCTAACTCCTTTGAAAACAAAACTTCTAAGGAAGAACCCTAAATGGAAACCTTCATGTTTCATTATTGATGATGTTCCACAAGAATTATGAGCATTGTGGTGAGTTTTATTTTCACTCTACCTTTTTTTGAGGTTTTATTTACATGCAGCCATTTCAAAATTTCATCCCACATTCTCCATTTTAAATAATTTTATTAATCTAAATGATAATAAATTGGTATTTTATGCATGGTTAGGATTGTGTGGGGTGACGATCAAGTGCCCATTTACCTTTATGTGTGGCACATCTTAAAGGTTTGGAGCTTACATTAGATGGAAAAATTCAAAAACAATGAACTGCGATGTGTAATATTAGATGACCTTCACATCGTCATGTACATGCCCATTGAACCAAGTGAAAGCATTGAAACCTTCATGACTCGTGGGAGAAACAAAATCATTGAAAGTTTCACACAACATTTACCCAGTGATTCATGGATTCGATATTTTTTGACCTATTATTTCCAAGTTGGTATGTAAATTAACTTTTTTTGTCACCATGTTGTGCATATCCCAAAATATTCAATCTTTGAATTAAGGTAAAAACACCAATGGTGAACTTAGCAATCCTTTATGGGTGCTAAATGCAATACCCACATTAAAACCTTAATTGACACTATATGTGGGAATGTTAAATGTAATACTTGCATGACAATTTAAAGATGCACACTATATGTGGTGGCAAAATGTAATATTCACATTATGACCTTAATCCACACTACATGTGGGAGCATTAAAGACCAGGTTGTGGACTTGGACTCTCTAGCCATTTGGGTTAAGGTCATCATGGAAAGGGCTGTTCTATTCAGGAGGGTTATACCCATGGCCATGGAGAACTTGTCCATTGCGCAACATCAAGACATCTTACGGTATGCACACACACGAGGTGGCAATTACAAACCTAAGGTTAGATAATTTGATGCTGATGACTTTGTGTATCTCTAGCAACAACCTAATGATACTCTTGACACTTCTTCCAATCACACTATCTTGAGGATTAAATCAATCAAGGCTTCAAGTGTGTTGGAGTTGCAAGGAGCTGACGAACACACAATTCAGGGTCATTCCAAAAATTGTGTGCCCTACCACTTATTAAATTTGGATCCTACCATCATCACATCGATTTGGATTCCTCCACTGGACTATCCATGTCAAGTATGTTAAAGGATAGACGATGCTGATCAGATGTTGTTTTGCGATAATTGTAATGGTGGATACCATCTTTTCTACCTCAAACCAGAGTTCATTCAGGTTCATGTCGACATTTGGTACTGTTCATCATGTTTTCTTGTAGCACCTTGATTTTTACTTAGACCATGCCACACTTTTCTTGGCTAGGTCTTGGGGGGATACATGAAAATTTCATCTCAGCCTCCTCTTATGCATTATATATATGTGTGTGCATCTTTTTTTGGCTGATTAGTTTCTACCTTTGATTGGTTTTAATCTTTTTTTTTAGTGGAGTTGCCTATGGATTTACACCCTTACGACAATGTATGTCACGACACTACACGTCACGACAACTGTCATGTTCGTATGCACAGCTTCATATAGGATGGCTAGTTACGGGCATGCCCATCATGCCTTTTAGGGTTAATGTACATTTATATAGTTAATGTACATTCTTAAGTGATTGTACACTATTAGGTGCTTAAGGTTTTATCTTTTTGGTGGTTGTATAAAAGGCCAAGCCTTTCCTTTCTCCTTTAGTTTTTTTAGAATTCCTCTGTTAGGGTAATTGCCTCCATAGTTACATTGGATTTTCTAGATGCTTAGGGCGGCTATTACACGGCCATCGTTTACATACATTACATGTTCATTCCTTCTTTGCAATTCAATATACATGAGAATTTCATCTCAGCCTCCTCTTGTGCATTATATATATATGTGCGTGCATCTTTTTTTGGTTGATTAAATTCTACCTTTGACTGGTTTTAGTCTTTTTGTTTAGTAGAGTTTCCTATGGATTTACACCCTTACGACATGTCTGTCACAACATTTAGGGTATATCATAGTTAAAAGTTAACAAATACTAACATAAGTATTGCATATAATTTCATATCTTTTGTGGGTATTAATTTTGTTAAATGAAGGTATTACGAATTCCCTATTTCTTTTAAAGGGGGATTTGACCATTTAATGTGGGTATTGTCTTATTTTTTTCATTAGAATGAATATTTGTTTTAGTTATAAATATCATTTGGATATTTTTTATTGTATTTGGTCCATTAAATGTAGGTATTGCATTTGGTGAACAAGATCCCCCTAAGTATATTTAGATTATGAAGGTTAAGTTTTTGCAATACTTACATAATAAATTTTTATTAACCAAAAGGGGGGTTTTGGTGAGGGTATACAATATAAATTTATGTAGGTATAATGATAAACTTATTATGGTAAATTGATAATATTACATTATAGTAATAAAGGAAAATTTACTTTAATGATCACCTTAACACTCACT
Source organism: Sphagnum contortum (assembly GCA_963920785.1). Classification (NCBI taxonomy): domain Eukaryota; kingdom Viridiplantae; phylum Streptophyta; class Sphagnopsida; order Sphagnales; family Sphagnaceae; genus Sphagnum; species Sphagnum contortum. The sequence goes on from OY987278.1 coordinate 2,902,860, forward strand.
ACAAACAATGTAGGTATTGCAAATTAAGGTTTGGAAAAATTAGGACATGCCCACAGTCAATGTTTACACCTAAAGATGAAGGTATTGATAATTTTTTTTTTTTTAAAAATAGGTATCTTTTGGATATGTCCTATTGTTTTTATGCACTAATGTAGGTATTGCATTTGGTAAACAAGATGATCTTACATAACCTTAGATGATGAGGGAATAGGTTTTTGCATTATGAAATCAAATGGGGTTACATAACATAGATTTACCTAGGTATTGCAATGTGGATTTAACATAGGGTGATAGGGTATGGTATTACAAATTGAAAATTTGAACCCTCATCATGTAGACATTACAACTTAATGCATGCATAGGTTTGAATTTGAAAACTTAAGCAAACCTATATAATGAACCTTTAAATGTTGAGTTAAAACCTTTGTATGTAACAAAAAATCCTTACATTGACCTTAAATTAAATAAACACAAAAAGAATTGGTTGCATAACTTTAATGGTGGAATTCAACAATTTTTTTAGAACTAAGTGTTAAACCTAATTTTGGAATTATTTTTGCATAACCCTAAATTGTGTATAGAATATCAACTTATGTTTAAAACCTAAATTGGGGGGTGGGGGCGCAACTAGTGACAAGTTTTTTTTATCATTCAAGCCTTTGTCATGGAGTCACCCTCATTCTCCTATCCTTTAATGAAAAAAAGGAAAAGAAAAATAGGAACCTTGTTACATATATGTGTATATGTGAATACATAAATCCACTTAAAAAATATTCCATGAAAATAATATAAATGTTAGGAAAAAGGTTACTTTAAAACAATTAATGACAAAAAGTCAGGCTTAATTTCCCTAAACCTAATTCCCCCCTATTTATTTGAAACATATATTAAGCAAAAGTTTAGATTAGGGTAATGGAACATGAACATGAGTTGGTTGATATGTGGGTATTGCAATTTGAAATGATTTATGGAAAACCTAACCATAAACAAGAGAAGATAAAAAGTTTGCAATACTTACATAGACAAACCAATTTATGGATCAAGGGGTCCTTTCATGAAAATGGGCAATGTAATTATAAAAATGTTATATTACATTTTTCATTAAGGTTATTGTGCGAGTATTTCATGATAAGGATAATGAAAGTATTGTTCATTTGATTTATTGTAAATGTAATCCATTCATAATGGATAAGGGTATTGTGTTTAACATGGCATAAGATTAACCCAAACTTTACAAATCCCAAAATTAAAACAAGTGGATTGATACAAAAATGTTCAACTAACCACATTACAAAAAGGATGGGGACAAAAATATATCATGTTAAGTTAATCTATAATGGTTCGATACAAAATGGTGCATATGTGCACTAAAGCTATGTCTATAGTTATTCCTCCGAAGAGGATGAACTAGAAGGAATGACCATATTGGTGCGATACTTTGCTACAACTTTTACAACTTTGGCTGCATGGTGATAAATAAATAGTTGATGATGTTCAAGTGCAAGTTGAATTGCATTTGCAACAAAAACTTATTTTGTTGTGTGTTGAAGCCTAACATAACAAAACAAAAAAATAAAATTACATTCCAATGTTAAGATGCAAACAATGTTTATATATATATATATATAAGTATGGAAATATATCACCCATGAATGATTTCGGAATCATGATACTTGGATATTGCATCCATTTCTTTGACTTGGTTGTGTTTATTTGACTTTAAGCACCCCATGCAACTTTCAAAGGCTTTGCATGAGCAAATTTTCTTGCCCGAATTATCTCAACAAGGTTTTCGTCCTTTTTAGGGTGTGCCCATGCACTTTGTGGGATGACCCCATCCCCCATGCTAGAATCCCAATGATGCCTAACAAGATTTGGAGGTTAAACATACCAACAAAGGCCATTTAACCTGTTCCATTTCTTATGCTTAGACTTAGAATTCATCCCATTCTAACTTTGCTTTCTTTTTCATTCTATCGAAAGCCTTTTTTTCATTTAACTTTTGCCTTCCGTGTTGTTTGCTCAAAATTTGAGCATTCATAACATGGTGTTTTGCTACCTTGGTCCCTCAACATGAATAGAAGGATGGCCATATTTTCTTACCTCCATGCAAAGCTTGTGTTTGTTGTCCAAATGTTAACGAAATAGCCATTTAACCGCTTAAGCATTGGTGCATCCATTGATCTTGCACTTCCACTTTGACCCTTCATGCACCCAATTTGCATCTTCCATTACATGATTTGGTAGTACTTCTACTTGATCATTTTCATATGAAGCCACCGAAGCCCCTACAAGAACAACATTCAAAATCACACTAGAAAATAATCCTTAAGAATGATGAAAATATTGCAATCAAACTAACAATAAAAACTTACAAAATATGAAGGTATTAAAAACTAGCAAATAAACACTATATACAAGGAAGGCATTGCAAATAGGCTAGTAATTAAAACCTTCAAACAATGAGAATATTTTCAAATAGAGAATGAAGATGGGGTTTAGGGTTTGAATTGGGATTTTTTATTCATAATGTGTTGCATTACACTATTTAAAACCCTATCATGTGAAATGTGTCATCCATCACAACAAATTTACTTTCAAGAATAGGAAGTGGGATTAAGGTTTACCTTCAAAAGTAGAAGAATAGATGATAATTATTTGTTCCATTTCAATTTCCTTTTCATTTGCTACAACACTCATTTGTTGATTATCAACAATCACCTTTCCTTGGTGTTTAAGTTTCTTCTGAGGATGTGCCATCCTACAACAAAAACATTCAAATCCTTAAATAACAATCAATCCAAAAAGGAAAAACAAAAGCTTGAATCTCCCCAACAATAGTGATTGCCACCACTACCCAAGAACTTCAAGCTCCTTCAAATCAACAATTGCAAACAACATATAAAAAGGAATAATAACTTATTTTTTCCAACTTGTTACAACCTTTTTATACAAAAACAATAACTTGAAACAAAAAGAATTACAAATTTAAATGTTCCCAATATCAATAATAATAAATATAGTTCATTATATTTAAAGGCTTAAAATCCCTATACTTTAAAAGTTTTATTTTTTATTAAAATGAATTAATATAGTCTAATTATAAATTTTAATTACTATAACTATAGGTTTCATTATAATTGAATTGAATTATAAAAATCATAATGTTATAATATACATTTATTTTTATTATAATTATTTGGTTATATTGACTAATTATTTACATGAATTAATTATAAATTAATTTTTATAATTGAAAATTTATTAATAATTACATTAAATCTTGGGCATGATAGATGGTGCCTTTGTGTACAACAACTTTAAAAAACCAATAGAAAACGGTGATGAACATAGATCCCATCTCATCATTGTCTTTTGCACTTAAGAAAAAAATCAAAAGATGACGAAGAACCAATATGGACCACCACCCCTTCTCAAAATAAAATAGAGGAGTTTCTCCTATTTGAAAGAATCAAATTTAGACTAGAACATTACATAGAGACTCTCTTTGCCCTTTTGGTCATGCGTCACTTGGTGAAATTATGCTTTTACTAAAAGCCACTAGAAGATGTGCCACAAAAAGCACCTATCCTTTTAGAATTCTTAAGAATTTCCACAACAAATCATATGAAAATAATCAAAAAATTTCAAAGATCACCATAACATAATGGGCAAATACATTTTGCAAGTCAGAGTATAAAAATAAAATAGGAGCAGTCTAAGCAAAACATTGTGAGCTTGTGCAAGCAATGTAGGAATTCAAGGCAATGTGGTCTCACCACAAAGTAATAATTACAATGAGAACACATGAAGCAACATGGCCTCACCACAAGTATTTTTGAATAAAGTTCAAGGCCTCTTAAAAAACAAGAATGAATTGTTTACTGTATTACATGTACCCAATTATAAAGTCACTAGTTCAAGTATTCTCAAAATCTTTGAAAATTTGAAAAATTGTCAATTGTACTATGCCCATTTACAAATTGAATAAATGAATTTCCAACACACCCAAGAAACTCTAACTAATATCATTGGTGTGGTTTTTTTTGGCCAAGAACCTGTTCAAGTGTTGTATATCACATTGCCTCTTTCCTCCTTACATTTGCATTTATTAGGGGGTGGTGACATCCCGACATACATGAAGGGGTATAGTAATGATGCATCAAGTGGTGATGTAGTCAATGAGCTCACATTTGAGAAAAAACCTAAGAGATGACAATGAGCCAGGAGCCTCCCAACTTGTCATCATCTTTTCCTCCGTTTGAAGGAAAAAAACCAAGAGATGACAACAAGCCGAGAGGTTTGTCGTCGTCTTCTACACCTGAGAAAAAAACTATGAAATGACGACAAGCCCCCCCTGCTCGTTGTCATCTGTTACACCTGATAAAAGAAAAAAAAGATGATGACGAGCTAGCTAGGGAGATTCATCGTCATCTGCTACACCTGAGAAAAAAACAAAAAAATGACCATGAGCCAAGGAGGCTTGTCGTAATCTGTACTGTGCCCATTTACAAATTGAATAAAATGAATTTCCAACATACACAAAAAACTCCAACCAGCATCATTGGTGTGGTTCCTTTTTGCCATGAGCCTATCCAAATGCTATATACCTCATTGTCTCTTTCCTCTTTACCTTTGTATTTGTCAAGGGGTGGTGACATCCCCACGTACAGGAAGGTATAGTAATGATGCATCAGGTGCTGATGCAGCCAATGAGTTCACACTTGAGAAGCCTAGGAGATGACAATGAACCTCGAGCCTCTTAGCTTGTCATCATCTTCTGCATTTGCATATTTTTCACTTAAGAAAAAAACTAAGAAATGACAACGAGCCTCCTAGCTCGTTGTCATCTGCTACACTTGAAAAAAAAACAAAGAGATGACAACGAGCTAGGGAGGCTTGCCATCATCTACTACACATGAGAAAAAAAACAAAAAAATGACGATGAACTAAGGAGGCTCGCCATCATCTGCCACACTTGAGGAGGGAAAAAATTAAAGAGATGACAATGAGCCAAGCAGGCTTGCGGTCATTTGCTACATTTGAGAAAAAAAACAAGAGTGAGAAAGAAGCAAAGAAAAAAAAAGGTTGATGTACACTTACTTGCCATAGATGCACTAGTTATTTTTTGGAGGAGTGTTTTCTCCAACACCATTTCAACAATGTCTTCGGCATCACCACTTCAACATCACTTGTGTAGCATTACTTCAACATCGCCTTTGCAACATTGTCTTCTATAGCAACATTTTAACATCGCTTCTATAGCACCATCTTCTGCAATATCACTTTTGCTCTAGTGGCGACAAGGTTTAGGGTTTTTGGTGGGGCGGAGGTAGGTAGTTGGGGTTTGAAATGCTTGGGTAGTAGAATAGATTTTTTTTATGGGTAGCCTTGAAGTAAGTGAGGGGGAAAAAAAAAGAATTGACCCAACCTCAAAGCCTGCAGCAGATCCAATAATTGGGATGAACTTGAGTTCATCCCAAACGGAACTGGTGCAGTCATGGGGGCTGGGTCACTCCAGCCCAACATTGGTATTTACTAACCCCTATCAAAACCTGCAGTTAACTATCAGTTAACCCCAGTTCCAATCACTTTCTTTTTTCCCCTGAAACATGTGTCTTGATTCTAGTTTCAATTTTGCACATATATAAAATTGAGAACCAAATTTTGAGTCTGGTTTTTAAAGAAAAAAAAAGTCTGTACACACTCTAAAACACAAAAAAAATCCATTCCAATCTAAACAGTCTAAACACTTTCACCAAAGAAACTGGTTCACCTAATGTGAAACCAGTTCTAATAATGTAAAATTTTCCAAAAGTTGGATCCAATGGGATAGTCCCTGTCCCTGTCAGATTTAAGGTTTAAGGATTGAGAATGTACCTACACTAAAATTCCACTTGCATACAAGCTTTTGTCTGCCAATCAAGCTCATTCACAGCAACTGAGAGTTGTTGTATATGTGTATGGAGTGCTAAATGGTCTAGTTATGCAGTTTTGGACATGGATCACTCTATGGTTTCAGTGATATCTAAAGTGTTTGCTTGATCATTGTTGTCTAGAGAATGGGCCGTGATGTGCTACAACTGTTTTATTTCTTTGTCTCATGTAGATGTTTTGTGGATCTTTTACATTTGGTTGTTGGCAGAGTAAATAAGTTGTGAAGTTTCTGTGAGCACAATGGAGCCACTGGCAATAGTTTTCTTTCGCTATGTGTCTTATGTGGCAACAATTTTCTTTGCGCATTCACTATGCGTCTTATGTACAAAATAATTTGAAGGAACAGAAAGATCTTGCTGTCTTAAATGAAGCATAATGCTTGCTATTGATTTCTTCAGCAACTGAATGTGCTGGTCTGTCCAGGGTTGTTGGTGGGGTAGGTTTGGACCTGGCCTTTTGTGACATATGTTGTGATTTTGTTTTGTCATAGGTGCACAGAAATTCAAGGATGCATTTTGAAGCAGCCCAAGAGAAGGTATCTTTGAAGTCAGAGAAAGAGGCTGCATATGCAACTGAATGCAATAAAATTCTTACTATAGTGAAGCACGTGCACAGATCTTCGAGCTATGGTTCTCAAATGACACTTCAATCCACATTTGAATGTCAAGAGTTCGAATCTAAAGATATGAAGATGGGTCTGGAATATATGTCATATATACATGAAGATGAGAGCGTAGCATCTTGTTTTAAGGTATCAACTGTGAGAATGCTGAAGGTAAGTTGAAGATTCACATGTTGAAGTGTTGTATTGGTACTGTATACTTTCATGGTAGGGCAATGTAGCTTTTATTCTCAAATTCCATTTTAGTACCAGTTCAGAGATTGGCCAATGTATGTTGTCTTCCATCAGCCGAACTTGGTGTGGAGAACTCGTTGATAATTTTTCAAGTTCTTAAAGTGGAGTGTTCCAAATAGTCATCAATGGTGTGCCTAAAGGAAATTTTCAGGGTGCAAGAGCGCCCAACTATTTCCCTCTATGTTGTAGCCATCTCTATGTCTTAAATGCTTGCTAGCACAAGGTCAAGTTGAAAAGGCAATGAAGCCAACTGTCACAAGATTTTTGCAATCGGAAATGAATTTAAAGAATATGGTTCATTTTAAAGTTGGGTAAGGTTCTTGAATGCTGGTTTCAATGGCATAACTGTACCCTCCTATTGCTTCTGGAAATGTGACAAAACCACAAGGCAGATTGCTATATTATAGTTTATCCTAAGTTTTTAGCAGATTGTTATGTACTTATTATGCACACGGACTATTGGGAGCTAATTGACTTGTGGGGGCAGTAAAGGTAGCTAGCTCATCATCATTCATGATGAAGGATTATCGGATATTTCATGGTCATGACCACATGCCTGCTTGCCATCTTTGGCATAACGGTCACCTTCAAAGTGTTTTGTTTGTGAAATTTTATCTGAAATCTCAATGATATCTTGTTGCAGTTTGTTCTCATCAGGATCAAGTTCAGTCTATTGTCGGTTTCTTCGTGCAATTTGTAGGAGGGAGAAGAAGTTATGCCATGTTTTAGGATTTTTTTACTTGAAATGGGGGAGATGCAAAGATTCTGCTTTTGATTTTCCACAAAAGATTCATGCACAATTTGGGCCACATAGCATTTGGGAAGAGTGGGGGTGTGGGGGTGTGGGGGTGGAGATGGCTGGGGTTGAGTCAACACACCAACAAAACATCAAATCTCATAATTTATTAACCTAAGTGGTCCTTGCATGGTCACATGTGACATCAATACATGAAAACCTAAGTTGGCAATGCGAATAAGGATTAATGTAGGAGTTTCCTTTACAACACTCCTATTTCCAACAGTAGAGGATTGCAAAACCATGAGGATTTGCAATTCCTGACCTTGGGCAAGTCAAAACTATAAATTTTACTCCTCCTAGAAACAAGAACCATGTTACAATATGCATAAAGAAGGAACTTAAAAAATTAGGGAAATCATCACTTTTCACATTGCAGTCATTTCTAAAAACCCTTCATCCATATATTTTGGAACATAATATTAAGGTGAGCTAATCTTTACTTTTCCATCTTCCAAATGAAGATATAATTATTGTGTTTTGATGCTGAAGGACCCTGATGAGAGAAGTTCCATTCAAAAGTTAGCGATTTACACCATAATGTCAACTAAAAATACTTGCCCATACTATATGTTGTTAGATAATGGTGATCAAGTCGTGTCACTTATGAATACTCCAAGTCGATCAAGAACCTGACCTGAGCCTCCCCAAAAACCCAAGATCTTTCCAATGCTACTTGTGAATCTTTTATCTCCAAGTTTAGGGTTGCCATAGGGGCCATAGGTTTTGATGTTGGTCTTGAACGCGATGGAAGTGACACACGTCACCAGACGTTTTCCTACATGGTAACCATGTTCTGTACCCAAAACTCCCTCAATTTGTTGAAGATACTCAGTAGGGTAGTCGAATTTTATCTACACAAATGGCAATGGGCATATATACAACTCAGAACCTACATACAAATCATGATTCATTTGTTGAGGAGAGAATGATTATTTCTACAAATAATTATGCAATTTTGCTAACTTTCCAAAAATGCTAATTTTTTTCAATTGAGTCTATGAATATATTCACAATGCACATGACATAACTTTCATAAAATATTGAAAAAAAAATCCAAGCCCAATTTCAATCATGTTTTGACCTACTTGCCTAAAACACAAGATGCATATGAGACTCACCTCATCTTCTTGGAGTTTCTTTGCACTGTCAGAAGAAGGATTGCCACGGTGAGGGGAGTGAAATGATTTGCCACATTTGTCATATTCAACACTCAGAGAAAAAAAAACTTTTGCATTGCTCTTGATCTTGAACCCTTTGATGCCTGATAATAGGTCATCGGTAAAAGGAACTCCACCAAGTCCCCCCCAAGGACCTTCGACATGCCAAGGGACTTGGACCTCTGGTTTGTAATCCTGTGTATGCCACCTTGTCAAAAAGGTTGAGGCCACTATACTTGTGATCATGTTGTGAGCATGACCTGAAATACTTGAACTCTGGCTACGGTTGACGATGATAGCTATTTGTACGAGAACAATATGTATATAGGTATCAATACAAGAAAAGATCAACAACCAACTCATACTTGAAATGCATGCAATGCGTGCCACATTGGTAGATTTGGTACCTTAGTTGGCTTCAGTGTAGATGCATGAATGTCCGTTTTCAGTCCCTGGGTTTCATCACCTGTGAGGTCAAAGACAGGGAACCAGATTAGATTGTCCCCATTGAGCCAAGTAAACAATTGTCAGCAAACAACCTAAGCTTAAATAACCAAGGATTCATGTAAATCATTCATCAAGATTTGACTGGAAAGAGGATTGGGGTCTTAGGGGGCTGTAAAATAGATGTACTGGAGAGATATGGTTAAGGCTTTCAAGGCACAAGATTGCTTGCCCCATGCTAGATACTGCACTCTGGAGTGTTAATGGTGGCATCGAGAGAGAATCCTTCTTATTTAGAAAATCTAAATATTTTTAAATTATTCGAGTCTATTCCAGGATGAAATAATGAAACAAAATTTTTCTGTTATATTTCCCAGAAAGGAAGTAAATAGTGAAAAAATTCCTCGTTCAGTTAGGTGGATATATTCGGTATCGCTTCCTTAACCACGGCAATAATAACATCCCCAATTTAGTACTAAACAACTTTGGACCACGTCTACCCAATCTGGGAAGCAGCTTCCGTCGATGAATGGCCTTTTTCTTGTTTTTTGAAGAACAACAGCAGACGCAACCTGACAAGCCGTTGGCAGCTCAAAGTCAAGCTCATTGGCAAATTAAAGTGCCGGCAGGAGTTTCACCTCCACACCACTGGGTTTGAAGTTCCAAGGCCCCGGAATGGTGGCATAGTTTTCAAGTTTCCTTTCCAACAAGAACAAAATACTACATAAAATATTGCTCAACGTAAACTCCAGAAGTGACTCTTTGAAGATGGAAGCACCTACCACGTTGGCAGTTAGTGCCCTATTTTATGACTTGTTTGGAAGCGCTCTGTCATGAGTAGCACTGAGCAGAGTAGCTTGTGGAGAAAGCAATAAGCGTACCTGTGAGAAGAAGACCTTTGATGTATCGTAATTCTTTGCAGATTTCGGGGAAATCGGGCCTAGAAATAGGATCGTGGTCCCAACACCGTCGTATCAAGGACACCAGCCTTCTCGGGCATATTTTGGGGAGCTTTGGCCGCGCATGCTCAAGTACTACTCGTTTGTACAGGTCACACAACTTCTCACCTTCAAAAGGCTCTTTCCCAGTCAGGATCTCGTAGCACACAATAGCGAAACTGTACACGTCTGCTTTGAAGGGGTGTGCAATTTTAGGCAGTTGCACAGCGTCACTGTCGACCTTATCCTTGGCGATTTTGAACACCTCGGGAGCCATCCATTTCCGAGTACCAAATTCGGATGTCTCTTTGGAATATCCGGTGCTCGAGTTTTTTGTCTTGGAAAACCCGAAATCGGCGAGCTTCGCATTTAGATATCCCTCGTTATACTCAAGCACAGGGGCGCCTGAAAGACGTTTCACTAAAACGTTCAAGGATTTGACGTCGCGATGTACTACGCGTCTACTGTGCAAGTATTTCAATCCCCGTGCCACTTGAAGCATAACATCCACTGCTGCAAGGATTGATAGCGGACCGTCGGCGGAACCCTTGGACTCATTGTTGTCTAGACGTTTTTCGAAAAACTTAGAAAGGTCCTCCTCCATGAGCTCCATGACGATAGAGGGATTCACACTATTCCTACCTTCAGACCAACCAACTACTCTCACCACATTCGGATGACAGAGGCAAGCCAGAATCTCAGACTCCTGCTTAAAACTCTTGTTGTCAGCACCAGGGAATACCTTCTTGGCATATTTGTCTTCTAGCCATTTGGTTTCCTGAACTTTGCCAAAGGACCCTCCCCCTATCATCCTCACATCAGGAAGATTTCGATGATTCACCTTCCACAATAAGGAAGGCAATATTTTTGCAGACGTACTACCCTGATCAGCTGCCAATTCAGTCGGCCTACTATCCAACCTCTTAAAAAACTGCGCAGCAAGGCATTTTTCAGCTTCGGAGCTCGCACAAGTAGCATCACAAACATGGCCTTGGCTTAGGAGCTCCAAATTTGATCTCAAATCCTCTCGATCTTGATTTGCGGCCGCCTCCAGTTTGAAGTGATCAAAAACACTCAGCCTACCATCACATGCTTCTGGCTCTACAACGGCAGCCTGCTTACGTACAGCACTCTGTAAACAAATACAGAGTATGAAAGTGCACCATTGCACTTCATAACAAATCTCGACAAAGTCCTCCGAACTCATTTCACTACGTTGTCTGATGGCTGCTCTCAGCCACTGCTCGCCGCGACATTCCTTGATAAGCGACAAAACATCCGTCACAACTCGATACAGCTCTTTTCCCAACGTTGCCTCACGTCGTTCAAGGGAATTAGCAGAACCGGCTGAAGACTCCACATATTTCAGAATTTCTTGAGTCTCTGAGAGCTTCTGCGCAACAAATTTACACTGCCGTTGGTTGAGCTTCAAGAGTTGCTCATTCTTTCCAGATGTAAGGTCCAAAGCCTCATCTATCGCCTTTCCGGCCAAGACCAGGAATTTTGGGGTCATGATCAGCACTTCTGCTCCCAATCTCTCTATAAAAAACCAGAACCAGTTATTCCGAAAGGGTGCACGGATCGTTGTATGGGTATACTTCAAAAGGACGGACTGAGGATTCCCAGATTGCAGTTCCCTTCTTGTCGTAGAAGAGAACTGGCATTCTACACATCATTCTGACATGGAAGTCTCGCTACCGATTGAATGATTTGAAAAAACATTCATGTTCAGGACGCGTTTGGGCCATTGTCGCATCATCATCGCTAATGTGTGCAAGAAATGAGATAATGACATAATCTGCCATCTCAGATTTGAACCCCAGACGTCTATGCGGACCAGAAGCGTCGGCCCTAGCACTTGTACCTATACTATCCCGGTCAAACCCTGACACGCCTATGTTTATAGGGGACACCTTCCTTCCTTCTTCTCTCTTCTTGCCCCTTCGATGTGCTATTTTCCGTCTCTCAAGCTTATTCATAAAAGAATTGAGCTTGAAAATGGAGAAAAATCTTCAAGTTTTGCTATCTGCCCATGATATGAAAAGACCAGTTTTAGCCAGTTTCGAAAGTGGAGTTGGCAGGGTTCTGGGAGGCACTGGGTGGGCCTCAATGCCCTACTGGAATAGTAAAAATAGCTTAGCATTTCCTTTTTTTGCTTGTGTAAATGATCATTGTATGTGCAATTTTGACTACTCATTTCTACCTCATCTCAAGTACAAATGTTGAATCTCTTTTACCACCGACCTAATATGCCCAACTTCCATCTACTAGAAGAGTGTTAGGGTCATTGAACTTATGATAGCTAAATCAAATATTTTGAAACACAAAATTTTGAAAGCTGCTCATATCCCATTAAAATTGCAAGTTCAAAGATGACGAATTTTCAATTTCTCACGCAAATTACGCATTTTACGACCAAAAGATTCAGATGTAAGTCCTTTACGACTCTACTAAGTCGAACTTTTTAAATGTGGCAAAATTGCAACTATTTTGGAGGTTATATGATTCCAACTCCCTCATGTCACTCGGCGCTGATTTGGTCAATTAAGGGTTAATGTATAGGGAAAGGCTTACATCCCAGGGCTCCTTTACTTTGAGCATCATTAGTCCAACCAGTGGTAGCCCAAAGTAATTACGGCATACGGGTTTAGGGTTTAGAATTTTCCCCAGCTTTAAGCATGACCTCCTAATTATTTTTATCGAACCTTTTTCGCAATAAAACTTTGCAAGTCAACTCACATGAAAAGTCTGCAAATTGTTTTATAAAATTACAAACAACATGCAAATCAAAAGTCGTTATTAAGGGTCTAATTGTACTTTGTCGTAGATAGACGGACAGACGGATAAGGTAGACAGAGGTGAAAGATGAGTCGGTGATTACCGACTGCTAAGATTAAATTCCAATCAATTTATGGCGGGAGAATGGAGTGAATTTAGGATGCTTTGGAGTTAGTTGGATGAGGGAGTTCTTTTGGAGAGGTGCGTACTTTTGCAAAGTTTAGAGAGTAAATTTGATGAGGAAGAGTATTACTTCAATATGAATTTTTGTTTTGTTTTCTCTATGTTTTTCTTTCCATCATCTTTTGTTTTCTTTTCCATTGATATGAGATTTGAGAACTGTTGTAGAATTATTATAAATTTAGAAATGTGTAGATTCATATGCTATGAGGTAATTTTGAGTTGAATTTTACTCTGGATCATGTATTTGTTCAAGTGTACGGTTATGTAACAGAAAAACTAATGTGTTAAAAGAACAGAATCTGGGTATAATACAGTGTTGGAACATTAGGATTTACCATTTGGTGACTATCCCTAAGATGAATTTGAGATTGGAATTTCAGTTTTTATAATTTGCCTTAGTTTTATTATTTTGCAAGTAGTACAAAAAGGTTATTGTGAAATTGTTTAATTCTTTTCTAATCTATATAGATTCAAAATTGGCGAGGAAAATTGTTAAGAATTAAATATGAACAAGCGATTGTTGTCAAGACTTAAATCTATGGCCAAAAAAGAATTCCTCAAAAAAGAGTAGTAAAATGGCAACAAACATAAAGCGAATGGTGACCCAAAGTCTATAGAGACAATTCAAATAAATAGCAATGCAAGAAAATGAAAAGGAAATTGTAGTAGAACTATAATTTGTGAATGACACTACGTAATTCCATATTCCAAAAAGAATACCATATACTATGCAAAAAATATTTAGGATCAAGGAATGGCCTATAAGGTACAAGATGTTGTTTGTAGCAAATATGGAACCTTGGGAAGCATTTATTATTAGAATGATGAGGAAACCCAATTTTCGAGCAAGGCTACCAATGAAGGTATAACATCTGGAAGTCGAACCAAAAGGATGGGAGACAAGGCAATTAAGATTTACCCTTATAGATCTACAACAACAGGTACAAGAAATAACAGAGATGAGTTTGTTAACCCAAAGACACGGTAATCTATACAAATTCAAGGAGGTAGTATAGATTCATCAAGAAGTAGTATAGGGAGGAATGGAAATAAGAATAATAAATAGAGGCTCTGTTTGGCAATTTGCTTCACCATAGTATTGTCAAATCCATGAGGAGTGAGATGAAGACTTGGACAATGATGAAGTTGAATAGATATTACCATAGTATGTTGAAACTATTCTATAGATTGAGCATTTGGAAGAGCAAGCTTTTGTAACAAAAACAATATATCAAACCAAAGTGGAAAGAAGAATTAAACACATACTCCACAAATGGTACCAATGGTGATGATCAATACAAAAATTTGGCCGGCAAACAATGTTCATGTAGTGTAGATCAATGAGTTTAGGACCAAGCATAGCCATCAACACATACTCTTACGAAGAAAAGTATGGAATAAAGCAAGTCAAAGCATAAATCAACAATTTAAAACCATAATTAGTCGTTGTAGTTTTTACAAATAGGAAGATCATCTTTTCATGGATTGTCTTTTCATTGAAAAAGACGTATGAGATGCAATGATCAACCATTTCCATTCCTAAGTGTAAGATGATTAAAACCTAGAGAATGACCATAATCTATTAGCTATGCCACAAAAAACGATACCAGCAAAACAATTACAAAATTACAAAAATGCAAACAACATTACAAAAAAAGGTGACGGACAAAAGACTCCTTATGTTAAAATACCCTAAACCTTAAACCCCAAATCACTAGACCATTCCATTTTGCTCAGGAAAGAAAGAGGATGACTATAAACCATCTTACTTTAAGTGAAATTGGGAATTTGGGGTGTGGAAATTTGGGGGTGTGTGGGTGTGAGGTGTGCACACCTGCACATTTTTGGATAATTAGAATTATTTGCTAGCATGTAACACTGATGTGGCAAATCGATGACCTAACATGGGTGACCTAGCATTGATATGGCACATATGTGGCAAGTCAATGACATCAAAAGCATGACATAGACACAATGTGGTAATCCCATGACATGGCATAGATAACATGGAAATTATGTGGCAGAGACATGGCAAACTACTACCCATGGTTTCGATGACATGAAGCTACACACATTGCACATAATTGATGTGGTGTTGGTGTGGCAACTTCCTTGGATGGAATGTCACCTATTGTGCATGCAAACATGACGTCATGCTACTTGGCTTTAAGAGAAGGATTTGTTGATGACAATCCCTTCCAATTGCTTGTGAATTTGAACAAAGTTTACATGCACCCTATGTTTTTAGGGTTCCATTTTCTTTACAAAAAGTGTGATATAAAAAATATTCCCTTTTTTACTCTTGTATTTTTTTCCTTAGAAGTTAAGAACACCTGGGGAAAAAATTGTAACTTTTGTTAACAACATCTTGAACCATATTTGAATGGAGAATGTGGTTTAACGGGTTTTTAATTGGCACACATATCGAACATTAAAGTTTACACTATGGCAAATATGATTACACCCATGATTGGGTTTGTAGTCCAAATGTCGTTCATGACTACATGACTATGTAGTGAATATGGACACATTGTTTATCCACTAATCGTTATTTTTTCCTAGTCATAAATGTCATCAAATACATTATATATTAATTTTAATTTAGTCTAGCCTTTCATAGGTAGACATAGTTAGATAGGTAAGTAAGAATAGGTAGGTAGGTAGGTAGAAATGGGTAAATAGGTAGGTTGGCCTAAGTAGGTGGGTAAGTAGGATCCTATTTATTTTTTGGCGACGAGCCTTTTTTATTGGTTCATCACAAGTAATATTTGCACTTTGAATTACTTATTGCATATATTGTGTGCAGACCAATAATTTTTCACCTAATTATATAATTGTCAAAATTGAACTTGTTGACAAAGAATATGGGATTCATTTACAACATTATCTCACATCATTCTTTGTCGCATACAAAAATACCCTATTTTGACCATTATTGTCTTTACCATACTTTGTCCAAATGAAAATAAATAAATTTCATTCTTTAAGATTTTTCCAAGATCTACACATTTATTAAAAAAACATTAAGATAAATATCAAGTAAATTGACTGAAAATGCATTTGAATCTTCACTATTTCATACATTTGAACAACAATGATATCTTGAAGATATCTTTTTCTTTGTTTTCATAAAATGATTTATAAATAAACATATTTAAAATCAACATGGATATATATATATATATATATATATACATTTTTTTCCACCTCTTAAAAATATAATGAATCAATAAAAATAGTATAAATGTTGTGTTATATTTAGTAGTAAATGAGAAAATAAATTAGTTTCAGAGAAACCCCACTTTTTAAAACATTGAAATGAATTCTTTTTGTTCATTCCACACAAGTTTCATGTTCCATGCAAATGGATATGCTAGGTATTGCAATTTGAATATCCTAAATTGGAAGGTTTTGAAAGATATGCTCGATTATAAAGTTTTGAATAACTCAAAGGTTCTGAAAGATATGCTAGGTTCTAAAGTTTGAATATTGTACCTGCTATTATGGTTGGGCATCAAATAATCCTAAAAAAGAGAAAGCCGGAAAAAAAAAGGGAAAAAAAAAAACTTTGCCAAAAAATGGTAAAATCAAACTCCCAGCCAATTGCAAAGGGTTGACCGGACTGAGCCAATAGATTATCACTGTTTATTACAAAATAATAATAATCCTTATATAATTATTCTTTAATGTCAAAATTTTAGAATATTGAAAATGGGGTTACTGGGTTTAAAATACCCAGAAGCAAGAAAGAAAGCAAGCTACCTTCCTTACAAAGCCAAGTGTCAGCCAATGAAGAAAAATAAAAATAAAATATCTACACGTGAAAGAACAATCCCAAAAGTCTTCAAATTCGTAAAGAATCGGATGTAAAGTTTAGCAAATGAGTCAGCTGATGATGGTCAGCCGGATCAGCCTAAAAGCTCTACCAACCAGAGCGTCGGGGGTTCGAATCCCAACAACAAGGTACACACTTGTCTTGTCCTGTATGTGGAAGAGGAAGACTCCCCACTTCGCTGCTTGATGCGCGCCGTCGGTTCCTTGGCCTCGGATCTCCTCCTCCTTCAATAAGCGCTTATATAATTTGCTGCGATTTTGTGTCCGTCGCAGGATTCGTACTGCAAAATCTCTCCACACTCACTGTGTCTGTCTATTCGTGCTTTGAGAAAATTGTTTCGGGTCAAGATCGTTCGTCTTGTAAATTTCCTTTTTGATACACTTGTGAGAAAACGAAGTTGAATGGCGCCCTTGAAGGCCGTGGCAGTGTTGACAGGAGCTGAAGGAGTGAGCGGAGTTGTCTTCTTTAAACAAAATCACGAAGGTCGGTGTTTTGTTTTTAAGCTGCAGAAACATTCCTTGTTGACGAAATTTGCTTACAGGATGTTCAACGAGTCGCTTGATTGGACTTGAGTTTGGTTGTTGAACAGGGTAGAGACAACATTGTGATATACCCAGAAAGAAATGGGCCATAGATTGGTAGGAATACCATTCTACGGTCATGTGGAGTCCACCATAGAAACATTTCCTACATAAGTGAACCTGGATTCACTTGGGCTTTTCACAATAGAGATATCCGTAAAGTCCCCCTGTCTTCACCCGTCTTTGGGCCTCCTTTCACCCCCTTGCAACACCTCAATGGCGCCTGCAGTCAAGTGGTTGGATACGAGTAGGCTGCAATGACCCATCAATTTTGATCATCTCTTTGTTGTGGAAATGAGTATGTGCAGATGGGCCAACTATCGTAACTGGAAAGATTGAAGGATTGAGGCCGGGCAAGCATGGCTTTCACGTTCATGCGCAGGGTGACACCACCAATGGCTGTCTGTCCACTGGTAATGGACCTACCTCTTCCTAGTGCACTTGTCCTTTATAATTAGTGAGGAAGACAATGACCCAAAAGCAGAATATGAAGTTCTTCAAGGTTGAAGTCTGCTAAAAAAAAGAGATCATGGTACAAAAATATACATGGACATTCTGATGTTGATAAGCTGCAGGAGCTTCACATGCCATGCTCAATGTTTTAGATGCTTATGGTTCAGAGTTTTCAAATTGTGTGGGAGATATTTTTGTTTCATTAAGTGAAGGCACTTACCTGCTATAGAATCTTGCTCATGGGGTAAGAGGAGAATTATGGTGTAAGATCCCGGTCAGAGGGAAATTAAGTGTAAGATTTATTGTTTACCTGGGTTGTTACACTTGGGAGGTCCTGCCATCAGGAGCTCTCCCTGTACTTAGGTGCAACCTCATGTCGTCACTGTGAACCCTGCCTGTTACTTAGTGGAATTTGCTCTCCTTTTGACCCTCGTGATGGGATAGACCTCTTGGTGGGGCTTTTGGCATGGTGTATGTGATCAACTAGGTCCTCACTTCAACCCAAATCATCTGGACCATGGAGCTCCTGAAGATGAAATTCGTCATGCTGGTGATTTAGGCAATGTCACTGCTGGAAATGATGGTAAGATGCAGCAAGCACATTGAGACTTACTCAGTTGCTGAATTCTCAAAAAAGTTCATGAGATTCAAGTCTATATCATTTGACATCAGCATGAATCTGCTGCTGGTATCCAGGTACTGTGTGCATTCATGAATTCTTTCTACCAGAGACTTTTAAATCCGGAATCTGTTCTGATCTCACATGGTTTCTGATGGGTTGGTGCAGGTGTTGCGGAGATTTCTATAAAGGATTTACAGGCAAAGAGCTTACCCTCATGATGCCTTCTGGATTGCAGCTAGACTTCTGTACTCATGTGCCACACACATTTCTTGGGCAACTGTTTCCAATGATGAAAGACAGTGGATCAGATGGATATGATGCATTGTGATGATCCTTGAGAGTTAATCTCATGTTGCTTTTGACAGTTCTAATGGTTCTTCAATTTGCAGATTCCTTTGAGGGGAGCACACTCAATTGTTGGCCGAGCTGTAGTTGTGCATACTGACCCTGATGATCTTGGCAGAGGTGTGAACTATTCCATGCATTTATGACTTGTTGCAAGTTGTTTCTGTCACTGCTGATTTCCTTGTTCAATCATGAATCCTGTACTCAGATTTGCAAGCTGCATCTGAAAGTTCTTCTGTTCAAGGTCTGGATTTAAATCTTCCTGCTGTTTTCCTCCTTGAATCACCATTTCATAACATCCTGAATCGATAGGAATTCAAGGGATTGCAGCTCATGGGTCATGTTCCATTTTCTTAGTTGCATGAGTTTAGATTTCACATTCATAGAATTCATATGTAAAGAGATGCATAAAACACAAATTTCTGCTGATCATCTTGTGTATAGGTGGTTTTACGTCTGTGCAAGCAAGTTTCATAAAACTCATCATGGGCTTCTGATATGAGATTGCACTGCAATTATGTTCAGGTGGTAATGAACTGAGCAAGACCACTGGAAATGCGGGTGGGAGACTGGCTTGTGGTAAGACCACTGTGAATGTGTGGGATCTGATAGGAAATTATGTTTGAAGCGAGCATTGTGGTTGTAATCACTGCGTGCCAAGTATTGAGAGTTGAATTTAGAATTGGGTGAGTTAGAATTTGATGAATTTGGTCATTGCAATTGTAGTCACTGCAAGTGTAATTGAGGATTGATTTTCAATGTCATTTCTGCAGGTGTCATTGGATTGCAAGAACTGTCTTGAAGATTTGGCCAGCAGCTATGCCTGAGAGCTTAGGTACTGATTATGTGTGATGGTGCAGAGAAAACCTGCAAGTATGATAAAGTTTGAGAGTGTGTAGAAAGTCAAGTAAAGCATATTTTTAAGAGCTTTGGTTGTTTTTCTCAAGCAGGCTATGATATGGTTATATTGAAGAGTGAAAACAAGCCTGTTGTGTGTGCAGAGAACTTGGCTATGATTATGTTTAACGGTGAAGAAGGTTGTATTGGTTATAGGAGTTTTCAGAGTGGTATTGTTGGAAACAGAAAAATATTTGAGAACAAAATTCTATTATGTTTTTGTGTGAACCTTTTGCATAGTTACTGTTTTGGAACTTCCAGTATTTAAATAAAACCTATGTATTTTGTATGGTATTTTCAAATATGTCAGATGTTTTCGAGTAATGATCCCAAGGGGTTGGGAACTGTTGAAAACTTCAACTGCATCACAAAGTACTCAATTTATTCCTTCCAGTGACAGAAATTGAGCAACTGGTATATGGTAGATTTTGCATAATCTTATGGTCTGTCCTTGGACAATTGATTTTGAATAATCTTTAGTATCATTGACCCTGGAGAATTAAAGAGGCAATCCTTGATACAACTACCTCATTTCCAAGCCTTACTACCTCCCTAATAACTACCTAAATCCTTTCTTAATAACTTTTTCCTACCCTTATAATATTCTCATTCCTTCTCTCTACCCACCACCATGGAAAAAAAGGCACGTTTCCATGATATTCATATTAATTCAGCCTTTTTTTTTCTTCTGACATAAATGATGATGAACTATTGGAAAATATATGGGAACATAGTTGATTGTCACTGGTAGTGGGTAAAAACACAGGGCCCAAGTGCATGAACTGGAAATTGTTACTTTGCACTGGTACATTTCACTACCATTTCCTTGTTTGGATGCTGTCAGAAGATGCTGACAGAAGTTTTACTTTTCTTGACATAGAAAAGCGTACTCCACAATATGAATACTCATTTTACCTTTTCATGTTGAAGTGCAAGTTGCTGTGCGAGAGTGGGCGATTAGTTAAATCTAATTTTCTTCACTAAAATTCAATTTCAAGAGTTGGATCATAAAAGATTCTACACACATCCATTCTTGAAAATCTAGAAAGCACACTGTGATTTAACTCCAGCCACAGAACTTTTTGCATACAGCTCACATGTATGATATTGAAGGAAAGTAGACCTTCAGAGGAAACCTCCAAATTTGAATGAGGGAACACCAAAAATCTTCACTTCTTTTCTGGCACTATATTACGATACAAAAGTTTTGTATATCCGGGCAGGTGCTGCTTGCTGATACCTTAAATTTTTTGTATTCATAGTAGCATCATATAACCCCAGCAAATATAACTCATACAGTTGCAGCTACTCGTGCACTTTCTGCCAGAAGTGGTTCATGTGTCTCCTTCGCTTTGTGACCTGCATTAATTGATCCCCCACCCCAAAAATCCAACAACCATCTTTCTTCATCAGCCATGATTGAACTCTCTAATGAAACATTGAAATCTAATGCACAGTATTTGTACATTCTGTTTTGTTGAAACAGATTTTGCATGATCACCACATTAGCCAAAAGGATCATCACATAGACATGATCTAAGAACTATGAGAAGCAAACAACATTCTACTGCTGTTGAAAAGGTAACAATTTGAGGCTGAGGAGGTATCAATTTGAGGATTAGAAGATGCCCATAAGTTGAATTAGAAGGTACCAAATTGAGGATAAGAAGGTACCCATTTGAGGCTGAGAAGAATTATGTAAGGAAACCTACAATTTGAGGTTGGCAGCTGAGTAAAAGATCTGATGTAAGATTTAGAAGAGATTTAACTTCGTACCCAAGCGAGCCATGAAGGCAATTAGCATCATAGACACTCCTGTCAAGCAGAGATCAGCTCCAAAGAAGATACCAATCACTTTCAGAGACTCGTTGAACAACCAAGAGCTTAGAGCCAGAATTGTGAAAGCCAAGATGATTGATGTTAAGCCACTGATCATCACTGCTGGCCATGTTGTCAGATACCGCAATTGGCATGTCATCAACAGCTTCAACACTCCCTGCAAGCTCCCACAACATGATGCCAGAAATCTTAAATATTGCATGGTGAGCTTGGGAGCAGATTTCCTAGAACCTGATCTCTGAAGAATCTGCCTGAAGAATGCATGAGCTGCTGGCAAGCAAACAATGCTGCTTCCATTTCCATGTTAATCAGATCTGCATCCTAGTACCACTAATAGTGTAGATTGCATTAATTCCGCCACTCTCTTGAAGCTTGAAGCTTGTGTTTGTGCGACAACAAAGAGGGGGGAAAAATACATACATGGACAAGGAACCAGCCAGCGATGAGGAAGATGAGCATGGTAGGATTAGGGACGGGCTGAAGCAACATCCACAGTCCAACGCCCAGGTGCAAGGCTCCCAGCAACAGAAAGGAAGTGGTTCCAGGAGCTCCACACACAAGCAAGAAATTCAGCAGGGTGATGGCTCCCGCTACCACTAGCAACCATGCGAACAACTGGTCGATGGGAATTCCGAAGAACAAAGGCACCACGATGGCCACCACACCAACCAAAATAAACACAATTCCATACGTCGAAAAGTAGAGCGACAACCTCTCCAAATGCTCATCAGGTACCTGAAGAATATTCAACACTAGACCCGTTGTCAGAAAAAAAAACTCTAGTAACCAGAATATTATTCTGCAGGCTACCCAAATAAAATTCAATCAGAATCAAGGATCATCAAACCAATCAAACCTGCTTCTTACAGTTCAACACAAGGAGCTCTTGGATGATTCCCTTGTGGGAAAATTGTCTTAACTTTACCTCCAAGAAATAGACTACAAACGTGGGTGGCAGGGAATTGTGCAAACACAGGGGGTTTTGCAACAATCCCAACGAACCTCACAGGGGAAGTTCATCTAGAAGGGTTTATGTACAACTCTACCAAATGATTTTACAAGGGGAAGTCAGTCATTTTTCCTTGGTTGGGAGGCATCTAATGGAGGAAAAACATTGGTCACAAAGGGAGGAAGTTGTACGAGAACTCCAGCTTGCGCAAGTACCCAAGAAAACAACATGCATGCATGCAGATGATGGGTACCAACAGCCGCACTCCCTGAGCTTGCAGAGAACTCATGCATGGGTGCAATGAAATGAGATCTAGATTTGGATCAACCTGGCCAGACAGAGGGTGAATGGGAATATTGATGTAGTAAGTGCGCTGGTCGATTTCTCTGGCAGCTATATTTGGCTTCTCTGCTAAATATTGCGCTTGTTGCTGCTGGTGGCCTTTGGGATCGAAGCGCACATGCTGATTCGTCTTCTGATCGTCACCACCACCCCCCCGCTGCAATGGCTCCTGCTCAGGGTCCGCCATATCTCAAGCTCAACCCTCAAAGCTCTTCTCTCTAGTACAAACCTTGTTAAATTCTACAAAGGTCTCGGAATTCGAGATTTGCGCAAAGATTTTCTCGCGGACCTGGCGAAGAGCTGTGGCGAACTCGACTCTCTCTGCAGCAGCAGCTAACCTGGTGTCCAGCAAAAGAACTCGACAGTTCTGTGCACGCCAAATGAAGAGATCTGCAGAGGAGAATTCCTGCTGCAACGTCTCATCTGAATTGGTACGCAAATTTTGTAATCTTCCATCCAATACAAAAAAGTTGGGAAAATGGGGAGTGCAAATTAGGTGTGCACAGGACACAAATTTGGATCCGAGAATTGTTGGGAATTTGTGGCCGCATGCAGCAACGCCACGTACAAGGGGGAGAGTGGAGGCCCAGGAGGTGTGCCACTGGGCAAGAGCTGTGCCGCGACGCAGCGGCAGCAGCTGGTGGCATGGGCATTACCGGCGCTTGCGTCAACACTTGGCAGATTCCTTTGCCACATTGCCAAGGGAAAGGAAACCAAAAAAAATACAATAAAATTTTAAAAAACAGCCTTTATTGGAATTTGTTCTAAATCTGTGCACCTCGACATTAACTTGGTGACACTTTAGACGAGGCTCCAGGGACCAATTTGAACCAAATTGAACATTGAATTGGACCCTTCTTCACATCAAGAAAAAAAAAAAACACATTTTTTATCCCATGGTACAATGAGTACATCTAAAGGCTTCGGGTCCAATTCAAGAGCTCAATATTCAAAATTGTATCAATAGGAATGCTTGATTTCAGTGGACCTTGCTCCTTGGACCCTTGTCTAAAGCGGCCCTTTTCTGAAGGAACATCAAAATTAATTTTTTTAATAACTAAATAAATAATTATCACCCAATTTCAAAAGTTGTATCATCATTGCCATCATCATCAACATTCAAAATTCAAAGAGAGTAGATGGTTTTCTTGAATTCTCATAAAGACATGATGGTTTTTTTTTAGCAAGAAGCCTTTGGTGTCTTTCTCTTTTGAACAGAACTTATTCTAATAGGCTTCTAATCATGCATTCACAAGTCAGTGTTAAATGAAAATCTAGGTGGCATCCTAGGTGGCACCCATTGTTAAATGGGCCATAGCTCAATGTTAAGTGAATGCTAGCTTAACATGAAATCTTCATGGCAACTAGGTTTAAGTCCTGCTAAATGGCTACAATGGTGTTACAGGACCTACCCTAGAGTCACTAACACCAAGTGTGAGTGCACTATACCATCTTCGACCAATTAAGTAAGCATGGGTGGTTTCTGATGTTCATCAAATTTTATTATTGTGGTGGGCTGATTTTGCTAGTACTCACGCCCTTTCTTTGGGGCGAATTTTCACAATGTGTGTAAAAAACAATTGGGGAAAATTGGAATTGTTTTGAACAAGTGTAGATTCAACAAAATTGCTAATATTTTGTCAAACTTTTGAAACCACCAAATTGAAATGAATTTTTTTTTTTTAAAAAAAAAACCTTGGCTCTCATGGGAGAAAAAAATTTGTGCACTTCAAGCACCTTCTATATTTGGAAACAAGCACCTACTCCGACACCCATTCAATGAAAACCAAGAATCTTCCACCTGCATTTTTGCAATGCGAGAGTTATTGACACCTTTGTGGCTACAATTACATAGGCTTTTGCAACACTATTTTTGACATATAAATGAAATTAGAATACAAGCTATGTGGGAATAGTCATAGCTAGACAAGTGGTGGTACAAAGTCGGTTTCAATCTAGTAAAGCACCTTGAGGGCACCTTACATCTGTGAATACCTTTCCTAAAAGTTCATTTTGTAAAATGAATGTTCCCCAAAACTTCTAGAGTTCATGATTGGGTTCATGATAGCATTCGCCTTCTGATTTACAATGGGTAAAGACCACATGTGGATGATACTCTACTCAAATGAGGGACTATCCCTTCATTGTAGGTCCCTTCTTTTGAGAATGGCCTCACATTCGGGCTTTACCTTCACCAATACACTCCCTTCATGCCCACTTTGAACTGCTATTTAGTGGCATGAACATTATGTCATAGCTCTAGGTCTCAGCCACTTCATAAACTTTAAGTCTCTTTGCATCTATTGTGGTGCATAAGAGGTTGAGCTTTTTATCTTGAGCAAATAAGGGCCTTCACTCCTCTTCAAAATTGTGGAGCAAATCAAAATTGGTATCGATTTTGGGTGATATTGCTTCCTTCTCTTTCCTAACCCCATTTCATGGCCTTGGGTGACCTAATTAGAAAGCCCTTTTAAAATGTACATTTCAATCACCTTTATTCATTTTGTTTGCACATGGATTCATTCTTCACCTTTGTTTTATATATATATATATATATTCTTTTATTATCCATATTGTTTATTCTAAGTTTAGGAACATTGGTCCAATGTATTCCCATATTAGTCTTAAATTTTAATTTGAACGATATCAATTCCATAGTCCTTGATTTCTACATTTGGTAGGCATTTTACATAGCTAAAGCATGACATCCAAAAAACAAAACATTGTGGCCATATTATGCATCAAAACTTGTTTGTAATGATATTGCCCAAGCTTTGGCTTAGTTTGCCAAAATGAGATCAGAAATATGTTCTTAGAAAACATTTTTAAGCTTTCAATTTTTCTTTAGCCCAATTCATGGGCATCCCCACAATTTGTTCCTTCAAATTTCCCAAAGTCCCCAATAATACTCAACCAATTTAAAATTGTCCCATGATTAATTTGTCACAAATGTTCCTTGTCATGAATGTTTTATTAAGTGTCTCTAATGGCCTTTTTGTCCATGGAAGGAAAGGAAGACAAATATTAAGCATTTGGGTGGGTCCATGGATAGACTCTCTTTAGGGTGGTGGGGCAACCCATATATCCCACTTAATAACTATTGGCAAAATAGACATTAGATGGATTTGATTTCTTTGGAAGTGACTTTTTTTTTAATAAATGTCATGAATTAAAAAGATGAGATCTTTTTTAAATGATCGAACAATTCACGCAACATTATTTAAATATCAAAGAAATTGCAAATTAATGAAATTTTATCTTAAGGGCTGAAGAAAATGTTGTTTCTCATGCAAAATGGCTTATGAGAAATTGCAAGGAGGATATAATTTCTCTTGCCTCCTTTTGGAGGAGGTTACTAGTGAATGTTTAAGTTGTACATGGAATCTAGGCATTTAGGTTTCGTATTTCAGTCATATAATAAAAATATTGTAACTTGTCATCCTCTAATTTCACCCCTTATTTCATGCCTGGTTAGTGATTGTTCATAAAGTGACCAAATTCACTTTTAGGGTGTTTTTTTTGGGTTGTGCACCATTAATATGTGTCTAGTCAACTTGGACAAGAAAGCAAGGTAACAATACACAAGGATTCAATCTTTGAAAATATACTTTCCATATGCCATTGCTTGTAAATGGCTTCAAGAGTTTCACAATACCTATAATAAGACCAATGTTGAATGCATGGTCAAATAACCCAAAATGAAGTGTTTCACCCTTTCTTCGAATCGTGACAACATGAGGAGAAAGCCTATGAGAGAATTTGGATTGTGATGTAAACTAGTCTTAAGAATTTTTTGTGCGGATATGGATGTGGATGGATGGAAAAAGGTAACCCTAATTCATGATGGCTAAACTGGTAGAAGATGTCAAATTATAGAATAGTTCATGAAAAGATGTGAACGCCAAAAGTTCAAATTCTATTGTTCTTTTTGCATTTGGGTGTTTTTTGTTTATTTGCAAGTTAAATGTGTTTGATTTTTGCAATTGAATGGAGCCACGCTATTGAGTTGGTTTTTGTCATGAAGCGATTTTAAAGTTGCATTCTGTTTGTTCTTGGATGGGGAATACAGATCTAAGAGTAGTAGTAATGGTTGGTGCTGGAGATTTGGTGGTGGTGGAGGAAAATAGCTGCAACATGGACTATAAGGAGGGGTGTTTTGGTCTTTGTGAAGGGGTGGATAGATATGGAAACAAAAGCTAAGTGTTCATCTTCATTGAATTAGAGATAGTGGAATTTTAGGTTGGAGAATAAAGTGTGGTTGTGTGAACAAATGGGGAAGAATGCTTTATTGTTGATGTTTCGTCTTTTGTTTTGAAACAAGCTTTCCACTGCACTATGAACTCTAGGGCAGGAGAGGAAACATTAGTGATAGGAATTTAGGGACCAATTAAAAGGAAATGATGACAAAGTCTAGAGGTTTCTTAAGTGGTTTGTTCCAAGTTATTGCGAGTTTTGGGTAATTTTGAAAGAATCTATTAGTTTGTCTACACGTTTGGAAGAAAATAACTACCATACTATACTATGGGAGTTTTAAAGAGAAAGGCATTTTGATCATATCTATGGGTGCAATGGGAAAAACCCAATCAAACTTAACCTTAACATCATTTCATATTAACCTAGTAAGGCATTGAAAAATGATTCAATTCAAACTACATAACATGTTCCTCCAAAAGTTTGTATCCAATTTTAATGCAACACCATATGCCTGAAGTTTTTTTTTTTTCCTCATCAATATACACAAACCTATAAATTTTTTATTTCTTCCAAGTTTAGAATTTTTGAGGAAACTTGGCACCTTAATTAATATTAGTAATTGCCAAATAAATGGAGTCATCTTAACTTGTATTGGTTTTTTCTTTAACCCATTTAGTTGAGATTTTTTGCCAAATTTTATAAATGTAACTTTATAAATGTAAATTTCTTTTGCAAAATTCCAAAATTGTACATACATAAGTTTGTTGGTGAAAACTCTTGAATAACAATATGTCAACCAAAGCTAACACAACTAAACAAACTTGTTGATGGAAACATGTCACAATCCATTAACAAAGACACCAACTCAGAGAGGAAGTAGAAGTACAAAGAAAAGAATCTAAGTTCATGTTGAATTAATATAAGTCCAATGTTGATAATTAGAAACAAACAATGGTCACATACCCTAAAGCCACTACCAACTGCTTGTAACAAGGCAACAATGGGAATGAAAGATGGGTCTAGAAGTGGAGACCTCTGTAGGTATTATGGAATGATTTGTTATGTTCCAAGTAGGAATTCAACAAGCTCGGTAGAATGATCCATCATTCTATTAGGCAATAATGGATTTCACGAGGGCCCATTTCATAGCATAATCTATTCTTTAGCAAATGATTCAAATTTGTATTTTAATCATTGATTCATTAAAACTAACACTACCAGTAAAAAGAAAAAAGAAACCAACAAATAGCTGCATATCTCACCTAGGAAAAAGGTTGTATTAGTGTGTTGAATCGCACACTGAAATCGGTTGTGTATATGGTATTCCTTTGTTATAATGAAATAATATTGTGTGTTTCTCATTGGAATGTTACAAGTTATAATGCAAAAACAAGTACTTCTAGATTTGATTTGCTTCATCATCTTGATCAATCTTGTTTTCTTTGTGAAACTCAAAACCATAGCTTCAAATCCATGACCATCAAATTGTGACTCAAAGAATTAAGTGTCATGGTTGAGTGTGTAATTTGCATGATAAGAGAGGGCACTGTTGAGAATGTCAAGAGAGTTTGGAGCACATGCAATTTATGTAATTCATTTGAATCATGATGTCATGACCCAGATGTAAATTGCATCTTCAGAACTATCTTGTGTGCCTATTTAGAATAAGGATGCAAGTGTGTACCTTCCCCATTAAAAAACCTGTGAATTTCACTATCTTTATAGTTTTCCCAAAAATTTCATTACAACAGTTGTATTGATCTCATTTGTTTGGTACCCATGGATGGTTTGGTTCATTTCTAGTGAATATGAAGCTAATATGGAAATGGGTGTGGTTAAGTTTGTTAAGGTGCCCATTTGAACTTTTCTTTTCAGATGCAAAGTAGAACTCTGGAATGATACTTGAAGTCTCAAATAAGGCCCAGACCAACCATTATGGCTTTGCAATTGAATTATATAGTACCGATGCCAATGAGTTACTCATTATTAACATCCATCAAGAGGCTAAAATTAGTCAAAATTTTCCGCTTCAGATTATATAGGATGCTATTGAAATCTCAAAGGGAACAAGCATGATCTTCTAGGGGTGTGCCCTCACACCCATCTTTTGAAGTGAGTGCCACTTAATGAACCCATGACTCTATGAGATTGTAGAGAAATCTCCACAACACCAATTTGAAGGTAACATGACAAAAGGTACATGACAAGAGTGAATCAAAAAGGGTCAAAGCACCACCTTCTTCACAAATACCATAGTACAACGGCAGCTTCAAGACATGTCTATCGAACAATTAAATAATTTTGACAATTCCATTTCAAACCCCTGAATCTATGAGTTTGCAGAGAAATCTTCACAATAATAATTTGAAGGTAACATGACAATAGGCACATGACAATAACATTACAAGAGTGGATCACAAAGGATCAGACCACCACCTTCATCACCGTCCCCACAAACACCATAGTAGTGACCAGCTGCCTTGACTACCCAGTGACTTCATCAACTCTCATTTCAATTATGGGTGTAAAATACTTATGTAAATATGCTACCTTATGTCTTCTTTTAGAAAAATCACACACAAAACACAATCACCAAACATGAAAGTTTAAGAAGCCTTTTCTGAAGGAAAAGTTTGAAATCACAGAGTCATGACAATATAAACGTCAATCACCAAGGAGAAAAGTCCAACCCAACTTTCATTTTCACAGTTCCAAGTTGGAAATCAAAGACACACTAAACGGTAGATCAGCACTCTCATCACCCCCAAAACTTCATGGAAGTCACAACCAAAAAAATCAACTCAACGATGAAAAATTCATAGCCAACAAGAAGAAAATTCAATTGCACATGGAAGCCACAATGCTACTAACTAATTATTGTGGCCAGATTGCATTTATCAGCACAAGTTTTTTCAGAATGGACAAAGGCAATAGGAATTTAAAACATCTTTGTAATGGGTTGCAAACAAAACCCTTGTTAAATGGGTGTGTGTGGAAGACAAACACTATGGTGCACACATCTAGTCTCGGTGTTGTGGTTCTCTCTCTCTGTGTCAACAATTATTTTATTGACTACTCCAAGTCCTATCCATCACTCTCCAATTCCTCCAAACTGACAAAATCATGGCATTCTCCAAAATTCATCTACACAAAAAGCTAGACTGTTGATTGATGATGAGTTTCTAATTGGATGGTTTCTATACAAAACGAGAAGAATTGGGTTCTTAGTTTGAAGCTAGTTGAGAGCTAGTGGAGCTCTTGTACTAAAAAGTTAAGAAGACAATCAGGGTGGTGTTTGGGTTCATGCAAATCTTATGAACTTGTTGGGTTTGACAAATTCAACTAATTTTGTTTCAAAAAATCCAAAGTTCATGTGCAAGTTGTGTTCAATGCAAATCTCATCAACTCTGGTGGTCATGGATGAATTCAACTTGTTTCAGAAAATTCAAAGAGATGCATCAGCATCACTTTGAAGCTAGCTAAAAAACTCATTTTTTAACTTACACAAAGGAAGGTTTGGAGCTTCCTGACAGACACTGGGTTTGAAAACCCTTTCTCACATTTCTGTTGATAGTTCTGAAGCTATGGAGAGTTACGAAGGAGCTTCAAAGCTCTGGACAATAATAAGGAGCTTTTGAAGCTGTAATGGAGAGTAAAGAGCTTCCAAAGCTATGGAGCTTGTAAGGAGAGTAAGGAGCATTGCATTGAAGACTGGGACTTGTGAATTGGATTCCTTTGGTTTTATTATGAGCTCAAGAAGAATCCCATGATGTGTAACGCTGTGGATGTTTCGGGGATTCTGGAAGATAATGAAGATGATGGTGATGACCTTTCACCTTGTTCAAGATCACTGGTTTGTGATGAATAAATTGGCAGTGTGGGTGATGATGATGCAATCGGCCTACCTTTGCTCAGCAGACGCTTGAGACTGACCAGTCTTGCCATGTGTGATCTGCTGCTTCCTTCAGCTTCTGCAACTGCCACTGAACTCCTGGTTGTAGCCATACTGATTTCTACTGCAACTGCTGAATTAGAAGCTTGACCTCCTGCAGCTGATCCTGAATTACTTGCAAAAGGTCCTTGTTGTTGTTGTTGTTCTTGAAGCTCTGAATCCACAGCCTGCAGTATGGTGGTTGTTGCAGGAGATTGAGCAGCAGCAGCATTTAGATGTGTCTCATGAGTCCCCCAAAACAACACATTCGGAGGAATGTAAGCTGGTCCAACATGACTATTGCTCCCATTTGGCTCCTGCCCTTTCTCAGACCTTGTTGTTGTTGGAGGCTGAATCTGCTCCTGGTGGGGCTCCAGCTGATCTGATCCTGCCAGACCCGAATCCATTCCACCTGCAACATGGACCTGCTGTGTTGAGACCTCAGGAATATGAGCTGATGATACACCACCACCAGCTGCTCCTGGAGCTCCTGCAGCGCTCCTAACAGTGTTGAGAGATGAGCCTGATGCCTCTGAAGCAGCTTGGGTACTAGACATCTGCATGTTTCTGGATTCAACCCGGAGCAATTGCTGCTGATTAGGAGAATCTGAAGCGGGACCTCCACCAGCTGGGTTTGATTGATCCAGCAGATGCCAAGATTCATAAGGTGGACTGGCTTTGTCAGGCTTCACGCTGGTTCTGCAAAGAGGGCAACTGGAGTGAGAGTGGAACCACATGTCGATGCAGTCCAGATGGAAGCTGTGATTGCATCTGGGAAGCAATCTTCCGGTTTCTTTCTCCTCGAATTCCTCCAGACAAACTGCACACTCCAGCACAGAACTTCCCTTCATCTCCGCTGCTCTGTACACAAAAGTGGGTAGAAGCTCTACCACAGCCTTGTCCAAACCGAAAACGTCACCAAGAAAATGAGGAGCAAGGTGGTTGTTGTTGTTGTTGTTGTTGTGATGATCTCCCATGAGGAAATTCAGCTGTCCAGCTCTTCTCCTCCTATTCCAAGAGACCGAGTGTGCAGCTGCACCTGCTCCGGCACTACTACCCCCAGGCCCAGCTTGCAAATTCGATGCAGCTGCTATGGAGCCCACGGCGTGGTTTCTCCAGAACCATTTGGCGTAGATGTGGATGCAGAAGACGAATAGCACCACTCCGAAAAGCACTGCCACTGCCACTACCATGATCTTGCTGTTCACCATGTACGCACTTGGCGGTGAATTCGGAGTGAAAGGACTGGTACCTGCTGACGGAGGGAGAGGAGCTGAACTAGACATGGCTGGCTACTGCAAAAAAAAAAAACCAATCACCTGCTGGAGCGAGCTGCTGCTCTCGCGGAAACCCAAATCCTGGAGCTTGCAGACGAAACACAAGTCCAGGCGAAAATCCAGACTAGAAGCACCAACTCCAGCTAGAATTCACTAGCTAGGCAGCAGATTTGTTGGCGCTCTGCAGCTGCACTAGGATCCAGTCTAGATCATCGACTAGTAGTTCTCTGATGGTGGAATGCATCTAGTTTCTGAATCAGCTAGTTCATGCCAATGATGATGATGCTGCTGATTCTTCTTCTCCTTCTTCTTCTTCTTCGCTCGCTGACGACAAGCAGGGTAGGATTCAGAAACAGAAATTTGATCAGATCCATAAGTCCTAAGTACTAGAATCACAACAGCGAAGTGCCATCATCCATCCACAAACAACACAATATTTGAAGAAGCCTTCAAAGCTTGGAATCAACAGCTCCCTAATCAAAAATCTTCCCCCTCCTCGACCACCGCGCGCGGCTCTTCTTCTCGATTGCACAAGATGAATCTTCTGAGGCCACAGAATTCAGAAATCCACCATCGCTGAAGCTCAAAGAACTGCTGGTAAAATCCGGATTTTGTCCACAGAATGCAATGACCTCTAGTCCCACTTGAGATTGATTCCCCGCTTGTTTCCGACCAAGTTGCTTGCTTGTTTGTTTGCAACCAAGTTGCTAGCTTGTTTGCGACCAAGTTCCTTGCTTTGCTTGCGACCTCTCTCGAAATTCCTCCTTTGTTTCCGACCAAGTTACTAGCTTATTTGCAACCAAGTTGCTAGCTTGTTGCGACCAAGTTCCTTGCTTTGTTTGCGACCTCTCTCGAAATTCCTCCCTTGTTTTCGACTAAGTTGCTAGCTTATTTGCGACCAAGTTCCTTGCTTTGTTTGCGACCTCTCTCAAAATTCCGCTCTTGTTTCCGACTAAGTTGTTAGCTTGTTTGCGACCAAGTGAACCTGTGCTTTGTTTGCGACCTCTCTCGAAATTCCTCTCTAATTGTTTCCGACTAAGTTGCTCGCTTGTTTGCGACCAAGTTGCTAGCTTGCTTGCGAGTAAGTTCCTCGCTTTGTTTGCGACCTACTAGTTGCTTGCTTGGTTGCTCTCTCTTCTCTCTCTCTCTCTCAGAGAGCTCTAGTACCTTGCGTGTTTGCTTGTGGATGAGTATTCGGGGCGCCGGGTTTTGGGTTGACCACATACGAAGTTTTTTTTCCCCCTAGAAAAAGGAAAAAAAATGGAACCAACGTGTGCGTGCGTGCGTGCGATGGTGGGGGTAGAGAATTTTAGAGGGAGTAAAAAATCCAAAGAAAAGAACAAGCATCCACAAAATGAAATAAATACCCACCCATTGCAAACAACTAAAGGGAGCCTTGTTTGCAATGGGGGGAGCCTTCACAGGACCTCAGGAGGAGAGTGTAAATTCTATGATACAAGACAAGAGGCTTGTTGTTCAAAGGGGTTGTTTGCAAACTGGATGAGGCATAAAAGAAAGTGTAGGGTAAAGCCCGTGGGGTGGAGCTAATAAGGGCCCCCCACAAGGCATCCCCTCGAGGGATGCCCGAATTCTGGTAAAGCCTAGGTCCAATGGTTTTACCCAGCTTCAAAACCGGATCAACTTTCTTTGAATTCTCATAATACCCAGCAGGTACGCGGCAGGTATCATGATTATCTGAAAGAAATTGGGAATTTTTTTCGAATTAGGGCTATTGAAAATCTCTAAAGCACATCATCTTACAACTTTTTAATTTGTAGTAGCCTATATAGCTTTTTGGCTATATGTAGCTAGGAAAAAAAAAAAGGCTGCTCTGAGTCCTCTTTCTTCCTCTCTCTCCATCTCCAAAGTCCACTCCTGCTGCTGCACTGGTGCAACAAAGATTTACTAAATCAGGCAGGTGTGGAAGAAAGAAAGAAAGAAAGACTTGTGGAGAGGTTAGAGAGATCCTCATCACCATCTTCATCATCATCATCATCATCATCATGGCACAAAGAAAGAAAAGAGAATTTACCCTACTAACGTTCTTCCTGAGCTTCCCAGAGACAAAACTTCTTTCACTATCCATCATCATCACATCAGCATCAAATCGTCCAAATCATCATCATCTATCACATCAGAG
Source organism: Sphagnum contortum (assembly GCA_963920785.1). Lineage (NCBI taxonomy): Eukaryota > Viridiplantae > Streptophyta > Sphagnopsida > Sphagnales > Sphagnaceae > Sphagnum > Sphagnum contortum. The sequence goes on from OY987278.1 coordinate 2,937,357, forward strand.
TTCTTTTGAGGGGGGGTAGAGGACAATTTTGATGATCAAATCATGGACATCACCATTCATCAGCAGCTTCTTCTCTTCAGTGTTTTATTTTTTGACAAAAAAAATTTTTATGTACATAGCTATTTAAATTCTCTTCCTCTACAGTCAGGGATTTTTGGTTCTTTCAATTTTTGTGATGTAGCCAAACTAGTCGTCACCCACAAGAAGATTTAGCCAAATTTGGCTATTAATCAGGTATGAAAGCCAAGTTTTTAAAGAATCCTTCACAATTTTGGTTACATGCTATTTTTCACAAAATTTCCTACAGAGGTATTGTTGTGAATTCCTTCTCATGGAGTGTATAAGGGCCAAGAATCAAAAAAGTTAGCTTAATGGATAAGGTTGTGAACTAAGGTGTAAGTTTTCTCTTTTTAAAAGTTGGGTGCCCATGGGATGAAGTCCGGTGGGATGAGGATATAAAGTGCAGGGGAGAATCAATTTTACAGAGGTTTATAAATGCAAGGAGTTGTTTTTTGAGGTGGGATGGGAGGAGTGCTTATTGTGAGTTGAGGGGGAAAAGTGGTGTGAGAATTTTTGAATCTTTTTTTCAAAGGATAATCAAAGGTAGGTTTGATTATTTCTAAGAGCATCTCCAGGGGAGCTTGGTATGTGATCCTGCCCAATGAATGCCAGTTTGGCTCAGGAAAATGGTTTTGGCTCCGCATACTTGTGGGGGCGGGGGTGTTGCAGTGGCTAGTGAAAGGCGCAGCAGCAGCGGTGTGCACCTGCAGAAAAGAGTGTAATAATGTGATCTAACTGCTGCTTAGTGTTTCTGATTGGCCTGTAGTATGATTGGTCCAGGTGGCTTGCTATTAGTAGTCCCCCACCTATTTGCTGTCCAAGTTTCAATTTTATGGGTGGGGTTGCAAAAGAATACAGAACTAAACTTGGATGTGAAAAATATTTTTGCAGGGTCACATACCGAAGCACCGCTGGAGATTCTCTAAGGGGGGTGGGCCAAGGCCCTCCAAAATATTCTAGCTTCCATTATTATTTCCTAACCAAAATAAAGGTAAGGGCTTTTCGAGCAAAGCAAAACAAAGTAAGAATTGCATGCAGAGCAAAGCAAAAACAAAGCAAAAGGGTGGTTTCCTATTGCAAAAGGATTTTTCTTTTGTTTTCTGTGTTTTTTTCTTTGGGGGTGGGAAGAGGGACCTGATTCTTGCAAAAGCTTCTTATTTAGGAAAGGAAACCACAATAGAAAACAGAGGGCTAATGAGTGGTCAACAAAGGGAGATTCCAGCATTTTGTAGACTTGAGATTTGTGCATGAGCTCATGGTTTTGCTGAGCAACAATCCCTCCTCTCTCCCACCCTCCAAAGAACAAAACTGAAAACATATTGAACAGCAAGCAGACCGAGCATTGGTGAAACGTGGGTCGAAATGACCAAGTTGGCATGAGAATTTTACACATGGATCCAATGCAGACCAAACCGCATTTTTGTGCCATAGGTCTGGCTCAAACTAGTTTGGTTCCAAGTTAGCATGCCCATCCCAAACTTGTTCAACATACATGCACTTCTTGATCTTTGGAAGAGGCCCAAGTAGCATTCTGTTTTTTTCAGCAGCCATGGAAAGAGCTCTCTCTTCCCAAATTATCTCTCTCTTTTTAAGCTCAATTTGGGCTAGAATTTTTGTGCGATTTGTGTTGCACATGCTACAAGTGTGGTTGTGTGTGTCCAATTTCCTTGATTGTATTTTTCTTTCATGTTCAATTCTTTGTTGAGAAGTTCTTGCATTGCAAGAGAGAGAGAGAGAGAGAGAGAGAGAGAGCACTCAAACTAGGTTACTAGAGCATTGTGTGTTGTGAAGGGGAGGTCATGACAAGGTTGGTAGTGCTTTGTGTGTTCAATTCAATTGTGCATTGAGAGAGAGAGTTTCAATTCAATCATGTTTCATTGCAAGAGAAGGGAGGTTGTTGGAATTGGTGAAAGAGGGGTTTAGGGTGGAGTGAGAACTTTTTCATTGTGAATCTCATGCAGTCTTTTGATGTTGGTCTCATGTATCTCAATTTTAGGGACAGCTCAAAACTCAACATGAGATGATGATGACAAGCCCAATGGCAAGCAAAACCCAAGATGATTTTTAAAGATAACCTTACTATCATAACAAACAAAGGAATTTTTTACTTTGGACTCCCCAGTCAGGATGCCAAATCCAAAAGCATAAACAAGATATTTAACAAGTAACCCACATTTTTCATTCAACACATGGTGTGCAAATTCGAGGCACAAATCATGAACACAAAGTTTATCATGTATTTAAGTGGCGTCAAGCCCTACATTCACGTCAATTCACGAAACATTGATTGCAACCTCATCAAACAATAGACATACATAATACAAATTTACTTACATTCCATTTTGAAACAATATCATGCTTTACCATATCGGCACCTACACTTATCACTATCCACACATAACACAAAATAATCTATGAGCACCTTAACTAATGCATCATACCTAAACTAACACTCTTGACAACAATTCCATGGACATCACTACATTGACTTGCACAATATATTTTGGCTAAAATAAAGTTGTTATATGTTAGTTTGGGTCAATAAATTTACACAAGATTGAATGCTTGTGAAAGCTATACTTGATCAAAATGACTCCTCTTCATGATTGGCTCTAGTGATGCATTTAAACAGCCTCTCACATCATAATGCCCCATTTTTCTTGTTTATGCCAGGGCATGGGGGAACAATAAGTATAGATGTGATACAAAATAGACATTGCTAGAAATCCTTTTTTTCAAATTTGTATTGCAACCACAATAACGAGCATCCCAATACATATTTCACTTTAATTGGCAACACTTTTGTGTAAAGGACCATTAAAACTAGACACAACTACGATAACAATCTCTCAAAACAAATACAGTTTCGGTGAAATTTGGCAAAAACATTTTATGAAGAAAAAAAGAATTTTTTGCCCAACAAGGAGAATAAGTTCTTAGTGTCATCACTTGATGGTTTTTCACCCAAAAAAGAAAAAACTCTTTGTCAGAAGCCCAAATAAGGGGTGTGAATGGAGCTGCTCTAAGAGACATATAAGACCAAGTCCACCAGCAGCAATGGACTATTAAGGAATATATATTGTACTTGTTTGGGACAGAAGGAAAATTCTACCCTGTCGCGAGCTAAAATCTTCAGATCTGGACATCCGTTAAAACTTAGAGCATCTCCAACGGTGCTCAGTATGTGATCCTGCACAGTAAGAATGGATGAAGAAAATCCAACATATACTAGTTTGACTCAGGAAAATGGTTTTGGCTCAGCATAATTGGGCAGGTTGCCATGGCTAGTAAAAGACTCAGCAGCGCTGTGCACCTGCAGAAAAGAGTGGACTAAATATGATCTCACTGCTGCTCAGTGTTTGTGATTGGCCCATCATATGATTGGTCCATGCGGTTTGCTATTAGGAGTCCGCCACCTATTTGCTGTCCCAGTTTCAGTTTGATTCGTGGGGTTGCAAAAGAGTACATAACTAAACTTGGATGTGAAAAACAGTTTCAGAGTGTCACATACTGAGCACCGCTGGAGATGCTCTTAGGACCTTCCTCAGGAGAGGACAATTTCTTCCTCCGGGTGCCAAATCATTGCGCATGATTACATAACCTATTGACTCTGAAGCTGTTGAAAGTTTCAAGAAAATCAAAGAGGCAACTGTTTAGCCTGTTTTTAGAATGATCAGTCATTTTGATCAGACAAAAAGCTGCTGATTATATCGGTAGCAGGTATGACAAATATATATATACACTTCCTACAGCTACAGAGGGAAAATCTACTCTTCTCCATCTGTTTTGGCTAATGTTGGTGAATGATGAAGTCAACAAGATCCATTAGAACCGCAAACTAGAACCCAATGATCAAAGAAAAAGCTCTGAAATTTTTTTAATGTACTCTCATAGTTTCAACCGAAGCTTCACTCTGAAAATGTGAGAATGAGGTAAGAATAATGGTAATGAGATGGAGGTTTATCAATTTGATAATCAGCCCTTCCCCCCCTTTCTCCCCTCTTGCTCATGTGTTCCCGTATGGTTTTTAATAGTTCATCATTATTTATGTGAATCTCAAATTCAAGTTTACTACATGACATGGACATATGTGTTTTTTCATGGTCATGTAGGTGAACAGGGGAAAAGAGTGACATAGTTATTAAGGGAAAAAATGAGGTAATCCATGGAAAGGCACATGTTAAATAGGCTTTTTTTTCAATTTTGTTAAGTAAGTGGATTGGCAACCATGCATAGCAATAAATAAGTACCCCCAGTTTATAATGGGGGTATTAGCCCAGGCCAAAAATGATGACAAACGGTTTTGGAAATAGAAATTTCATGCAGCCAATTGGAAGAATGCACTCAAAGTGCCTTGATTTATTTTCTTTTAAGTTTTGGGTATGTTGTGAGGGGGGAGGGGGGAGGGAGTGGATTTTTTTTTTTTTTTTCCTTTATTCCCAACATGTTCCCTTCAAGTTCTCAATGGGTTCCGATCAGGTTCCGAATGTGTTCCCAATAACACCTTGCTTTAATCCCATATGTTTTGGGCAAAGTCCTCCCCTTGTCACCTATATTGGTGGGCCAAAGGACGAGGCACTCTATCTTCTCATAGAATCTTTTGTGATCGGGTTGTAAAAAGTCACAAAGAACAAAATCACAAGTCCTGGTTGTAAATTTGAAATTTTTATTTTCAAAATCTCATAGAAATCTAATTAAAGGATTTTTATTTTTATTTTATTTTTTAACAAGTATACATATATTGATCTATTTGTATGTTTGTATTTATTTCCTCCTTCTTTCCTTTCAAAAATTTGGTCTATGTTTTGGTCACCATATATGAGATGAAAGCCTAGGCTTTTGTTACAAACCATTGGGTCAACCCTACAACTTGAAGAGAAAGGATTCTCTTGTTTCCCAAAAAGAAGTATCCCACAACTTGCGCATGAAGATATATGTGAGTGAAAGGGTGTTGTCTTGTCAAGATTAACATGCATATGGCCTCAAAAGGAATATACAAGTTATTGACTTGAAAAGGAGAAATTGCTCTTGAACCAAAGACAAACATGAAAAACAAATGCCCCCTCCCCCCAAACAAGCCTCCAAAGATACAAGATCTGCATGTTTTTGTGAGGTGGAGTCATCCATGTCATCCAAGTTTCAAACTTTGGAATGCCATCAACCAAGTGCTTTTGAAACCCCCTCCTCCCCAAGAAAGATTCTCAAAGTCCTCAATTTCCACAATTTCTGCAATAGTGAGGTGGCTGGCAAAGCTTATTTTACTACCAATTGTCATGGGACCAAAGTGAAACAACACCCATCTTGTTAGACTAACTTTTGGGGTGTCCTAGCAAAAGACTAAGTGTTATACTTTTGCAAAACTTTTTTGTGTTATGTAGGCACCGCCTTTCCAAGGTCTTGGAGCTGCCAATTGCATGCATCACCTGGTTTGAAAGGTATCAACAAAAATGCGCAACACAAGTCTTAGGCTAACCCATCATATGATCTTCCACATCATTACATCTACATAACTCAATCCTCTTTTGTGAAGGCTCCAAGAGAGCTTCCCCCACCGCAAAAAGATCTATTATTTTTGTAAAAAACCTTGATGGAAATTTATTTTTTATTGGAATTATAGAAATAATGTACGATAATTGAACATGTAACTTAGTTGCAAAACATGAATAATAAAGTTATTTGTAGAGTTCCCTAGTTAGTGGATGAGATCAATTTGTTTCATGAAATGAGGGGACAAATAAAATAATTATGATCAATGTTAGTAGAAAGGAAAATAAGATGGGCCAAAACTTGTTTTTCCACTAAAATTAGTGGTAAAATGAGTTTCATCTCATGTTTGGTTATTGTGTGAAGGAGCCCGATGCCCCCACATTTGAATGAATCATGCCCACATGAATGTTTTTAAAGAGAAAAAATTCAAGTGTGAAAAAAAAATTCTTTTTATTTTTTTTTGAGGAACTTTATCAAGATGTTGTGTGTGTGTAAGAATCTAAATGAGGTTGTGAGAATGTAAGACTTTTGAAAGCATTCTGAACTTGCAAATGATTTCTAAAAGCATGAAAGCTTTCGAAACTTTGAGAACCCAAAAATGTTTAAGAACACATGAACGCATGAGAGCACAATACAATTTTCATAAAAGTCTTGGAGCTGAAGGTTTCGAGCACTTAGTTGTTTCAATAAAAGAGTTAGTGAAGCTGCTACTATGGAGGAGTGGAGGTCACATTCTTGTGGAGCTACAAGATTTGTTTGAAAGGTTGTCAAGTCTAAAGGTGAGGAAATAAGTAACCTAGAGTTCTAACACCTACAACATTATCATATTGATAAAATGTTTTGTAGAACGAAATGATGTTTTCTATGATTGTCATGATGGATAACTCAACCTTTGTAGGTGATTCCTCTTGGCTATGTGGTCTATATTTAGTTTATGTAGCAAGTTTGCATGAATGTTCAAACAATGGTTGGTTTCTTGTTGACACACTTGTTCATTACCTCAACAACTCAATCTCTAGTAGAACCAACAACCAAGCAACCGAAGAACCTAACTTCCAAAAACCTTACAATTGCATTTGAAACCATTGGTAGTTTGTTGCTTGGTTTCATAGATTCCATAGTTGTAAACCATATTTTCCTATACTTGCCCTTGAGCCTTCCTATGTATGGCATCTTCATAAAATGAGAAGAACTTGGTTTAGGGTTGTAGGCAAATGCATGTTATGGAATGCATTTGAAGTTTTATAAATTAACCATGCATGATGTGTTCAAATTATTGCAAAATGATTTTTTTTTTATGAATTAGGTTATATTTCAATGTTTTCCAATAACAAATTATGATTGTGATTAGGTCTAACTCCATCCTTTTGAACTTTATTTCCATGGATTGAAGAGTATTTTTTCCAATCACATTTGTGTTCCAACATGTAGGTTTGGACTAATTAAATTGGGGATTATTTCGTACATGGATTTTTTTAAAAACATTTATAGGTTTATTTCCATTTTACTTCATCAATTTGAGGTCTGATTCGTTTAAATGACCAATTGGTTTGCATGGAAGAGGCTTGGAAAATCTTCATATGACCTATTTTGACATCATTCATATTATTCCATAACTATTTCAATTTGCATTGGGATTTTTTCATTGTTTTCCCATAAACTTGGTTTCTTGTGATCACGTGTGACACCATTCATATGTTCAAACAATTTCAAAGTTCATTGGAAATTTTTCAAAAAAAATTAGAAACTTGTTGAGGGAGGTTTGTGTGATGTTTGTAATTTGTGTAGGCATGGCAAATGAACATGAAGACCAAAAGTGAGCATGGTTACATGATTTGGATGAAAGTAATGTTTTGTTGAGCCAACAAAAGGTGAAGGTAGTTGGGAAGGAAAAACAACCATGACAAATTGTGGAATCTCTCCATTTGAACCCCATGGTTACAAGTTACAATTATCACTTTATTTTGTATTATAGAAAAAAGAAACAAGTGACGCAATTGATACCTAGACTTGTGTAAAAAATGATATATGTTAAATACAAAGAAACTTATCCCAACTCAATTTTTATTTTAAATCCTTGATTTTAAAACTCTAAAATTGAGTTTAAAGAAAAAATCAAGAACAAAATGAAAAATTTGCTTGGAAAGAAAGCAAGAAAAACCTTAAAACCCTAAAAACAACATGAAGAAATCAAAATCCCTTGAAAAATAAAATAAAATAAGAAACCCCCCCAAAAAAATCAAAATGACAATTGAAAGTCAAAGGAGCTACCACAAAAAGAAAAAGAAAAAATGTGAATATTCTTAAGGGAAAAACCAACATAAAAAGAGCATAAGTGAATGAGAAAAAAAATGAAGCTTTCACAAATATAAATGAAAATGAAATCAAAATTGGAAGAGTCCACATATATAGTTCCATATAAAAGAAACTCTAAAAGTCATCCTATTTAATTCATAGAGAAAACCCTAAAAACTTTCTCAAATATGCCCAGAAGAAAAAACAAATTCATAAAAAAAAAAAATACCAAAGAAATCCTTCAAGTGTGCCCTTAAAAATTTTAATTTTTTTTGAAATGTCAAAAAAGAAGTTTAGTAGAAGTCCCTCAAGTATGCCCCCAAAAATCAAAGTTAAAATCTTATTTCACCGCCTATTTTCATCACGGGTTTCCAATTATAGGGACTTTACAAATATCCTAAAATAGGGAACAAAAATCAAGATAGGATATGAGACTAAGGAGAACATTACACATAACTTTAATATGTTCTTATTTTAATGGGGCAAAATAAGTGGGTATTAGGTGCAAAAGTTATTGTTTACTTCAAATGAAGGAGACTACAACATTAGCCTAAAGATAATGTGACCTATGCCGTTGTGTGAATTCATTACCCAACTAATTTCTTCTTCCAAAAACCAAAACCAAGTTTTGTAATTTAGTTTAATATAAAATAACAAAAAAAATCCAATATTGAATCTCCTACACCTTTGGTCTAAAATTTACAAAATCCCCTCCATAAAATCCTTCTCATATTTTTGACAACTTCCCAAAAATACCAAGAACATGGCAATTTTTCTTTAATTTTTAGTTTTGATTTTATTAAATTTTCAACAACAATATTATTCAATATTCCACACTTCTTGCACCTTAGGCCATGAAACCACCTCTGTGCACCCTTACTCATCAAGGGCTTTCCAACCACATCAAGTACACAAGGGGGGCACTTTGGACCTCAAGATCTCAACCCAACAAACAAAACAAACATACAAACAAGTTTCTTTTCTTATAGATAGATTCTTCCATTTTTTTCCCCAAGCTCGAGGCTCATTTACTATTCAATTTTTCTTCCTACAAACCTTGTCAAGGCACAAATCACCAATTAATTCGAATTTTAATCTCCATGTTGTTGTGAGCATCTTTGCTCAAACAAAAAGGGCACAAAAAATAGGAAATAAATAAGCCATACAAAATAGGATGTACGCACTTGTGATGAGAAGGTTGAAAAATAGGTTGACAATTGCACAAAAGATTTTTTTTAAAAAGGAATTCTAAGTACCTTGAAAGGTGCTTTTAATGCATAATTTTCCTTGTCCACCATTAAGGCTTATGCATAAGTGCCCCCACAAGCTACCATTACCAATTGGTCTACTTTCAAGTTGCTCATAACATGCAAGTTTTTAAAACATCCCCAAATTGCATCTAGTTGGACTAAGCACTAGTTGGCAATGATTTTGGATGTTTTGCTTCATCCATTTATTGAGGATGATGTCCAAGTATGTAGCACTAGGGTTGAGGTATTCCCAAAACAAGGGGGCCTAGGGTGAGGTGTTTGAGTTTGCCCTAGCATTTTGGGAAAGTCCCCAAACCCCATGGGCTATATACCCATTGTAAAGCACCAATGAACCTTATCATTAAGCCTAAATATGCATATCACAAAGGTAGAGAGAGTAGAAGGATCTTTAAACCTATTATTTAGGAGTGAGGTAGAAGCACCCTAAACCTATTCTATGCCTACTTCAATGGGATCTTGCACCTATAAGTAAATATAAAATCCCTCCCACTCAATGGTGTACTTTGATGGGTTCACCTACTTTTTCTATGATAAGTTAGTTTTCATTTTTCATTTCAATTTGATGATGGGCAATTTTTTTAAATGAATTTCACACAACAAGTTGACAAAATTTTGACTTTTCATACAAAAAAGTCAATCTCAAAGAATATACAACTAACTAAAACAAAGGTAAAATTTAAAAATTAAAAAATTAATTCAACTAATTTCAAAAACCACCTTGATGATATTGGTTATTTCATGCAAATTTTCCTAATTTTTTATTTTTCTAAAATAACTAGAATATGTGGATTTTTAGGTTTGAAATAATTGAAACTAATGGTTCTCTAATTATGAAATAATTGGAATAAATAATTTTTTATTCAAATTTAGAAAAATAAATAAAACCCAATGTTTTTTATTTGTTCAATTTTGTGATGTAACCAAAGTGGCAATGATCCATAGAAAGATTTAGCCAAATTTATCTACAAGATAAATATGGGAATATTTTTTCTCAACATCCTTCTATATTTTTTGCTACCTACTTGAATGATGTATTAGAAATCTAGCAATTTAAAAAAAAATTGGTTGAATTATGAATATCAAAAATCTCAAAAAACAAATAAATTAGCATTATATTTTTTTAATATAGTTCTTTGGTTATAAATAGCCAACAAAAAAAAAACTCACTAAAATCACTACTTATTTAAAAATTAGATAACCACACAACATTGGTAACAACCCAAAAAACATTTGGGTTATTTATAACCATTATAAATATCCCATCATTATATTTTTCCTAATTCACAATTTATTACTATCTTAGTAGAAAATTGTTTTATTAACATCATTTAGGCTTTTAATGAACGAATTGACAACACTTTCAATCATATCATGATTAAAACATTTTTTTTCATTTTAAACCTTATAAATACTCAACCATTAAACTAAATCAAAGTCTAATTCTAACATTTCCCAAGGCTCTAACTTTTAACATGCATCGCTCAAGAAGTTTAATGTACCAACCTACACCTATTGATGAGTGTTAGGTTATTTTAACCAATGTTGAGTGTATTTTTTTTGTTATAATTTTTTTGACAAGTTATTTTCAATGTCACCTGACATGCATTTTTTTTCCACTAGATTTTTTTAATGGGCATAAATTTTGACCTTTTTTTGCTTTTTAAATTACTAGTCATGAATATAAAAAGAAGTTTTGCTCCGATTCCTAAATTGTAGATGGAAAATCTCTCCTCATTTTTAGGAGGAATATTCATGGATATGAGGTGGCCTTCAAATATAGTAAAAAATGTTTTATGATTTGTTAGTATTTATGCCTAATTGATTAATTTGAGATATAGTCAAATTTTTTAATAAGTTGATTTCACTTGCTTAGACTTTTAGTCAAATTTTTTTTGGAGAAAACCTAGAATGCCATAATCACTTTTCTTTCTCTAAATGTGGGATCTATTTTGCAATAGGATATATTTGACTAAAGAATTTTCAAGCTATTTCAATATTTAATTTTAACATTTAAGCAACCAACTAATTTTTGTGGAATATGTTTGTCCACTTCATGTTCGTAAGTATCTCATTATTTGTGTTGTATGGGTTTTTAGCAATCAACTTGGTATTTAATGTAGATTTTTTTTGCAAGCTATCATGGTTTCATTATAAAGGAGAATTAATGATGATGTAAAAGTTTTGGGTGAACATGTGAACACACAAGTCAAGGTGTGTGGTTAGTTAATTAAAAGATAAATTGTTGAAGGTTCTTTCAACTTGCACTATTCACTTAACACTTGCACCATGGCTATTTTAACAACTTTCATATATTCACTTAGCTTGTGAGCTAGAATGGGAGAATCTTTGATCTTTAGCAACATTCAAGTAACTAGGTTCACATTTGTTGATTGTTGCATCCCTCCTTTAGCATTACGACTCATGGTGGTTTTGAAAAAAAATGTTTACACATCAAGTTGCTTTGAATCCAAAAGTGATGGAACCACAACACCATCCTTCATTTTCTTTACAACACAAAATGTAGTTTTGATGAAAGAAAATTCCAAAAGGAATGACTTGATAACAACATCTTCACGTGACCAATATTATGGGTATATGTCATGCATTACCATATCTAGGCACTTAGTTATTTACAACAAAACATCTACAAAAAATCCTACTAAATAAGCGTGCACACACACACAATTTTCAAAATGAAATTTATTCATGCAAGTGAAAGGTTCAAATTCTTATACTTGTGCACACTAGGGGTTAGTTTAAGCTAAGTTAAATAATTATGATAAGTTAAACTAGGTAGGTTACACTAGGTATGATAGGTAAGTAGTCTAAACTAGGTTAGGTAAAAAGGGCTAGCATGTTTACTAGGCTTGGTTAGTTAGGCTAGGGTAGACCTATTAATTATTATGTAACTAATTATTTCACCTAGCAAGGTAGGAACCTAGTAGGCTAGGCATGGTCGGTAGGTGTTCTAAAACCTAGGCTACATTAGGTTAAGTTAAGTAAATTAGGGTAGACACTTAAGCCTATTACCTACCTACCTATTAATAAACCCTTGTAGGTAGGTATGTAATTAGGTTAGGCTAGTTAGTAATTACAAATGTAATTGTAAATGTAATGTCAAAGTCAAATTGCATGTAGGTTACATGGGGTACATGTCATATTCATGTTCATCCATGGTAGTGGATCAAAAAATGAATTGTAGTTGTAAGGGTTTGTGACTTTTAATGCGACTTCCATGTCAAATGGTGTTTTTTGCAACTACTTGTCCAATGACACTCGTCTTAAATGACTAGAACATTTTATAGTCATTAATGTTGGTTATAATAAAAATAGTTATAAATTGAATTGTTAACTTCCAAATTTCTTCTAATGGTTTCTAGCACATCCAAGGTAAATTCACTTGGAAGCCATGTCATCATTGGTAAGGCCTCTGTACTTGGCTATGGCTTCTAGAATCACAATAGTAATGTTGTTTGAAATTGCACGCATTTCAACTTTTTCAAGAGTGGGCAAAATTGGAATGTGTTTCCAATTTCTCATCACATAAATGTGGACATTAATGCATTGTTGATTATCAATAATTGTCACCTTGTTTTCATTTTTAACAAAAAAATTAACTTTTGCAATAATAGACTTAGTTTCGAAGAGAACCACATGATGCATGGCCTTTGCAATTCCCAAACCACTTGTGTTTAACAATGTTTAAATGGGTTTTTTTCCACCTTTAGCAACATAAACAATTGTTTCATTGGTTCATATTCAACATTGGCCACTCTCACATGAGAATGTAAAACAATTGCAAATTGGGTCAAATTTTTTTTCAAAAGGAACACCATATTGCAATACTATTCCAACATATTATACATTCCTTCCATTGTAAGTCCTCTCATTTTGGCAATTCAAAAAAAAAATGTTGTAAATGAACCCCCAATTACCATTCCAAAAGTAACAACCTTTGCCTTTCAATGACCAACATGTTTTAAAAGTGTACATTAAACTTGAAGGCAAGTAATATGTCTTTCCCATTAATACAACTACAAACTTTGCATCACATATGCATCTCTTAAATGTCATCCCCTATAACAAACTCTATTTTTGGAAATCGATTAGCCTATGTATCTTGAAAAACCTTGGATTTGTCATAGAATTTCCAAGGTTTCTTCTCAAGATACTCTTTTTGTAGAAGTGTTGGAAGGAATGCTACTATAAAAAGTCATGGACCTAAAATGAATGTTATTAGAAGTTGTGAACTTAGATGGTTTCAAGTTAGTGCTATTAGAAAGACTACACGAACTTATGAAAGTGCAAGAGAAAACAATGGGCAATTGCAAAATTATATTCAATGATTCACTAAAAAACAACCTAAATTTGAAGTTTTTAGGCATTTAATTTGGACCCATTGTTATTGGCAAAATAAACAAGGACAAATATCAAGCTTGAACAAACCAAATAATTGAAAGAGAAAGAAGTAGATAAAGCATGTAAAAGAAAAGAAAGAAGGGAACTTGAAAATCAAAATGGAAGTGCACACCTATAGTTTGAGTTAAGTTGTGCACTTAGATGTTGCAATTTATAGCACTAAATTTAAGTCGAAAGCCATCTTGTTGTGTGTGTTGTTTGTCATTAAGAGCAATGTACACTTTCTTCACCAAACAAAACCAACGAACATTACTCCCACCAACAAAACTTGCACAACTAGCATTCAATATAAACAACATTAAAACATTGCAATCTCCAAAAGGAAAATGATCATTGTAAGCTTGTAACATGAAACCTTAGCTACCATATAACTTTGAAGATCGGGGATTCACTTGTTGGCAAATACCTATCCAATGACAATGCTTGGTGAATTCTAATTACTTTATGCCCCATCTGATGACAAAGATTGACGAATCTTAATTTATTATTGTTTGTGAGGGAGGCAAATTATTCTTGAATACAATAGAGATTGGCAATATCTAGATCTAACAATTCAATTGGTTGTAGTTGAAGTGTGAACCATGAGTAACCCATCATTTGGTTGCAATGTGTCATATGGGGTGTTTTAAAGTGATTTGTAAACAAAAATTAATAAAATAGCAAATGACCTTTTGCACTGCGTATTCCCCTATTGAAATTTGGCAACATATCATTGAACAAAAAATGCAAATTTTAATGCATTAGCACATGGGTTGTTCCCTAAATGCCCTTTTTTTGGATAATGTTTTCTAATAATCATCTTGTTGGCTCTTGCAAATCATTCATATGTTCCTATGGGTGTTTTCAAAGTTTCCCACCATGTACTAAGATAAGTTATGTTTCTTTCCAATGGAGAGAAAGAATGGTGATGGATTGTGCTAGAAAGGCAAAAATGAAAATGGGAAAAAGAGAGAAATGAGACAATTTGGCTAGCTTTTTTGAAACCTAGGTGAAATGCAAAGGAAAAAAATTATTGGAAAAAGAAAAGAAATAAAGTATGTTACTTTGGTGGTTGCTAAGGTCCATGGGAAATCCAAAATGGAGACACTTTGACACCAAATATCCAAAGGATTTTCTTGTCAAGCATCTAAGTTCTAGAATTGATCTCAAGCACAAAGGATGCTCAGAATATTTGGCTTTGTGATATGCCAGAGGAGATTCAATTTCAGCTTCAGATCATAAGATCATAAAACTGCAAGATTTTTGTGATTTGTGATAGTCCAATTCCACCCATGAAAAGGCTTCAAAAAGAGAAAGAACAGACTTCAAAACACTGTAATTATCCTTTGTTGACAACTAGCAACCTTATGACATTTACAGCTTCTTGATTTGAGCTTTATAATTGATGGGTTGCTTCTTTAATTTTGGGACAAATTTCCAATGTGAATCATGCAAAGGACTTTTGTGAAAAAAATGCATTAAAGTCGCCAGATTTTAAGGAAATGAACTCTGCAATTGCCATTCGTAGACAATAGATTCCAGCAGCTCCCCAAAATATGGTGAGATTCTTAATTATTTCTGCTTCCCTCTCTGACCTGTAGCCAAATTTGGCTAATTGCTCTTGTGCGATGATCACCACTGTATATAACATCACAAAAAAAATCCTGTTCCTAAGAGGGTGGATGCCTATTTAGTGAAGTTTCTGGGCCCAATCTTCCAGCCTCTATTTTCTTTTAAAAGTATAAGAAACCAAACTCAAGAGTTGTTGGGTACAAAAACTGGGGTGTCCCACTGTAGAAAATGCATTACAAGCAAGACAAACTATTCCTCAAAAAATGTCACAAAGTTGCAAAGTAATTTGTGTTCTTGTTCAACAAGAACTTATCCTACTTGTAGGCAAGTTTGCATATTGTGCTCCACCATGTGGCAACTCCTAGTGCCTCTATGCACTTTCTTCCATCTGAAATGTCTCAGAGCTCTTTTGGGTAGAAAGAGCCCAAAAGGGAAGAAATTATAAGGGAGAGTACCCTAATGTCTTCGGCAGTTAGGAACTTGCACTCCTCCTAATCAGGTTTCAGAGGAGTAGTTTGTCCACCAACAAGTGTTTTCAAGTATTGTCTTTGTCATCAGCTTGTCCTCAGCTCATGAGCTGCAACTTGCATGCTGGTCCTTTCTAAGCAATAGAAGCTAGAAACATAACATCCTTGCATGAAGACATAGTCACACATGCTCAAAGGGTTCAAACGTTTAAATTACAACAAAACAAGGGTTGGTTATTAAAGACAAATAGCTGGGTCAAGGGTCTTGGCAATGATAGCATGCCCATGCTCAAATGCCCACAGACACCATCCATCCTAAAATGCATACCTTCCCAAAGAAATGCAAAATCCCTGTAGAATTGGCTTTTAGAAAAAGAGTTTAAAGGCAAAAGGTGGGTCTTGCCTTCTAAAGCTTTCCATGGTGTTGTTGTTGTTGGCTTGGGAAGACCATGAAGTTTACACATGGCAATTTTAGGTCTCCCATGCTTCTGTCAAAAGCCCTCTGCAGATGAAGCGGAAAACAAATCAACAAAGACAAACATGAAAGGTGACACTAATAGCTCTACTTTAGGCATGTGGATGCAAAAGAATCTTAGTGGTAAGGACAGAGATCACATCCCAGATTGTCTCCTGATCTTCTGAATTCACAATTGTAATTTTCGAAAAGTTTCTCACCAAGCACCTGACCTAGAGAATCTTGGTTATTCCTCCAGAAACGGATTCAAAGAGCTAATTCACCATCAAAATGATGATGCTAGATTGTAACACTCCTTGGGTCAGTGGCTGACATCACAAGCTATGCTTTTGAGCTTGACTCCAGGTTTGGCTCATTTGCAAGCACATATGGAACATTAAACCAGCATTAGATATTTGTGAAGTGTTAGGGTTTGATGCCAACCCCGAGAAAAAGGAGATGCTGTAATGTTGGCCATGATCCATATCACCAACAGCTCCTGTCTTCACCAACCACAGTATCCATCACTCTTTCACCCATCTGGTCATAACCACACAATGCTAGTAGTGTTGATTTCCAAAGACACAAAAACACATCTGAAAAAGGTCAGACATTATAAAGCTCAACGGCAGATTGGATCAAAGTCTGGATCAATCAGATCTGATCCTGCGGTCACACAACATGGTCTGAATCTGAAATAGAGCACTTAACATTTAAATTCTTTTGTCCTTTCCAGGAGGGACAACTGACTGACTGATGCAGGGAATAAAATACAATCCTTGAGCTTCATCAAAATACACATTACCAAAACACTGTGGATTTATGGTGCAAACAGCTCACAACCTGTGCCTGAAGTCAAGGCCCACCTGCCCAAGACTCATACCACAGTACTTCACACATGATAATTGCATGTTAGTGGCATGCTACACACCACCTGATACACAGACCTAGTTCAGGCCAGTATATGATCGGGTGTGTCTACACAACAAACAGCTGTTTGCTTCAGATCTAAAGCTTGATATATCTTCCTAAGTTGTGAGAATTTTTCCGTAAACTTACAATTTTACAATTTTAAGTCAAACTGATTAGAATTGAGAGATGACCCAACAAGAAGTTTAGAAAAATTTCAGAACTGAGGACATAACAGCAATCAATCAGCAGGCATGCAAAAAGAGGAAAGCCAAACCCCAAAGAAGAGAGAAAAACTATGACCCAAAAGCAAAACTCATGAGCCAGTTTGAACAATTATAATGGTCATATGCAATAGAAGGACTGACTGATGAGCCACTGAGAAAAATTATGATGGTCATATGCAATAGAATGTTTCAGTGAGAATATCACCAGTTCCTTGGTTCTTTAAGATCCTTCATATACAGAATCATCAGAAAACAAGCTAGAAATCAGAAGGGTCCATGTTGTTGCAGTAGATGTTGCTTTACCTGCCAACACATTTCATGCTCACAAGACATAGAGCCCGTCATGGCAAGTGACCAATAAATTAAAGAGGATTTTGGCAACTACCATGACACACATACATCAGTACAACCCTGGGCATCACAATCTGCACTTACAATAACATTCTGAAAACCTACTCAAAGTGTTCTTCTGTTCAGATACCCATTTAATTGATTTCAAGATCAATTCAACGCCATGAATTCAAAATCAACATCAACAACATGAAGGACCTAGATCTGTGAGACAAATCTGATGTACACCCAGTACAGCATGTGAAACGCATCATCAGAAAGATGTTTGTAGTCGCCTTGAAAGTGGTTTGTAGCAAGCTTGGAGAGACAAAAAGCTTGCTTCCAGATAGGTAGATGATCAAGAGCTTCATCATAGTTTTGCATTTCGCTCACACATCTGCTGAAGGAAGAAAAAAACAAGCACAACAGCCCTGGCTCCTGAAAATCCATGCCCCAAGGAATTGCAAACCCCAAACCCCAAACCCACTTTCCTGGAAGTACAAGCTCCTCCTCCTTCCAGATAGATGATCAAGAGCTTCATCATGGTCTTGCATTTATCTCACACATTTGCTTAAGGGGAAAAAAAACAGCCACACAAGCTCTGGCTCCTGAAAATCCATGCCCCAAGGATTTGGAAACCCTAAACCCATTTTCCTTGAAATCCGACCTCCTCCTCCTTCTCCCTCCTTGAAAGCCGGTCGCGGTCTCCGGCGCACTCCCACTTGCCGTTTCGTAGTTGGAGTGAGGGAGAGATCGAGTGGGTACTGCACAGCATGACAGGGAGCAGGCGATGGGCAGGGTTTAGGGTTTAGGGTTTTTGGTGCATGGGCAGCAACAACATACAACAGAAGATAGACTGAGCGATGGCTGAAGCGGAGGATGATGGCGGAGGAGGAGCAGATGGCGATGTTCTTTCCTTCACTTTACATTTGGACAAATCCCTCTCCTGTGCCGTAAGCATATCTATTTTCCTTCCTCTCTCTCTTTCTTTCTACCTTCAGTGCACATTTCCTCCATGGGGTTTGTCCACTCCTGGCTCCTGATGAGTATTGGGTTTTTGGGTTATGGGTTTTTTCTCTGAAGGTGAAAATAGCAGCATGGAATCCAGAGAAGGATTTGCTGGCCATGGTCACGCAAGATCACCAACTCCTTGTGCACCGATTCAACTGGCAGCGTCTTTGGGCCGTCTCTCCAGATCAAAGAGTTACAGCAATCTGCTGGCGTCCTGATGGGAAGGCACTGGCTGTGGGTCATCATGATGGCAGCATTGCTATTCGTGATGTGGAAGTGAGGACACATCCCTTCTTTCTTCTTACATATGCACTTTGAAAAATCCTGCTCAGGGAGTCAGGTTTTTTCATGTGATTTGGTGGGTTTAGGGTTTAGGGAAAAATCCTTCTCATGTTTGCTGTGATGATCTGTTTGATTGATGTTTTCTTTTCCTGATCGGAGACACATCTGAATCACCCATCTTCCGTGGATTTGGCAGAATGGAGATGTGCTGCGGCAGACAGCAACACATAATGCAACAGTGGAATGTCTGTACTGGACTGAAGAAGGCCATCGCTTGCCGGTACGTATGTGGAGCAGATTTTGAACAACCTAGGGTCTGATCTTCTTATGTGGTGTCTGTGGAGCTTTAGAGCTTTTGCTTTGTGGAGTCCATCATCATTCCTTCAGCTTTGGTCTTAACTCCTGTTAAACGATTGTGTTTTGGGGGGAATTTTTAATCAGGGTCAATTAGATGATGTGTTTTCCTATGAAGATCGAACTCCAAGATTCTTCCCATCACCTCCACGGGCACCTCCAATGCCAGGCACTGCCCCCACTTTTGACATGTCTGGAGTGTTAGGACCTGGTGCTGAAGACCAAGGCAGTGCAAATCAAAAAACCATTCTGCTGGCTGTGCAGCAGCGGCTTTACGTGCTTTGCAGTGGGGATACCGATGGGACCATCTGTTTAAGTGCATTCGGTGTTTTTCCAATTGGAAAGCTGGTGAGCTTTGTTTCTGTGAAATGGCTTTTGAACTTATGTGAATCTGAGCCCTAAACCCTAAATTGAAGGTACCACCGTCTTTTAGGCTGATGTCCAAATATGTTTGGTCATGACCTTTGTAGGATATCAGGGAGCGTGCTATCAGTTGCATGAGATCAACTAGCAAATCTGAGATGAATCCTGTTTATCGACTTCTCAATGCCTCAGCTCTCCAGGTATGTAAATTCATACTCATACATCTGTCACATGTGAATGACTTGGCTTTTTTGTCATGGTACAGGTTTTTTTCTAAATATTTTTTATAGCAATGTGGAGCTGAGTTTGAAATCAGAACAAGGCAGTTGCAAACGTTAGATACTGTCAAGTTTGGGAGGCTGAATGCTTCTTGAGTGACAAAATGACACAATCAGAGTAAAAACAGGTCTTCCTTTCAAACAATCTTCGCAACATGACAGTTATCTGCAGTGGAACACTCTCCATGGAGGGCTCTCCAATGGTGGCTGGTGCAGCAAAGAGGTCACCTGGATTGTATGCAATTTCTGTCGACACCTCTCTACTCGGAGACAGGTGCATTGCCAATTGCTTGAAACTTTGACATCCATGTTTCTATTTTGAGTTGATCCTATGACAGAATGCTGATGGTTCATACTTTGGATACAACAAATCTTTGTTTCTGTAGCTGTTCAGTTTTGTTGCATATTATTGCCAGATCCACCACCGGTGATGTCCACACTCATTTATTTTTGTCATGCCCAGGAGGAAGGAACTGCGGCAAGTGGCCCTGCAGGCATCAAGTGTGGTAGAGCTCCTGGATGTTGTGCAGGCAACGCTGAATGTCATGCACAAGCAATGGCATGAGGCCATCTCTGTTTTTGAAGAAAAGTTTCAGCCTCTCTCTGTACTGCTGATGGAGCATGGTACCTGTCATTAGAGCACAGCTTTTTTTTGAACATTTGTTATTGCAGCAAAACATCATAATCTGATCAAATGCTCTAGTAGCAAAGAATGAAAGTTTCCTTTGGAAGAGACTCTTACTGTATTTTCTGTTTCCTTCAGGCTATGTTATGGTATCTCATTGACAGTGCCAGTGTTGTTGACCATGCACACACAGGCACCCAAATCAAGCCACGTGATGAGCTGCTGAATCTTCTTGCATGTGGGTCAGCTAGTCCAGGACTGCACCAATTTCTTGCTTCCTTGGGTGAAGTGGTAATGCATCTTATCACCTGGTAGTGTATCCTACTATGAGTTTAGGACAGAACCTAGTGATGTAACTTTTTTCCATGCAGATGTATTTCCAGGCTGGATAAAGACAGGCAGCTTCTACTTAGAAAAGATGAGGCAATAACACTCCAAGCTTGCCAGTTTAGCTGGCAGTTTTAGGGTTTAGGGTTAAGCAGTTTCCCGTGGTGGGTGTGGCATCCATGTTTAAGTGCGACTACACATCTGCTGGCCCCATGATTGTGTTGCCTACAGGGATTGAAACGATTGGCAAAGAGCATTGATACTGCTGGTAGGGAACTCCTCGGCCTCATTGCTCAGCACTTACAGGTTAAGTTTTGTTCTATCTGTTTCCCCTCTCTCCTGGCTTGTTGTTCAAGAGTATGATTGAACTTTGCCATTAACATTGCTGCTGTGTCTGTGTGTGCTATTCTGAATGGGTGCACAGCCAGCAGCTGAGATGATTGCATTTAGGATTGGTGAGTTGCAAGGCCTGTCACGGTGGCGAGCACGTGTCCATAGAGTAGGGCTGCATGAAACTCTTATGGAGCGTGCCATGGAGCATGCAGGCATGCTTCTTGTGCAAGTTGAATGCCTTCTTCGTACTATCTCTGATACTGCTGGCGAGGTCTCTGTCTTGTGCTCTTTTGTCCATTATTGCCCCCATTTCTTGCCATATGTTCTTGCCATATGTCTACACTATATGACTGGTTTTTCAAGAGTGGGGTATGTCAGAAGCTTGTGTTCTCAATTGTTGCTTTTGGTCTGTATACTCATCATGCTTGGACAACAAAACAAGGCTCTGTCTATCAGATCCAGAATTACTGTTAATGACCACATGTGTGTGGCATGGGCTTTGAACTGCAACTCTTTCACAGCCTTGTAGTTTTTCTGTAGTAGGATTTACAGAGGACAGGAGAAAATGGTGGATAGTAACAGGGGTGCTGTTCACTAAGATGAGAGAAAAGTGAGTAAGACAGGCAAACTGTTGTGGGGGGAGATTTTGGGTCCTGCAGTTCAGGCTCTTTTTTGTTTGGCTTACAAAGTCACTGCGCCAGCTGAGTAATGATGTAGTAGCCTCTTCAAATCAGCTTCCAGTCATCAACAGGTTTCCACTGACACCCTCACCTGCTTAACCTTGACCACCAGATAGAGCAACAGAATTTTCATTTCAGATGTGCTATCAGAACCCTAGTTCTCAAGTTCTTATATCTTACTGGCAATCTCACTTGAGTGTGACAGTGTGAAGGTAGCTGCATTCCTGCGGTCCCATTTTGAGAAGGACCCAATCAGCCCACATCTTGCACCCCTATCAGATATCTTCATACCAGATGTAAATTTGTAAGTGCCAATGTAAGTGCATGTGTTTGTCATCTTTTTGTGCTCGAGGAGCCCAGTTGAGCAGCTAGCATTCCATGTTGAAGTGTATGACTACTCAGGACATTTTTTTCCCAGTCGCAATTGTTGTGAAGGAGACACAAAGGATATCCAACAGCTTCTTTCACACCTTGCAAGGTTCTCAAACTGCATGATGTCCTGGTGTGACATGCAGGGGGAAAGACAGGATGATGGAAGAATTGATGCTGATGGGAGGTTTCACTGACTGGAAATGTCTACAGCGAACTTTTTTTCAACAAGTTGCTGAACTTCAAATCAGGTTCTCTTTTTACCTCTGTGCCTCTATATTGCTTTTGTTTTGGCACATGAGATTCTTACCACCCTTTGTAGAGAGTGACAGTCCATCTTTGAGTTGAGCTGTCTTTCAAGTTTGACATAAATAGCAATGGAGTAGGTGTTGAGCAAGAGAATAGGTGTCATGGGTGACAGACAAAGTTGCTGAGTATAGTTGTTTATTGGACACCATTCTTATCATCATGTTTGTTTTTGTTTTGGTGGAACTGACACTATAGTCACCTTCAAAGTGTTCTTCTGGAATTTTCTCTGCAATCTCCTAGAATTGTAATTGTTTACTGATGGACAGACCCACTTCTGTCATATGAGCAACTTTCTGTTGATATATGTGTGCAGTTGTGAGGAGGCATTTGCATTGCCAGTGAAGGAAATTTCTCCCAACTTGAGAGTACAAGGCATGCTGCCATTGTGCCCTCTTCCCCATTTACTGCAACCCCTAGCCCGCATTCCATTGTCACTGACTTACTTTGAGGTCCTCTTTCTTCACTCTGCTTGGTTGTGATCTGGGGATTGTGTAAGGACATAATTGCAGCAATTTGTGGCTGGCTAGCATGACTATTCCTAACCATGCTGATTGAATGGGTCCTTCCTGTCATCACTGTTGATATATCCTGTGGTTGAATATCAATCATTTGTCCTCATGATTTGCAACAGGAGAATGTAGGCCCTTCAACAAAGGAAGCCAGCCCAGTTGAAGACTACATTTGCCTAAACATTACAGATGAACAAAATTCAACTCACCAGAGTGTGGTGGTTGTCTTGCGAAGATTTTCTGCCTATCATGAACCCTCCAAAAGAGATATGGAGGCTCCAGAAGTTATTGCATTGCAAATTGATCAAAGTCTACAATGTATTGATCTGGCCCTTTATAAGGTATCGTGCTGTTACACTTCATGAATTTAGGTGAAAGTCTGCTGTGCTGTGCAGCATGCCAATTGGCTCTCTCCTCTTAGTAATTGAAATTTGGAAGCTTTGTCATTAGCATATGCATCACAGATGGCCATCATTTTCACTGGGTGTCATGTGGAGTACATGAAGACTCCTTGCATCCTCAATTGTCACTGGTTTTTGCATGCCTAATTACAGGAAAGGCAGCTGGTGTTATTGGTGAGAAAGGAGGACAAGGAGAGTGGAAAGCTCCCTCAGACATATTTGATGCTTTTGCATCTGGAGGACTTGGGATTTATGCCATTCTTGCAGACAATTTCCACCCTACAGCATCAGTCACTGTTGCATGTCTGCTCAGCACTTGTAAGCCTCAGAGCCTCAAACTTCAAATTCCACCCTCTCATTCTTGTCATTCCTTTGCTTCAGCTATCTGCTCTTTTCCACGCAGTGTTGTAAGCCCTGGAACTTGAAGGAATGGAGATAAGTTTGGTTCTGGGTTTGTGGTGGACAGGGAGCTGTGTTGCCCATTGGTCTGAAGGATGGTAAAGTACGGGCAGTTTCTCTACCTGATGCAGTGCCTCCATTGGCTGTCAGTGGTATGATTCTCACTCTTACAGAAGACACAGAGCTCTGGTTTACTTTGATATGCAGATATATTGTGAATGCTACTATCTCTCTGTCTTTTGTTCTTGTAAGTGGACTTAAATTTTTAGACTGAGTGTGAATTATGTGAATTACAGCTTCACGAGGGCTGGCATGCATATTTGGTGGTCAACGTCGAGTGCTCTTGTATGATCTTGAGGAGGACGAAGAAGGAAAAGATGATGAAATCATTTGACCAGCCTGTGGCATCATGTCCTGTTCTCCACCAGTCTCCCACATTGCATTATGGTCCCTGATCTACCAAAGTACTACTAACTTTCAAGACTTCCTTTTCCTAATAGACATGTAAGCATTTTTTTTCCTGGAAGAGTGTCAGCTAGTTGTCTGTTAGCAACTTTCAATCCAATTTCTTTGGTTTGAAAAACCAAGATATTGACCCCCTGGAGTATGCCAAAGTAGTTACACTAGCTACAGCATTGCAGATGAAGAGGTTGTACAGAGACCTTTATAGTGATCTAGACAGATAGCTACAACCTCACTGCAGCAAGAGAGACAAATGAGAAGTCAGAAAGTTCAATGGGAAGAGGAAGTGGGCAATGCAACACTCATCAATCAGGACTTGGTCTAGTCAAATTGCTTTCTCCTTGACATGTTGAAAATAAGTGTTTTTGAGTAGTTTCATAACAGGAAAGTCACACCTAGAGTGCATTGAGATGACATAACAGTAATTGTGACCAAGGCAACATTGTCACAGTGGGTGATCTTTTTTGTGTGGAAAAGCAATGGAATTCCAAAGATCTGTGAAATGCCATTTGACCTCAGTGAAACTTGTTAGGTGACACACAGTTCACGGGTACAAGAAACTTTATCGTACATGATCCTCATTCAGATAGCGTTCCAAATCTTCATCCTGACAGAAACATGATAGGTCCCTAAGGAGAATCCTTGTTAGATCTCATGTACTACACATGGTGGAGTTTCAGTGCGCCTGGCACTGCCTATGCTCCCGAAATCTTGTTGTCCCAGTCTTCCTTGCCATCATCCCAGCAGACATGCACACAATTAGGAATACAACTAAAAGAGGAGCATTCATAGTTGTAGACAGCTTGTACAGCAAAGTCATGCTAATAAGAAGTCACCTAGAAAAATCCTATTAAGATGGACATGTGAGGTGCAGATAGACACCAAGCTGTTGTGATCATTCTTTCCTGAAGGTTGCAGCATTCAAATGCTTTAGAATCTTCCTTTGTGCTGGAAATCACTTCTGAATAATACCACTCCTTTCTCAATGGAATTCAAAACACCGGCATTTTTCAGCTATTCAGCTCTACAACAGACCTAACCACTCAGATTAAGCCTTTGCAACAGTTTGCAAGAAAACCTTATGACTCTCTCTCTCACTATGTATCAGTCCTCATTTTGCTGCATGTCCTGTTGTTGCATTGTTGTTCAGTGTGGAAGTCTCTGGTGCTTCAAGTTTGGAAGGAACAGGAGCTTCAAAGATGCGTGCTCTTCTGAGGATTTCAGACACAATCCAGTGCTTTCGCTTACTCAGAGGCCTTGATGATGTCAACCTTACCTGCAGCATCCAACAAAGCATCCACCTTACAAAACATGTAAGACAGCATTTCTTGAAGAAGTTCTCAAACAGCGAGCTCTTGGGAAGCTCTCAACCCTAACTATGTGCATTGCCACAACCTCCAAATATTTTTTCCAAGTATATGGCCAAAAGAAGAGAAGGAAAGATGACAAAGGAATACAACTGAAGCACTCTAGAAGAGCAGAAATCAGATTTCACAAAGAAATGTAATGCAATGCAATGCCTGCTGTGTGATTCAGGAGAAACCCCCCAAAGGAGGGGAGCACACAGCCCCTTGCAATGCCTGCAACATCAAAGTCATCAAAGCGAAGAGATTCATTTGCAAGCGACATGAGAGTCACTACTACCAGACTATACATGAAAGATTCTCTCTCTGAAACAGGGGAAAAAAATGCCGGATCAGGAAAACCGACCTCGTCGCCCATGTTGCAAGCGTTGGTCTCGTCGTGTGCCATGAACTTGGAAGTCCTCCTCACCAGCTTCGGGTACTTTGGGTGCTGCCACAGTCGCTGCACCGCCACCACCACTGACTTCGTCATCTTATTCGACACCACCTTTCCTACAACCGTCCTCATCTCTCCCCCTCTTCTTCTTCTTCTTCTTCCGATCCTCTCTCTCTCTCCGCGTGCTCCCCCTCCTTCTGTTCACAAACCCTAAACCCAGATCCTTGAACCCTAACCCCGGAATTCTGCGTCGGTCAAAACCAAACGACGATTCGGTTGCAAAGATGCTGCTGATGAAGTCCTGACCACTAGGCTATACGTTCTGCTGATGCAGATGAACTCTCCAGTCCGAAAAGCAAAAGGTTCTTGCCAACAATAATACGAAGGAGGAGAAGAGGTTAGTAGTGTCCCATCGAATCTTAAAGAGTTTCGAATTTTGCTGCTTAGACTCAATGGGGGTTCGGAAGTGGAGACTTTTTGGGTGTTAGAAAGAAGTTTTGATGGAGATTTTGTGAAGAAGGGAGGACAGAAACAGAGATGTCTTGTTGCTTTGTTGCATTGACGAAAGCAAGTAGTAGTAGCAGCAGCAGCGGTAGCGTTGGATCGTTTGGATTGTTTCTCTCTTTTGCATTTTGTCTTCTTGTTTGATTCCATAGGAGAGACTTGGGGTTTTTTTGTTTGTGCACTTTGCTTTGCAAACAGGAACAACTCTGCCGAGAGATGGTGTTAGCCCGGAGATTCCACCTGCTTTGAAAGAAGGGAGAAGAAGGTAAAACCCTACGTAGTGGCAACAAGAGCGGTGAAGCTCTGGAACCCAGCTGTGGCTATGGCAGCTGTAAGGAGGCTACGAAACCTTGCCTGCTCCAGAGCTGTGGCTGTTGCAAACTACATCACGAATCCATCTGTTGTGCAGAATTCGGGGCCTGCATCATGGCCTTCTTTTATGAACTACGCCACGATGAGTGCAAGGAAGAAAGGAGGCTGGGAGGTCGGTTTTCTCTACCTGCCGAATTTAGGGTTTGAGAATGCTTCTCAATCTTTGTTTTCTGCATGTATTTGTTCTTGATCAATGCAAGTGCAGTAAGGATTCTCTGTGGACATTGCAAAGGATAGATATGGTCAGTATCTTATGCTTAGTGATTGCAAGGAGTTTTAGTTCATCCTTCTGTTCGTGCATGGAGCTTCACAGCATTGATTTACAGAATGTCTTTTCCGAGCTTGAATGCATGTTTCTTTGGAGTGCAGAGATGTGGTCGAGCAGGTGAGATGGAAGATGATGATTATGGAAGTGCTTGGGACACTCGAGATGATGGCTTTGGCTATTCCCGAGAAGTAGAAGTTCCACATTGGAATCCCAGGAGGAAGAAGGCAGAAGATGACAAGAAGAAGAAGAACACCAAGAGGTCTTTCAAAGCACGGTCAGAGAAGTGCATGAAGCCCTTCACACTTGATATTTTCTTCTCTACCAAGTACATTCATGCCAGCATCATGCACCGTGTTACCAGCAAGGTAGTTGCAGTTGCAAGCACTAATGCTAAGGAATTCCGAGGAAATCTGAAGTCATATAGAGACTTCTCAGCTTGCAAAGTCATAGGAAAAACCCTTGCAGAGAGGGCAATAGAAGCTGATGTGTATACAGTTGTGTATGAACCTAGGAAAGGAGAGAAGTTTGAAGGAAAGTTAGCAGCTGTGGTAGGAACTGTTGAGGAAAATGGAGTCCATGTGCACAGGCCAGTTCCCGTATAACATGGAGCATGGAAATCCTTGTCACAAGCCCTGCACAATGTGGAGAGATTATAGTGAATTATTGCAACTTCAAACTTCTGCAATCTGAAATCAATGTGCAAGAGGAGTAAGCCTTGTTTTCGGCAATTGCTGGTGATGACTTGTTTTACCTCAAACAAAGATTGCTATTACAGTGTGATGTGATGTCTACAAATGGAGCAAGCAATTTGTCAGACAAGTGAAGAGGAAAATGATCAAAAAAATTCAACAAAAACTGAGCACCAGCTTCAGTAGTGCCTTTTACTGCATGATGTATTGTTTACTAGTGTCTACATCTAGCAACTGCAACTTTGTAATGGAGCATGAAATCTAAATCAGCTCCTCCTATTGTGTTGACAGAGACCTATGGTGTTGACTTGACAGTGTGGTGGTTTTGAGCACTTGTCCCTGGCTTGGTGTGTATCAGTCAGCTGCATAAGCTTCCAAATGATCTGCTCTGCTTGATATCTGATCATAAACTACTTGTGGCATTTGCTTTCTGACAATACCCTGCCAGCTATAGTCTGCAATCTCCATCAAAACCTAGGAGTTGTTTGATGGTTGCAAGCCCATCTTCATTACAGTGTCTGCACCAGGATTTCCTTGCTCTCTTCATCTATCACCTGCCCTGTGGGTGAACGAGCTGTGAGAAGATATCACCCACAAAAGTGTCATCTGAACCATTCCCCTGGGTGACCATGCCTACACTCTGTTCTGTGGAGATGTTCTGAGGTGACTCAACTGACTGATTGACTCCCAGCTGTGGAACTGACACTGGTTGAATTGAGCTGTCATGGACTGGCAAACCAGTCTCCATAGAATTTCCTGCAAAGCTCTCTGTGAAGTTCTCTGAAGAATTTTCTTGCAGTTGTAATGCACACTCTAGATTCCAAAGCACATCACCCATGGAAGGCCGATCAATGCCCTGATCTGCCAAGCACTTCTCAGCAATGTCACCAAACTTGCGAAGTGACTCAGGGTTGCAATCACCTGCTAAACGGGTGTCCTTGATATGGTTCAGCATACCCATCTTCTGCCATTTCAAAGCCCATTCTGCCATGTTGATTTGCTCCCGAGGCAGTGATGGGTTGATCGCTGGACGTGCACACAACACCTCCATCAGAACTACACCAAAGGAGTACACATCAGACTTCTCTGTCAGCTGTTGCCGGCGGAAGTACTCTGGATCCAAATACCCAAAACTGCCCTTCACCACCGTGCTCACATGGGTTTGTTCAAGACTTGGGCCTGTCTTGGACAATCCAAAATCAGCTACTTTCGCTACAAAGTTCTCATCCAGCAAAATGTTCGTTGTTTTCACATCCCTGTGTATGATGCTCCGTGCTGCACCTGTGTGAAGGTAGTGTAGCCCCCGTGCAGCACCAATGCAAATCTCTAACCTCTGCTTCCATGATAGTGCCGGCAAATTGGTGCCATAGAGATGGCTGCGCAGAGGGCCTTTCGACATATAATCATAGACCAAAATCATCTCCTTTGAATCATCACAGTAACCTATCAAGGACACAAGGTGACGGTGCCGCAACTTTGAGAGCATTTCAATCTCAGTGTGGAATTCAGTCAGCCCTTGTTCTGATCTGGGGTTGCCACGCTTCACTGCCACTTTGGAGCCATTATCGATCTCCCCCTTGTACACTTTTCCAAACCCTCCAACTCCAAGAAGTAAAGACTCATCAAAGTTGTTAGTGGCTTCCTGGAGCTCAGCGAATGTGAAGAATCGACCCTTGTTTGACGGCACTGAAGATATATAGCTTCGAGCCCCACTAGTCCCACTCCTGTGCGAGTTTGTCATGCCTTGACTTGTATCTGGACTGCTTCCATGCAAAGGCAGAGGCAGCCACGTTGGGGTGGGCTGCTTCTTTGCCGGTTTCACTTTCTGAGAGCAGCAACAACAGTAAACAAATGCAACAAGCAACACAACCACAGTTACACTTCCCACTGCTGCACCAACAATCACTCCCATGTTGCCCTTGGAACTCCCTGCTAGAGATACCACCACACTTGAAGCACCTGAGAGTCTGCCAGCATCATCACTCATCTTGAATACCTCAAGACCATTCAAGATTGCATCCTTGGGGATTGTATTTGGGGTTGGTCCCATTTGTACCCACAGATTAGCATCAGAGCCATTCAACATGGGGACTGCAAAGTCCTGATAGAGGACAACATCCAGATTCCCTGTAACTGCAATGACATCAAAGCCACTCAAGACAGTCTGATTGCTGATGTACACATCAAAGGCACGCTCATCGATTGAGGAGTCAAACAATTCACAGAAATGGAGTCGAACAAAGTAAGTGTAGCCGAGATCAACTGGAAAAATCCAGGAGACGTTGAAAATTGCATCAACAGTATCAGAGCCTCCGAGTGTTCGAGCAGTCGCGTAGACTGCAGGAGGTGCAATGTACGTAGGATCAGCACCATACTCAATGTCACTGAAAGGCACTCCACCTGTTGTTCCTGTTGCCGCAGCAAAGATGTAACTGCTGTCAGGTTCCCAACTGCGGTACAAGCCTTGTGAATCATTCTGAGGCTTCACAAGAGCACCACCCACATTGATCCTGTACATTGTCTGGAGGGCTATTCCAAGCAACCCCAGCGGTTTTGGTGGTGTCTGATGATGACCTACCAGAGTCGCATCGTCTGTCAACAAATCGCTCGGCATTGACACGACTTCTAGAGCATTGATAAAAGCATACGAGTTCGACTGCTGCGGGAAGAAAGACAGAACAAGGGTAGGGCTTGTGATGTTGATGAGGTATTCTCTGAAGACCAAGGGTTTGTTCAAGGAGCTGAAAGCTGCGGGACTGAAGTTGTCCAGTAGGGTGAACTGATTAGCAGAGACAGAGAAGAGAGAAGCATTGGGAGTGAAGTTGGCATAAGAGAAAGGGTAGAAGTACAGACGAACCCAATGTCTTCCTGCCGTGACCTTAAATGTATAGGAAGAATTGGTGGTGAAGAACCTCGCTGATGATACAAGATTAGGATAATCTACATTTGCATTGTTCTGGAGTGTTGTTGTTGTGGTTCCCACTAGCGTCGTCCCTCCTCCTCCTCCCGCAGCAGCAGTAGTTACAAGCAGCATTGAGGTGTTGTCTGGAACGAACACTCGTCCGTCTACCGCCACATTGCTCGAAGATCCACAGCTGAGCAGGATGTTGTCCACGGGTGTAAACACTGGCTGTGCCCATGATGTCACATCACAACAGTAGTGGATCAAAAGTCCCAGGAGCAACACTCGCATGCAGGTCCGGCTCCACAAACCCATTCTACAACTACTCAACCCGTCATGCCCAGAGTTAAAGGCGGTGGTTGTTCTTCT
The DNA here is from genome assembly GCA_963920785.1 of Sphagnum contortum. Classification (NCBI taxonomy): domain Eukaryota; kingdom Viridiplantae; phylum Streptophyta; class Sphagnopsida; order Sphagnales; family Sphagnaceae; genus Sphagnum; species Sphagnum contortum. Next base: position 2,968,373 of record OY987278.1, read on the forward strand.
TCTTCCTCCTCTGGTTCTTGTTCTTGTTCACTCAAAATCGATTTGCTCTTTCTTGTTCCTCAAATCCGTTCAGATCAGTGTCCAGTTCTGCAATCTGTTCTCTGTCTTCAAAGTCGCCGCAAGTAAGGAAGCCGTAGCTCTCCCAGTAAGAAAGTCAAAACTTTTTTACTCGAGTCTCGTGTACAGTAGTGCAAAACTCCTGCTCTGGGATGGCAGAACTCTTCCTCCTTTCCTCCCTGCTTGCCTGCCTGCCCACCACACTCGTACCCGCAACAGCAAAAGCATTGGAAATTGGAGCCGCAGCAGCTGCGGCAGCAGCAAACAACAGCGGAAAACTGTCGTGTACTGTGTCAGCGCGTTGGGGAAGATGACAATTCTACAAGTTTTTTTCTAGAAGTTAGAATCAGCTCTGAATGAATGATACAGAAAGAGTTTTTTTTTTTTTTGGAATGGTTGAAAACTGCCCCAAGTTAAAACTACCCAAAATAATTTTCAAAAGTAAAAATTTTAAAAGATAATTTTCTTTTTGGAGTGTTAGTTTTATTTTTATTAAAAAAAAATTTCACACAAATCTAAAAAAATTCAAAAACATTAAATGCTTTTGTAAAACTCTTAAGCAAAATCATGTGTGAAGAAGAAGTATGGATTTAGGTAGAGATCTCAATTGATGGGTCTCAATATAACTTATTAGAGATCTAGATTTCTTTTTTTCTTGTTTGGTCAAAATATTGTGTTTGTTTGTGACCCATCAATTCTAATGAAAGATTTTTATGGGAAACCATGTCCGAAATGTCATTTGAGGTGGGTTGTACCAGGTAGGCTAAATCCCATGATTTTTTTAAATCATTTTTTAAATAAAAAAGATTGGGAAAGTTTTGAATTTAAACACATTTTTTCATATTTTTCCTCCAAAATCAATTTTCTCAAAAATGATTTCACAAAATAGGGAAAATCACTGGTATGATGGACTTCAGACTTTGAACATTATCAAGGTCCTTATGACATAAAAGAAGGTGCTTAATGAAAACCAGTACAAATCCCAAGGCACACTGAACCTCTAACTAAGCCCTTAGCCAAGCTTAATACCCTACTACTACTATCTTTAGCAGCTTTGACACTAATTTATATATTCACAGAAATGTTGAGATTTCTCAAGAAAAATCCAAACAAAAGGAATTTGTGAAGGAATTCTTGAATCTTTAGAATGTCAAAACCTGGCCAACAAAATCAGTTACCTAACTAAGTTTTTGAGCAGTCAAGCCATCCTTTTGCTCTCTTATTGGCAAATTACTCATGACCACAAGTATATATATAATGATGATGGGGGATGGACTATGGGAAGTGGAGAGTCGGTGTATGTGCATGTTATTTGTCGTTCATTGTAAGAACAGAGTTTGTAGCCTAGTGGTGGTGCATCATCCCGTGCATGTGATTTTTGATGGTGGGGCTAGGAGAAAACAATTCATGAGCAAAGGGAGGAAGGTAGGTCCGCTCCATTAACTTATGATTCTTTTTAGTTTTCTAAAAGGAAGTCAGCTTGAGGGGGAGCTTTGTTGCAAAACATGACTTCGTACACATGAGTAACTTATATGGATGTCGGAAGTATTGTTTTGATTCTCTTCATAGGAGCTTGCAGGAAAACCTAGGGGCTTCCAAAAGCCTTTTTAGAGGAAAAGTATGCACCCTCTAGCAGGGATCCTGCTATATAACAACTAGGAATCGCACTCAAGCCCAATTCTTCAATTTGGAATGACTGAAATGTAGAAGACACTTATTGTTGTTGTGCCCCTCCAGAGAAGAGCAAAGAGTTTATTGGTATAAATTTGCAACCTTTTGATAGAAGTCGATCTTGGACTTAATTTTATTATCGTAAATCATACCTGGATTTTTTTTAGTGTTAGGGGAGGGCATAATATATCCGTGAATTATGCCTCATCTAGGCATGGAGGCACCTTATGCCCACTACCTTGAATGGAAGGTGCTCCTTAGTAGGTGTAAGGTGCTTCCATCCTTAAGGAGTAAGCACCAAGTGCCTCCACAATCAAAGAATAGAGGCACTATGAGTGCACACCTGAGAGAGTGGTGAGGGTTTAGGGTTTGGGGTGCTCTATACATCCATCCTCAACTTGTGGTCTGAGGCTGCTTAATTTTATGATTCACCTTCTGCTTTATATAACACCCAGGGTGGGGCCTTACTGAAACTATGGCTAGGCTCAAGTAGGCCTCCTCCTAGGCCCTTACTTCAAGAATGCTACCCACCTTGGGCGGTTACCTTACATGTAAGTTTTTTGTTTTTTTTGGGGGGGGTCCCATGAACCCAATAGACTTAACAATTTGGCAAGAGGCAATTGTCCTCATTGGGTGGCATCACTTTTTTCAAAGACCTGAACCACTTACCACTCAACCGAAAAACCAAGAAAAATTGGCTTTCACTACACGATGCCAAAGCACTACACATGACCCTACCACTCACTTATTGGGGAAAAAAAGCATACATATATAGCTTCCAACATAATTCAATGTGGTAAAAATTAAAAACCTCTTAGAACTTTTGAAGTGTCACCAGAGGGCTGAGCAGGTATTTTGTTGGCCAGGCAAGGATATTGTGTTTAGATTTCATTATATAGAGAGTTATAGTAGCTTAAGGAATTTCGGTCCATAAGTGATAGAGGTCTATTTTTATATGAGGATTTTTGAAAGATGATATTTTTTTGGCTTGTGTTGAAACTTGAGATTAGTTATAGAGTTATAATATCTTGAAAGATTTTGGTTTCTTTTAGAGGGTTTTTTTTCAAGAATATATTTTTGCATGGTGAAATATTTGAGTTTCCATAATTCTTCTTCTTTTGCCTTAAGATCCCTATTAATGTAAATTGCAAGGCCACAGTGTGACAAACCCCTTGTTTTCAAACTGAACTTTACAAAGAACCTTAAAGTTCACCGCTCTAAAATTTGCATCAATTTTTGCACCACTAAGATTCCATGGGTGAGGCCATTTTGTATCAAAATTAGGCTTGCGCTTGGATCTTGCCTCGCCTCACACACCCTTATTTCCACAATGCCCTCACCCTCAGGCTTTACCCTACAAAAAACAACCCTTACTTGACGTCCTCAACTTTGCAAAATTTCTGCTCAATCCACCCCCCCCCCCCCCCCCCCCAAATTTTCAAAGGTTATTTAAGAAAATATGAAAGGGGGGTTGATTGTGTTGAATGTTCCTCATCCATGAATACTCCATTCCTTCCTTTGTAATCCCCATAGAAAATTAATGACGATAATAGTGTGATTTAGTTAGTGCATTCTCCTTGTCAACTACAAGCCAGTAGATTCATCCATAGATGGCCGTGATTCTTCATCCATCCTCCAGGAGGAAAAAACCAGGAACCTACTGAATTTACGTGTCACGAGAAGATTGGTCTAATTTTCAATAAAATATTGATTGTGAAAACAAAAAAGAATTTTTAGAACGCAAGTATGTGGCATAAAATTTGTTGTAATTTTGTACAAGCTCAAAAATCTAAGCAAGTGGTATTTTTTCCTTTTGCAATAAGATTTTCTTACCTGCTTCCAAAAATAAATAAATAAATAAAATCTAAGCAAGTGAGCTTTCAACTTTCAACTAGCTAAGGCGAGTCTAATTTGTATGATTCATAGATTGTGGGGAAGGTTGAAGGGAAAAGAAGAAAAAGGCCACCACCTACTTTTGGTCATAAGATTATAGCTACCATAGTGGATTATATGGGTTCTACTGCCAATCTATTGCCACCCATGAAATATGTCTTCATCAATGTCCTCAAAATCTGCAATAGCTTGTAATTGCCAAAAACATTCAATGAGCAAAAGACCTGGGATCATGCACAGATTTGGAATTTGAAACTAGAAAGAAACAGATGAGTTTGAGAAGGAGAAAGATGGATGAACCATTCAACTCACCCATTGATTGTTCCCTGGTCATTTCAAGCTACAAAAAGCACAACAAAAGCACCCGGATTCAAAGCATTCAGTGAGCACGTACTCATTTTTAGTTGTTCTCATACAGTAGAGTGAAGCAATTGTTTCTCTAAAATGACTGGTACCACACAAATGATACTCTTCTGTTGGTTGTCTTCAAAAGTTGATTTGTGGTGATCCTCCTCAGAAGTACGGGCGGTGCTAATCAACATGATTAATCATCTGGTATTATGTCCTCATCTGTAAAGGAGTCTCAAGTTGATCATGCAAGTTCCCATTAGGCTTAGGTGGTTGTCGGGTTTTGTTATGGCAATGTGGCATTTGCTTGCTGATCAAAGGCAGAATGTGAGACTCATCCACATCATCAATCTTATTAGGATGGTCAACATGTGGGGTAGTAGCTGAGGCATATGCAATCAGCTACCATGGACTTGTCATCCCCTCCATTTTGGTCTCCCTTGACATACAAGCCTCGATATGGGCCAATGCTTGAATGCTTCTCAAACTCACAGGACAGTCTTGTACCAAGAGATATTCGACAGTAGACAGCCTTGTGCTAATGAGATCATTCCTGTCCCACACAACATAATCATACCACCAAATTCATAGCATCCAATTGAGAGAACTGTTTTATCACCCATTGGTAGGTCACCTGTGTAAAGACTTGAAACACATGAAACATCACATTTCGACAAGTGTGCACCCAATTTTCATCAATGGAACAAGAGTCAGCTTAGTGTTCTTTCCAAAGAATCCAGAAAATTCTGACACCGCATAAGTGAGACTTGAAAGACTATTGAGTTACTTCTTCTACAGAAATTGTAGGTGTTCAACCAAATTTGGTCCTGGTAATGCAGCTGGTAGGTTGTGTATGAACCAAATGTAGACTCATAATTCAGCAATCTTGTGTACGAGTGCTACTTGAAACAAATTCAACAAATGCACATCCTACAATATCAGATTGTTTAGGTTCCTCACCATCCTGACTGCTCAACAGTTTGCTCTACAGTTGTCCCTGCTTCAGCATAAGCTTGCTCAAGATTCTTGAAATCATTGCGAACATGATGGCAAAAGCAAAGGCTATGAGAGGCATGGTTGCCAACATTACTCCCATCAATGTGGATAGCAGTTGTTGAAACTTGACAATGTGTTGTCCAAGGAACAGAAAGGCTTCAAATCTCAAACTGAACAGTGCAGACACATTATTCTCATAACTTATTCTTGCTGAATGTCACAGCTCCTGAAGAGAACTTGTCTCATCTTGTCTATCAAGTGCTTCCACATTAGAAGAATACAAATTTTTCATTGTCCATATGAAAGAAGAAAGGTAGTTTGATTCAGAGTTTCAATCATGCCTTCTCACCAATTTACCTCCTGAATGAGAATGGTTGTCTCTGGCCATTCTCCCTACTACAGCACCAGGTGTGGTCAGGGAAACCACAATTTGAAAACAATTTCTGTAAATTTCCTAGCATGAAGACAACTGGGCAACCACGTCATAAGGTACATGACTACTCCTGGAGTTCTAAAGCTTATTATAGGCTAAATCACTGCGAGAAAGAGAGAGAGAGCAAGAGCACCAGACATGAAAAGAGGGCAGCACGCAAAGAATTACCAGCACAAAAAGAAGACCACATAAAAGACAGAAATAAAAATCCCCAATTTCCACCACTGCTGCCTGTGTGCAACACTTACATTCCTAGTGCCCTTGAACACTGGTGTCTCTGGCAAATATCCATTCTTGTTCCCCATCCAGTGTCCATCCCCTTTCCCTTTGCCACAAACACCAACAACACTTGCACACACTCACACAAACTTTTTCAACTCCCTACTACTTCCTACCACCAAATCTTATGGAGCATGATGACCAGCACCATATCGGTAACTGGGAAGTCACTGAGGGTATGCAGTTTGAGGGTATGCAGCTTCTGCTTTGTTTCAAGCACCATTTCTGAAGAATCACAATGCAAAAAGAAAGTGGTCTTCTTGCACTTTTACACTTGTAAACATCACCTTCATCCCCCCATACCCAACACCCCCCAAAACGGAATACCCATACCTCAAAGTGATACTAAAAGAAATGCTTGAACCAAATACACGTTGAACGTTCACAACAGTAAAAACTTTTGACACCTTTTCCAAAAAAAATCCCTTCATAAATTGGACAATCAAAAGAAATTCTTGTAAAAGCCATATCTTCACACGTACTGAGAACTTCTCCATATTTCCAATCCAAGTGAACCTGTATAGAATTGAAGGTGAGCTCATTATAAGTTAGACATTCCAGATCTGATGATGTATCATTTCAAATCTAGGACAAGTCAATTTCTAGAACAAACAGCAACTATAAAAGTGCACAAACTATAATGCTCCCGAAAGACAGAAGAAAAGCACTCAATGTATAGTGATAATGGCATCACTTCTCTTGTTATTTCATTGGCAAAAGGCCAAAACAATCTGAGATTAGTATAAAGTTATTACTTAACAGGATTGCTTGACGACAATAGAAGTCCTTATTTTTTGCAACAATAGTGAAAATGAACAAGTACATCAGGAAGATGATTTTGGGATCCATAACTGGGTGATTTCCCCCACCACTTGTACATCCTAAGGTTCAGTAATCTGCAAACTAGATTTCACACTCTTATAGTCCTAAACACTCTTATAGTCCTGAAACACAAATCCTTTTCTCATATCGAGAGATTATTCAAACATAGCAAACCATGCATTGCAACTTCTGCAACCAGAATGCCATTGTGAGAACCTTGGATTTCTGAAATGCTTTATTTCCCACACCAACTGTAAACCCTAATGTTCATTGATCTGCAAACTAGACTTCACACTCATCTGGTAGTCAGGAAACACAAATCCTTCCTCACATCTGCAGAGTATATAGAGGATTACCCCCAGCAATAAGAAGCAAACCATGCATGCAACTTCTACACCCAGAGTCCCCTTTGCAAAAACCTTGGATTTCTAGCAGAAAGCTCGTCAGATGAACAAAGAGACGATTCATCAGCAAACTATTCTGTCAAATAGTATTATTAAAGAGAAGTGGAAAAAAACAAAGAAATAAGGATAGGGAGAAGGAGAGTACCGTGTTAAAAGCACAACAGTCAAGGGAGAGAAATAGATGCACAAAAGGGAGGGTTTTGTTGGTGAGAGTACTCCACTTGCCACTACTTGGAAATCAAAAGACAAAAACCGCCTGTACAGATGCAAAGATGTCAAGTTTTGTTGCTGCTCCTCATTGAAACAAAACATCTATGACAAATTCTACATACATTCAGTATTTAGTATCCAGAGTTTTCATTGACGATTGCAATTGCAAACAAGAGCTTGGAAGAATAAATTCTCACTAAAATGGACAACACACTCATGGTGTAATGGCTCTGCCCCTCCTGAAGGCAAGTTCCAACCAGCTACAGTTAAAGAACATCCAGGAACAGCCTAATGGCCAGGAATAGCTGAGCCAACATGCCCTCACCACAGGCCAGTGTGTCTGCACAGCCCACAAAGCTCTGTCCTCAACAAACTACGAAATTCCCAAGTTGATGTTGTCTCTTGTTTGAACCATGCAGTAGAGGAGTCTTGTGCATCCACATAAACATCCAACGAAAAAATCCCAACTTTCAAACATCCAACCCAACACCCACACAACTAGAAAGTGGACAGTCTTCATACCCAGAACTGCAACTTTCACCCACAAAGTGCATACAAGAATCATGCTTGGATTCTGGAAAAACATACAAATACTTTAAAAGAAGCCTATGCTCTCTCAACTTACAACATTCAAGTGGTAACTGAAAAGAAAAAAACCTAACAATTTGTGTGGTATCTAATGCAAACTTCCTTCCACGGTACAATGGTTACGACACGAAAATTACTAACATTGTAGAAATTTTGATTGAACATGCGCACACACAAGCGAGATGTGTGGTTAGTTTGTTACACAACTTACTCTTCATGAAAGCTAAGTTGTTGAAAGTCCTTTCATCCTCAATTGAACCCAAAACTTGCACCATAATTATTTCATAACCTTTATGTACTCACTTAACTTCAAAACCAAAAGTGTAGAAGATTGAATCTTCAACCACCTTCGAATGACTAGGTTCACATCTAATGGCTCTTGCATCATTGCTCAACATTATGACTTATGGTGAGTCTAAAATAAAAGGCTTGCACATCAAGTTGTCGTGAATCCAAAAGCCCAACAACTACAACACCACCCTTGATCTTCTTGCCAACACAGAATGTAACATTGATCTTATCCAAATGTGGGTGAAAGTTTTTGATAGCATTTTTTTCACACAACCAATACTATGGGTACACAATGTCAAGACCTGACATGATTTCCACATCAAGGAATCTACAAGACAACTCAACACATAGTGTTGTGGCAACTTCTAAACATGTAGTCTTTACTTATTCAATCATGACAAACTAATCACTCATATTCACATGAACATAAGCACCATTAGAACCTCCATGGTGATGGAGTCTAAAGTTATGGCCAACAATGTTGAATGCCAAGTATGACAACAAGTATAGATTAACATCATATTCATGTGAAACCCAAGTGAGGGGTAGTAGCTCACTACGATGTTCACAAACAACAATGAATTTGTCAAAAGTAGAATTGTCATACTTACAAAAAAGATCAACATAAAGTTGGTGTAGCTCGACGTTTGTTTATTTCATGGCATCAATAAACTCACAAATAAAAACATCTCACCTTTGAGCATAATTAATTAGTGTGTGCACTGCTTCCAACATTGGAAGGATGCATGTAAACTGAAAACCAACTCCAAATCACACAATAAATCCAAATTTTCCCGAACAAGCTTGCTTTTTGGTGCATCTATGTGCATCTTCACAACAAGTGATTTGTACTTTCTTAACACACATTTCAAAAGACTTAACATTGATATCCAATGAATTTTATATTCCGCAGCAACTTCAAGCCCTTTGTTTCTAATGTCTTTGTAAGGTTCACAAATTCTAACACCTTCTTTGGAGTGTGTGAAAAAAAGGCATACAAGGACTATAACATACCTTCAATGTGCATAACCAAAGATAACTTGCTCAAAACCAAGATAGCTAGATAGTTCGACAAGCCACATAATGCACACCAATGAGATAATTACCCCAAACCAAATGCCTTGAAAGACTAAATCACTGTCACATCCAAGGCAAATCCACTTGGAAGCCATGTCAAAATTTGTAAAGCCCCCATATCTACCCATTGCATCCAAAATCACACCCTTAATGTTTGAAATTGCACTCACCTCAACCTTTTCAAGAATCAATAAAATAAGAACATGTTTCCAATTTTGCATCACATATCCATGGATATTAATACATTGTTATGCATCAATAGTGATCACCTCAACTACATTAATAGCAACAAAATTAGCTTATGAAATCATAGATAGCATCTTGGAGAGGACCACATCATGCATGGCCTTTGCAATTTGCCAACAACTACTATCTAACCAATGGTTCAATGGGGTGTTTTTGACCTTTAGGAACACAAACAACTCCTTCAACAACTCATATTCCAACATTGGCCTCCCATGTAAGAGAATATGCAAGACTTTAGCAAATTGTATGAACTTCTTTCGAGCACCCAAATAAATCCCTAACTACATTAAGGTCATGACAAACTTTGAATTCCACATAGAATAAGTCCTCTCATTCTCAGCATGTGCAACATCCTTGCAGTATAAATAATCCCTAACAACTATGCCGAAACTAGGTACTATTGTTTTACAACACCTGACATGTTTCTGAAATGTAATGAGCTTGGGAGCTAACAACTTTGGCTTTTCTTCAATATTGTTACAAATTTTACATTGAACCTATGCAACCAAACCATCCTCCCCAACACCTACTTCAACCCATGGAAAACAACATGTCCACATATTTTGAAACACATGAATCTTTTCATAAAACCTTTGCAGTTTCTTTTCAAAAGGCTCAACAAACTCAACATGTTCCTTTTCATTTTTCCTTCTTTTAGGAATTCTACTTGAACTAGGGCTTATAGTCTCACTAGAAGTCACTTGTACATTAAATGCAACATGGGGCAACGAATCTGAGGTCTTATTTGGTTCATCACTAAAAAACAACTTAAACTTAAAATTTTTCAACGCTTGGAGGGGAGCCATGGCTTCAAGAAACCCTAGAATGAATGTAGAATATAGATGTAACACATAGAAACACGAAGAATGAGACAAAACAACAAGGATGAATAGAAGGAAGAGAACTTGATCATGTGTTGTGCATTTTTATTCAAACACTTGCATCACATTATGTAGTCATTTTGCACACACCTCTAGCTTGCAACAAACATAATATCAAATAGATTGGCAACATTTTTACCCGTTGCACCTTCACATTATGCTCAAGTTGCACCACTATGAACACAACGACAACTATCTTGGCCTTAAACCAACACCACCAACAAGAGAAAAAAATCTACACACAAAACATGGTTCAAAAAATACCTATGCACTAAACCCTTGCTTGCAAAAAACAAAGAGCTTTGAATACATGGGGGTTTTAACCAAGAGTAATGTAGCTGGTGAACAGTCCCATCCAACGATGGGGATCAGACTTGGCAATCTCAATTTTATTCAACAATTGGGATCAAAATCCCATTTTATGGCAGGTTTATGGCGAATGAAAGTTTATTGAACAATAGGGTTGACAAGTTGAAATTTATTCAAGGGTGAGATTGGCAATCGGGGATTCATGGGCAACATGATTGGCTTACCCAACAATGGAGATGTAGCTATAAAGGCAATGTGCCCTAAAACTTTATGTGCTGATGGCAATGGTAGAAAGTAGTGGCTCGCTTTTTGCAGGTGATGAAAGATGATCATGGAAGTACACATGGCAACAATAGGTGGCAAGAAGGGGGCTTTTAGGCGATTTTATTTAAAATAAACAAAGACCATCTCGAAGGACCATTCTGATGACAAATTGCCCTCTTTTAGTGGTATCCGCAAAGTAGTGAAATTTTATGAAAACTTTATGCTTAGCAAAGCCCTCGGCCTTTACTGGAATAAGGGCGCGCTTGAGGCAAATACACCAAACTTGGGCTCGCTTGGGGGTGCATCCCAATGTCTCTACCCTCTACACTGGCAGAGCTAAAAAAGGAACTGCCTCCATCCCAATGTGGTACAAGCCAGTAGGAGCCTCGTGGCCTTGGTTAGTTGCAAAGTAAAGCTCCATATTAGGATTTAAGATGCTATTTACATGTGTTTTTGTCATGCTGAATCTCAAACCCTTGGACGTGTGGACTTGATTCGTGTATATGTGGCTCTGAAGTGTTCTGAACGCAAGATAAAGGCATGAAGTATCATCTTTTGTTTTGCATGTCACAAGCCATTAAAAGTGTTGTAGCTTTGGAGTCTGCCGTCTTACCATAGGTCTGAAGCACTCTCATTCGATCTAAAGAGATCTGAAAGGGAAGAAGGTAGATCTGAAGGAGTCTCAAAGCTGAGCATTTAAATCGATGTGCATAGCAACTGAGCATACATGAATGCAGTTTGTGTGTCTTGCTGGTTTCGTAAGGGCCTTTGTGCTTTGGCACCTTGTAACCCTAAGGTTGGACATGTCCTTAAATGTTTGAGCGTGCAGAAGTTTACCTGGAGCATCAATTGTGCTAATTCTCGAAGACACATGGGGGATGGAGTTGCCGTGTTTTCACTGGAGTTGCAATGTTTTCACTTGAACTCCAGCTTTTGCATTTTTCAAAAAGACTTTTGCGCACTACATACATGGCATCCAGGAATCAAGGCATGCTTTTGCCTGAAGTGGGCAGGCCATTTGTTGTCAAGTGCGCAAAGGCCTTTGTGAAGAATGGGAGAGCTGGAATCTTCAGACCTAGTCGACCCAGCGGGCGAAGATTACAATGATATGAATCGCGGTCGGCCTAGAACATTGTTCAACATGAAATGGTTCCAAGGTATGGATTCCAAAGACAGTTTCAGACCTTCAATTGTTATTTGTTCATCCTAGATGGGCTGATGGTTAGGTTCACAATTTTCAGATGGTGTTCACCTTTGAAACCAACACTTTTACCTTCTGTCAATTTATTGGTAACTTTTAAGGAAGACATCTGCACAGCATAATCCATGCAAAAGTTGTACATATGGGTGTGTATTGTTTTTGCAAAGCTACATTATGACATAAACATTCTTCTATTTTCATATTTGCATGTAATAACTCATTACATCTTTCTATAATATGCAAGGGATCAGGCAGAATAATAAGCAAAACATTTTATGTAGCATCTCCTTAATAGTAGTATGCTTTTGAAGGGGTGTCTTTTTCTCAAGAGGTTGCCAATGAAGTATTGTAACCGGGGTTGATGGGCAATTTGACATCAACACCAACAATGTCCAGCATCAGTATTGCAAGTTGCAGAGAAACATGCTTAGATGTATCATTGGAGTATCTCTCAATAACTTTCCATGCTACTTGGTTGGTGTGGAGTGTCTGAACAGTTTTTTGGGATTAATTGTAGTTTGAGGAAGCAGTAATGCAGTCTTTTCTAACTTGTGTTATTATTATTGGGGCTTCACACCATTGATGATTTTTGGGACTTTTGTTTGGTTTTTGTTCTTGTCTTTGGGTGTGTCATTTTGTTTTGCTTCTCCCTTGTCTTTATAACACACATTGGCTTGTAAAGTTCTCATGTGCCTCTTTATAAGTCCTTCTATAATTACATGCACCTTTAAGCTTTGGGAATGTTTTCATTTGTTTAGGTAATTTGTGTGTTGTTAAGTGGTGATCTTCCTGTGATTTTCTTGTACAACACTCCTGTGGTATGCAAGGTTCTTATTAGTGTCTTGGGATGAATAGGGTTATTCTGGGGCCAATTGTGTCATTCTGATTTTCTTCTGTATTTCTAAGTTCATTTCTTTCTCTCTTGTTTTGAGCATTCTGAATTTCAGTGTGCCTTTAATGGTCAAGGGCAAAATGGAGTGCTTTTACATTGTAATTCTCTCCAAGTGCCAGAATTGTTATCTGTGACTCATAACAAGCAATGCCTTTTTAGGATTCACTATTGCTCGGGAGAAACCTTCCTGGTTAATTGGGGACCGGTGGGTCTTTTGATTTCCTTAATCAAGGTTGGAGAAACTTTTGCTTGTGCAGCAATGGTTTCTTAAGACCTTGCAACATGATCTTTTTGCAGAATTTGTCCTGTTTCCAGAGCATCTTCAGCCTTTCAGATGAGCTCAAGACCCATGTCATTTTCAAATTTCAGATATAATTGTAATAAGCTGGTGGATCTGGTAATGAAAATATCCATTGGTTTCCTTTAAGAAAGAGTCCAAATCAAGTTAAAGTTCAGTAATTCTTCCTTTGAGGTTCAGCCCTTTATATGCTGCCATGGACAAAGAGGATTATCATTTCTTTAGGTCTGTCCCAGAGAAAAGGTTTTTTGGAAATTTTGATAAAAATGTCAAAATAGTTAGCAGAAAGTCTCATACTGCCACCAGTTCAATAGAAAGAAACTGGATGAGTATCCTTCATTAGTTCTTGCAGAGGTCATTACTAGAAGTCTCCAAGAGTTTGTAATCCTACTCATGTTAGACGAAAGGCCCAAGACCTTTGGTTTTTGATCCTAGATTTCCAAACCAGAAGCTCAATCCCCTCCTCTTGATTGTTCTCTGTCTCTTCCCGGACCTTTCACTATGGAGAAAGCTTCTACTCCTCACTGCTGGGTTGCCTTCATGCACTCATGTGTTTCTGTCTTGAACTTTTGTTGCTCTAGTGATTACAAATGAAAACAACCTCGTTACCAATATGGAAGAGATTACAAACGAAATTGGACAAAGATCTCTTGAATCAGAATAGAGGTTTGCTTAACAATGGATTGCCTCATGTTTCAAGCTTTGGAATCTAAAATTATAATCATAAAGGCTTTCTTGAACCTATCCTTTGTTCTAAACCAACTTTATCCTCTAAAGATCTTGCTCTCAAAGTTCTCCATCTTCACAAGAGTTATGTGTAAACTCACCCTACCTTTGGGCCCTAGTTTGACCCTCTAATTCCTGTTTCAACCCAATTTTGAGTGTGTTATGCATTCGTTGCATTAACTGAGAGGAATTGGGTACACCGGAACATGAAACTGGGTGTCAGTTCAGAAGATTTGCAGGCTCTTTTTCTGACAAGGCTTGATTTTATGTAGAATACGACCATAGCCGTCAAGGCGCAGTTAAAAAACTGGGGTTGAAACTTGAAACTCCTCTGAGAACCAAATTTAGGCGGGAAAACTAGTTTGGTCCCCTGCTCATTTTCTTTGATGTTTTCATCCTGACTTCTCATCTTATCCCCAGTTTCGGCGAAACTGGGGACCAATAACCCCGGTTTGGGGGTACTTTGCGGATAACTTCATTTTGGATTTTTCTTTTCTATTTTCTTTCTTTCTTGTCAGTTTTTTCTTTTCGTTGTTTCGGACTTCTCCTTTATTTTAGGTCTAGATATTCTTGTGTTTTTTAAGCCGTCGGAGTTTAACTCCAATAGCGCCAGGCTAGAATCAGAAAAGTAGTTGAGGCCATTAACACATTGGATGAAGATTCCAAGATCAAACGCATTAATAATGTGATGTACCTTATTAGTGGATGAGATATTTCGTCGATTTCGTAGATGATTCTTTAAATTCGCACGGGATAAGGCTACGTGAGTGGATGATATTCGTCCCGCCATTCACACCCTGCCACCTCGGACGAACCTCACAAACCAATATCCAAAAAGCTATGATCCAAAACCTTGATGCCTGACACGTGTCATGTGGAGGCGATCCGGATAGGATTTCGGCGCTCGCCTATTGGTCAACCCTAACCTCACCCTACCCAATGGAAAGTCGAGCGGACGTGAGAGATTTGCCGGGTGGGAGCGGGCGGGTGGCCTGAGGAAACAGCAGGCGGAAAAGAACGAAGAAGAAGACGCCAGGAGCTCTGAAAGTGCCATCGCCGAAATCTTGTTTTGTACGCGCGTCTGACGAGCGCTTTCGTTCTTCTTGTTCTTGGTGTAAGAGAAGAGTTTTTTTTTTCCGTAGAGCGGAAGATTCCGAGTTCGAGATGGCGTCGGTCTCCATGCAAGCAGCCAGGGTATCTGCACCAACCCCGCTGTGCAAGTCCGGGTTCTTGACCGGCGCCAGTGCTTCCAAGCTTACCAGAAACGTTAGGGTCGGAGCTTCTGTTGCTGCTCCCGTCAGAGGTTTGAATATCCAAGCCAAGAAAGGCGAATGGCTGCCTGGACTGGACTCTCCTACTTACCTCGATGGCAGGTAAATTACAGGATACTACAAATACTAGTAGTAGCTCTAGTTTTTCAGGCACTTGCTAGTACCATCGAGCTGCAGTTTTCGTCAAGTCTCCAAGCAGGTAGATGGAGAGCCGGTCTATTTGTAAGGCCAGTTTACTGTCGCAATCCGATTCCCGTTGTGCGGGATTCATGACTCTGCGTGAACGCTGCGCTCAAAGTTATGCCCGGAAATCTTACTTGACATGGCAGTTGAAACCATGATGTTGCGGATATTTTAGTGTTTCTAAGGTTGCTAGGAATGTGTTTGAAGCCGTGATGCTGATCTTGTGACAATGCAGTCTATTGCTCGTTCATCCGGGGACGGATTCCTACTATTTCAAATCGAATTGGCTTCAGGCCATGTGGATAATGATGTTCTCTCTCAGATGCTTTTGTCTGTTTCTTGTTAGCATTCCTGCAAACATCCAATGCAGTGTCTCACATGGAAAAGGACTTGCTTGGCGAACAAATCCCTGTCCAGATGCTAGATTCGGCTTTCTGATGATGAGATGGTCATGATGATTGCAGTCTTGCAGGAGACAATGGCTTCGATCCCCTAGGTCTGGCTGAGGACCCGGCAAATCTCAAGTGGTATGTCCAGGCTGAGCTCCAGAACGGGCGGTGGGCTATGGTTGGAGTAGCGGGTATTCTTGCGCCGGAAATCCTCACGAAGGCAGGTCTCATCAATGCTCCTGCGTGGTATGATGCTGGCAAGGTGGAGTACTTTGCCCCCGCTTCTACTCTTTTCGTTATTGAGTTCATCCTTTTCCACTACGTGGAAATCCGGAGATGGCAAGATATCAAGTACCCTGGCAGTGTCAACCAGGACCCCATTTTCAAGAGCTACAGTCTTCCACCTGGTGACGTTGGTTACCCAGGCGGCATCTTCAATCCCCTCAACTTCCCCACCAGTTTAGAATACAAGGAAAAGGAGATTGCCAATGGTAAGTATACTTGCACATGAATGAGTTCTTTTGTATTGAATTACAGTGCGAGAAAATTGTGCTCATATCTCAATTCTTGGTCCTTCAACTATTCTTTTTAGCTTCAGCAATATCATCTTTTTTTCTGTTTCCAGAGTTCCAATTTCTGGCTGTGACTGTGAATCTGTCTGAATGCTGCAGGAAGATTGGCTATGTTGGCATTCTTGGGCTTCCTGGTGCAGCATAACTTGACAGGAAAGAGTCCGCTGGAGAACTTGCTGGAGCATTTGGGTGATCCATGGCACACAACTGTTGTGCAGACTCTCGGTATCAGTGGATAGACAGACAGACCAATGCACTCTATCATGTATTTACCAAACCTGGCTGTAAACACCAAGAATCTGGCGATGAAACCATCACTTCAATGTAATCCCTACAATTCAGTGCTCTTGTGGGAGTTCTTTAGCTTGTGTCCAAAAGCATGGGAGGTGTTGTAATCTAAATCTGGGAGAATTGTGTACACTGAAGTGATTAACCATGTTATTGTTTTACTTCAAACATATTTCTCAAGCCTGAAGTGTTTGCAAAGATGGGTATTTTTGTATCCTTTTCATCCTAGTTAGGAGCTAATGTTGAACAACACTTTCATTCAGACACAACATACCAACCTGATTGGATTATTAGGTTGCAATGAAGTTGTTTGCATGTCCTCCCATCCATAACTTTGCCAAAAGGTGGGCACCATAGATTCAGAATCTCTGGTTTTGTTCACTTTTCCACCTGTTTTCTGCCATTTTTCACTAAAACGGTAAAAGGTAGAGAAGAAAACTACATACTCAAGCAACAAAATGTTCACAAAAAGAATCTGGCACAAGAAGGAAAAGTGCAAAATTTAGAATAATCATTTCTTTGAAAAAAATTATTAATTTGAATGTTTGTCACATATAATGGATTGTCTTCAATGCAGTCATTCAATTTCCTGAGGAATGAGGGTTTGCAGGAGGATAGAGTGTCAATACCATGTTGGTGTCCAGTTTGCAGGTAAGTATCCAAAAGGCAAGAAAAATCACCATTTAATGCCATGAAACCCATCCCACAACAAGACATTGCAACAAAGGCCTTGCCATGCTGCTCAAAACTCTATCTAGTCATCAGCTTAAAACCATCACAGCCTGATAAATGATGTGGATTGTACAAACCAAGCAAATAGTGTGAGAAGTGAGTATCAACAATGTTGGGGGCTCAGATTCTAGTCCAAGACGAAAGTTAAGGACACAATTGTTGTTTCACTGACTCCACTGATTGAGCAGCAAATTTGGCAAGACTCTCCAGCAATGTGTCTGTCTTTTGTTTTGTATTCAAAATCATTGTCACCATATCTGCCCACTCAGATTTCTTTGCTGCTAAATCAAGTTTACAGCTTTCAATCCCCATTTGATACCTCGATTCCCATTGCTGCAGAGCATACACACATACAAAGCACAAATGAATTGTCTGCAAATTGCTGCAGTGTGCACACACATACAAAGCACAATTGAATTGTCTGAAAATTTGACACTGGATTGTGACTTGTGACATGAGCATTTTCAATGGGCAATCTACAAACAAATCAGCATGGAATACCTTGAAAAGCTCTTCTGATTCAGATTCAGACTTCCTGAGATTGCGCTCTTTTTCAGCCATGCTGGATTTAAGAGCCTCACGACTGGCAATTTTTGAAGCAAGAGCATTATTTAAATCATCCTTGCATGCATCATGTTGTTGTTCCAACTGCACCATACATTACCACCAATCCCAGCTGTTAATTGCCACTGCACGTGCTAATTGCAACTAACAAATCTGGTTACAACAGGTTTAGTATTATGGAGTAAGTCGGTTACAAGCCATTGTGCCCAGTGGGGTGGCTGTGAGGAATTTTGCAAGCCTGAATTTCCAAACAGGCAGCGAAACAGGCACAATGGTCCATACCTGGCACCCACCATCACATAATGGTTTTCATGGATTTATGTATTAGCCAGGGGTTTACATAATAGTTCATGAAACAAAAATGTTCCATTGTGCCTTGTAAGGGGACCTAAAAGAGGCAAAAAGGCCCCATGAAACTATCCCATGTTATAAAGAAACCTCCAGAAGCAACACTCACCTTTCTGTGTAAAACTCTGCACTTTTCGATCTGCTCAATCTTCTCCTGACAAGCAACCTCTGCTGCATGGACTCCCTGCATAAGTACAAACCTCTCATCTCTCTCTTCATTTGTCAATCTTTTACTGCTTTCCATGACTCCCCTAATAAAAGACTTTACAACACCCTTCAAGCTTCCACCAAGAATGTCATATGGTGCATCTGCTTCAGAATTCAACATAAGTTGGAACTGTCCTCCCTGATCTATATTAGCTTCTCCAAAGTTGAGCTTCCATCTGCACCAAATTATACCACCAGAGGCAAGGCAAATTGTTTACATGGAAAGCCATATCAACATACCATGACATTTTGAAATGGCAAAATTCCCTAACATTGCTTCACCAAATCAACACAGCAAGGGACGTGTACTTACTTGTTAGCTTGCTTGGTGAAATCAACTGCAATTTGCTGAAGCTCTTTCAACTTTGTTGATGCTTGAACTTCATTATCCAGAGCAGCTTCATGGAGTTCATGAACCCTATTCTGAACCTGATGCAGATTAGTCTCCATAACCTCCTTTTCCTTTCTCATTCGTTCAACATCAATAGAATTTAGATGCTGGACTGCAATCTTTTGCCTCAGTTCCTCAATTTCTGCAAGAATGGCCTCCCTTTCCATCTTCATTGCCAAAAGCTCCTGCTTTCTCTCCTCCTGTTTCTTTTCTGCGGCCTGCAGGCCACACTGAAGGTTGCTGTTGATGTGGTCAAACTTGGTTATGTCACTCAGATAAACTGCCTTTTTGGACTGCTGCATCATGAGCGCCGATGGCTCTTTCTTCAGAGCCTGCAGCTTATTCTGCACTTCAGTTACCAAGCTCTCAAGCTTCTGTTTCTTGTCATCAAGCTGCACCTTGATGTCCTCAAATTGCTGTTTGAAGATGGTGTCGAGGCGTTCACATTCATCATCATCTCCATTCAAGTAACAATCATAAGATCTGCTGAAATACTCCAGTTGGAGCTTTAAACCATTGTCATCAAATGGAGCTGATTCTGAATCTGCAGTCTCTTTTTTCTCTTGGTATACCAGAAGATCTACCAACCAGGCAAGAGCTGCAAGAAGCCCAGGCCATGTGTGTGGACTGCCTGCCGCATACAAAGCACTCTTACTGATCTGGGAGGGATACCCGACTCTCTTGAACATCATGGGCACATCTTCCTCAAGCTTCGCTGCAAACTTGAAGCCTGGATCCAGTTGGTGGAAGAGGAATTGAACAATGTTGAGAACTTCTTTGCTGGATGGAGCTGCAAGAAGCTTGGTAGATATGGCTACATTGTACCCATGTGTCGTCAGATATGCTGTCAATTTTCGGATGCAATCATGCTGGAAGCTCTTCTCGTTGAAGGGTCTGGAATCCACATGCTGCGGCTGTTGTTGCGAGGTGGCTGCTTTCCCATGTATGCTGGAGCGTCGGGGGAGGTTTGATGGTTGTGGTGGCAGCGGTCCTCCCAGCTGCTGCCTGTTCAAAGCACCAGCTACTGCCATGGGGAAGACATTGGACAGACGAGACTGTTTGCCCAACACTCTTGCTGCACCGATGCTCCCTGAGGCTCTCCTGTTGAGCTGCGATGGACTCATCGCGCCCAGCGTTGAGCGCCTCATGGCGTCCTCCTCCCTTCCCCTCTTGGACCCCGTGGTGGCGGCGGCAACACACACAAAGGATCGATGGATGGATCCGACCTCTATTCCCCTAAACTCCGAATTCTCTTGTCATGAAAGAAGCGCGTACCGCATGAGTTACAATCGCACGGCTTCTTCAAGGACTGCAAAGAAAGAAAGGCCAAAACCCATCATACAAAGAAGTTTTCAACATCGTGACCCAAACCTCTTGGAACGAAACGCTGATGACCCAATTTCTAAAGAGAATGTAGCGCTTGACATCCCCGTGGCCTTATTCACTGACCACAAAGCTCCAGCACGAAACGGAAAGCAACAAATCAAAAACAACAAACAAAAGGGGGGAAAAAAATAAAAATAAAAATGTGAAGGACAAGAGAAGAGCAATCTCGCTACTGTGATAGAAAATTGTCCTCCAACGCCATAGCTCCGGAAGAAAGGAAGAAACAAGCAAAAACAGGATGCAAAAACGAGAGAGACAGAGCTTCACCGGGCCGGCTCGAGTCCGCGCCCGGGTCAGGCGGGAACGGTAACCCTTTCAAATCAAACCGGGGGAACCCCACATAACAGCGGGTTTATAGGTTTATTTATTATTCAATATTCATTATTCTACCTAGCAAAGAATTTATTTATCCATCTACTAGAGTTTGTTGCAAAGATCCAAAAGACATCCCTAGTGTGACACATTATGGTATTGGATATGGTTCCATTTGAATAGAGACAATGCATCTATTAGTTAAGGTTTTGGGCTTCATTTCTCTCCTTTCCTCATGCATGTTTGGTTTTGTTGTAGTGCTTTCATTGTGTCACATTTCCTTTGCATTACATTCAATTTATCTTTTGTTATGGAGCGCACATTGTTCACTAGAGATTTTTTTAGTGTATTATGAATTTTTTTTATAAATCGTATTTATATATTTATATACAAACAAAGGTTATGCTAAAATCACACATAATGTTAAGTCCATGTTAAGTGGGTGGTAAGTTGATGTTAATTGCATGTTAATTTAAAGTCAAATTTGAAATAAAAGTTATATGTTGTGTTGTAAACATGTTGTTTCGGTATTAAAAAATGTTAGGTACAAACTTAGGTATGCACTAAAGGTGTAAAGGATTTTACTTATAAATTATCAAAATTATAAGAATGAAGTTGAAAACCTTGTTGCAATTCTAGGTGAAAGTGACACCTTAGGTTTAATCAAATAAGTGGGTTTAGGGTTTTGCAAAATATGTGTGATACCAAGGCATGATTGTTTGTGTCAAGCTCCAATGTGGAGAAATTGGTATTAATTAAGTTACAATTACATATTTATGATTTATGAACGCCTGCTTTGAAGATGATGTCCATAAGATTCGATAGGATCCATTTTGCATTTGAAAACCAGTCTAGAACTTTCATCGTCGTAAGGAGGAAATGTATATTAAAGGTTAGATTTATTGACTATTTTATGCATTTCCCTTGTGACAATTCTTTTCATGTTTGTTTATGTTTGCAATGTTTGCAATGTGTTGTGTGTTTTTCATGTTTGTGGTTTGTTGAATGTTGAATCAACTTTGGATGTTGTACTTTTATGCAAATGAGTCTCATGATATAAGGTTTGATAATCTAGTTGTCAATGAGTTTGAAAATTTATATTGTCAAAAGAAGTGTTGCAAGTTAGGCGTGTAGTTGATGAAAAGCAAGAAGTTAAAGAAGCGGCATTCTAAAAGCAAGGATTGACACAATTCAACTGTTAGTGTGTTTTGACCTTCTTACTTAACATGAGCACTAGGAGAGCTAGATACAATAAGTCTAGTTTAATAGAATCTAGACTTATATAATTTATTTTTATTGTAAAAAAATTAATGTTAAAAATGTAGTCCAAATGAACATTTCAAATAATCTTGGTTGTTAAAAAATCATGTCTTTCATTTTGAAGATCATATATCATTGAAAATGCCAAAGAATAAATAAAACATCAATTTTTGGGTCAATTTACAATTTTATGAATAATCAAACAAGTTAGTAACAATTTTCATTTTAAAAAAACCCTTCCTAACTAAATGAAAAATGAATCCAATTGTTTCTCATAAACGAACAAAAAAGTTCCTATCCAAGGTAAAATTGACAAGACTGTTCAAAACATAAGAAATAAAAGATACAAACAAATTTCAGCAAATAAAAAGTTTGGGTATTATACTCAAGATGTGTGCATCAATTATGCTTCTGTCTCTTCCACATAAACCTTTTAGGTTCAATTCGTCTCATCAATTTGCAAGAGCTTGAAGCTTCACTTGGTTTCATCAATTTGCAAGAGCTTGAAGCCTCACTTGGTTTCATCCCATGAGAACCACAAACAAGGAATTAATGGGAGCACGAGAAATGTTGGGCTTCTCAAGCTCTAGCATGCATGTTGTTGTTATCATACAACTTTGTAAATCAAACAAGAACCCACACAAACTTACATTTCTTTCTCCAATAGGTTAGCACTAAATTGGTTGTTAGATGCCATTGTGTCCAGTTTGGAAAAGTAAAGATCAAGATTGTCTTGTTTGATAATGTCTTGTTTTGGAATAGCAATGGGTGTGCTAAAAACCAATGATTACTCTGAACACTAGTATGCAACTGACTCTCTTTTGTTCACAACCCTCAACTTTGACACCGCTCCTCTTCAAAAAAGAAATCTCCTTTAAGGGACAGCAAAATATTCAGGGAAATGGACTGCTTGGAACATCTCTTCAACTTGATAGTTTCCTCACACTTTGATGAACGAAGGTGACTCTTCTGCAATGAAGGAAGCTCCTTAATCCATTTTGGAGGTTTTTCAAAGAGCAATGATTGACTTGTAACATGGGAAGCCCTTCAAAAAGCTTATTTTTGTAACTCAAAAGTTTTTTAAAGTCCACTTCTTCCATAGTAACTGAATTCTTAAAGATTTGAGTCCACTACTTCCACAACTGAAATCTCAAGGACTGAAGTAAGTTTTGTAATTGAAGTCTTGAAGGTCCACTACTTCCACAATGTAGTGTAAAGGGTGCATCCCTTCAAGATTTCTTTTTTTCTTACCTTGTAACCTAAATACTATTTCAAATGATGATGATAGTTATAGTGTATCTTTGGAAAAGTATCCAAAAATGTTTAAAGGTTGAGAGAAATCCATCACCCATTTTTTGAACAATATCACTATACCTTTTTGTTAAGAAAATCATTAACAAAAAATATGGACTGAAAAGACCGACATTGAGGTTCATAAACACAACTTACTTAGAAGGTGGGAGAGAGAGCAACACACACATACATGCACCCCTTGAATAGGTGTTGAGTAACCAAATTCACCATCAAATTAACCCGAATTTGTTGAGATGCAAAACACCATTCATTGCAGGGCAATGGAAAGTGGTTGCAACCTGTAAAGCACCTTACATTGTGTGTGTTTTGAGTGCCTGTGACTTGAGACTATCTCAAGCAACAACATTTCTGGGATCCTAATGCACGGATCCAAGCTTCACTTTAATGTGGAATACTAGTTCCTGGGGTCTGACCACATCTGCCTCATCAAAGGAGATGCTGCAACATCAAGTGTTAAGATGCTTGCATCTCCCTCATTGATGATGCACTACTACAAGACTGACTACTTACGTGCCTTTGCAGCTAGTGATCTTCTTAACTTAAAGTTGTCAGTTGAGCTTCCAAGTGTTTGACCTCTTCCCGTAAGCTGCTCTCCTGGCTCTGCTTCTCTAATTGACTTGCAGTCAAAGCAACCCCAGTTTCTGTGGCTTTGGCTCTTGTTTCTTCAATCTGCCGTAGCTTCTTATGAAGCGCTCTCAACTTCTTGGTCAAATCACCTGGACCTACAACATCAATGTGCACATTTCTTATACCAGAACACTGACACGAGGAAGACAAGGATACAAACTGTTGCCTAATACAGCAAAACCAAATGTGACACCATAAGGATACATATATACACGTATGAATCTTAAACTGAAGCCATTCTTGTTCTCACAAACAATGAGATTACTACAAAATTTTCTAATCAGGAATCAGTCAAGCAAAGCAGGACTCTGTGTCAAGGAAAAAGCAAAAAGAGTTCAGAAAAGTCAAAACCTGCATCTGCTGAATTGCTGTCAAGTGATGCACCTCCAAGTTGTGCTTCCTGCTCCAACCAACATATAGTCGTGTGTGCATGTGCATGTACATGTTAAGCTCCAAAAAACAATGTACACTCAACAATATGAGTCTCACAAGTGCATTAGCTTCAAGTCTCTGTGAGATCCAAACCTTCCCAAACAATGCCACAATCTCTACATTCACAAGTGCTCTGCACTCACCAATGAAGTAACATTAGAATCATCAACAGCCTTCGATTCTTGTTGGTCCTTCTCCTTTCTGTTCTCCCGCTTCTTCTTGTTCTTTAGTGCACTCTTGCTAAGACCTCCAGTTGCCCTGCCATTCCAGCAAATTTTCAATCTTGCAATGAAGAACACAAGTACCAATCATCATCAACAAAACAAACAAACGTCATAACCCTCTACACTTCTTAGAAAAGGAACTTTCTGTCACTCAATGTGCACACATGCATAGCCATGTATCTTAAGATGGGCAGTTTGTCACTCACCCAGGGTTGCCTTTGGATGTCTCATCTTCCCCAAACAACTGCCAAACATGAGAGTGCAAAAGCAAGATAGTAAATATGCAACTAGTGTGTGTTGTTCTCCCAATCAATAGCAGCAAACTGCTTCAATTGGTAGCAGCTACAAATGATCTTTTTTGTCCGGAATTATCAATCTCCTCAACAATACAATCCATCACAGAGTTCTGAAAATGAAAGAGTTACCTGTGCCTTCACTGAAGCTGATTGACTAGAATGTGGAGGTCGATAAGTTCCTGGTGTTGAACCTGCCAGCCCACCTAATAAGTTACAAATTGTTTGTGCAAATAGTAGCAGAAGAGAGGATACCACCATGGGAGATAAATCCTTTCACAGGTAGGCTGATGTGCAAGAGGAAGAATCTGTTAAAAAGAAAACCCCCAAGGACCCATAACTGCAAGAACAGCTTGGAGATTCTAATGCGATGGGTCTCTGGATTAGCAACCTATGGTGTCTTGTGATCTCAAAGCTGTAAATTTTGCAAGTGCACTAGGTTGAAAAACTGCGGTAACCAGGTTGTAGCAGCAATCTGATTTCAAACAGTCTGAGCCAGCAAAACAATGTGGAGTTTTGAGATACTACCTATGTTTGCTGGAACATTCTTTGCCGGTGCTGCTTTGGCATCAAGTTTCCGGGCACGTGGAGAGGGAGGAGTGTCTGGGTACAATCCAATTCGGGCAGGTCGCCATTCAGCCTGATCCACCAGACAGGTCCATTTGGCAATGAAGAATCAGCATTTCAACCAACAGACTAGATTATGGAAGTAGTTTTCATGGAAGTACTAGATGTATTGTATTACCTGATAAAGCTTTGAATATTTCTTCTCATAGTGAAGAGTTCCATCGTACTTGAAGATCTTCATCCTGAAAGGGGTGTGCAGGTGTTAAGGCTCATTTCTCCCCACAGAACAAATTATGCATCTGCCTACCTCTGGGCAGTTATCCAAAGCAGAATTTGTGTGCAAGAGTGCTGTTGGCATTACCCATTGTCTACTTGAAGTCGTGGTGCGGTGGTTGCTGTCATGAAGTGGCGGCCATCGGGTGACCACTCACTTGTGACAGACATGGGTGCTTTTGTGGTTCCAAAGCTTTTGAGTGTTTCCCTATCCCAGAAAGCCTGCAAAAGAGCCCTCACGCCATTTAGAAATAAAACCCTAAACCCTAAACACTAAACACTCTTGTACTTATCAGAGATATGCCTGCTGCATTGCATTCTTTTCCTTCTTTCCAAGTTTCAACAGATACATACCATATCTCCTGGAAGATTGCCAAATCCCGCCAAGCAAATGACTTCAATCCATTAAGGGCTCAGACCACATCAAGCAGTGAAAAGCAGCAACAATATTCAGCCACCAAACATTTTGCAGATCTATCCAATGCATGCAGAAGGTCAGGTTTACATACAAATCCTCCTCCTGCAAGTAACCTAAGCAAGGTGCAAATAAGCATTTGAACATATTGCCTTACTTCTGTCCCTTCCTTCTCTCCTCCTCTATGTGGATCATCAAATTATCATGTGATCCAGCAGAACAAACAACATTCAAAGCTTGGAGCTGGATACATCTGCCTTGGGGACTCCATCTGATGGTATTGTAAGGCCCTTGTCCAAACTCGAAAAGCGGCTTGCAGACTGCACTGAACAATGTAGCCTTTGCTGGCATAACTGCACTGTACATCAAGGAGGAAACAAAGTAAAGCACACCCATGAGGGAAATTTATCACAAGAAAATAGCAATTCTAGCCATAGTGAAGAACCCAATGTGTGTTCTGGATACAAGTTCAGATTTATTCCAGCAGCTTCTTTGCACAACTATATGCAATTGAAATGGTAAGTGTTCCAGCGTCTAAACACAAATGTGCTCTCATCTGTTGGAATGAAAGGATACAGCCATAGATAACCAAGAAGTCCTTGCCAGTAGGTGACCACTGCACATCATGAATCGGTCCTTCTTTGCCTGCCAAAAAAAAATTCCAGAAAGAAAATTCATGAATAGGATTTACTGGTCTTCAGAGCCCCTCCTTATAAAATCTGATAGAATCCTAGTCTCAGATAATATATCTTAATGCCTGCAAAAGCCCTCTGTGTTGTGCATCCATGAGTCTTGACATGCAAACAGTTTGTTTTTCTTATCCCCCTGTGCTCTTGTTGGGTACCTCCAAAAACCCTTCCAAATTGCACATGTAAAACCAACAGTTTCGTCAATGGACCAATGCCACCTGCATGAACCTGAAGAAGAAGAAGAAACAGTTTAACTTACTCAATGGCACAGCTCCTTCATGCCGACCATCACTGGTCAAAAAGTGCAACCGACTCTCTCCATAGTAGCTTTGATTTGTCTTATCAACATCTGATGTTGCCAAAACCAGAACCCCAGTAGAGCCTTTGTTCCATGTCAGCTGTGCTGTGTTTGACTTGAAAAAGCTGCGTCGGGCAACAGGTTGTGCTTGACTCACTTGTGTTCTTTCAAAAATTTGTACACTAGCTGGTGCCCCCTGGCATGAAAGACAAACTTGTCAGCAAGCAATGAAAACCAAGCGAGCAAGAATCTTCATAACTTGTACAAAAGGTTGCAATATTCCAAAGGGAACTGTTCATCCACACACATCCAGAATCATCTAATATATTCGTCCTAGCCTTGGAACAATGCACACTTACTTATGTGAAGAAACTGACCTTTATCTCAGGCACATAGGTAGCAATGTGCGATGGTGGTGATGATGAAAGTTGGACACCATCAATACCAGCCAGGCGCAACCGATCAACAATTCCTTTGGCAAAATTATGTCCATCAAAGAAATGAACTTCATTTGTCACTAATCGGCATGCAACACTCTCGTCCTCACTGAATTGAACAATTGGCCTGACACAGCAATCGATGAACCCACAATTATTGCTTGATTCTCCTGTGGACCATGCCTATTTGCACACACTTGTGTCTTTGCTTTGCAGTCAGGAGCTAGTTTTATGGTAAGATCAACAGTGATGTTTATCATGATAGAACTGCTAAACAAACACAATGACATAACTTACCAAGTGGTTTTGGAGATTGACTTCTGAAATTGCTGTAAAACAATGGCACCCGACAATGCATTCCAAATGGTCAGATTCTTCTGCTGTGCTTGTGGCTTTTGGAATGTCTGCAAGTATGAGCCCTGCGGTGAGAATGCAATGGCTGCCACACCAGCAACGAGAAGCTTCAGAACCTCTTTGCCAGTGTCACAGGCATACACTGTAACTGCATCCGGTGTGATCACTGCTAACTTGCTGCCATCATCACTGAACCTTGCTGAATTGCATGTCACCCTGCATCAACAAAATTCAATTCTCTCTACTCAATCCTTGGAATGCAAATCTGAAAGAGCCTTGACTGCCTCTCTTTCTCTCTCTCCAGAGGAAAAGATTTCGCTGCTGTTCTTAGAGATTCAAAATCTCAAGAGACAGATGGAAGCTCTTCTTCATTTCTTTCCTCATCACTGAAAGCAAAAAAAAATTGCAAACATCTGTAGCAATAGAATTGCATGCAAGATTTCATGGGAAACTGAAGCTTGCTCACTTGTCTATTGTTGCGACAGGCTCTGGAGCGAAAGGAGGTCCAACCAACAATGACAACCCATCTGGCTCCCTCACTGCACAAAACACACAAAATTTTCAAAAATGTGTGAGAATCAAAACCCAGCTCATTGCAAATTCACAATCCATGGTAAGCATGACGAAAAAAGTGTTTGCATTTCTGCTGCTCGCACAAACAGAGAAATCCACAAACACTGCATGAAACACATACCCATTGACCTAGCCCTATAACATCTAGGGTTGCAGGAGTTTTTCCTCAATCACCCAGAAAACAAAATGGGGACATTGCAAAACACCCGGGATTGAAGAAGGATTTCATCTTACCATATAAGTTGAGAGGTGGCAAAGCTGCTGCTGCCATGGTATTGTTCCTGGTGATCGATTACACTCAAAACAACACAGTCGAGCTCCAAGAAGGAGGAGAAAGAAGAATCAGATCCAAGACAACCCACATGTGAGAGGTAGTTTCAAAATCCAGCAGTACTCAGAAGGGCTTGAACTTGCAAATCAAGAGACGACAGACCCTAAATCCCGAAGAGTGAAGCTGCGAAGGAGTTTGTACATGGAACAAGAGATTCCGGTCGCGAGAAGGTTCCTAAACCTAAAACCCTGACATCTGTGAGAAGGGCAAATCAAAGAGGATCGGTGTTGTTGTTGGGAGAGGTTTTTCAAGCCTCGGTACAACTCAAAATGGCATGGAGATGTGCTCTAGATCTGTGTTTTTTTTCCTCTGCAATCTGAGACCAGAAACCCTAAACCTAAAACCCTGAGATCTGTAAGAGGAAATCTAAGAGGATCCGTGTTGGTGGGAAGGGTTTTTCAAGCTTGGGTACAAGACGAAATGGCAAGGAGATGTGCTAATGATCTTGGTCTAGAGTTTGTTTTTTCCCTCTGCAATGTCAGACCCTAAATTCTAAATCATAAGTATCATATGAGACTGACATGAACGCAAAATTGGATTGTGCTGTAGATGGAGCCATGGATATGCAGGCAAAAACCCAGTGTTTAGGACTTTTCTACCAAATGGGTTTTGCAGCACATTTTCTAGAACTGCGGCAACCCGAGCTGCAATCAACTTCCGAGGTGAGAGACATATCTTTAACTTCTGGTTTTTGTAGAGTTCTCTTCCTTTGTGAACAGCTAACTCAATATGCATTTTGTGTGGTTGCAGAGTGCTACAATTGTGGAGACAAATTGCTTGAAAATTGCACTCCGTTGATCACAATTGTGATTGTTGTATACCTTTCTTGGTTAGACAGATCTGATATATCTTTCAGTCTTGTCAGGGAATCAAATGCTGTTCTTACTGTTTTCTACAGTATGGTGGTGGAATTACTTGAAATGTTCTGAGAGGTTGGGTTTGAGGACTGAACTAACTACAGGGTTATTGGGTACCTGCTACAGTCGACGAATAGTTTTCATGAGGAATCAATCTGTCTACAATGGCTGCTAGATCTGGGGTGCGCCAGTGACCTGATTACCACTCATTTCTATGTGAACAACTTCAGGTAATTTCTTCCAGCACAGTAGTGTGTATCATAATAGGGTATGAAAACAGGAACTCGGTGGTCAAGTGTGAAAAGAGGTTGTGTTTTTTACTTGCAGACATTGGATTGCAGAAGTCCTTGTGATTGAAAGAGGAATTAAGTGCTGGATTGCTGAAGACCTAGCAACATGAGTTTTCCATTTTGAAGCACTTGAGAATCAAATTAACTGAATGTTCAGAGTTAAAACAGGTGCTGTGCCATTATCAGTGTCTCCAAAACCCACCTTGTTATCTTGCAGAGTGGATGCTGCACATGAAATAAGTACCTTGAGACAAACCCATTGCATGTTCTTCATTGTATGCAGCAGTGGTTACTGAGCTTAATATCTCTATTAGTCCCTATGCTTTCCGGTTCAGTACATGGATAGGGACAGCAACAGAATGTTAGCAGCAATGTGATTTTTGTCCAATTTCTTTGATCTACAAGATGTGCACTCTGCAGTTGCATGCAGTGATGATGCAAGTTTTTTTCTGGACTTGTCACTGAGACTACCATTGAATGATTCATATATGTGGCTGCAATATTGGGTCCCAAAGGAAGCAAAAAATGCAGAATTCATCAACAAATCTCAAGTGCACAACTTCAAGGACAAGATTCTCCTCAGGAACTGTCCTCAAGAGTACCTTTGTGTAGAATCCATATGAGGATGCAATCTCTGGTCCTGAAGGCTGTGAACTGCCCGTTTCCACCTTCTCCACCAAATAGGAAGAGTTCAAGTTCTACAAGCTTACATTGCTCTTGAAGATTGTGAATTTTGCAAACATAGGAGGCAACAGTGGGAGTCACCTTTGAAATGACAAAAACCTCTACTCTCCTCGGTTGCATCCATCCTCAACTCCTCACATCTTGTGAACTTGGTGATTGTAAGAATGTGCCCATTGTGCTCACCACATGAAAGTGTGGCCTAGCTTGGTTTGGCAAAAGGGATCGGAAGGATTCATCCTTTCCTACTAAGTAGTGCATGTAGCACAATGTTGCATTGGAAGGATTCATGCTTTCTTTGCTAAGTAGTTCGTGTAGCTCAAGGTGGCATTGGAAGAATTCGTCCTTCCTTTGCTAAGTAGTTTGTGTAGCTCAATGTGGCATTGGGAGGATTTGTGCTTTCTTATGAAGTATCATTTAGTTCAATATGCGGCATTGGAACAATTGAGCATTAAGAAGATCCACCCCAAATTGTTTCAAGTACAATAATGATGAAAGAAGATATGGTGAATGTGTAAAATTTTGGTTTTGATAATTTGATTCACATGAATTTGTACACAACATTGAAGGAGGTTCATCTTTTTCATGTTTTTTTTTTTTGGGACAATAATACCATGGTACCTTTTTCAGGTCTGGCTTTGGGTTGTTGAATAATTATTTCATTTTTCAAATTTCATTTTGGTGATAAAAAAAGATAATTTATGGAATTTATGCTTTAAATATACACAAAGTTCTTTTTTGGCAAGTTATCTGGAATCTAAACTTAGAATCTCTAACAAAATGATATGTTTGATCACGTTTTTTATTGCTTCTTTTTGTAATTTTGAATTTCACCAAACTACTCCTAGTTTGAAGATCTTGTCAATTGTGGAGTACCTTGTATATGCAATTGTGGACTGACTTGAAGCTCCTAAGTTTTCTCTTGTTTTCGTATTTTGCTCTTCCTTGATGTTGTTGTGTATGCAAGACCTTGTTATTCCCCCTTTAGTTCTTTTTTCAATGTTGTTAATTACAACTTGAGGTTACGTACTTCTTTCACTTCTACCTTGACAATGGATTTAGTTGTTTTGCACTTGAGAAAATTGTGTTTTCAACTCTTATTTTTTTGGTTTGACCTCCAATACTATTTTCTTAAACTTTGCTTATATAGCCTTCTTGTGAGACTTCCTTTCAACTTAACCCAATTCTTCAATTCTATCTACACTTACCTTCATGAAAGACATCACATTTACAACAATCCTAATCATTGTGAAGAAGAGGAAAGCCACATGGTATGGTAGAAAATGTAAGCCTCACATAAACCTAAGTTGATTCTCAATTTTTCGACATTGTGGAGAATATATTTTTTAGATTTCAACATTTCAAATAGATCATTTCTAAAACTTGAAAAGGTATTACAATAGTCATTTTGCATACTTCATACACCCTTTCCACATACCATGTGTATTGCATGTACAAATTCAAATTTTAAAAATGGCTTGAAGGTTTATTTCTCTTTTGGTAATCAACAATACAAAACCTTAAACCTTAACAAAGTTCACCGTTACATTCCAAAATGATTCATAATCTTCTATTCCCTTTTATCATAAAATCATATAAACAAAAATGGAAAAAATGTAATAAAATACCAATGACCCTACAACTATCCAACTTTATGAGATGAATTCTACACATTTCATCAACATGCCTTTCTTTATTTAAAATGTGTCATGGACATCTAAACATGTTTTACCCACACATTGAGCTTGGGAGCAACCCAATCCCTTGAAATAAAAAATAATAGCTTTTAACAACATCCTAAAATTATTAGCTTATAATGGTTTGGTGAAGAAATCATGATATATGTGAAATTTTCATAATGAGATTTTAAGCAAATTCTAACCACCATAAAATGTTCATAGAGAAAAAGGTTTATCATGAAAACATGTTGGAATTTTAGGTATTCATGATTAGATTGATAGCTCAAATGGAAGGTAAGAACATAAGAACATTTAACATTTTTATTTTATATCCATTGTGGAGAGTTTTCTAACATCATATTAAGCTCTTTAATTAAATATGATTTGCTTCTCCAAATTACATTATGAATGATTACAAGTTGTTTTTGTAAACTATTGTTTTGACTTTTAAAAAAATCATAACTATTTAAGATCACTTTTGTTTTACCACTACAATTCCACTATCTTGTAATTCACAAGGAAATTTTTATAATCATATTAAAATAACTTAGTTCAAACATGTTTTGACATTTCAAATCTCTCTCAAAGAATCAAGACTCCATGAGATTTCGAATTCTCAAATGAAAATGTAACTTGAAGGTTGAATATTCTTTCAATTCACTCCCACACATGTTTCACTTGGTTTGAAATTGTGTCACATTTCTTTTGGCTTATGTCATATTCTTTTATTTTGATTCATTTCTTTTTAGTTTAGTTCAGTTGTTAACATTGTTAATGATGAACGGTGTAAAAATAAAGTAATGAAAATGTTGACATTTGGTGCATTAGCATGAATTCCAAAATGCATGTTTATAAAATATAAACATAACAAGAGGTGAAGATCCAACCTTAGGATATTAGGGGGGAAATAATTTAATAAGTTAAACCTTAGAATCTCTTAAAAGATGATTTCTATGTAGAGGGGATGGCCCAAGTGTGGGGAAAATAAGGAAAGATGGGAGGATAAGGTTCATTAGAATTTGTTTAACATTTTTGGAATGGAATTTATAGAATTTGAAAAGAAGTTCAAAAATTAATACCCATTTGGAACTTGTAGTTGGGTGGTAAATCATGTCTTTCATGTAAATTTTGATGGTTAAATATTCTTGATAATGTTCTTGTGTTGTGAAATGCACGTGAAGGAATTGAAGTTTGAATTGATGGTTGGAAATTTTTTTAGTGCCAAGTGTTTCAACTGTTGTGTTGGACATCAAATGGTTTGTTATAAAAGACATTAAGCTTGATCATTGGTCATCAAAGAAATAAAGAAAAATGGATGAGTTTAAGTGTTTTATAGGGGCGTAGAAAATCATTGTTTTGATTTTTTTTTAATTAAAAATCTTTTACTTGTGCTCAATAGAGGAGGACTATAATATTAGTCTCAATTGTGGGTTTACATATAAATAGATTACAATAATGATGTTGGAGAATGTAATGCAAATGTTGTTTTTTGAATTTTTGAAGAGAATAAAATAATTATAAACCCATGCCCTCAAACTACATGGATTTTCAAAGGATTAAACACACAAGGAATGTTCTTTGTCATTTCTACTACCTTAGCACCAAGTCAAAGGAGAGTGGGCCAATAAATAGGTTAACATAATTTGGTAAGTTACATTGAGGCAAAAGGCAAAGGAAAAAATATTAAAATGTTTTTTAAATTTTAATTTCACCTTTCATGTTGTTGGCATCCTTGCATAAAGGTCATTGATTATGAAATTGGCTCTTATGTGTGATGAATATGATGGAATGAAAATATATGTTTATTACTTATATGATTTGGAAGTTCAAGTGGCAATTGTGAAATGTGATTCGAAACTTATGTAGATGTCTTTGACAAAATGTGATTGTTCTATCATGAATAATGGTTGGAATGAAACATTGTTAACATACTTGATTTTCTTGCAAACAATTTTTTTAATGCAATTTATTCCACAACATGATTATTTGAAGCACCTAGTATGGTTGCTTATTTTCCCACCCATATTAAGTATGTTATAATGGTTATGAGGTTTGTTAAAATTGTACAAGTTTTATTTAACATGAATAAGCAATTATAAACTTGTGGGCATTATGATTACTATTAAACATTTACATATTGTGTAGCCTTATGTTTCATATTATCTTATTTTCATAGTTCAAGACATTTGTAAGCTTGATTATTTAAAAGATGTAATATAAATTGTAAAAAACATGCTTATCAAGTTTGTAATGAAAAATTATTCCTTATATATTTTGTGGAACATGTGAGGTAAAAAAATATTTTTGAGTATGTTATAAAACATTCTTTTTAATTAATTTTAATTTAAATTGTATATATTTTGAATATATTTTCATAATCTTAAATAACCTATTTGTATTTAAGTAATTTATAATAATTAATAAAATTTAGTTTTTTCATCAAGTTGGACCCTACAATTTTTTGTGTTCATTTGAAAATGGAAGTAACTTCCCATGGGTTTTGATAATCATTTTTCAAACTTTGAATCAAATGGATCCCATTCATAAAATGACAATCAAATGATTCAAATAATTTTTTTAAAAACTCAAGAAGATGAAGAAACACAAGAAGACAACAACCAAAAATATATATATAAGAAGCATCATCATTGTGATTATGAACCCAAAAGTGGTGGATTTGTGTGCCAAAGATTCAAACAATTTGTTTTGTATATTTTTTTATCACATCAAAACTTCTACTACAACAACTGTGATTTGTTATAATTAGTCTCACCTTATTTTTGGCATGAATGTAATTTTAGTGGCACGCAAGATTGTATAGGTTAAGACTTATAGGATTGAAGGGTGTATGCCAAGAATTTGGAAAGAGAGACACAAAGGGACACAAGTTGCCCTTGCATTCCTATGAATGGTTCTTGGCATGATGTAAAGTTGTCCTTATAGGGCTTCAAATTCCATTCTTGTGGCTTGTCCTCTTTGTAATAATTTTTTTGCATTTTAATATTATTGTTTGTTATCAATGGAAAGGAACGTATGTTCAATTATGAAACCATGCATTGTTGGTCATTAGTGCATTGTCGCTTTGTAAGATTTCTCGTATCATATTCCTTGGAGTTTGAAGTTCTTAGTAATATGTTATACTAATATTTGCTATGTGAATGTTAGTAAATTGGTAGCATTTGAATGATGCCCCAATTGTTATGGAAAATGCAAAGTTCATAGATAGGTCAAATTATAGGACAATGTTAGGAAAATGAGGCCATTGATGAAGACAAATTGAAGTCATTTGAAAAATAGATAAAAGAGTTATGCACACTTTTTTTTATATATTATATAAAACCTTCAAATCGTTTTCCTCAAAATTATAATATGTTGTAAGTGATAAGCAAATTGCGCATTCGTCATTTCCTTTATGTACAATAACCTTTATCATTTTCAAAATTGTAACTGACAAAAAGGATTGTGCATTCTTACTTCTACAACAACAAATCAATTACATAAAAAGAGACAACAATTTGACTTTTCTTTTTCCCTAATCACACTTTTACAAGTAGTTTCATAAGCTTAAGAAAACGTTGAATCTCCTTACTATGGTAGGGCCTTGAAAATTAACATAATCATCTTTCATGAGAAATTTAACACTATGATTAATTGTCAAATTGTGAATTACAAGCTTTTGACCTTTTATTTCATTAACGATCTACTATTTAGCACAAGGTATTACCCTAGGTTCTTATTTGCTCAAAGATTTCATAACCTTTTGTTGCTTGGTTGACGATTTCATGACTACTCTCCACAAGGAAGAAAATAGGGCATCTCCATCTTCATGAAGGATGGTTACATCTAGTAACCAACTCAAGCATGTTAACTATCTTACATGCTCTCACCTGCATTTACCTAGTTTATCACTTTTTCTTTTCCAATTACAATTTATGTGTGCAACAAATTATCACTTCATCATCAAGTTATTTATTGATTTTCACCAAAAAAATCAAGCCATGCAAAGCTTTGAAAAGAAAAAAAAAGGAAAAACAATTTGGGTTGTAATCTTTTGTTTTTGCAAGAAACCAAAAATTTCATCCTCATTCTTGTGAAGTTTGTTTGAACCTAGAACTTACCATACGTTGTAGGGGAGGGAGGAAAGTTAAGTAGGTAGGTTGAAAATCACAAAATCAAAATCAAATAGAAAGCCAAAAAAAATTCAAATTTGTTGCAATTTTTTTGGCTCTACATGAAGCAAAAGTTTCATCCTCATCATTTGTGAAGGTTGTGTGTACCCAAAACCTACCACACATATGTTACAAAGGTAGGTAGCAAAAAAATTTAGGTTAAATGTGTGAATTTTTAGACCCCAAAATAATAATAATAATAATACAATATAATATAATTGCTTCTATAGTGTAAATTCAACTAATTTTGCTAAAATTTGGGAAATTTTTGTCAAAAAAATTATACCATTAAAATGAAAAAAGAAACACAGGTAGGTAGGTAGGTAGGTAGGTAGGGAGCAAGTGATAGGTACTTGTACCTACCTACCTAGATTACACACCTGCCTTTCCACGTGACGGTGGCACCCCAGTAACTCGTCTCAAACAGATGACATCGGGATTGAGACGTGAATTGTCACCTGGAATTCGCCCGTCAGGATGAGTCAGAAACCTGTCTTGGTCAGGCGCCGTGCGTTGTTCCCGCTGCGCTTCGAATGCTCCCGTGCGCCCCCCGCGACGAGGGAAGAACTGCGTTGTGAGCGCCGCTTTGTGCACTGTCGGTGGTTGCTGGAGCGTCGGATTCTTTGTCCCAGGAATGTGCCGATGCAGCAGCTGCAAGAGGAAAAAATTTTGGTCCAAGTTAGCCACCTGAGCTGGTAGAATTTTCCGTCCCGAGAAAACAGGGAAAAATCAGCCATAGAGCTCCTTCTCGTTCTGAAGAGCAGCTTCTTCGACTCGGTACTTTTTGTTTTTGTTCCGAGCAAATGTGATGCTGTCTTGATTTCTGTATCTTGGAATTTTGGAACGCTTTGTTGTCAGACACTGTAATAGTGGAGGAGGAGGGGAGCGTGTTTTGTTCTGTGTAGAGGAAAAAAATAAATAGAATATTTTGCTCTGGAATGTGAAGGCGTTGTGGCAGCAGCTATTTCCCGTTTCTTGCTCTCATTGGTGGAGACGTTTTGGTGAGTGAGAGAGTTATCTCACAGTCGCAGACATGGGGAATTGCGAACGCCTTGAGTGTTGTTTTGCGATGTGAGAGGTGAGAGAGACGTAATATGATATGAACTCTGGCGGATTTCTGAGGATTAGATTGTCTTCGAACTTGACACTACGTTTTAGACGGTCTCCCATGCCTGCTGACACCTGTAATGCGGAAGTAACGAAGCGAGGAGGAGCAAATGCAGATTGGGAGCTTGAAAGTCTCTCCGACATTTACCCGGAGCTCTTTCAATCTGATCACAACACTTATTACTCCTGTCTTCGGATCGACGACCAGGAGGAGGAGACTAGCGATTCTTCCTGCTTCACACGCCTGCCAGATCTTGATTGCTCGGCCTATCAGATCTGGGAACAAGAAGATGAAGAAGTTGTAGATCCTTTTCTGCTTCCGATATCGATTTCCAGCGTATGCACTGAAGGCATTGTTAACGATATGAGGTATGGTGGCTTGTTTCTTGAATCCGATCTGGAGCATGCTTGTTCTCTTCAGCAACAAAATCTGTTGCAGACTGCTCCTGAGTTTGCTTTCGGTGAAACTGCTGTACGAGAGAACATCGGACGTTGCTGCCGTGCAGAATCTGCTATTGCTCGCAACGCATACTACGAACAGAGGGAGAATCTTCGGACTGTGACTCCGGTGGCTTCGTCGCAATTATCACTGGCAGTGGCCGGCGATGCACAAAACGCTGCTTCAGGACGACATGCTGCTACAGCTGAGATCATGGAAAGCTTAAGTACGGAGACTTTCGTTGAAAGCTGCTTGGTTGCCGTTTCTCCAAGTGCGTCGTCGTCGCTGGAACAACAACCACCAGCCGCAGCAAAATGTCCGATGATTTCACACAGTAGTGAAAGCAGCTCCAGAGCCTCCAGTAACACCTCTGCACTTCACAAGCTTCCTCATGCTGCTGCAGCAAGATCCGTCGACGAGGCACATCATCATCACCGCGGCAACAACAACAAGAAACGGACACGTAAACGACTAGTACTGAAAAAGAAGGCGGCAGCAGTCGATGCAATTGCGGACACCTGTGACTCAGACTCCAAGCGTCTTGCCGCCAATGCAAATCACACTAAGGCGTCATCATCTGCTGCAGTCACGTACCAAGACTCAACTGCAACGATGTACATTGCCACTCGCCAGCGAGAAAAAACAGACCAGCAGGCGGCTGGCGCAAGCAGCTCCAGCAGTTTGCAGAGGAGCCGAGATCACGTGAATGAGAACAAGAGCCTGGCTAAGAAGAAAGCCAGAAAAGGCAAAAGACATCATCGCAATGGGACGAGACTTCCTGCAGCAGCCGTTGCCATGCTCCAGGACTGGACGGCTGCAAACTGTACCGTTGATTCAGCGTATCCTTCCAAGGAAGTGAAGACAGAACTTGCTGAGAGCACAGGCCTACACTTCAGCCAGGTTTGCATTCAAGATCCTTCTCCCTGAACCCTAAACCCAGAAAACAGTCTGTACAAACCTTTGCTATTCTTCGATTGTTGATGATAGGCTGGGTGTTCAATCAGCACACAATGCAGTGCAGAGCTTTTGGTTGATGTTGCAGCTCTTCAGAAACATAGGGTTTAGGGTTTAGGCAGTGTTTCAATGCCTTGATGCCTGCACAAGAGATCTGTATTTTCACAGTGACTGGATCACAGTGATGAATACCTTCAGATGGTTTTTTTATTCTAATTCTTACAGCAGAGTGTAACTTCTTGTGTCTTCAGGTTTCAAACTGGCTTTCCTGTTGGAGAGACAAGCACAATTTGCAGAGACAAATGCGGAACTTGAAGGCCATGGTAGCCATAGCAGGAGGCACAAGCACCAGAGCCCGATTGAAGACCATGGCCACAGCAAGAGGCACAAGCACCAGAGCACAATTGAGGACATAGAAAACCCCTACAAATTTTCAACCATATTAGATGATGTTCCCAGATAATAGTTCTGCTTCAGACATTTTCACTGCAAGTTTGAAATTGCCCAACTGAAGGAGCTTGTCAAAGCAAGAGACAATCGTTAAAGATTGTTCAGATTAGCTGTTCACTGTTCTCATTGTTTTGTTTGAGGACTTTTTGCCAGACACACAAGCTTGCCTTTCCTGGTGGCGAAGAAACCAGTCTTGTACACTTGAAGCCACAGATGACATTTTCATGTGGCTTACAGGCACCAGCCAAATCACTCTTTTGGGATTGTGTGTAGGTATCTTCAAACTTCCTTCTTGAACTCTGCATTGTCTGTACCGGAGTCTTCAACATGGGAGTCTCAGCTCTCACTACAGGTATACTGCTGGTATACATTTAGGGTTTTTGAACCAGGATAGATTCAAAGTGCATTTCTGTTTACTTTCTTTTCGAGTGCAAGAAGTGAAGTGAGCAGGTATCCTTGGAGGAAGAAATCAAAGGAATACATTGCATTGCTGTTTAGCAACAGAATTGTAGATGGAGAGGCAAAAACTCAGGGTGCCAAACCAGATAACATAAGAAGACCATGAGTCTGCCTAGGAGAGTCATCATGAGTCAATGCAAGAAACTGAAATACATGATGCAACTAGTGAAGGGTCCATAAGGTAAAACTAAGTTTTTGTATGTCAGCTAGAAGCAGATGCATCTGACATGCCACCAAACCCTTCTGTTGCTGTTCTTCTTCTTCTTCTATAGGAAATCAAACCCACCGTGTCATAAAGGAAACACTTTTTACAAATGTAAGGTTTTGTGAGGGGTGTGTGAGGGATGGTGGAGAGAGAGAATGGTAGAGAAGATTTGGATTTGCAGATCTGGATTTTTGTTCTTGTGGAGAGTGTGGTGGCATTGGTGCACCTTGGCAAAAAGGTTTTCAAGAGTGATCAGTGTTACTGACTGCTGATATGCAAATCAATCCAGAATGACAATCGGTTATGACCTGCATGTTACAGGTATGTCTTTCTACTTTTAAGCTTCGGCAATTTCTTTTCTTTGTGCTTTTCATACGAACTATTCCATATTTGGAATTGTTGCACGTTATATATATACAGAGAGAAGATTGCCCTTGGAAGGCTTGAACATTTGCAAAAATAAATATCCCTGTAAAGAGTTTTGTGGTAATTGTATGGGTTGGGAAGAATTTCAACCGGAGATATCCTATTGAACCTTCCCATTGTTTGTTGATAAAAGTTGAGCACTTGAGTAACTTGTCATTATCCTAAATCCTTTTGTCTTTTTTCATCCATGTAGTTCTGGGCATTGCTTCAAAATAACCTACCACTCTGTAACCTGAGAAACATAATGGATTTTGAGGGCAGATTCTGCACACTTTCAGGCATCTTTAAATTGCAGAAGATGGCCTTCTTTGGAAAAAGTGTTTGATTTTGAGAGTAGTGCTGGTTTTGAAGAAACCAAAGCACTAATTATAGCAGAATCTGCCCTCGATATTCGTTAATGCCAGGGAAGGCATCCCTAGGTTGCATTTTGTGCCTATTTTGCCAATGGGTTTCAGCCTATCCACCCAGTGGTGTATTTTGAGCCTTTTACCTTTCTGTCTTGTTGGGTGACAAATTAGTTTTCATTCTGCAATTCAGCGGGCCACGCAGTTTTAATTACAAATGCATTTCACATGATGAGGTGACAAAATTTTGACCTGAACAACATCATCAAAGCATATCAAATTAACAAAAATGAAAGAAAAAGTTTGAACTTCTTCCAAGTAACCCAAACTAAGAATTCTTTTGATTTTCCTTGTTCCACCACACTTCAAACATCCATCTGCTTCAATCCATATTTTTTCAACTTTATGTCACATATTGACATGAGCATCAAAGTGAAGCTGACAAGTGACTCTTGATAGTATTTCGCTGAGATTTGAGGAATAAAGATCTTAATTCATAACTTATCAACAACTCAGTAAAAATGTCTTCCTCTCCTCCTCATTTACTCCCTGAGTGAACTCGTTGTCCATTTATAAGGATCCCTGGATAAAATTTAAAACCCAAGTATCTATTGCAGGTTGCTTCTAAACATTATAA
Source organism: Sphagnum contortum (assembly GCA_963920785.1). Classification (NCBI taxonomy): domain Eukaryota; kingdom Viridiplantae; phylum Streptophyta; class Sphagnopsida; order Sphagnales; family Sphagnaceae; genus Sphagnum; species Sphagnum contortum. The sequence goes on from OY987278.1 coordinate 3,009,686, forward strand.
ATGCTCAATTGTAATAACATTAAATCATGATCATGCCATTTCTGCATGGGTGTTGGTTGATTTCAGAAGACCTAATGGGGCAGGCCTTGACAATTCTGTTAGACCTAATCACAGCTGTAGACACCAGGGAGTGGGCAGGGTTTTGGTTTGAGTACATAATCCATGGTTTTATACCCTTGAAGAGGTTTTGAGTAATGTAACTCAATGTTTAGTGGCTTTGATCTTTCTGGGGCCCTAATGAACCAATAGCCACCAAGTGCACCATGAGGAGTGGACGGTGAATGGACAGAGAAAAAACACTTTACCACTTGGTTCCTATTTTTCATTGTGGTTAGCTCAGCTTCTCTTTTTGCTACCTATCCTACTATCAAAACCACTCACTGAAATTAGCACCAAGGACTTTACAACAGGGGTCAAGGCTAAAGTGAAATGTAATATTTTAATCTATGACTGTTTGGCCTTGTGATGATCCAAGGGCCAAAAAACAGATACCTATGGGTCTCAGAAGCCAGTTCCCAGACCAGACATTGGTGCCAATGCTGTAAGAATAAAATGCCATTTATTTCATGAAATTTACACCACCTTATGAATTCTGTGCAACTACTATAAACTGTGGGTGCTTATCACCTCTCCCATTCATTAGATGAGGTGCCACCCAAGTTTCTTTTTTGTTTGCAATGAAATAATTTGATTTGCCCATCATTCCAAAAAAAAGAATTTTTGGAGGTTTTATTTTGAAGTATAGAGTTCCTCCCTTTTGGCCCAACTATCTATAGGTGAAACCAGGAAAACATTTGCCAAACCATATGGGAGAAAAGTGAGGTGTCCAAGTGGAAAGTGAGCAGTGGAGAGTCCACTCTCCACACCGAACACAACTAAAACCCCCCTTGGCCCCAACCATAAGAAAAGAAGTTCACTCCATGAGGGGACTTCTCATCGGTTGCATGGAAATTCTATTCCTAAAATTGGCTGCTACTATTTTTGGCCTGGATTCATAGCCCTTCCTAAGAACACCCTAGCTATTGTCTCTTCGTGTTCGATCTCTCTCCATTTTGGTCCCTTCTTTATTTTGTCTCAAGCATATGAAAGATTGAAGACTTGGGTTATTATGTTCTTTTTTTGAAAACTTGGTTGGTTTCAACTTTCAACCCTTCCCATCATTTAGTTCACCCAGTGTCATGCATGGTTAAGTGCATGGCTGTCTTTATGGACTCCCATGGTCAACACTTGTCTCATCAAATGCAAGACAAATTTCTTTTTGTCTTGCATATGTTGTCACTTTTCCTTAGCTTTGAACCTTTAAACCTCTCAAGAGAAGGATCAAATTGCCCTTTACTCACATTACAACTCGTAGCCTAGTTATGTCCAAATTTATTTTATTTAAACTTTGCATGAACATCAATCACTTAGCAAGCATTGTGCAAGTCATAGCACTAACATCTACAAAATTCAGGTGAGATGCTAAATAACCCCCATCAAGCTTTGTTAGCCATTGTTCTTGGACACCTTGCCCCACCACCAAAGCTACCACCTAGCCACCCGGGGGGCCTACCTCTCGTCATCTAGAAAGCACGATCGACCAACTTCAGAAGCCTTCGTCATTGACTACGTTCACTTTTTGGATTGTAGAACATTCCCATGTTCTATGTGAACTTCCACGCACACACACGGATTTGAAATTTGTCTAAACATATAGTGTTATAGGAGTTAGGGTTTAGGCCTTGCAAAAATCAGAATCAAAAAGTGCACTAGAACCCCAACATAATCAAACTCATTTCTTGCATCATTTTCAGTTTGGGAAGCTCATAATGCACTTGAATGTAACATAGCAATTGTGCGATTGACAACTTAAAGTTTATTTTGCATTTTTTTTGGTATGTTTAAGGTTTGTGTGCAACAATGGAGTTATTGCAAGGAGAGCCGCCATGTAAACTCAATGCAAATCTACCTGAAAAGTTCTAAACCCTTGCTCCAAATGACATCACTACTAATCAAAGTTGTCTTGCTATGGAAGACATTGACAATATAGGAAACTCTAACAACCTAGAGAAGGACGAAAGAAACATAAATGACCACAAAACACACAGGATGCCACCGGCAACGTCATCAATTGAGGCTACTTGCTTCAAGAGGTGCTGCTCATTCATGCACAAGAGGATACTTACATGATCCTCCTGCTTGGGCACAAGAATATATCGACATTATATCTAATGTTCATATAGGATGGGTGTTAAGGGTAAGTTCATCACTTGAACTTTGTTCTTCCTTGCAATTTTACCATTTTTTTTGCACTAATATGTTGTTGTTGACTGATTTATGTGTGCATAATCCTTGTTGTTTATCTTCTTCCATTTCATTTTGCACAACCAAACCCTAAAAACTAGGAAGATTGACATCCCTAAACCAAACAAGAAAACTATAATATGTTACAATATTCATTAATTCCAATTGTCAGTAAATTTTTGTCATTATTTTTCTCCATGTTTAAGGTGGGAATCAAACAAACAAGGCATAACAAACATAATCAGCCAGCCATTGGAGGCAAATTTCAAATTACGTAGCTTGCCACAGAAAACAAATAAGGTGCACTATGTTTGATTTCACAAAAGTATAGGTCAACTGTAAAGAATTGGGTGTAGGTCATGTACATTGAAATTGTTCTACATTCACATTTTACTTCAACACAATCTACTTCAAAATATGGCAATGTTGAAAAAAAAATTGATTTATTTATTTGTTTGTCATTGTTTTTAGTCAATTCATATTTTTAGAAAAAATTTGGAATCATATTTGCAGTAGTTGTTTTGCCATCTAATCTAGTTAATTGAATTATCTTAATATGTAGGTTGGCCAAAAAAATGTTGCAATGTGTTATTTATCACAATTATGTAGATTCAATGTCAGGGTGTTGTTGTGTTTTCAATTTTAGCATGTTCATGTGTAAGTCTTTGGAAGTCCTTCCCACACAACCAAAATCTTTAAATGCAACATGCAACAAATCAGGAGAACATGTGTGGCCTTGTATCTTGAATACGAGTATGAAGAACTTGCAATCAAAACACATATTGATTAAAAGTGGCCTGACACCCTATTGGCAATCGGCCTTCCTTCCAATTTAAGTTTTTTGCAAGGTTTGCATGAAAAATAATAACATTTTTTCTTATCATAGAATGATGAACCAATGCATTTGTTACAAGGGGAAAAAACTATTGAAGATATACATGACCTGGAACAAGAATGAAACCAAGGAAATAATTAGGTTAGGTCTGAAGTTTGGCAAGACCATACCTAACCAAAACAAACATCTTGCTTCAAATGAAGCAAATTTTCCTCCTAAACGGGCTACACCATATCAAGATTTGGGGAAACATGGGTTATGCCACCTCCATGCCCTAGACAAGGTAAAGAGGACATATGCATCATCAGTAGTGATGATGACTTTTTGCTTACTCCACATAAACACAAGGGTAAGCAACCAGGTGTTACTAAACTATCCATTTCTAGGAGCAACTCATGTGTGCAAGATATTCCCAAGGAGAAGGTGAAAGTTCATGCCCAAAACAAAACTACCACACCAATATTTGGTTCATAGTCCAATCCAAACTAATCCATACAATTCCACATAAAAACATGACATATTTAAATAGAGTTAAAGTGGAGGCAAGGGCACTGAGCATTGCAAAACCTTTCACAATTGAAGGTGATTGTGAACTGCCTTTTCCTCCAAAAAAAATGTTAATGATGGATTATTTGCCTTGTTGTCAAAAACAAACACAATTATGGATTAGACTCTTCTACAAGATCCTAAAAATTGTATGTTAATCTTTATGAACATGGAAACAATAGGAATTTTATGCAACAGTCTTGTTGTTACATTTGGGCAATGGTACTTATATCTATCTATAAATCTACATCCACCATCCCTTCACCATTTTTCAATTTTTGCACCCATATTTTTCATTTTCATGTTGCATTTGTAATCTACATCCACTAATTAACTTTTACATCATGTTATAGGAAAATGGAGGTATTGACAACAATGGTCATATAAAGGATAAATCGTGAAAAATTGTTTGGCTACATGGACATCCAATGGGGCTGAAAAGAATCAATGGAAAGATTTTAGGAAATAAAGGGATTGAAGGACTATCTACAATACCTAACCTTGAAAAAAAATATAAGGCCAAAAAAAAAATGCTTCATTGACCCTAAAGAAAAAGTAAAAGGAATATGTTCTACAACAACTTCATCACATCCTTTTGTTTTAAGTGGTTGTTCCTGTTTTTTTTGGCACTTTATGAAACATTTGTAGCCATCTTCAATCACACAACCTAAGAAAATCTAATTATAGATAACAAACATGTTCATTGCATTTGGATCACACAACTTTAAAAAATATAATTACATATAACAAACATGTTCATTGCATTTGATTTAAATCAAAGTCTTTATTGATCTACATGCAAGTTTGGGCTAAAGAAAAAAAAATGTGGGGCTGGTCACCCTTGTATTATGTCCTCAAGCGGCACTTGATTGCATCAAATCCACAGTGCCCATAGTACCACGCTAAATAGGAGTTGTAGGACATATTGTGTGAATTGGAAAAGGAGGCAAAACCTTTCTCCTTGGAATGTGAATGCCCACATATTATTTGGGCATTCAACATGTTATGTAAATCATTTTATGAGAGGTGCCCACCATATAAACTTCATCCCCATGTTGTATGCTCTTCATTTTGGAATTGAAATAATCTTTGTAATTTCTTGATTATGCTTAAACTTCATAGTCCCCAAACATTTTGTTTCCACATGTTGCATCCATTTACTCATCCTATTCGTGGTTTAACTAAACGTAGCATCTAACATTTCCCCCATGATATGGCTCATTCTATTTGCCTAACAATTGCAATTAACGATCTAATTGATTATGGGTTTGTGTGGTTTCTGACGATTCATCAAAATGCATAAATGTTTTAAATTCTTGACATGATTTGTTGCGGCTTCTAGGTTTCAACCCACAATAACAACAAATTGTTATACAAAAAGCCAAGGATTTCATTTGCAAGATTGTCCATAGAGTAGTTGCTAACATACACCTTGCCATGTAGTTCAAGTTGTTGGAAGATTTGTGGTGCAATTACACATCATCTACTAACCAACACTAACTCCTTAAGCAAGTGACCAAATCCCATTTTACATCACCATGTTTTAATCCTATAGGATTTTAGTTATTGTAATTGATTTTGTTAATGTTAAGCTTGTTATATACATTTTATTTTAATTTGCTCAAGTTATAAATGATGATCTATTGCTAAAGGAAGACATAGACATCGGTTATTTGTTTGTTGGGAAGGTCAACTTGGAGGAGGAGGCAGCCCTATGAATCATTAAGGGAAGATGTAAAGATAATCTTGTTGAGCTACAAGATTGTTAGTTGCAGAGCATCATCATCAAATTGGGCAATGTCAAAGTCCCCAAGGGTGTCACTGCAAATGTGACAAGGTTTTGTCCCAGATCCCAATTCGACCTTATTCAAAACAATCTTGAAGAAGGCCATCAAACATTTGGCAACATTGATGTGTCTACTACCATTGAGATAGTGGATAACATCTCTAACTTGGGTACATTGCTAATATTGTTGCAAAAGAAATTATGCAGTATGAATGTTGGTATGTTTTATTTTCAATTCTCTTTTTGTTGTTCTAGGTCTATGTGGTTGTTGTTTAGTCTATATTATGTCTTATACAAAATAAATAAACTATCCCAGGAGGATGTTTTATGAATGAGGTTAAAGAAACAACTACAAGGAGTGTTGCCTACATATTTGGGACTGATCACCGATGTCATTAATGAAAATATAATAAAGCCAACAAACTTGAACTACATACCAACATCTCCACCTAGTCCTATGCAAAAAAACAAATAAGGGGAATTTAATTTATTGCAATGTTATGTTTCTAATTTGAACTTGGCTACTTCAATGCGTACAACCCACCTCCCTTTTGATTTACAATCTTTCATTAGGACACCTTCCTTCTTTATAGGATCGCACTTGCTAGGGCATACTCAACATAGCCTAATGCACCCCATCCCCAACCTTAATGTCATGGTGGAACCTACCCCAAAAATGGAAGCAAGTAACAAAGGAAGAGGAACACACAAGGAAAATTGTAAGTTTTTTTATTTGGGAAACTATGTGTTGCAAGTTTGTGCTTTTTAAAACAATAACGGACATAGGGTGTTAGGTTGCAAGTGTTGTTGCATTGTTGGTTTGACAATAAATCATTTAAGGTTTAGGGAAAATAATGTTCGTAATGACCAAAAAGCTTGTTGCTTGTAGGCTAGCATCCATTGTGTAAGAATTCATCATTAGTAAAGGTAGTACCAAGGAGGTAGCACTCTCCTTTTAGATCCAACAACATTATGCAAAATTGAAGCTTGATATAGATATTTCACTTCTAGACAATGCCACTAGGCACCTAAGCACAAATGCCATGGATTTTTTCAGGTTGTAGTTTTCACACTTTCATATTGATTCAAAACAGATGTACATCACACATCCTCACCTTTGGGACATTGTAAAAAGCTAGACCAAAGAAGAGGGGAATCAAAACATAATGTGTTGCAAATTGTCTGAAAGAAATTGGAAATCCCATTATATGTCAAGGACCTCATAATCCCTCTATAGTATGCCAACCACTGGAGTGTGATTGTATTGAATGAAAAAAAATCCTACATTATGACCCTTTGAAAATTGAAAACATCTTCTTGTCTGCATTGATGCACTAGTGTTTTGCCAAACTATGGGTTGTAAGGTAAGGTCCCATGACTTGGAATGTTGCTTGGAAATGGGCCACAACAAACAACTCTTGGGTGTGGCCAAATGGGCCATAGCAAGAATTAAACTAGAAATGTGAATTTTATGTTATGAAATTCATAACCAATTATTGCAAATGGAAATCTGCGAATCAATCTTTTAGCATTTAAGTATGTTTATGTTGCAAGTTTGGGTACATTTACATTCATTTGCAACAAATTCAATAGTGTAACCTAACAAACTGGGTCAGGTGATTGCAAGTGACACCCAATATGTTTTCAAAGGCTGTAATTGTTCAAGCATGAGAAACATTATGAATTATAATCTTTGTTGCCCTAGAACAATCAAGGTCATTAAAAAGCAAGTGGATGGTTGGGTTGGACCCACCAACAGAGGGTGTACAATTTATTTCAACACAAAATAACACATAACAAGAGTACAACGAAATGGCAAAACAAGAAAGAATGGTTCCTATGCTTCTCAAACAATATATCATATATAGGAGGGTCTTAACATAAGATGATGTGATGTTGTGCATATGGTTATGTTGCAACATCAACACATCTACATGTGTAGAGATGCTTGTTTTGGTCTAAAGGGCCAAATGTTTTGCAAGAATCTGGGCATTGCCACATTCATACAACAAACCTAAGTTATTTTATTCTCTCAGTCTATGGATTGTTTTAACCCAATGGCTTCTAGTTGTGAGTTGTTGTTGTAGTGTTGGTTTGTAGGTTATATTTGTGTTCCACATGTTGCAATTGCAATATGTTTGTACAAGGATTGTTGTTTCAATGTCCCTTAAAGAAACCATGGAACCAACATTTGATTCCATTGTAATAAATATAACCTACAATGTTATGAGTGCACCAAGATAAACCCACAATAATGTTAAAAGCCATATATGAAATGTCAGATTAAATAACCCAAATATATGTATAAGGTTTAAATGTTTTCAAAATTCCAATAGACATGATGTGGTACAATTGCAAACTCCAAAATATCACAAAAGAAACTTCAAATTATTACACAACAAAAAAATCCCACCTTGGGGTACCACATTTTAAACGTGCCTATGCCTTATTATTTTATCCTTCAAATAGATGTGTTTCTAGGTAGCGGATTCAAGCAATCCTCTATGCCTTTTCAATCCATTATCACTTGTTGCATATGGGAACAAAGTTGTGGTAGTTGGGTGCACCAAATTAGCAACACCCCACATTAATGTGTTCTGATGTTTACCTTTTAGAAATTTCAATGTTGAAAGCAAATGGTATTACAAGGGTGGAAATTCTGCACTAACGACTCCATCATATCAAACATCTATGGTGTGATGGTCTCCAAGCCCGCATTCTAAACTACTATGTTCCAAAATTGTAACACCCCATGCACCCCATGCAAGGTATTGATCTTCTTAACAATTGACCTAGATCACCAATGTTTGGATGAAGCATCTTGAAAAATTCATAACATGTTTACAAATGATGCCTTGTGATGCAAGGGGGCAATCGCATTATGACCATTTTGAAATTGGAGCGTGTACAATCCACACTTTTCCCAAGTGGTTGGTGGATGCCACAAATGTAGTGTCCTCTCCATTTTGGCATAATAAAACATTCATATTTGAAATATCATGAGCTCGTAAGGGCACTAGAAATAATGCCTTATTGCTTTTTGTTTTTCACATAACTGAAGATTTTGCATTGCACCCTGTACCAATAATGAGTTAGAACATAACCAACAAGATTGTAGATGAACCAATCCATATTGTGTTTCATAAGCCTCTCCCGATAAGGAATACAAAATTCGCTTCATGTTGTTGTGAAATGATTCACAATTGTGTTTGTGTTTTGCCTTGCATGGGGGATGTTTTGATTTTTGATGCACCACGTCCCTGTTTTATGCAACCAATGTTATTTTAGGTATTCATAGAAGTCGGCTGGATCAAGGTAGTTTTTTGGGCCAAGAGCTCAAATTAATGTTTTGCTCAGAAGACAAGGTCTGCATCAAGCGAACAGTCTCAAGAATACATGTTTCCAAGAGTTGAAAAAATTCTTGACCTCTCTTCCACATTTGTGATCTTTTCAATTGCATTCTCAACCCATGTTTTGCAAACATGCCATAGGTGTCACAACCCTAGCCTTGGGTTCATGACCAAGGCAAAGGTTTGCAAAGGTGCAGGCCAAGGGTGAGCTTGGGAGTCACATTTCATGCTTTCGGGAGTGCAAAAGAATGTGAGGGAATGAATCCCCCACTCCCAAGTGAGTTCCCATTTTGGGAGTTGGAGTCCCAATAGACTCTTAAATTTTTAGAGGGCAATTTTAGGGGTCAAAACTCATTGGATTGATAAATTTGTTATATTATTGGAAAGCTATTAGAACGTCTATGTCTAAAATGGATCGCATGACCCATTTAGGTTCTTAAAATAAAAATGATGGCCAAAAGAAGGGTTAGGAGTCAAATTGGCAATTTGATTCCGACCACTAAAAGTCGAGAACCGCCTTGATTTTCTTGCGTGAAGGTGGCGTGCAACGTACCGTTGAAAAATCTTGACAAGAGCTACAACTTTTTTTCAGATCTCATCTCGATCGGAATCTAAAGAAGAAGTTACGGGCCTCCAAAGTCGCGGGAGTCCCAATTTTGAGAATTTCAAGATTTCAACTTGGAAGTCCCAAGACAAAATGACATTTGGGTGTTGGCCTTGTGGCCAAACACATAAAATAATATAAGGGGGAAGGTGGTGGCTTCCCCCAAGTCCAGCCATGGTGAGTCTTGTGAGTCCGTGTTTACTTGTGATGAATTTGTGCACCAAAAATGCTCCAACTATGCATTAACCAACTTTTTGTTTAGTTTGTGGAGGTTCGTGTGAGTAATTGACTTGTTTATCACGCCACTTAGTCCCCATCTCAGAGCTCCAGCACGCCCTTCTACCCCCAAAGTGCTACGAACCAAGGAGCGTGCCCTAATTCCTTATTCATTCTTTATTTTCACATTTAGATTTGTAGTTGAGTCTACCAAGGAGTTTGGGGGTGCATCAACATGCACAAATGTTTTTGGCTCCAAGCTAGATGTTGTTACAAATGCAAGTGGGAAAATTAGAAACCAATGTTTTAGGGTCATAAACAATTTCTTTTTAACATTTGATGAAATGAAAATATTGTTGGAATATTTTTTTACCTTAGGACATCAATCCAATTTATTGGGAAGTGTTTTGATAATAGTTAAAAAATTTGGGTGTAGGTAATTCTCCCTACTTTTTCCAATGGCAATGAAGGCAATTAGTATGCCATCCTACCTTTCGTTAAACACCATTAAGATATATAACAGGTACTACAAAGCACATGGAACAACAATTATGTCTTACATTTGTAAACAATGATCTTGTCACTATAGTTTACTCAAAAGCAAAGGAAGGCATACCCTACTTTGATTCGTTCCAAACGTTGCATCAAATGAAATAGAACTTTGGTCTACAAAATTTTCCATCATTTCAAACTACAATGGAGTTTGAATTTTGCGCGTGAAGGTGTGTCATTTTGGTTTGATAGATTCAAGTCCAAAGGGGCATGTTGGACATAATAACATATTAAATCAAGGTTTTCCAAAACCCACATTCTAACACTAATGGGATCCTTGGGGTGTTTTTGCCATAACTCATTAGTTTTCTTCTTTGTAAAATTTTTCACATTAGATGGGAGCACAAAAGTGTCATAGGACACAAGTTCATTGTTCAATGCCTTCTCCTTGACATAGGCCTTATGATGAACCATTACTTGAGCGGGAAAAATGTTTTACTTTATAAGTCCCATCAAGTGTGCTTTCATACTACCTGACAATTGAAATCCCAAGGCATGGCGGTATCCAATTAGATCCTTCTCGTGGCATATTTGGCTCTATTTGTATTTATGTTCTCCATGTAGGTATACCAACACATAAAAACTTAGGGGCCTAGATATGGTTGTTTGGCAATGAATGCTCTTTGACAACCTCGTTTGATGGACATACCTAACATTGTTTTCCAATTCGAAATTTGGGTTGTGAATGTTGGTTCGATTTAGGAAATTCACACAAATATTTTCTTCCCTTTCATTTGGCAATAATATCATCTCCTCCCCTTAGCTTGTGTTTCTTTGTGTAAACAAAATAAGTTTTTGCATATCCACATGCAGAATGTTTGTTTTATTTTCTAGTCCAAAGTTGCAAGAATATTTGCAAAATAAGTATAATGACTTTATGTGATTAGTCCACAAGTTGGATTGGTCCACAAATCAACAATCAAACCCCATGGGAAATTAAGGTCTAGGGCAAGACAACATACCCATATGGAACTAAAATGTAAGACAAAACAACAAACCCATATGGAACTAAGGTGTAGGGTACTATAACATGGATGGTTTCAGGAAATCAAAAGTCATATGAAAAAAGGTCTAGGGCAAGACAACAACAAAAAAAAATGTTAGACATGAAGAGATGTGAGGTACAATAAACATTGGAAGCAGTTAGGGGTGGAGAGATTGAAAAGAAGATGATACAATCTTCTAATTAATAACTCTAAAAAATGGTTGGATGTTATTAAATTTCATGAATTGGTGCAATATTGTTTTGCACCCAATTGTGATCGAGGTAATTTCAACTTGGGACTTAGAAAACATATATTTTTACATATGGAACATTTCAAAACCTAGTTGTGAAAATGACAATGAATGGCAACAAACAAATATAATCACTATTGCATTTTTTAGAAGAAGGGTAACGGTAGAAATAAAAGAACACATATAAACACACGCTACAAAATTTGCTTTAAGGTGTGTCAATGTGTTTAGGGGATTACAAATTTTGTTTTCCTTTATCCTTGTGAATTTGCGAGGGAACTCAAGATAATTTTATTCCCCTTTGACAAAATTTTCAAACCAACCCCATGGAATGATCGCAATTTTAGTATGGTTATAACGACCATGTCCAATTGTGACATGCATAAGTCAGTTGATATCATGTTTTTGAAATGGTTCAAAAAGAGGATATTGTACTATTTCCTTTAAAACTCAAATTAAATCCCTTTCCATCGAAACAAAAAATGGTTCATTCTACAATGTTTCTATACCTACAACATCCACAACCATTTTGTCATCTTAGTGTGTTGGAACCCTAGTTCAACAATATCTTTTCCCTTAGGTTTCATAGTTGACCATTTATCCAATAAGTAACCTTTGAAAATATGTATTAGTGGCATTTAAGAAATTATAATTAAATTGAACATTTTGAGCCACTTCAAATTTATTAAGTAAGTTGAGGATAATTATTAAAACATTAGAGGTTGAATAACCTTATTAGTATAATGAAATGTGCATTAATTATCCAATTATTATTCCTTAAAAATATTTGTTGTATTATATAAGTTGTAGGTGTCGTTCTGTATTTGATCATTTACTAGGGAAATATCCATAAAACCAAGCTTATGAATATAGTTGAATACAAAAAAAATCATTTGATTAAGTAAAGGTTGAAAATACAATGATGTTTCATAAGTAAACACAATATTTTATTGATGGGCATGTAAGAAAGTTCTACATGTTATTAGTAAATCCTATGAAGGATAAGACAACAATTCATACAACCTAAACCAAAACATAGTAGATTTTCATAGTTGCAAAAACTCGATTAGTTGGCAAATGGTGTAAACAAGATATTTAGTTTTTTGTTCCATCAACAATGGGTTTATTAAACCTTTGAACCAATGATAATGTCCATCACTAGGGACCTAGGTCTTGTAAAAAATACGAACGTTGTCATCTTCTCATTGACACTCATTAAATATTCCAAGTTTAATTTTTAAGGTAGGAACTAATTATAGGTAGATGGAAAAAACATGAGGAGTTTATGATGTGTGACGATCCCACATTGACTAAACCACTCGAGTGTGCACCACCTTTTGATTAGTTTTTCTTTGCATGGTAGTTGGGAAACATTCACATTAATTGGTGTTTTTTCAAGCATTTCATGTTGTGCTAGCACAACCAAAAGGGATGAAGACATAATGGCATCATCTGCCATGGTTTAATCTTTACTTACATCAACAGAAAACAAAACAATAGTTCAAAACAACAACCTTGGACTTGTATTCGAAAAAAGGATGATGTTTTTATTTAAGAATTTAAGGTAGGCACAATTGTAACAATGTAGGTTATGATGGTGGAATTATGAACAAATCTCAACATTCTAGTTTCGATGAATTCATTAAACCCTAGTTTTGACAATGGATCTAGATAATATGTAAGAATCCTTATAATGAAAGATTTATTCACAAATAAATAATACGATTTACTATGTACTATGTAAGTAACTAGTAAATGATAATGAATGACTAATATGTACTAAAAATATAAATAGTACATAGGCTAAAAGGAAGGTTGTTAATATTTTTGAATTGATTTGGTCAAAGAAGATTCAAAAGATGTTAGTTCTTATTACTAGTAATTATCATAAATGTTAGTTACTTTAAAAGAATTAGAATGAAAAATTAAGATGATAAGTCAAATGGATGGGCTTGGCAATGATCGAACTTATGGTCCCATCAAGATATTCAAGATAATCCTCCAAATTCATTGGTCATGAAGAATATTGTACTAACTTGATTAGTGGATGGAAACTTCTCTAGTACAAGGATTTTCATGTTAAACATCATTGGAAGGTATAATCATCATAAAATCCCATTGATTCATGAAGGGAGAAAAGACATTTGATTGGAAAGAAGGATTTTCACAAGTTCTCATTGGCCAAGGGAAATCAACTCAAGGAGGGGTCAAGTGAAAGGCTCCTTAGAACTTGAGATTCTCTTCCTTGTTGGTGTGTGAAGTGTTGTATGTGTTGTAGAAGGAATTAACTAAATTTGTGTGAATGTGTTCATGAACACAATGATGTGTGTAAATAAAAGTAGGATGGAAGAATATTAGGTATAGAAAATAGGAGTTGGAGTTTTATGGAATATTATCGATGGATAAGTTTCTGGAATTTTATTAAAATACTTGTTCCTCCCAAATCCACTATTGGATATGTGTCAAACTTCAATCAATTTTAAAGTACAAGTTGGAAAACGTTTTCTGCAAGTTCAACATCATCCAAGCTTCTGTAAGGAGCTGCATTTGTTAAAAATAACAAGGATTCTAAGGTTGTTTTTCCCAACATTGTCAAAAATAGTTCTCGAGTTTTGGGGCATATATTTGGATTATAAAAATAAAAGCTTACGAAATTTTATGCCAAGGTTGCCTTTGAGATTAACTTTTCAACAACACTGCACATGTTAGATTTGAAGTATGTCTGAAGACATTATGATAAAGTGAATGAAGGTGGGTCAAACTGCCAAAACATGAATGCCAACGACACCAACAATACTTCTTCATACTTTGTCATGGTAAATGTTGATTCTTCCAAACATGTTTTGATACTTACTAAAGAGACACAACATAATGGGTTCCTTCATATGATTAGTTATACTCCATTGAATCACATTTTTATTTGTTAGAACAAGACTATGTAGTAGTTCCATCCCAATGAAGGTTGTGAGTACTTACATGTTTTTGAGTTGAAGGGAGTGCAAAAATCACAAATGCCATTGCAATAATTAGATTCTATAGTCCCACGATAGATTTGCCACTATAGTTTTGTACCCTAATTGGAATCTAAGCCGAATGGAAGCTTCAATGTCAAGTATGCATCTTATGTCAAAATTTACATTAGACAATGAAAATTGTGAAATAATGGTTTTGTAAACAATGGGACATGACATAATACAAGATTAATGCAACCCATACCAACTTTCTTGCAAGCATGGATAGAAAATTAATATTTTAATTTGTCTTATGCAAGGAATCTTGTTTTGTATATGGAATTCAAAGCAAACAACAATTTTTCAAAAACAAGAGCAACTCAAATTCGTCATAAGAAAATTGCAAGCTATTGCAAGTTGTTGTGGTGGTTTATGTCAAATGTATGGTTGTGGGTTGGCCAAGAACCTTATTAGAATTTGTTTAATTTTAAACACAAGAAGTGAATTGAGCTTCGTTGTGGTTTTGTTGCAACCGCAATCTTGAGCTTTGCAAGACGAAAAGCCAAAAAACTTGAAGGCTCTATATTGAAATGAATTTCAAATCCATGCGCACACATAAGTTCGCATAGAACATGGGAATGTTCTACAATCCAAAAAGCAATTGCCATCGACAACAAAGGCTTCCAAGGCTAGTCGATGACGTTCTACAAAGGACAAAAGGTAGGACCCCCCAGATGGCCAGGTGGTAGCTATGGTAGTGGGGCAGGGTGTCTCGTAACAATGGCTAACAAAGCTCAATGGGAGGTCTCTCATTTTGTTTGTTTAATGTGTTGCAAAGCGCAACGGGTTTTCAACATCATGCAAATGGAACCTTGTGTAATTGACTATACTTGAAGACCCCACAAACAAACAAAATGAGATCTGGAGACAATCATAAACGCATGTCTCACAAGCTTATGATGAAGATATAGCCAAGTCCAGCCGCACATTTTGGAAATGTTTTCCACCTTAGAGCTTTATCGATTGTGAAGTACTAGGCAAAGGTTATCATGAAACTGAAAATAGGTAAAGCACAAAGTGCATGAGAGAGGAGGGTTCTTAGAGTAGGTATAATAGAGATATCCGTAAAGTCAGGAAAAGACAGCATCAGTACCCAGAGTTTGGCCATACACACGATGAGATGAAAAGAAACCTGCAAAAGAGTACATTAGCATTCAAGGGAGGTGAAACACCCTCCTGTCACCAGAAGCGGGTTCTGAACTTTAAATTGGAATTGTCTAAATAGAAATGGGAATCTGGTTCTTCCAAAATAAAATTTGATTGTAATTTCTGAAAATCAGACTCAGTTTGAATCTGGTGGGACTGAAACCAGTTGTTAACTGCAGCTTAACCCCCACATAACCCTTGTTTCCAATTCTTATTGTTTCAGAAAATGTATCTTAGTGCAAGTTTGTCTGTGAATAACCATCTTCGCAAGGAAGAGGGATGCTACACGTACTCCTTAAGGGTGCAAGGGACCTTCGACATTAATCGTTAAGATGCCCTGCGAATACATCAGGAAATTTCCCAAAGTGCTTACAATCACAAAGTGAGAAACAAATAGGTCCTTACTATTGGCTCCCTTTTGTGAGATTTCCTTTTTGTAATCTGTACTGTAGCATGCAATTTTAATGTTTTATTCATAGTCCCATATCTTAAAAGTTTCATCCTCATATCTATATTATAATATTCTGGCTCACTAATGGATGAGCATAATATGTTGAACTCGGGGCAAGAAACAAAAGCAGAATCATCCTGGAAGCCACAGTTGAAATCCCCAGAGCCTCTCAATCATATTTGAAAGTGCAGGGTCTAAATAATACGTAGCTCAACATGCAATGGTTCGCTCTAAACCCTTTTGGCAAGTTGGTAATATTCCATGTGAAAGTTCCCAAAAAGTGAAATCACAATCTCCACATTCAGCACATGCGTGTTGAACAATCCTCAAAATGTGTTCACAATAACATGAAAATTGTATTTTTACCCGTAAACCCTTGAGGCAGCAGAGCCAGCTCCATTGGAGCAGCTTCTAATTAATCTCAACCTGTAAACATCTGACCAATCTTCTCTTGAGAGAAATTCAATTTGAAAAAAGAGGTGCACCCAAATTGAGTTTGTAACAGCTCTCAAAATCCTGTTGAAGATCAATCCTGCAGAGCAAAGACCAAAACCAGCAAAAAAAAAACACTTCCGAAGTCCTAAGGTGCATATATACAAGAACCCTTGTGCATCATTGATGACTATACTCTATACATTGTTAGGGTTGTCTGTCTGGAAGAGAGCCCAAAACATGTCTCAAGATTTTGCTTTAAAATCTCAAATACGAAAGAGAACGACATGGGTCTCACCACTTTTGGACAGCGCTCAAAGGTCGTCTCCTCCTCAACAAACCTGCCCAAATGAACCCATGTGTAAGTAGACCAACAAGGGGTGTGTCACATTGTGGCCTTGTCATTTATGTTAAAAAGCATCTTAAGGCAAAAAGAAGAATCACGGAAACTGAAATATTTCACCATGCAAAAATTATAAATCTTCAAAAAATCCTCTAAAAGAAACCAAAATCCTTCAAGATATTATAACTAAACTCAAGTTTCAACACAAGCCCAAAACTAACATCTCTCAGAAATACTCATATAAAAATAAGACCCAGGGGCCGAGATCCCTTTAGCTACTTATACTCTATAATGAATCTAAACACAATATCCTTGCCTTGATATGCAAGGCCGATAAACAGTGTGTGCAAGTAGACCACTGGGGAGGTATAGAAGTAGAGTGACAAAGCAAGGAAACTCTAGGGAGTGCTTCCAATTGACTACGTGTTCATGTATGTGATGTGGGTGTGTGTGCCACTAGCACTGGTTTGTTGGATGAGAGTCATAAATTGGACCCATGGCCTTTAGATGAGGGTCCACGATCAAAAAGTGACAAATTGGAAGGGAAGATCAATTGGGTTGAACCCCAAAAGAAACTTTAAGAAAAAAAAGGAAAGCTCATGATTTGAAGAACCAAGATGCACACTAGGTAAACCAAGGCAAGGTCCAACTCAAAGATTCAATTTGCTTCAAATGAGTCCAAATTGTTCCCTAGGAATTTGGACCTTGGACCTCATCTAAAGTGGGCCTAAGTGTGTATATGATGTGAATGTGTATAATGTGCACAAGTTTGTTCTTGTGTTAACATGTTCAGGTTATTTGTAAGTAAAGGTTAATATTTTAGTTTAGGTTTTGAAGTATTTGGACTGGAGGTTCAAAAAATTGAGGAAATTGATTTTGAATTGAAATCTTGAAATTTGCTTTCTTGAACATTGGAATGGGAACTTGAACTAGGGCTATTGTCCTTGTAAAACAAGTTGATGTCCTTTAAGCTCAAAATGAAAAAGGGAGTTTAAGCATTTTTGTGAATCTAAAAAATTATCTTGAAACTTGCATCAAAGATGTTATGAAATAAAATTAAAACTGAAAACTGAAACTAATGGTTCCTTTCAAAATCAAAGAATTGGACAACATTGTGATTTTCCTTTAAATAACATGACATAAAAATATATTTATTGAAAAATCATTTAAACAATAAACCCCAAAAAGGAAGGAGGCAATAAAGGTAGTGAAAAACAATAGTGGAAGAAGATACCATTTAATAGACTCACCTTCAACACCAAAAATGCCCCTTCTAATATCATTGAGATTTTGAAATTACATTCAATGCTAGCCTACTTCCTAGCATCCCTAGCTTGTTTATAAGTGCTCACCTCAATAGTAGAGGTCTAGGCTTGGCTCATGATTTTTGATTTTGGAGTTGGAATACGATTGCAAATGTGCAAATGCAACCCACATTCACACCCTTTTGTTGACCAATTAAAAAAAAACATTTGATGGCTTTATTCATTGTTAATTTTTTTTATACATATTTTCTTGCAAATTAATCATATTCCAATTGATTCAATAAATTACAAGTACTTGTACAAGGCAAATTACAAAGTTCAAGTTAATTTTTCAAGTCATCATAATTATTTTAAATGATTTGTCAATTATAAATTTCAATTTTCTACTCCATCCCATAATATTTTAATATTAAAGTATTGAAATTATGGTTATATTTTTGGAATCTTTTTTTATTAAAACATCAAAAATTGATGATTAATAGTAATGCATTGGAACATAAAAAGTTAGCTTCAAAATCTTTGTCTCAATTGGTGTTACAAAGAAATTATTAAGATTGGTTAATGTGTTAAAAAAGTTCTTTTGGGTGAAACACACTATAATGACCAAAAAATATTGTCACAAATAATATTTTTCGAAATTGTATGACTTTCAACTTCCATTAAGTCAATTAAAAGAGGTTTTCATAAATTATATTCAAAATATGATAGTTCAATTGCCAAATAATGCAATTATGAAATTAATTTTTATTGATATTATATGATTAAATAATATATTTGTGAAAAAAAGTTACATCTACCAATATAATATAAAATGAAAATATGCTCTAAAAATGAATCAAATAATTACAAAATTTGATGAAGTCTTCAATCATATATTGAATATGAGTTGATTATACCATTTCAATTCCATATGAAAATTTCACTCACGTAATTTCACAAAAAACATTTGGATGAAGTTTTTCATTCAAAAATAATAATTATGTTGAAAAATTACTTTCACTTGAAAGATAACAACAATTATATTAGAGGCCTTTATATCAAAATCTATTTTACATGTTTATCAAAACGCTAGATGAAAATTTTAAAAAACTACCCCCAAATTAATATCAAATTTACGATTAAAAAAACATTTTCTTGCTTAAAATGGCCCATGTGGTGTGTTTGAACCCTTTTGAATTGCAAAATTCTTTGAAATGCTTCAAATTTTATCACAAGTTTTATCTATGCATATTAAATGATAGTACATGAAAAAAAAATTCATTTCATAATAGATTTCCATATGATTTGTTTTCATTTACACAATTTTTAGGCCTAATTATGAAAACAACAAGTCATGTTTTTGTGATTGCACCCATATGGCCCATCATAATGTAGGCGACACTTCTCAGACCACAAAACATATAAGATGAAACTTGGAAATAATCACTTAGAGAGTATAGTTAAATGATCTCTAGCTTGTCACACACACATTGGTATTAAGTTCAAGATGAAGTTTATACCAAAATTGAACATTAGTTAGAAGTTTTTTCCCATTTATGCAAACCAACAAATCATGATAAATGATGTAATAACCTTTTAAGATGATTAAGTAATAAAGTTATCTACAAAGTCTCACCCAATTCAAGCCCCCATATTCCTTCATCACACCCATTTTGAGTAAAATTAGAAAGTCCCAACAACTGGGGATGAAGTGCACCAAATTAAATGAGATGTGGTTATTTCTTTGGATCTCCCATTTTTGTTGATCTACAACAAGCATGAATTTTTCAAGAAGGTAACCATCACTCACACAATCATTCATTTTCCTTGTTCATTTGAGCATCCATCGTCTTTGCAATAGTTTCTAGCACTTTCTTGAATTTGTGCATTATGTTTCAATTCAAACTATGGCATGAATTTTTTTGAATTTCTACTACCTATCTTCAAACTTGATAACATTGAATTCTCAACACGTTGTTTCTCTCCAAAAACGATCAATTAAACAAAAGCCATTTTGTTTATCTTCAAATTCAACATGTAGATTTTTAGAAGTTGTTTAGTTTTTGTAATAACCTTTAGCAACTCAATTTAGGGTCTTTTACATGTTTAAAAAAATGAACACATTTCATTTTTTATGCACCTAAAGGGATGGGACGGATGTAACTACTTTCCTACCACATAATTGTTTTCTTAAGCATTAGTTTTGTTTTTCCAAGGGTTTTACTTTATGTTATTTGGACAATGGTAGGCAAATTCCACAACACATGATTTTTTTTGTGTTTTATGGATTTTTATACTCAATAGCCCTCACTTAATGTGTATTTAAAACTATTGAATATGCAGCTTTTATAGTCCATAATACATTAAAGTTATCCATAAAGTCTATGTAATTGGGTGGCAACTTAGCTAGCTATGCAAAAATGAATATGTTTCATGTTGTACCAAAATGCGCAAATTGCTTTCATTATGATGAACTTTTGTTCATCATTCTTGTAGTTACCATTCAATCACCATTTGCGGGAAAAATAATAATAAATAATAATAAATAAATCCTACAATATGCTACAATTCAAGTGTGAAAGATAATCCCAATGAATAACAATTGTTTATATACATACGTACTATTGAAACGACACAAGATAAAGTTTACCTTCCTTGGAACACAAATATTTCTTGTATTTTCACACTTTTGAAATACATCTCGATTTTCAACTCTTTTCAAGCTCCTTTCCAACAAACATAAAGAAAATGGGCTCAACCGCTAAGAGATTCCTTTCCATACATGGTTCCTTCTCATCTTCTCCTAAATTTCCTTACTTCATTTTAGATTTTTATCACCTTTATTTTCAAAATCAACTTATCAATTGACCTTTTAGAACAATTTTCCAATCTTGTACTAAAAAGTAATAAAAATATTTTTCACATACCTTCCTATTGAAAAACAATGAAAATTATGACTTCAAACATTCTTTACATACATAATATAAGTAAACTTGATTTATTAAACTCATCATAATGATTAAAGTTTGATTGTTCTACCTTGAAAATTAACTTTGTGATAGTCATTAGCATTAAGTAACACAGACCATTCCACTTGAGAATATGGTGAACCCCATAAAGCAAAGTTGTTGTGTTAAGTATAAATGGGTTCTTCCAAGGCCTATCCAAAAGTGTGACTAGCTTTCCAAGCATTGTAACAGACTCTAGAAATGTCCTGGTGTGTTTGGAGGGCACTTTTATACTAAGGGTTAAGCTAACTCCTCAAGGGTGGGATGTTAAGTAGAACACAAGTGACCTCCAGTGGTTCTCCTAATGTTGCACTAACAGCAAAAGAATACTTAAAGCTATAACACTTTGAGAAAGTATCCTTTCACAAGACTTTAACCCTAGTACCTCACAAGCACCAGACTAGAGCCAACGTGGTATCTGGGAAGAGAGTAAACTGCAATTCCACTACTACAATTTAACTAAATCACAGTGGATTGCAACAAACATCATCTTATGCACTAACCATTACTTCTCAAAGGACTTTATTAGTAGCTCATAAAGTGCAAAATATAAATGTGTCGGTCTCACAACAGACTTGATTTACACATTATAGAGCATTCCTACCTCAAGGTAATTTGCAGGTGGAATCTTCAGTTCCTTGATTGCTGACCTGGAGATCAACCTGAGCAGGGTGTAAACTTTATCAATGACAATATGCCCAAGCCAGCCAGTACGGCTGCTTGTCCTCACTGTGATCTTCCCCACAACATACACTGCAGTGTGGCTTGTGGCACTCTCAAGCTCTGCCAAGTCCTCTGCATTGTACATTTCTGCAAAATTCTGAAGTGATGGACTCTGAAGGTCAGTAGTCCCATTAGAAATTTGATGAGTTGAGAGCTCCATTTGGTCTTCAGACTGAAGATAGGATCGTAGGCTTTGAATTGCCTGATTCTTAAACTCATCACCTTCACAATCAATGATATCTTGGTAACCATAGCGGGCAACACAGCGGTACACTCCTTTGAACCCCACACGTCCAACCAGAAAGCGCTCTTCAGGCAACACAGTCCTTACAGGGATGAATCTGAAGGTGATGAAGACAAGGACTTGGTGCAGCGTCCGTACGTTCTTCACATAATGGCTGATAATTGGAGGAACTCCATGAACTAGATCAGTATAGAAGAAGCAGATCCCAGGCACACGTTGCATTCCTGCACTTGAAAGGAGTGCTCCCAGACTGTCCAAGCTAATCTTGTGATTCTGTTCATATGCGTGCTTCTTTTGCCTCCCATAGCTCCAGGTGAGAGAAATGAAGAGAAAGAAAGCGGCAAATGCAAAGGGCACCCAGCCCCCCTGTGGAACCTTGTTCAAGACAGCGGTGAAATACACACCCTCAATGGATCCAAAGACACCGAGGAAGAGCAATACCAGAGGCCATGGAAGCTTCCATACCATGAGCATCACCACAGTCACCAGTAATGTAGAAATAAACATCACCCCCAGCACAGCCACCCCTAGTCATCCACAGTGGTTCATGTCAGGTGTATAACATAGCCAGCTTACAGAACGAAAACGGACTGCATTAGGCAAGAGAGATTTCAGGATTCTCACCAAAAGCATTCCCAACTGTCGTTGAATTCCGGAATCCAAGGACCACTGCCACACACAGAATCATGAGCACATAATTGACTTCTGGAGAATAAACCTGGCCTTCCTGATCAGCTGAAGTATGCACCATCTTAACACGAGGGAAACACCCCAGTGCTATAGTTTGCTTTGTAATCGAGAATGTTGCTGTGATGAGAGACTGGCTGGCCACAATTGCAGACAGTGTGGCCACAATAAACATGGGCCAGTAAACTGGTTGTGGGATTGACTTGAAGAAAGCATTTTGATGGTCCATGGGGTGCCTGATAAGGTATGCAGTCTGACCAGCATATGTCAAGAGACATGATGGGTACAGAACACCTATGAAACCAACCTGTGCACACAAAGAAACAGAAGTCATGTTGTGCCATGAATAAACTCAGGCAACAGAGTGTGGACAAATGTCAATAGCTGATAGATTGAGATGCAAGGAGATAATCCAAGACAACTTGCTTGAAACAATTGTCGAGCAAACAGTACCCTACAGATAACAACAAATCCATGAACATCCTCAATGAACAAGCCATGATCCTATCTGACGCTAGCCTCCTTCAAATCCCTTACCTGGATTGTCCTTCTATTGAAATGGCCAAGATCTGCAAACATTGCTTCTGCCCCTGTAAACAGAACAAAGTGAGGCACTTAGAAATGGTACAGAAGATGCAACCATGTCTACTTGGTTTAAGCATAAGGGAAGATAAGACACACCTGTGATACAAAGCACTGCACCACCCAGTGCTACCCAACCCTGCTCCTTATTTCGAATAAAATATTTGATGATGTAGTGGGGTGACACAGCTTTGAAGACACTGGGATAGTGGGCCACTATGTTGTAGATTCCCACAAGGGGAGTTGTCACAAACCAGGCCAACAAGATGGGAGAGAAAAGCCAGCTCACACGATGTGTTCCAAATTGCTGCAGCATGAAGACTACTACCAAGATGATTGCTGATACCCAGGTCACAACAGCTGCCATCATGAATCATTCCCTTTCAGTTAGAGCAGCTCTCCTTCAATATGCACAAATGATCTACCATTGAACAGAAGTACTTAGAACACTTAACATTTTCTATTTGTAAAATGAAACATGTCCACTTTATGAGCCTGAACACCTACTGCCAAAATGCTGCTGGTACCAGATGCACATAGATAGTACAGAGGTCCTAAAAAGATACCATGTGACTATTTCCATGAGATACCAAGTGTGATTATAAGCGTGGGAAACTTGCCTGGTGGTATCGATTCATCCTCACTTTGAATCCCTGCCATGGCTGATAAGACTGCAGCACCAGAACAATCTCAGTTCAGATGGTCTTGTACAACCACCTTGCACAATGCAGATTTACTTATGAAACTAGCCTCAAATCATTACATAGAGACAACAACTTTACTGCTAACCAGGTCACGTTCTAATCCAAACAAAACTTATCAGGTATTAAAAGATCCAGGGGCATGAAATTTACTGCGGTCAGATAGCAGCATAAGGAATTTGGCTTCTTGTTGACAACCCCAAGTTGCAGACTTCTAATATAATATCCTATCTAGTGAGAAACTTCTTCTTGTGTTACGCTAGGCCAAATAGCAACCAGGAGGTGATCAAGGAGCAAAGCAACAAAATCACAATATTGACCAAGCACTGTCAGACATTTGATTTTGAGGAAGTATGTTCTTACCTGATATGGCAGGAGTGAGAATGCCATCACCAATGACCAGGCAAGTGCCCAGCATAACTACAATAAACAAGATAATTTGAGCTGTTCTGGAGTTCTTGAGCAGGGAATGGACTTTGTCATGTACTTGACCACTTGAGTGTGTGGTTTCACTGTCGGATGCTGCAGTATCCTTCTGGTCTACACTTGCATGCCGATGGAGAAGAGAATACAATGCAAATGTACCACCTGTTCATAAATCCCACTGTCAAAAATTGTGTAGGTCTTCTCCAATCCTACATTTTGATAGTTGTTTTTCCTTCCTTAAGGCACAAAGCATCCCACAACTTCAGCTGTTCAACAGGAAAGGAGACTGACATTCCAGTTTCCCAAACCTGGTCACTGATTCTGCATGATGTATTGCTGTTGAGTTTATTCTTAACGAGCAATGACAAATCTTAAACAGAATATCTGCATTGCAGTGCAGTGTCGAAGTGGACATTATAAGCATCATCAGAGAGGAGATATCAAAGGCATGTCAAGTCCAGCAATATGGATCGTGTACAGACCTTCACCACGGTCATCAGCCCGGATAACAATAAGTACATACTTCACAAATGCGATCAATGTCAGTGTCCAGAAAATTAGGCTCATTAATCCCAAGAAGTCCTCCTCCTGAGGGTTTGACAGGTTGACACTAGGGTACACATAAAGTGGGGATGTTCCCAGGCCTCCAAAAACAATACCCAATGCCTGATATGCCTGGCCTATAGTTCCCCAACAGGTGTATTTCTGCATCCCCCAAACCCAACAAAGAGAACCCACCAAGCCAGACAAATACTTCAATTCTCCAACAGCATTTCAGAACTTCTTCCCAGGTTACAAGTAGCTCAAGGAATCAGTCACCTTCTCATCTCCCTCTTCAAGGCTCTCCAAGTGCTTGATATTTTTCATTTACCATATTCCAATAGATGGCCAGCAGATGGTACAACTAGCACTAAACAATACACCTCTCCTCTTCCAACATATACATCTTTCCTAGAATTGAAACCAACGAGAAGATAAAAGAACAAAAACCTTTCGATCTGGATGGACCGGTGCCATGTGTGCTTTAAACCGTATGTCTGATACTGCTCTTCGGAGTCGATGTTGCTTGTTGGATGTCTCTACCTTCCCACTTGTTGCTTCTCCCACATCCAACCTCTCATGGTCTCCAACTTGCTGGACGGTCATGTTAGAGACCATGCAACTGCTTGCTGGATGGTTTATACCATTACCATATTCCTTGTCAATCTGGCACTCATACTCTCGACCATCATCACAGCTGTCTTGTCCTTCTTCATGCAGTATGCCAAGTTCAATATCCTTCACATTGGTAGCCATAGCTCAACGTCTGTAGTTTGAATCTTATAGATCAACTGAATCTTTGAGCACAGAAAGAACAAGCTAGTCCTGATGTAAAAAGTCGGCTGACAGGGAAAATTCACAAACAAGCTAGTCAGGTCCCTTCAGGGTGGTCAAGATAGATATGTCCTCTCAAAAGCCAAAACCAGCCACTGCACTGTTCTCTTCAAAGAAAGCTCTTGCTTGGCCCAGGAGCTAAGATAGAAAAGATTCAAGATCTCCTGCTGAGGACCATTCTCTGTCTGTCTGTCTGTCTGTCTGTCTGTGTCTCTAATTTGGCTTCAGAAAGCAGTACCCATCACTCTTAGTCTTCGAGAGCGAGATCTTATATGGCTATTATGGATCGTGAGCATACGGTACTAGATGAAAGACGCTGAAGTGAGATATGGGTACTAGACAGGATTTCAGGTCCTAGAGCTGAGATTCTCTATCAATGCTCCCCACCATATGCCTATGTGCGCTGCCGAGGCATGCTTGCTTCGCTGTTGAGAAGATCCCAGCTTCCTGGAGAGAATGAGAATGGGAATTGGCCGGTGTGCAAAGCACCAGTCACTCTGGAACTTGGTGACGTTAATCCCAGGCATTTCTTGCGATGCAAAACGTGTACGAGACCTGTTCTTCGCCGTGGTGCCTTGATTCTGATAGATCACCAACAAAATCGCCAACGCCCTCCTCCTCCTCCTCCTCTTCTCTCTCTCTCTCTCTCTCGCTTTCTTTCTGTGCTCGTCGGAGACAATCACAGAATGGGAAAGAAGAAGAACTACTGTCTTTGCCGCTGCTGGTCAGATTCGCCCCGCCTTTCGTCAACGACAGTAGAGAATTCCTGGCAAGAACGAGGACCAGAACTATGTGGTGAAACCGAGGAGACTTAAGCGAGGAGACGACAAGAGCTCTCCTTTCTCTCTCGTTCTACGACGGACTTTCTTCTCACGAAATTGCAGCGACAACAGAACACCACGTGTTGTGCTTGCCACGGACAAGGAAGGAAGGAGCTCCGCACCGAGTTCTGCTTCAACACATCAGCCCTAACAAAAACGATAACACCGGAATTCAAACCTCAACAAACACAAGACTCTGGCCTCCTCTCTCTCTCAATACCTTCCACAGAGAAACCGCAAAAAGATCCAGACACAAAAATGCCTCTTCTCCTCGATTCACAGAAACATAAAGCAAAACTGGAAGAGGAAAATAGAGCGAAATTTTAAAAAAACACAGAAACAAAAAACACGACGACAACAAACAGACAAACCAAGATCAGTTCGGAAATAGCGAAGCGTTAGAGAGCATTGTCCAGCAGCAGCAGCAGCCAGGGACGAAACATGATCATCAACGACTGAACACACGGAAGCATCATTTTCTTTACTCTCATTACAAGAGAACGGCAAGAGAAAGAAAGCAGCCAAAGATTATTATGACTGCAAACAAGATTCGCAAACGAATTGAGAGACTGGTCTTTTGTTTTTCTGTTTGTGCATGCAAAGCAAAGAAGAACGTCGTTACAGAGAGATGATGAACACGAAGCTGCTACTGCTGCTGCTGCTATTTTCTACTTACTTTGTTGCACTTTATTTGTATGGTTGTGTGTGTGTGTGTACCAGTGTGTTTTGGTTATGAAGACGAATGCAACAGCAGCAAGTGCAATAAGCCCATATCCACGCAGTATCAACGACAGCCGCTGCAGAAGCACGAAAACTGACGTCGTGGGCCCGGCAGCAACAAACCACGAACAAACGAACGGACGAACGCAGGCAAGCGAGTGCGGACGCCGCTCCTGCTGAGGAGCTTTTGTCCTACGAACGAACGCGCGGGCGGTCGCGCGCCCGCGCGCGCGCCGCTGCGGGGCTTGTGTCCTCCAACCAACGAACAAATGCGCGGGCGCGCGCAATCGCCGCTGCTGCGATGGTTTTGTCCAACGGTCTCAGATGTG
Organism: Sphagnum contortum; assembly: GCA_963920785.1. Classification (NCBI taxonomy): domain Eukaryota; kingdom Viridiplantae; phylum Streptophyta; class Sphagnopsida; order Sphagnales; family Sphagnaceae; genus Sphagnum; species Sphagnum contortum. The sequence continues at coordinate 3,037,336 of OY987278.1, forward strand.
AGCCACGTAGATCCGTCAGACGCCTACCGTCAGTCAGTCAGTCAGTCAGAGAACCCATCCTTCTGCCTAAGCGCGGTTTGTCTTTTGGGCCGCAGCTGCGTGTATTGTTGGGTGGAGTGCATGTGGAGTGACCAGTGTACAAAAGACTACCTACCAATATGTCAGAGAGTGAATGCCCAAATCACAAATCTGAAGGCACTGAACTGACTTGTGCGCTATTTATAGGCCCCAAAGACACCCCCCTCACTACCACTCCTTTGCCCCTCCTTTGCCCCCCCCTTCCCCCCCTCTTTCCCCAAAGGAGAGAGAGAGAAAGAAGAAAAGAAACAAAGAAGAGAGAAGAGAATCAATCAAAGCATTAGATAATAAGACAATTGCTAATGACTATGTTTTTAGGCTCTACTAAGTGTGGTCTGTTCTGCTTGCCCAAGTGTGAACAGTACTCTTATGTATGCTCCCTACTAGATGGATGGCTTCTACATAACATATACATCTTGGATGGATGCCTTTTGTTGGATGGAGATGAGAGTTATTATGGTTTGGGGATAATAGGAAAATTGACTTTATGTAGGTAAAAATGATGACTACCCCCTACATAAAATCATTTTCCCCTACTTTATGTAAGTCTTTATGTAATTATTATGTAACTATTCCATGTAACTACTTTATGTGTGATTAGGATCTTTGATGATAGAGCCCCCAATTGTGGAAAACCCTATTGTAAATTTCAAAGTAGTCTTTAGTGATGATGGGAAATCTCAAAATTATGCAAAATGTACCACCGCCTTCAACTTAGGTCTAAAAAATTATGAAATCATCTTCGAAAAAATGTCAATCGTCAAGGCCTTCTCAATAGATCTCACCCCAATTTCACTAAAACAATTTAATTTTGACTTTGTTGAAGTCTCTTTGACAAATTTGTTCAATATTCAATTGCACCATAGTAGGTCTATACACATTACAACATCACCTCCGTGCACCCTCACTCATTGAGGACTTTTCAATATTACCAAGTGCCCAGTAGGGGTATTGTGGGTTATATGAGATCTCAACATGACATACAAAACTAACTAACTAACTAATCCTTCCATAATAGATGGCTAACTTAACACCAATATTAGCCCTAGGTTGTGAAAATAGGTAGGTAGGTACATGATTAGGTCTTTTTTTTTTCTTTTTTTTTTTGAGTATATATCTTAACACTCAACTTACCCTAGGTTATGAAATTATAATTTAATCATCAATTCCATATATTATTGGTTGGTGAAAGAAAGGGTGAATAATTTTTTTAGTTTTGCAAAGTGATTAAGTTAAAATTGTTGATATGGATTTCAAATGCACAGATGAAATAATTGCGTTGATATTGTATGAGTAGGGATTACAAAATTTCATAATTCTATCACGGATGCTCATGGTTTGGGCACTATGCACCATTTTCATATGAGCGATTAGAAATTTTCATATTCTATTGTGGATGGTTGTTTGTGCTTTGGTACGATGCAAAGCTTTTCCTCTACAAATAAGTGGATTTTTTTTAGCTCTGGATTTGGGATGGAAGCTGGGCATAAGTTTATTAACTTGGAAAGATAAAAAAGAAGAAAAGACACAAGAATAACTAATTTTGTCAAATTAGACGGCCTTGGGAGCCCATGTGCATCAGTGTATTTTATTTTTTTTATTTATTTATTTTGGGGCGGGCGAAATTTTTGTACTGCGAAATTCACGTGCTAATTGTACAAAGGGTTGTTTTGGATATTTTTTGCAAAAGTGGTCGTCCTTTGAGGAAGAGCAGACAAAAGTCCCCCACATTTAGATGCTGACAAAGCGTTGCCAGAACAAAGTGGAGTTCTGGCGAAAATAAAAACACTACTTTCCTGCCTGACCTCTGGCTCTTGTCGATGATCGCCAGTCCAGTTATTTGACGAAATTGCTAAAAAAAAAGAAAAAAGAAAAAAAAAGAGAAATTATGTTACAAGGTATACAATCATTTTTTCCTTCGAAAACCTGGTTTTTTTAATTTTTATTTGAATTATCAGTGACAGAAATCACTTTTAAAAAATCAATATCTCCCACAATCTGAATCCAAATCTTACCAAATAAATTAAATTCCATTAAATCCTACTCATCAAGATCTTTTCCAACAACCCACCAGATAGATACATTCCCAAATTTTTAGCAACAAATTTAATTTATTTTTCAGTGTAGAAATCATTCAATAATCAACAACTTTTTGCACCACAAGTCCAAACGTCATGGAACCCACAACCCCATGCACACCCCCCTTCTTCTGTCCTCCAGAGCTTTTTCCAAAGACGCCAAGAACACGATCTGAAGCATCCCAGTTCTCTGGATCTCATAACTACAAAACAAAACAAAACAAACTACCTTCCTTCATAGATACACGGCAAAGCCACAATGTGACACGCCCCTTGTTTTTGTTTTTTTTTTTTTGGGGGTCCATGTGGAAACTGACCCCAGGCTACCGTATAGTCAAAAGGTGTAAGAGCAGATCCCCTCACACAACTCAATGCGTACCACCATAACTAAAATAGTGTGCAAGCTCTTTCCCACCAGCCTCGCCCAATAGAAGGGAAAAGCCAGTGTTTCTTTATTCAATTTTGTAGTGTAGCAAACAGTCCTGAGCATCCCGAGACAGATTTGGAAAAAAGAGACAAGTGTGTCAGCTTTTGGTGATTTTTTTTCGCCCAAAAATTAAAATAAATGATGCCAATTAACACTAAAGTTATTCTTAAAGTAAAGAAAAACACAGCACCAGAACCCTGAGTTTGGTCATACACACGGCGAGATTTTTTTAAAAAAAAAGCTGCCAAAAAAAAAAGTACATTAGCATTCAGCTAGGGATGAAACTCAGAAAACCATCAATTTTCGTGGTAAACTGAGAGTTTCATCCTATCTTTCCTTTTTTTTCCCTGAGCGCCTCCACCGCTGCTACATATACTTTCACTGCTCCTAACTGTACAACAACTCTAACTAGTCTCGAACCTTGTGCATTAAATGCTGGAGTTTCAGCATTTCATACCGAGATTTTAATCAAATGTCTTTTTTCTTCTTTGCGGATGCCACTGAAAGAGAGGATAGGGGGTAAAAGGAGGCCCAAAGACAGGGTGAAAGACAGGGTTACTTTACGGATAACTCTACTGTTTTGTTTTTTTTTCAATTTTGTGATGTTGCCACCCACATTGGTGATCATTCCACAAGGGGATTTAGCCACTTTTGATTATAAACCAGCTATGAAAGTAAAAAATTTATTAAAATCCTTTTATCCCCTCGATACTTTGCTTGAACCATAGAAACATGGCCATTTTTTAAGATTTTTTAATCAATTTTTTTTTTTTCAAAATAGGGAACATTTGACAATAATTTTTTTGAAAAAAAATAGCCACCAAACAAGACGCTACAATAACATGAAATAATTGTAGATTGTGTAAGGGGACGTACCAATTTCTTTTTTCTCCTTCAGTTTTATGATTTGCCATCAGTTGCAAGCACCTCACAAGTGAAATCCTTTCAAAAACATCTATGAATAAGGTAATTATTTCCCCTAAAAAAAAGGGTACCTTGCAAAAGTTCTCTATTGCATTTGTGGCGAAATTTTGCAACAAAAAAAAGGAAATAGAGCAAATATCAATTAAAATGCTACCACAAAGGCCCCACAAAGACACCCATATCACTCTGATTTGCTAATCAAATCAAATCATAATATTTTTTGATTGGTCCTTTTGATGACAAAATTGTATCATCAGCATATTTACATTGTCCAAACTTGATTTAATGTTATTTAAAGTTTTAATTTCATCCAAATCAAAATCATAATATTTTGTGATTGGCCCTTTTGATTATCATTGTATCATCAGCATATTTATTTACATGTCCAAACTCAATTCAATATTATTTAAAGCTTTAATTTCATCCCAAATTAGTGTGACTTAATGTTGTTAGCCCAATTGAAAGAAATTTGAAAAAGAAAAATGATACATCTTCTTGAACTTAAGTCTGAAGTCCAAAATGTCATTAAAATTTGAGTTTTGGAATTCTATTCAATTTTCAGTGACAAAAAAATATTCAATATTCCAATATCTCCCCACACACTAAGTCAAAAAAATCAAGAAATCACTTCCATAAAATCCTCCTCAATGAGAGTTTTCCAACAATAGAATAGTGTGTTTAGTGTTTTTAGGGTTTCTGTAAACACATTAGTTATGACTTTATGAAAAATTTCAATGAGAACTTTCCAAAGGTGCAAAGGAAGGGGGAGCCAAGATTTGGGGAATCTCAATGTGACAAACTGATTTTACTACCCACCCAATGTAAATAGCTCCAACATGAAAACTAGCTTTGTCCGTGTGAAATAGGATGGCTATACTGAATTTTTTTTAAATGCTATAATCAAGTGCCTTTTGAGATTTTCAATAGCCAGAATGCACCAAATTTTTAAGGAAATAATCTAGATTTCCCATAAATGGTTCCAGTTTATCCAAATTTGGCTAAATCTTCCTTGTGGATCATCATCATCACCAATTTGGTGACATCAGAAATTTGACCAAAACCCATTGTAGGTACATTTCTTTAGCCAAACAATTTGTGCTGTACAATATTTATGGCATACTTTCAGTGATTGGAAGCTCAAGTTTTAAGGGTCTTGACTTCTTCACAACTTCCCAATTGAGTAGATATCCATTGTGTTTCTTCATTAGAGTTCATTTGGTCGGGTACAAACTATGAGTGATGTTTGGTGTTAAATAATTATCAAGAAGGTGAGTTAGAAAAAACAAAAATTTTGATCTTACCCCCTCAAAGAATTTCAAAGACTTTTTATTTTCGGTGGCAACTATTTTGCTATTTTGCACATGCTTTGAAGTTGTAAAGATGTACTTGGAATTTTTACTTTTTTTTTTCCCCAATGAAAACTCTTTTTTTTTTGTCGTTCAAATGAAATCAAACAATTGAATTGCTTTTGTTGAAAATGTAGGAATCTCCATTCATTTGAGACCCCTTTTTTTACTATATAATGTTGTCGTTTTAAGTGCTTATTGCAACGCACCATGGGTCCTAAAGGGTAATTTTTTTTAGACACGTTTTTGGATACCTACAAACACATTCTTGCAATGGTTTGCATAGGGTGTGTGTGTCACACACCCTATGCAAACCAATTTGGTAGTATCACAAGTAATTAAGGGTTTTAAAATGAGTTTTAATTATACATTTAGGTACTTATCTTGAAGTCCTCTTTTAATAATATCAACTAGTGTAGCTTGTGGTGCCATTAATCCAAGGGTGAAGAAGCTATCCAATTAATTTTTCTTTCAAAATTAGTTTTTTGTAATTGAATTGAATTTCCCAATGAAAAATATTCAATATCTCCCTAACCTTAGGTCTAAAATTATCCAAATTGCCTTCATTAAATCCTATGAAAGAAATAACAAGATTATGCCCAAATTCCTCTCTATTTTTTTTATTTTTTTTATTTAAGGAAATTTTCAATGAAAGTATTGTTCAATATTCAATAATTTTTCTATCATAGGTCAAAACATTATGAAACCAATGCAGTGCATGAAGGGCTTTTCAAGAATACCAAGAGTGTGGCAAGAAGCACCATGGTTTGGGAGATTTTAACACGACAAACAAAACTAACTAAAAGTGCATTCATACTTGGTGTTAGGCACTCTAGTGTTGAGTCCCCTAACACTATGCTAATCATTTAGGACTTACACCTACTTACCACGAACATTCACTTAAAATTAAGCTATCACCCATTTAACATTGGGTGCCACCTAGGATGCCACCTAGATTTTCATTTAAAATTGACTTAAGATCAAGTGTGAATGCACCATTATCATTAACTACCTTTCCATAATACATAGATAATGGCTTGGTATAAATAATCTAAAAAGATAATTGTTCAAAATGAGATTTTCAAAGTTATATTAATTATATAAATCTTAAAGAGATTTTGTGACATATTCCTTGTGAGAGTCTAAAGATTGAACATATCCCTAATGTTACTTAAAAGACTTGTGTGTATAATCATAGATTTGAACTTTGATGCCTTGATTTTTTGGTATTTTTAAGTTTGGTTTTCAAAGGCCACATGGTTTGAACAAAAGTTAGTTCAAGCCAAAAATGGTGACAACCAATTTTATGCACAAAATCTGCATGCAGCCAATGAGATGAGATGGCTTAACATGCAGGGCTCATCCTTCTTCCTAAAGAAGGAAGGGGGGAGGGAGAGGTTCCCACCACGTTCTTAGTCTGTTCCCATTGATGTTCCCCAAGTTCTCAATGTGTTCTCCAAGGGTGTTCCTAATGGTGACACACTTTTATCTCATATGGTTTGCCCAAAGTTTTTTCCTTCTCATCTACATAGGTTGGCCAAAGGGGAGGGCACTTAGTGTAGAATGTCATGTATCTAAAATTGAGTAGCTCCACCCATACTCCCTATTTGGGCTTGGAGTAGTTTTTATAGCATCCATCCTAGTGTAAAGTTGTTTCTCAATCCCCACCCATAAACATGAAAAATGAGCCACTATGAGGCAATGTTTTTTTGTCAAACAATTTTATGCATTTTTTTTAACCTTTAAAACTATGATTTCAACATATTCAAAGAATTATGGTTTTTCAAAAAAGGCCACAATTTACCAGATTTTGAAGTTTTGAAAATAAAAAAATCACCAAATTTTTACAATAGGTTTTAACAGGTAGCCAAATATATAAAAGGATTCGTAAATGTTTCTACGTTCATATCTTATTTATAGCCAAATTTGCATACATCACAAGATTGAAAAAACAAAATCTTGATATGAGGTGATATTTAAAGTCAATCACCTAGGCCAATTGTTATAGCTGGCCAATTAGAAGCAATCATGTACCATACAAACATTGCATCATATGTAAATTAGCATTTGCTAGATCAAATAGTCATATCAATTATGTACTTCTTACAATGTATGTTGTGTAGGCCACCAATAGATTCATGTTTTGGGAACCTTCAAAGTTCTACTTCATTAATTTGGTGATTGGCCTCATTAGTTTAAAGAAAATGTCATCAAATTTTAGGCACTTGTTATATTCCCATTTCCACTATTTTTTGATGAAAATGAAAGGTAATTTCATATGACCCCCTAAAATCAAGCTAATGGTAATGATGTCATCAATGGGGTTGTCATAATGTTTGGGCATCCATTAGGACACGAGGTGTTTGTTTGGACATTGACATTGCCAACATCATGTTGGAATAAGGTCACTTAGGTCAATATAGGGTCAATTAGGCCATAGCCTAAATTGGGCTCTCTAGGGTAAGGTGTAGGAGACCAAAACTCACACCATTCGATTGCCATAAGCCTCATGGTGACCAAAACAATGTTGAATCCCCATTATCTATTGATGATTAAATATATTTCAATCACTATAAATTTTGATCATTGCACAACAATTGAGATCAGACTATGGTAATGGAAAATAAATTGACATGGATTTAATGTTTTTTTAGCAAAATTTTCACTTTTTAAAACAAAAAGTTGGGAAATTTAGGAAAAAGTTGGGTTTTGAATGTAAATACAACCAAATTTCCTATATTTTTGCTAATTTTGCCAAATTTCTAGACAAAAATTGAAAAAACAAACGGTGGAAATTACCTTTCATTTTCATCAAAAAATATTGCTTCAAATAAATATTTATTGATTCCCTTCCATTATTTGATGTTTATGCGAGCATTTTGTATTTTGCCATAGACACATGGATTTTCCAACATGTCAAAAATTTGGCAAAGAAATAGTTTTGTGACATGAAATGATGGAATGTATGTTACTACTTATGCCTTTAGCATGTGCATAAGGATAATCACAATCTCAATGCAAATAAACCAAAATTTGTGAAATTTTAATCATGTTTAGTATTATTCAAATTTCAAAGATGGTTCACACATGACATCATAATTCCTTGACAAAACTTCATTTTATTAAGTCAACAAGTCCAAAACATATCACTTTTTAATAATTCATACAAACTACACCGAATTGAACATATGCACCAACTATAAACAATCAATGGATGCTTTTGGTAACATCCTTTATGTAGAATCCAATTATATCAAGGCCCCATAAACATGTGCACAATACATTAAATGGTTTTCTGTGCCTTTTGATTCACCTCATACATATCATGAATCACCTTGCCAAATGACATTCTGGTTGAATTGCTCAAGAAGTATTATACATCTTGGTTTTCACCCCATGTGACATTTGCAAGCTTGCCCACCAAATATGCTTCAGACTTTAAAGTTGTCTAATGTCATTTTCCATACACCAAAAGGAGTTCACAATTCCCAACTCGCCCTAAAAAAATTAATTTGGGGCCACCCATCAATGCATTTTCCTTGTATTATGGCATCCTGTTCTTTAACAAAAAACATATAAAAATATAATCACCTTTTGCATGTGTTCAACTTCACCCCAATCACACATGTTAATGTACACAACATATGGTTTGTTAGGCGAAAAAATGCAACATGATGTTGTCCTACAACAAGTCATTGTGTAAAATCCCATTATGGTATACTTCATTCATGATCACATTCATGCATGCCCATGCCACCCATTTTCACACAATTTCGCTTGAAGGTGACAAATCATTTTCACCCTTCCATATTAGGCCCCCTTTCCCACAACAACATTTGATTGTCCATAGCAGGTGAATATTTTTGTGTTGCAATGTCACATTTTTTGGAGGCAAGTTGTTGCATGAACCTAGAGCCTAAGCCTAGAGCTTAGAATGGGGATGGTAAAATGTTTTTTCCCTTATACACATGCAAATAAAACCCAAGAATTTAACCACAAAATGAATGTTATACAAGTAAACTTATAAATAAACACCTTACATTCATCCTCATTATGGATGAATGATTTATTTTATCATTAATTTTTTATCAATGAAATTATTTTTTCCCTAATTTTAATTAATTAAAGTTTCATGAAACACAACTTAATTTTATATGATATAACATTTGTTGAATATAATGTGAATTCCATTATAAATGTATTTGATGGCTATGGTTTTAAATGTCATTATTTTTAACATGTCTTAATTATATCACTATTATCAAGCTAACATCCATGGTTGTTGTTTGAAATTTAAAATTTGGTAATTTTTTTTTGGGCAAACTGACTTAATGTTGTTGATGACAATGGGTTTTGTTTTTTCCTCAACCCTTATAAAAGGTGCCACAACTTCCCTCAAACCTATTTATAAATGTCACACACAACAATGGGTGATTTTTTTCATTCTTCTTTGAGGGTGCTACAACTTTTGTCAAATCTAATTAATGTTGTTGACAACGATAAGTTTTGAATGCTTTAAATATCTTTAAACTACCTATTGTCATTGATGACAATGGGTTTTTGAAATAAATTAAAATTCAGTTTCAATCACCTTAGTTAGCTTCCTTCAAACAACTTATTATCATAAATGACAATGGGGTTGTTTTTAATAATTATTTATTCGCAAGGTGTCCTAATTTTTCACAAAATACATATATAATGTTGTTGACAACAATTCGGGCGAGGGGGGGGGGGGGGGGGGTTAACACTCATCCCACGACAACATATTCTTAATTGTTTAACATTAATTATCGATGAGAATTTTTTTTTAATAAATATTTTTAAATAATTTTGATTCCATCATCATTTTATTATTTTTTATAGTCACATTATCCATCATTATTAAATGACATTCAAATTTGAAATATTAATACTTGGACAACAAATGAAGATGGATATATTCTTAAAATTAATTCTTTTTATCATGGATGAATTTCATCGAATGATTTATTTATTGAATCCAATTCATAAATAAAATTCATCCATGTAAAATGACATTCACACATATGAAATCATTCATCTATGGACACATTCATCCATATAGGTGGATTAAAATCACATTAAATTTTAGCTATAAAGTTTAAGCTCCAAGCTTAAGCTTTACATTCATGCACAAACCATCTTCACATTTTTTGAAATGTGCCCACATTCCATCACAATGTTTAAGCCTCCATGGTTTATAAATGGATGACAAGGAGCTTAATGACACTTGGATGTTCATTGTTTACATGGTCAAGCCAATGAATCTACTAAATGTTGCTTGCACACATTTCATTTATCATCTATTTTGGATGTCTTACAAATTCAATGGTGTTTGGTATGTGGTCAAACTTTTCAATCCACACCTTATATACCACACCATAACCACCTTGATTGTTCAAACCCAACAATACAATTTGAGAATAAATGGTGTTTTATATCTAGCCTTGTAATTCAATTTTTGCATTGCATCAAACAATTACACTTCACTATATTTATACATTGTGAGTGCTAACAAACAAGTTACATGAATTGTAAAGTTGTCATTCATCATATATACAATGCAATTCAATTGCAATGTTGTCAAAACAACTCATTTTGAACTAGTATGCAACTCCATTATAACTCCACCCATCATGCCATGTTGACATTATTAATTGTCATCCATCCATTAAAATTTGACATTATGAAGATTTTTGGACTTAAACATTAATTTTTTTGAAATATTGATTTCCATTGTCCATTATGATTATTAATGATGGTTTGAAATTGTGACATGTGGCACAATAAAAAAATTGCGACATGGGATATTAATTATATTTTGAGTAAATATATATAAATAAATATCTATTTCAATAACTAAGTAGGTTGTACATAACCATAGGTAGGTTGGTAGTCTTAGGACTTACATACCTATGTACTTACCTAAATAGGACCTATTTATTTGCTTAAATATGTAAGTAAGTAAGAGAACACAAGATTAATTGAATTAAATAATAACCATGAAAATATTTATTTTATTTTATGTTTTTATTTTAGGCTTAGACTTTTTTAAACTCATTCCAAAATGACACTAGTATTTTAATGTGAAAACATAAAAGAACACACCTTTTTATATAATTTGTAGCATGGGATTCAAAGACAAAGCATATAGGTTAAAATTTTAAATTATTCTTTAGTTGCAAATTAAGTTGCAACTATAGAAAGATTTTCCCACATGCTTAGTGTTTATTTTTCATTATGTAAGTCATACAATTAAATTACTGATTATATGATAATTCAATCTGTGGATTAAATATTAAATAATTTCAAATAGTGATTTGAATTATTTATTTTTCTTAAAATAATGATTTGAATATTTTATCTAATTTTATAAGAAATAATTATCTAAAATTTAAAAATTGTGAGTTAAATATATGATAATTAACTATTTGGATTGATTATTTGAATTAATTAACCAATGATCTAGGTATCTAAATTAATTGGTCTAATTCAAATAATTATAATTAGTTAGTTTATGATATAATTTATTTGTTATTTATTTCAAATACCTAATTATTTGACTTCACATAATTTAATATTAGATGATTAATTATCTAAATTCATATAATTTCATCACTTAATCATCTGAATTTTTGAAAAATGCTATTAGTTATTTTAATTCATTAAATGAATTAATTATATGAATCAAACTTATTCATTATTCATAATAATTAATTGTCTATTTAATTAGTTCATAATAATTAAGTGAATTACATATAAATTAGTAATTAATAAGTAATAAATGATTGAAAATTAATTCGTTACTAAACATTAAATATTATATATGAATTTGGGTAGAAATCATCAAGTTATAAATAGGCATATCCATGTGTATATTGTTTTGAATTTTTAATATGATATACACTTTTTTTTAATATCACATATAAATTAATTATATGTATCCAAATCATTTATTAGTCAATGAGTTTATATAATTAATGATTTGATAACTAATTGATGAATTAATAATTATCTTAAATAATTGATATAATTCATTATGAAATATCCCAACTTGGATAAATATTTATTTTATTATTATTTAGTAAATGGTTTTTTAATAATGTAAAATTAATTATATGAATTACACTTATTTACTCATATTAATAGTCAATTATTTAATATAATCAATAATTCCATAATAAATAAATGTATTAAACAAAGTTAATATTTAATAATCAAATGATTGAAACAACAATTATTTATAAAACATTATATATGAATATTTATATTTATTAAGTTATAAACAGTTGCACTATAGTTATAACATAGTTGAACATTAATACTTCAATAATGGTGCATTAGTGGCCCTATTAATTATATCAATGGGAATCGTAGTTGAAACTAATTGTAAACGTATCTCATAATATGTGGTGGAAATGTGGACATGTGGCATGATCGCATGTATGCACATTGTACACTAGTTACAACATAATTGTTGCTTTTAGTGGCACATTTACAACAATTTTAAAATAATTGCCACATGCAATTACACCACAATTCCTAAAAAAGTCAAACATGGTTAACTACATATGTATGTATGATATGTACAAATCATTATATAAAAAACCCATTGAACTCACTTGCAACTATAATACAACTAACTAATTTTCTAACATGACAATTTATTTATTAATATCCCATATTTCAAGGGGATGCACAATAGTTGTATATGATTTTTTAAAAAAGTTTTAATTGTAAAGTAGTCTTGTTTTGATAGACATGATTTCTCATGCTCAATGGGAACACATTCATTATGTTTGGATTCCATAGGACACCTTGATTTCCTATTTAGGAGAGAAGATTTTGAGCCCTTTCTTCCATCCATGGTGCCAACCACACCTTTTAAAAAAGAAATTCTTACTAAATTTGGCCCACCATGTCACCTTATCCCACAATTCCACCACCTCCACAATCCAATTTGTTTTGTCTTTTACTAAATAAAAGACCTTAAACCATTGCGTTAAATTTGATTTTGCATCCTTAACTTTGCATTCAAGCCACTCCAAACACCTATAAAACTTTGTAACTTAATGTCATTCAGGAAATTGTTTAATTCCACTAAAATCATTGACTCCATGACCTATTTGTATTTGTTTAGACCAAATGTTTGTTTGTTCACAAAATTGGAATCAAGGTAAACCATCGTATGCTCCTTGAAAAAATCCAAGACAATTTTGTGGAATCGTCCTTTGGTAATCCATTTAAAGTCATCTTCCACAAGCTTTTAAGCCTTTTGAAAATGGGTTGATGAAATGCTCCCACCCCCAAACATTTTTATGCCGATCACTTTTGCATGGTTTGGTTTTAAGCTCAAATTGTCCCCTTAAATATTGACTAGATGACATCACTTTAACCTAGGATGCCAAAAATGCCTTAGAACCTTCCAAGCATCAATTGTTATGAGCAACTAGAGTTTCAAAAGGTCATAGTTTAAGTTTTTATAGATCTTTGCAAAAAAACCAACAAAACCCCCCACCTATATAAGGTTTTAACCTCTTCAAATCACCCAAAGTTCTAAGTAATGGTTGTAAATGTGCAACCAAAGACACAAAAACCAAAGGGGAAAAGAGGCAACAAAAATGAAGTCAAGATTTTTTTTTAACTTCATATAGTTTCAAGCCGCTTTGGTCACCGACAAACAATCACACTTTCATTTCATCACTAGCTCTACACAATTGATGACCAAAAATTGTCGTGGTCATCTAATGGCAACTAAATTGGTCATTGTCATTTCATGGTTACCAAATCAATCATCGCCTTCTAATGGTGACCAAATTGGTTGTTGTTTGATGGTAACTGAATTTGGAAAAGGTCAATGACTAAAATGACACCACAACCATCCAATGGCAACCAAAAGGTCATTATAATTGTTTAATGTTGATTGAAATGTCACCACAACCATCTAAATTGAAATATTCACCTTCGGTTGCCATGTAGGCTTTTCTTTTTCTTTTTTTGCACCTTTTTTTCCCCTATTTTTGAAAAAGAATAGGGGTGATTGTTTTTCAAATTTTGGAGGATGGCTTAAATATGTGAAAATCGCCCACAATAGTGTCTAAAAGTTCAAACAAGAAAAAAATGAAAAAAACAAATCATGGGTAAGGTGTAAAATCTTTTATATCAACTTGTGAAGAAATACCATTATCCTTCATTTACAAAATTATGCATTTCTATCATGGACATTAATAGTATATATAGTCACATTATGTTGAAATAGTCTTATATACGTGTCATAAACATGAAATTCTTTTAGGATGTCCACTTGCAACAAATCTTTTAACATATTGACAACATCCAAAACATATGTTCCTTCAAACGCACACAACAAATATTTTGCATTTGCACCCTTGTAATCCCAGGCTATGAACTTTTGTTCCCCCTTTGTGACCTGTTCGCTATTAACATACAAGGTCAATGGGATTTCCTTGTATAACAATTCCTTTAGTAATTAAATGATATCCACGTGATATTTTCCTTCTTTTTGGCGTTGAAACTACATGACATCTATTCCTTCATAATCCAAGGTAATGGTGGTGTTCCCAATTTTGATCTTCATTAGGTATGATGTTTAATTTGGTCAAGTCTCCTCTCATGCCTTCATCTTGATTAATTCACATGGTTGGTTGTGCCTAAAACACAAGGATAACTAAAATTGTTGTAAGGACCAAACATTTTTCTAAATGTATCATAATAATTGCCAAAAACAATTTGAACCATTATTAGTACAAAAGTCGAGTGTAGTTCATTGGCATGAATCGCCCTGGGACCTTAGAAATGAAATAAGTTCATTGCATTTTAGTTATTTCACCTTGGTTAAAGTTATTTCATTATAATATCACTTTGTAAACATCGTGTTTCAGTACTAGTTGACATAATTCACTATTATAATATACTATGGTAAATAGGTTTATTTTTATGTTGTTGTTTTAAATACCATATGTTAATTTATGATATACCCTATATTATTTTAAGTTATTTTAATTATTACAATCTATACCCTCAATTATTACCAGTTATTATAGGTTATTATAAATTATTAAACCTTAAACTATTATATGTTATTCTACCTCAAGGTATCTTAATTAGTTTATTATAAGTTTTTTTCCTTTATTTTAAAAAATAATAAAATTATGCAATTAGCCTTATGTTATTTTATTTTAAATTAATATATGTTATTTAAAATTATACTTTAACTAATTCAAGGTCATCATAATTACTCTTATTATAAGTTATTTTATCATAAATATTAAATAATTAAATAATCTAAAATAAAATATAATGACCTAAGGTAAAATAACTTATAATAACTTACAATAAAATAACTACCAATAACTTATGATAATAAAACATAAAATATCAAACAATAACTTATAATATAATAAATAACCATTAATAAAATAACCATTAACAACCACCAATAAAATAACCACTGATGGCTTACAATAGAATAGTCAACAATAGCCATTAATAAAATAACAACCAATAAAATAACCAACAATAGCTACCAAACCAATAGTCACCAATAAAATATATAAACACAAATAGTCACCAATAGAATATATAAACACCAATAGCCACCAATAAAATAACCACAAATAATCTACGGTAATATAATTTAAAATAACCAATAATAACATAAGGTGAAATAGCCTTTAATAGCAAAAAATAACCAACAATTTACCTCACATACTCGAAAATAGCCTAATAATGTTCAAATGATTTTATAGTTTCAAAAGGACAAATTTAATTACCTACATTATTATAAATAAATTAAATTAAACTCATTTCATTTGGACAAAATCAATAAGATATGAATCTTCAAAGTTTATGTTTTTATAATGTTTAAAATGAAGTATTTGATAAAGGAATGCAATGTAACACATTATCACAACAAGTGTGATGGCTTGATGGTAAGATGTTTGTTTCCACCCTAATGGTCAACGAATCAAACTTCACAAATGGTGTGTTGTAGTCACTAGTGGTAAATTGATCGAATATTCTCGTATGTAATTCCCTAAAACAAGTGCCTATTTAAGTTGATTACATGGCCTATGTACCTAGGCTAAGTTTATAACTTAACATAGGTAGTGACACATGTCAATAATTCACAAGTTAAAAATCATGAAATTATTAATTAAGAAATCATTTAAATTTAATTGATTTCCATGTTGCTTAGTTAATAAATTAGCAAGTGAAATGATTTGATAAATTTGTATTTCATTTGAAACTAGTGGACCAATTTACTATCTGTAACAACTGGTCTTTATTCACTAGGGGGTTGACTAGTTTCACCAGGTAAAAATGTCCAAATTCACTCAAAATTTAATGAAACCCAAAATGAACTAAGACACATTTTTGTGTAGTGTATCCTAATTTGTGGTTTAAGGTGAAAACATGAATAGGTGAACAATTTGGATTATCACACTTGTAATTTTTCTATATTACATACAAATGTAGAATTTAAAGCCATATTCAAAATTAACATTGTCAATTTTTTAATTATTCATGTTGTCATAAAATTAATGGGAAAAAAAATTGGATGAATTCTAAAAAGATTATTTACTCGTAATGGACTTTTAAAATGACAACATTACATTTGTCACACAAAAAATGAAAATGTGGACTCAAAAAACATGTCAAAGTAGTGTCAAAATAAAATTAAAAATTAAAACATCATTAAATGAATAATTTATTAATGAAATGCATTAAACATTTCCTAATTTAGATTTATTTTATTTTTAAAAAATGGTGTGATT
Source organism: Sphagnum contortum (assembly GCA_963920785.1). Taxonomy (NCBI): domain Eukaryota; kingdom Viridiplantae; phylum Streptophyta; class Sphagnopsida; order Sphagnales; family Sphagnaceae; genus Sphagnum; species Sphagnum contortum. Next base: position 3,054,005 of record OY987278.1, read on the forward strand.
ATTATAAATTTGTATTTTTGATAATCCATTTTCACATTAATAAATTAATTTTTTTGCATGAATTTTTTTTTATCACATGTTTAATGATATCCATAGGTTGGCTTATTAATATTTATGATTAAAAACATAGGGGACAATTATAAGATTTATGGTTTAATAATTGTTAAAATTACAAAAATAATCGCTAATGTTAGATGATGGGACTTTCAAACGCCACTTTTAAACCACCTAACCATGTTTTTGCCCTCCAACATGTATTAAAATGGGTGGGTTGGGTGGGGCATAAATGGTCATAACATGTTTAATTAACCAAACACAAATTGAAATATAGTTGAATCAAATAATGTTCATAACTTGCCCCAAAATGCACTCCCACACACCTTTAAAAGCTCTAGTAATGCAATAGTGATAGTGCAAAATCCCATGATCCATTTCCATTCATTGACATTGGGTTCCTCCATGTGAAATCCCACACCAAGCTTGGTCCAACACCATTTCAAAATGCATGGGATGAAAGAAAATTTGTGAATAACGTTGGTAAGGGTATTTGTGGAAGTCCAACTTAATTGACAATGGGCCAATGGCCAATGGCCAATGATGGGTGGTCATCATGGCTAATTATGCATGAAATTTTCCCCGTATCCAAAATATCATCTAAAAATTATGTGAATAACTTGGGAATAAGGTGATATGTTTGTTGGATTAAATCTGATGGTGTTAAGTTAGTCCAAAGCCATTACAAGCAATGAACATGTGAACCAATTGAAATAACATCCATTTGCATAGGCTCTTTGATCTAACCTTGAATCTATGACCATGATACGAGTATTAATAGTCAAAAATCCCCCAATGGAAAGACATTTTCCAACAAATATGTACATGGGTGCACCTACATCCTTTGTATTTGACCCTAGAAGGCATTATGTCCTTTGCAACCATGAAATCAATGATTAGATGTTCTAAATGAGTACATAATTGACTATATTAGTCATAGGATATTACATCAAATCCTATGTGGAAAAAGTTGTCATAGATTAATGGTGGATTTGACTAGTAGATGATGATGTGGTAATAGGAAGGATGACATCATTTTTTCATTGCAAGTTTTCATCCATATGGCATCCATGATTGATGACAAAATGATGTGTCAACATTACATAAACAATGTGGCCATACAATTATTTATAATGGTTCAAAACTAACTATCAATAATTTAATATGAGTATAAATGGACATAATGTCTTACAACATGTAGAAAAATAATTGTATTTATACATATAGGAAATATACAAAAATTTATTATATTTTTCCTTAAATGTATTTGATACATATTCTATTTTAATATTCAATGTGATTATATTGAATATTATGCATTTAAATAAATATATTATTACAAAATTATATTATATGTGTAAAAATGAATATAATTTACAATTCCAGAAATTTAGTTAGTATTAGTACTTTCATTCAATTTTAATATTAAAATAGAATTTATACCTCATATTTCACATGAATAATATGTAAAATTCTATATATATAATTGATTTATGATCCATTTATATATTCTTTATGTGGATAAATTATATGAACTCATACATCTAAATTAAATTTATTAATCAAATTATATCGGAAGCAAATTTGTGTAATAAAAATGTTAAATAAAATGAAGGTTTAAGATATGAAATATATATTTTATTTATTCATGTACTAACCATAAAGGTTTTTCCATTTACAAATGATGTGTTTGAATTAAATTGTTCGAATGAATGGTCGTTGAAATGTTATTCAATAACAAAATTCAAATAATTTTCTTTTGAACTAAATTTGCATTAAAAAAATAAATTATATAATTGTGTACATTATTTTTTAAAAATATGAATAAATTTTCAAATTTTCATTTGGACAAATTATCAATAAGATATGAATTATCAAATTTGAAGTTTTGTGTAATATTTAAATGAAGTATGGTTTATATAAAATAAACATTAAATTATTTACACAACAACTAGGGTGGCTTAATGGTATAGGAGTTGAATTCCATCCTTGGAGTGCAAAAATCACACTTCATAAATGACATTTGTTGTGATCAACATTGAAATATTGACCAAATATTCCATACCTACCTAAACTACCTAAGTTAGGTGGTGACATGTGTCAACCATTGATAGGACGAAAAATAATGAAACTAAAAATAATTGAAATATAAATATATATTATTTTTATGTTATTTTTTTTATATATAATAATAATAAATATTATAATTAAAAAAAAATTGGGTCCAGTTTGTAATAATAAAAACTGACTAAACAATTCCTAAACTATCACTAATGACTTTACATATGTATTTAGGAACCAAAAACCATGTTAAATAGTGATGAAAACTATGATTTTTGTAACATATGTTTTAGTTTTACATTTTAAAGTTGTGTTCATCATTCCAAGTTGTGTTAAATGACTAATATGAATGTTGAGGATTTTGAATTAAAATTTCATTAAATTTAATTTTGGCTTTTGGCTTTAGTAAAAGATGTTTGAACTTGAATAGTAGTTGCATTAAATGTGATTAATTTTGCAAAGGATTAGATAAAGGACTATTTTAATAAAATAATTTTAATGGTAAGAATAAAAAAGGATAATAACCTACTACCCACATTCAAAAAGCACTCACAATTAAAAAGTTATGGAATTTTAACATTTTAAAAATTCAAAGTATTTTGAAAAAATTCCAAATTTTCAAAAAACAATTACCACATGTAAATGGCATGTAATGTGCATGACATATAAAACAAAGTTGTAGTTTATGATACAAGAAACAAAAACCTAAAATATTTTAACATATTTTTGTATGATTCAAAAGTATGGTAAACTTTCATGATGAAATACAAAATTTGGCAAAATCTACACACTTTGAAAAATTCATATTTATTCAAAACTGATTAACACAAAACATGTGATCTATTGGGGCAATTATATGTATTTTTAATAACAAGTTGCAAAAGATATCATTCAAAAAAAAGTTGATACAAACAAATGAAAAGATTTAAAAAGATTCATAGTCCTTTTGTAAAGTAATCATGTTGGTTCCCATCTACATACTTGCACCCACCCCCCAATAAATTTAACTCCGATAAAAAAGTTATTTGGCCTTTTTTTGTCTACAAACTAGTCAATAGTACATTGTTTTCCCCCTAAAATACAAGTTAATTCCCAAGGGATATAAAATTGCACCCCCAACCAACACATCATATCATGACATTCTCACCATGACATGCATTCACATAGTCATGTAAATTGCTAAATTGTTGGGATTGACCAAAATTGCAACATTTTTTTTTCAACCTTCAAGTTGTTTTGGAACTGTTTATGGATGTCATAATTTGGTATGGACATGGTTCAAAGTCAACATCCATCAACCTAAGACCTTTAGAAAATACCTTGCCCAACATCATCAATTAACATTGAAATCCAAAAGAACACCTAAGGGTCAATATTGTCATTATTACCTATGAATTAAATAACCCCATTGTTCATCACTACAACACTAGGAATGATGCTAGCTTGATCAACGATTAGATGTGTTGGAAGATCTTGAAGCTTGGCCATATTTACATGCTAAGACATATACTACCAAAAATAGCAAAACCTACCTTAGTAACATTAGGGAAAGATGTTGTCAACATTGACTCTTCGGCCAACTTAGCCACCATCCTTGGCGATTTCCCTTCCTCACATAATGTGGTTGTGAAATGACATCCTACCTCTAGCTGCATACAAGAAATAACCAAACTTCTCACCAAAAATAGAGGTGTTTGGCACACCTTTACAATGACCTCCAACAAACTATTTGGTGTCTTGGTTCCAATATTAAAACTAAACCTATTCTTTGACCTTGTTGAAATGGTGCCTAAGGTTGATGCCCCCCAAAAGGTTAGTTATTGTGTATTTAATTCAAAAGATTGGGGAAAATGCATTTGGTTTTGTGCATCAACACCCTATGGTTTCTACACCCTTGCATTTGATCTTGTCGTTAGTGTTGCCATGACCAAAAACATATCGCATGAAATGAAAGGCCTATTTTGGCTTCCATTGTTTTCCACCCCTAATCTTTTATCAATTGTAATGAATGTTGCTAAGGATCCCACCAACCCCATTCCACAAAAATATAGGGTGGAAACACATTAAGGGTGAGTCAATTTTCACCAAAGAAGGTGATGTATAATGAATATCATAGTACATAACAAACTAAAATCTTGATGGCATCCTTTGGCAATCCTAAACACAAGCAAGGAACTCAAAGTGAACTTTGAGTCAAAATTGATCTTGATCCAATGGTTGAATGAATTTTTTTTGATAAAATTAATGTACATAAAATGTAAAACTTACAATTTTTCAACAGCCATAAAGCTTCATGTTTTTTTAATAATTTATTTATTTAAAAAATTATAATAAATTTAATTTAATAATATAAAATTTAAATTTTAATCTATTTATTTATTTATTAGTAAAAAAAGAGATTTTTTTATAATGAAATTGAATCTAGAAAACTCAAATTTGTAAATGGTCCTAGATTTAATTGATGTATATCAATATCATACACCATAATTTTTTTAAATCACCAAAAAATTCCACACACAATCTTAGTTTTTAAGTATGTATGCAATTTTTCAAAGTATGTGACAAGTATTATTTTGTCACAAATATATTTTGGTATGTTCAAGTTTTTTTTTTTTTTTGGATTGTAAAAATTATTTATTAGATAAAGTTTTAAACTAATCAAATATATTTAAAACAAGCAAAAATAATCCATATGTTACCCAAAAAATTATATTGTGACTACAATTTCTAAAGGGCCTTTGTGTGCTATCACTTTATATGGGATTTGCATTCAAGTTGGAAAACATACTATTTTTGGAATCCTTGAATTAGCTTGATGATGATGCACCTTTTTGTGTCACCATACTCATGATAAGTGCATCCAAATGTGCAAACCATGTTTGGAGGAGTTAACCTATCCTTGGTTTGCTTTTGGAGTTGAATCCTTGATGAAAACATTTTTTTCCTTCAGTGTGTTTGGCCTTGTTGTGCCCTTGCTTGGTGTTAATGGATTTGGATTGACCCAATTGCACGTCTAGGTGGAACTAAATACAATGGCCCTCATCATGACCGTTTTTAACACAATGATCACAATGCCCAGAAAATTAATTTGCCTTTGGTTCTTTTATGGTACTATTTCTTAAGGTAATCCCCCTTGCAAATCTAGCATGTCACTTGTTATCATGAATAGGATAGTTTCACGGAAGACATTTGGGTTTCCTTTAAAGGCCCCTTGAACTTTTGGGCAATTCCCTACGCTAATGGATTACATTGTGATGATCCTAATTATGATGAACTAGCTGAAGAATTCCAAAGTGTGTCCTTGTTGAATCCAATAGTCACAACCTTCTCCTTGACCATGTTGAGCTCAATGTGTTTTGAAACTTGTAACACATTTTCCAAAGTTATTTCCACCAAATGGTTCAACATGATGTCTTAAACACATCATGTTAGTTATTTCTATAATTTCCCATAGCAAAACTAAACAACTTGTGCCTCTATGATTCCTTAGGTCATATTGATCAATTGTTGCACTTGGGCATACACCTCACACAAATTCTCATGTGGTTTGTGTTAAAACTTATACAAAATGTGTAGTTTTAAAATTTAAACCCCATGGTAATTCCATCACAACTTACATAAAAATTCCATAATAGGGTTGAATGTTGGCAAAAGACATTGTTTACGAATGTAAAGATTGGCACCACCATTCGCAGGGGTTGCACTAATACCATCACTTCCACTTCTATTAACCAAACTATTACTATAAGTTATCATGGGACCACTTAAGTCCATAATGCTTGTGGTAATAGAAACATAATTGGGCGACTAATATAATCACCATTCTTTAATCTTTGTTGTCAATGAACACCATCAAGGCTCCTTGGTATTTCCATATAAATCCTCCATGTCCCACAATAATGGTGCAGCAACTAAACATGCAGGTGAATTTGTTTTTATGTTCAAAAAATCCCTCCCATATGACGACAAAGGTGGTGTGGGTGGTCTAAATGACACCCCTCACCTCATGAACACTAGTGACCATTAATGTTGATAACCATGTTCCATGTCCTTAAATCTTGTGCCCTCTTTGTGGAACCTTAACCCTAAACATGGGTATACCAACTCGAACCCTAAAGGGAAGCTGGCACATGTAAAGGTTCCAAATTTTGAAATTATGAATCATTTGCAATCACCTTGAAAACAATATTCCACGTGGCCAAACGAACACAGAGTTCACAATGAACATGGAAATTATCATTTATCAATTATCAACTTGATTTCACTGCCACAAACAAACAATGTGATAACTATATTGTTAAATTTAAAATATCCATAACAACATCAACCCTTTATAAACTACAATGTACACTCATTTAAAATCTTAATCACCGTGTCTAAACAACTTAAGAGTCAAATAAGATTTTCACAATAGTCAAAATTGGTGGGTAATTTTGTCCCATGTTTGGCCATCACCCACACCAATTACAACCCCAAGGTTCATTGTGGCAATCCACACATGTGAGACACCTCATAGCCTTTCACCTTGGCTTTCCCATTGTGGAGTATATGTGTAGGTTTTTGAGATGTCAACCCAAGAACATGTGTTTACTCTAGGGTGTCGACCAATGGCACACAATTCAACCAACCCCCTTATTCCTTGAAAATAAACGATAGCCCAACCAACACAATGATAAGAAACATGCACAATGCAACAATACAAATGGGTGCGAACTTTTCATATGACAAGATGTTCATTTTTGTAATTCCCATTCATAAATTATAGTAAAAATTCAAAATCCTCCTTATCCACTATTGGCACGACATTATGCCACTTGTAGTTCACATGAACAAATGTTTATTAACAAAAGTGAGAACTTCAGACCTTCTACCACTAAAAATCTAAACCCACTAAAACGCCACTAACTACACTAAGTGGTGACCCGAGGTTGTCACCACTAGAGGATGAAAAAAATAGTTAACTTAGAGGTTGTCACAACCCGAGGATGAAAAAAAATAGTTAACTTAGAGGTTGTCACAACCCGAGGATGAAAAAAAATAGTTAATTTAGAGGTTGTCACAACCCAAGGATGAAAAAAAATAGTTAACTTAAAGGTTGTCACAACCCGAGGATGAAAAAAAAATAGTGAACTATTGTAGTGGAAGAAGTCTGAAGAATTTCTACTGGCAACCCTTGCATACCTTCTACCAGTAAAAATTTTTAGCACTAAAACGCCACTAACTACACTAAATGGTGACCCAAGGTTGTCACCACTAGAGGATGAAAAAAAAAAGTTAACTTAGAGGTTGTCACAACTCGAGGATGAAAAAAAATAGTTAATTTAGAGGTTGTCACAGCCCGAGGATGAAAAAAAATAGTTAACTTAGAGGTTGTCACAACTTGAATATGAAAAAAAATAGTTAATTTAGAGGTTGTCACAACCCGAGGATGAAAAAAAATAGTTAACTTAGAGGTTGTCACAACCCAAATATGAAAAAAAATAGTTAAAGTAGTTAATTTTGTAGCGGTAGAAGGTCTGTCAAACTTCCAAAAAATTGGTTGCAAATTGTCCCCACACATGCTACTTTTTACACATCAAATTTCTTTTTAAACTTTTGTCTCCAAATAGGCTAAATTTTTCACATGCACAAATATCTTCTTGAAAAAATTCATGGCATAAACAATATTGCAATTCAATTCCATATCATTTTTTGAAGAAAATCCCAATTAACTCCAAAATTAAATTTGAAAATCATTTTATTATTTAAGAAATCTATGTCTAATCATTGGGCTTGAATTGTCCTCAAAATAAAAATAAATAAACCTTGTTTGGTCACTAATCTTTGTTGACCCTTAGTTGAATGGAAAATTGATGGATGAAATTTTTTTAACATCCAAATTATGGGATGAAAATGGTGTCCTTGTGGATGAAAATTAAAGTTTTTACAAAAATAAAAAGCTTGCACATAATAGGTTCAAATTGGTATTGAACGTGTCCTTTCTTGAACATCATTTGGGATTTTTGAAAAAAAAGAAAAAAAAAAGAAGTTCATATTGGACCTTTTTTTATTCCTTATTCTAAACATGCCTTTGAAACTTTTATACTTGTGAAATGTGCTAAACTTGGCAAGCTTCACCTAGGTTTAAATGAGTTTACAAACATTTCCACATCAATGGTGATTTGTGCCACTACCAAACCCACCCCAGTTCACCTCCCCCTCCTACGACCCCTCCTCCTTCCCTGCTTCTATAGTTGCACGTCCAATTACTACTACACCCCAATGAAGAAAAAGATGATCATGACAAGAGGAGGAAGGTCATTCCCTACTGCTTATTGTTGTTGCCAATATATTCATTGAAAACTTGAAGCTTAGGTGATGGCAGTGGCAAGTCTTGATATTGCCACCTTTATTGTTATGTTCCATGAACATTAACACCAAGATGCTATGAGAGAGAAAGGAAGAGAAGGAGGAAAGATAAAAATAGTAAAAAAGAAAAGAAAAGAAGGGGGTCCTTTGTGGCACTACCTTCTTTTTGTTGTGTGTGTGTGTGTATAAATATAGTTTTCCAACTTTGAAGTACTTAAACCTTATTTGGGTTCAATTCCCAAAAGAGTTTTTGAACCCAAAAAAAATCAAAAAATGGCAAAATCATTTGAATAGACCAAGAACACCCACCTTGCCCCCCCTTCCCCCAATTGTAACATGTACTAATTGCAACATTAGAACAAACACAAATAACAAACAATGAATTTTACAAAAACCCCAACAAAACAACACGACAACTTGTCATACCAAACTCTTGTGCAAAACACAAATCAACTTAGTGCTTAAACAAAAAATTAGCTTCATCACAACGCTAAACTAGAGTAGACTTTTTGTGATTCAAAACATGAGTTTACTTGCAAACATGAAACAAAACATAGGAATCCAAGCTCTAGAAACAAACAAAAAAAAACACAAAACTTCACAAACAGAAATTTCAAAATGCAAAACTACATAAACATGCCCAAAAATGTGAAAAACACACAAGAATGATCATGGAATCTTTTTGATGATTTGAGACCATAGCTTTTGGGGTTTTATACCCAAAAATCACAAAATATCTTGAACTTGTTCACAATTAATTTTATAATTAATATGGTTTAGCTTAATTAATTTGAATTAATTACAACTTAAGAATTTGGCTAACCAAAATCTCCTAACAATCTTCACAAAATTTCATTTCAACATTCAAAGCATTAATTTAATGACGAAACCAACAATATTAGGGTAAGGTATATCATTATGCATTCAATTTTCAAAAACCATATTTTCAAGTGCTACTTTGTAATGACCAATAGATAATCCACAACATGAATAACCAACCCTATGTACTTTTTTTTTTGAGGATCCACATAATTTATCTAGAGAGGCATGTAATTCTAGATTGATTTCAAGAATGTGAAACAAAACATATACCCATGGGAAAGAAAAACCAACATTTTTACACATTTGTTAAATATATTAAAAAACACTTTAAAAACATTAATGAAATTCCCAACCTATTGGCATGTGCCTCAAAGCTATGGACACATTAGAACATTTTGACCCATATCCTTTAAATTATTTGGGCCACCATAAGTGTTTAGCACATTCAATATAGAACGTTGATTATTTTCTCATCCTTGAACACAAACATGAAAATTTGGAATTAATAAAAATGTGGGAAGCTATTTAAATGATACCACATGAGCCAATTGCATGGGTAGTTAATTAAAATCAATTATTTTCTAATGGCCCTTTTGAAAATCACCTTATGGATTATTTTTTCCCTCATAAATGAAAAGGAATATTTTGTCAACAATAGCTTATTTTAAAAGAAAAAATCACCAACAAAAGAGAAAACTTTAAAAAAAAACTTGAAACATTTGGACCAATGTTGGGTAGTTCTTGTGAAATTTCAGAAAGAATTGTTAGGTTGGGTTCAAGATTAGAATTTTTTTTTGGTGAAATGGAAATTTTGCTAATTCTAGGTATAGGAAATTTTCAAAAATTAAAACTCATTGTATCTAGGGCCAATTCATTTTTAAAACCCATAGTTATGGGTCCACAATATGTTGAAGCTTTATTAAAAAAACCTTTAGTTTTAAATAGACCTTTAATTTCCCAAGTTTAGATTGGGGTTAATTTCAACCTATTTTTGGGGATGGTTTGATTTTATGCACATTTACAAGTTGAAATTGAATTTCACATTATTTAAAGGTTGTATTTTATCCAAAACATAATGTATAAGCCATTTTATTCCTTGTGAATGTATTCTTAACAAACACAAATTTAGGTGTTTTCCCTTTGTGTTGGCATGCATAGAAAAGACTCAAGCAAAAATATATAATGTTGGAGAGATATAATGTTATGTAAAATAGAAAGAAATAGAACTAACATTTTTTTTAAAAATTGTGTAGGTTTTGTTCAAAATGTCTATATTTTGGTGCATTCAAAACCTAAACCCTGAACACACCAAAGTTACAAAATTCATTGTAAAGAGACGTTTCAAGTTCACCAATTTTTTTTTTTTAATGTGTGGGTATATCAACAATAACATGGCTCACATCATGACCAATCATTACCATATTTCACCAACCATTAACAATATTCTCCACCTCCCTTGAAATATAAGTAAAGTTACCCATGCATTAGTGGCGTATCTTCGTTGTTGTGTGTATATACAACCCATTGACTCACATCCAACTTTTGAAATACAAACACAACAATAAGATATTGCATCCATTGCTTGAGAAGTTATCTTCAATGTCGTGCATGAGCAATTTCACATGTTTCCTTCAATTGTGTGTTCACGTGTTGCATTAGTCATTTCCAAGGATGAGGTCTATATTTTAGTCGACATCATCATTGTAGATCCCATTCGTGCCAACCTTTTTACTTCAACAAATTCAAGGTATTGCAAATTAAAAAAAGGATTACAAAAGCTAACAACAATAAGGAAATCAATTCATACCCTTCAATAAAATTTTTTTTTGGGTTGTTTACACAAGCAAGTTAGTAATTTTTTATAAAATTAAAGTCTCAAAAATTTCACCCCTGTTGATCCTAACCACCTTTGATTAAAGGGTTTCAATTGCACCGAGATAAAAGCACCTAAGACCATTAGAATAAACATTTTGAGTAAATTAGACTTTTATTTTTCTCCTACACTCATTTTTTTGCTTAAATATAAAGTGATTTGATACACAACTCAAGTTTAAACTGATTTTTTTTTTAAAAGAACAATTAATTATAGATTTGTGAAAAATTGTTGCAAGGGCTTCTTGAATTGTGAGGAAGCTCTTATGGGAATAGTGGTTGTAGCACCTCAATGCAAGACTTTTAGTATGGACAAAAAAAGCAACCTAATACCCCCAAAAAAAAGGCAATTTAATATGGTCAAATGAGAATCCTAATTTAGAGGCACATGCACAATTTGCATTTACACAATTTTGAGAATCCTAAAGAAAGCTTTTTAATATGGGTGATACAAGGATCATAAATACTACTAAGTTCATTCCACCTATTGTGTGGGTTTTGAAAGGATCTTTAAATTGGCTTTTATTGCAATCACGCATTCCCATAAAAAAATGATTAGTTATACAGGTCCCTATTAGTTTGGCAATAAAGCTGAGCACGTTTATATCATTTTGTGTAGAAGAAAGGACCTTAACATTATATGTGCATATACTTGTTATTGCAGAGGCAGTAGTACTTTTGTACTACTACTGCCTGCTTTCTTTTTCCCCTCACAGCCTTTTTGCCCATCCTAGACATGTCTGGTGGTGCCCAAACACATCTTTTGATACCACTTCGTAGGCCTACCCATTATGCACGTTTAAAAGAAAGTACTTGCCTGCAAAAAAAAAACAACAACTTAGATGCACATATAATGTTGGGAAAGAGAGACCACCCACCCACCCACCCACCCACCCACCTTTGAAGAAGACCTATAAAAGCTCTTCTAGCAAAAGTGAAGAGCACAAAGGTGCTCAAGGACAACATTGATTTGAACATGGGTTGGTTATTTGGGTAGAGCTATTTAACATGTGAATGAATTAGTGTTCCAATAATAATAATGTGTTTCATATGGTCTCCTTTTTGTTCCCACCAAGTTCCCAATTGTTATTTGTTGTGTTTTCCTCATGTGTTTCCAATGGTAGCACACATTATCCCCCCCCTTTTTTGTTTGGGGCCCAAACTTCAAAGTCCTCCTCTTGTAAACCACATAGGTAGCCCAAAGAAGAAGAAGGCCATAATAGGTGGTGGACATAAGTGGGCCATGTGAACACGGTCTTAATTACACCCAGAGTTCATGCCCCTATCATTTGGTTTTGGGCGGTCAAGGGGGGGGGGGGGGGGGGGGGATTTGTTGGTTTTGGGTCTGTTCCCAATGTGTTCCCAAAGATGTTCCCAATAGGACTTCATTTTTTTCTTCCCCATATTGTTTGGCCATCATGGTTCAACTTCCAAGTATATAACTTGTAAAGAAGGGAAACTCAAGGGGAGGATGAGCTTGAGGGAGCACCATGGCTTAAGGGAAGTGTGACAAAGCTTGCTTCTGTTTTGGGGAAGGGAAGCACATTTAGGCTTCTATGTTGGGTGAATATGCCATGCACCAATCAAATAGCTCCTTTTACAAAAATAATAATAATGGGTGCACCCTCTCTCTAATTAGTAGAAACATGATTTAGTATTAACATGTATGAATTTGCATGCATCCAATCAGAGCTGAACATGCACCTGGGAGGGCTCATTTAAATTTTTTTCCTTTGGCAATGGGTCGGGGAATATGTAGTATATTGTGACTCATAGTGGGGGACACTAATAGTTCAAATTTTTTTTTCTTTTGTAATGGGCATCTTTGATCAGCCCATCGCAATAAATTAAATATAAATAAATAAATAAATAAATCAAGCTTTGGACCGTCCCAAAAATTAAAATAGACATGTTGTAATCTCCTCCTCGGGGTCGGTTATATAAGTTACAAGAGTGAAACTTATGACAAAGGAAAATGGGATAACGATGGGGAACATGTTGGAGAACCCGTTAAGAACTTGATGGAAACCAAATGATAACTTCATGGGAACACATTGGGAACAACAAAAATCCAACACCGCCACCCTTCCCCCACTATTACAAAACCATGTTTTTTATGGCCCTAGCTAGTATCACAATTAGTATGACCTATGTGACTAAATATCTTGTCCAAATTGGCAGAACAAGATACTTTTTGTCCATTTTGCTCCCCCCCCCCCCCCCATGAAAAGTAATAGTGTCTGATTTGACTATATCCATTTTCCATTCCAGTCAAATCAGACACTCCACCTACACATGGACAACTTGATGCCTGCATGGAGTATGGATGTCTAGTAATGTGGCTCATTCTAATCACATCAAATCTAATGTGGCACTCAAAACTAGTCATAAGTGTCAGATTGATGTTGTTGGGAAGGCTAATTTAATGCCAGGTATGTAATTATTTTTCTTAATTTCCTATGCACTGGGAAAAGAAATTTAATAAATCATTGAACTATTTTTCATCTCCAATTTTGGTAATAGAAGTAACCAAAGTGAGGATTAAGTTCACCATCTGTTTTGGATTCCTAGTTTGTCCTTGAAGTGCTAATGGCACAAGTAATCAAAGTTGACTTAGTTCAATTGCAAACTTCATGTGTGAAGAAAAGGGATGAGTAGTGACAACCACTCCAACAAAATAAATTCCACCTATGAATACACTTGTGCGTCCATGTCATAGAAACATAACATGCTAGTCTTTAAACAAAATTACATCTTATATACTCAGCCAACATAATTTCACAACTAATTTACACATAGAACAAAATCCACAAATTCTCGGATGGATTTGTATATGCAAATATTACTACACATAGACATAAAATAGCACTCATAACATGGTTGAGTTTAGGTTTTAGGGTTAACATACCATGGTTGGGCTGAAACCTTATATTAATCAATAGTATGAAACATGTTTGACACAAGCAATTCATTGCACAATTCCATGGTCACTCTTAGAATCCCTGGATCCACCTACATACTCATCTAAACTATCTAGATCATTTTCTTCTCCTCCACTAGCTACATTAGCAACCAAATCAATTGATGTGAGGATAACACTTCCTTAAACATTGGCAATGTCAATTGCATCTGGAATAGAAATTGGTGGTTGTAATGTAGTGTAGGTATCATACCTCTCAACTCTAAACATATCTAAGTTTATAAGGTCATTCTCAACACCTCCAATGATTTGCCTCCCATGGGGATCTTTACATAAAATTATCTTTCACCCTTTTTTTTTGGACTAGTTAAATAGAAAATTTGTTCAACATGACAAGTGTAAACCCAAACTCATCTTTCTTTATTGTTGCGCTATTACCAAAATAATTTGCTTTCATCATTAGTTCAAAAGTAGGGTGCAGTTCATCAACTTAAATCATTGTGGGACCTTCAAGTAAAATGAATTCACATTATCCTAGTCATTTCACATTGTTTAAAGTTATGTCACTAGAAGATCATAATATAATCATAGTGTTTCATTACCAGTTGAAATAATTCAGCTTTAATTTAAGCAATTCATTATAGTAAATAAGTTTTTATGTTGTTTTAAATAATATCTTTCGCTATACACTAAGTTGTTCTTGGTTTTTTTTGTTATTTCGCCCTAGGTTTTTTTAGGTTATTATAGGTTATTTCACCACCCTAGGTTATTTTAGGCTATTGTACTTCAAGGTATTTTATCTTATTCCACCTTAAGTATTTAAGTAATTTTATTCTAGGCTAATTTCAACTATTAAGGTTCTATTTAATTATTCTAAATTATTTCACCTTAGATTACTCTAAATTGTTTTATCTTAGAAGATTCTTGGCCATTCTAAACTATTTTCAACTATTATAGGTTGTTTCATCCCAGGTTATTTTAATTTATTTAACCCTAGGTTATTATTGATTATTATAGGTTATTTTAATTTATTTAACCCTAGGTTATTATTGATTATTATAGGTTATTTTACTTTAAGCTATTTTAAGTTATGCCTTATGTTATTATATATTATACCTTAGACCATTTTAGGTTATTATAAATTATTCTACCCTAGGTTGTATCCTAGCCTAGGGTTACATAACTCACCACCAACTCATTGGTGAAAGGTCAAAAACACATGTTGGTCTTAATGGAAGAATTGTTGGCTTTTATGAAACAATTATCAACTAGCATGCATGTCCTTGCTTTTGATTCAAAGGCAAGTTAAGAAGGACACAACCAACATTCCACCAACACAAGTTGAAAAGAATATGGCATTGGTAAGTTTCTAATTTGATTTTGATTACACATATAACTTAGGTGACATGTTTGTTATTGTTATTTTATCACATACATGAAGTTACGAACTATTTTTGTGGTGGATGTTTAATAATGTGGGCAAGATGGATAGGGTTTCCCTCTAATTGAAACCATCCACATAATTTTTCCACACATAATTGATTTCATAATTACCAAGGAGTTACAATGCCATGAGTCTATTAGTTAATTGAAATTTTGGAGACGATCATGTGAAGCAAAACAAGAGGCATAACACATGATCATTTACACATGGAAAACAAGATTAGGGGGTTGATGGTAAGGTGTCCATTGGTCTTTTGAAGTAGGCTTGAGGTGTTTTAAAAAAATCAATTGGCAGTAAAATTGCCCTTAAAAAGGTGACTTGGATCAATTAATGTGGGGCCATGCCCCCCAACTAGATAAGACCTCCATTATGGGCTTGTATTATATTTTCTAATCTTAAATGTAATTGGATTATTATGCACAAATAACATCTTCTTTCACAACAAAAATGGGGGCCAGCTTCTATGTTGGTACATGGGAATAAGATGATTAGCCCACAACCAAACTACTATCAATTTCTATCCTTGTGTGCTTCATAGTTTCACATTAGCATTTGGTCATCAATGACATTGTTCAAGTTGACTCCTATGATGGAGTTATTATTAGGAGAAGGATCAAATATTAAGCCTATGTTTGTGTTGGGTGGTGAAAGATGTGAGCAAACTTGAATTTGCCATCCAATGAATCAAAGTAGGGCATTTAGTGTTGAAGAACATGCATGGACAGGGTGTTTGAGGCTGAATAAACCATGGATTCATGCAAATGTCTTGCCATAATACTCTACTCGTAGATGATTGCCCATCTTGAGGATTCCTCATGGTGTAAACCTCTTTGGAAAGAGGTTTAGGATTCCTCATTCCAACTTGAGGTTTCATCATGATGTAATTAAATTGTTGTGAGTCTTCAAAACAACTGAAATGTGGATGTTAAAAGACTAAAAAGAAAATAATAATAATAATAATAAATTGTCCATTGCATGTACATATTGTTCATTGACATTTTTTTCTAGCATAGTTCATGAAATATTCCCAAGCCTTCTTTGATTCATCTTCAACAACTTTTGAAATTATTGCAAATGATTTAAATTGGTGGGAGTTTCAAGGAAAAATGGTGGATTTTCACTTGGGCACTTGTTTTTTGCAATAACCAAAATTTTAGACATTACATGTTCATTAAACATGTAGAATTAAAGAAAAATAAAACTCCATTAAATGGAGTCCATTTGCTCAATTACATCAAAGATTAGGGCACCAATAATGTAAAAATAGTGTTAAGTTAAGTAATGGGCATCTTTCGTAGCTTTGATTTTCTTCATTTGAGGCAAAATTATGTTTACATTTGGCAAATTGCTCAATTTAAAACATCCCCACCAATGCATTATAAAATAATGTTTCTAATGTAGAATAATAAAAACTTGATGATTTGGTTATAAAAAATGGTTTTGGGGTGAAAACATAGTCAAAGGAGCTAGGGGCACCAAAGTAAAAGTCCTTTTCCAAGGACTGCACATGACACATGTCATTTTTGTGTTGGTTTATAATTTTATAATTTGTATTTCAGGTACCCCTTTAACATTGCATTTTTAATATAAATACATTTAGATTATAAATTGATTTTTTATCATGTATATTATACATTCATGCCCTTTATCACATAAACATGAAGTTTTGTTAGATGCACATTTTCAAAATTCATAATTTTCAAAGTCAATTTAAGCACTTTTGGGCCAAATGTGTTGAAATAAATTATATATAAAAAATTCATCAATTCAAGTACTTTTGCCCTTCTAATCATCAATGTTAAAATCCTTTCCAATTTTCAAAAAGAATGGTGCACATTTGGTAGAAGAAAAAACATTGACAAAAACAAGGATTATCCATTTTCGAGGTTTGAATGCTTTGAACATGCAAAAACATTTTTGATTTGTGTCAAACTTTGAGCAAGAAAAATTTGCAATTAATGAAAAATATTCCAAAAAAATTGTGACATTCTAAACTATTATGTTTCACTTGTGATCTTTCAAACATACAAAAATGCAATTTTACGGAATGTCCACTCACCTGGGTTGTTCCTTTGATTGGGTTTTTACCCTTTGGGACAACATATTTGCACATGATGCAATGGCTATCAAAAGTTACTTCACAATAAATTGTAAAGTGGATAATTAACAAGTGTGTTTGATTGGTTCCCATGACATAATCTCCTAATGTTGATGATTAGCTAGAGTGTCTAATGGTCTCCCACATTAAAGTTTATGAGTGAAGCTTGACATTTGTAAATGAATAATAATGGATGTGAAAAATATTAATGCAAGTTTAGATACCTAATATGAGTGGACATATGTTCTTAGAACACATCCACCAACATTATTAAAATGAATTGTTTACTATATTTTGGGTAAAACATAGTCATCAAATAATGTGGAATAGTTCAAGCTTGCAAATTCAATTAGAATACAATGCCTTCAAAGAAAGTTAGTAAAATGAACTTGTTGGTTTTTATTGGATAGCCATAATGATTAAAGTAGGTCCATCCACACCCCCAATTTAGGTCTATAACAATGGTTATTACATCCAACATAATTGTTAATTGTTTATTTAACCTCATTAAAAACCATGAAAAATTGGATAGTATAAGATGAGAGGCTATTTAAATGTCACCACTTGGGCCAATCATTATAGTTAACCAATTAGAAGTAGTTTTTTTAAAAATAAAATACAAAACCTTTCTGTGGACCATTGTATTCTATGTAAATTTACAAGTTCAAACTAAATAAGAGGCTAGGGTGAACCGCGTTGGTACCTTCACCTTTTTGAGTGAAGTCACTTAATGACCTTATTGAGCCCAAAAAATGTTGGATTGTGGGTTGGTATCTTCACCTTTTTTTAGTGAGGCCTCTTAGTGACCATATTAAGCCCCAAAATTGTTAGTTTTGAACTCAAAGGCCTTGATTTAATGTAACCATAATATATTTGTAATATTTAAAAATAGTTTAAATGGACTTTGGGATTTTTACCATGCTACCAATGTGGATGTTGGTTGAACCAAGGCATCTAGTTATCTAGATTTAATCTTGACCTCAATATATAGTAACATGGCATTTTCTTTTTCTCTTTTTAAAAAGAAGAACATGTATTTTAAATTTTCAGCAAACTAATTGTCAAGGTAGTTATACATTCAATAAAATTTTCCCCCTTTGGCTGTTATCAATGAAGTAGATTTCAAATCTGGAAAATTTACAAGTATGTATAAATGACATGCATATCCAAATTTCAAAATTTGGTTGTTTATGCAAATTACACATTATCCTACAAGGGAGGTTGAAAAGAAAGACATGAACATTGACAAAATCAAGGAGCTTGTAAAGGAATTAAACCCTAGTTCTTAAAAGAACTTTGCCCATTGCAATGCAAGTTGCCTACAAAACTCAAACATTCACATAAAACAAAACCACACCCAACACCCCAAATCCCACACAACCAAAAGCCCAAGAAGAAATCAACAATTGATTGCAACTTGATAAACAATATATGTTGTTGGTGAGCTCCATATATATACAACAAACTTTCCAACATCATGAAGGTCAAAAAAATCTAAAACAATGTTGCACAATAAAAAGTGAGTTTAAAATGAAAAGAATAGAAGATTGTAAAGTTAGTTAAGGTGACTTACCTAGTCACCAATAATTTGTAATTGTTCAAAAACTTTAGCTTTTTCAATCAAATTATAATTTTCTTCATCTAAATCATATCCACCTTTCACAAAATCCTTGAGATTTGTAGTTGGTGTGTGATTCAACTATGGATCATCACGTTAGTTTTCTTCATTACCATGATTATCATTTCTAGATTCTCCACTTGTAGGTAATAGTGTAACAAGGTCACCAACACAACAACAAAGCTAAAAGTATATTCAATCTCAAATTGGGATCCTAGAATCCCAAGGATTTGCTTGGCCAAGAAGCTAACATTCAAAAATTGACTCTTATGAGTTTGCCATTGAGCAAGGGGATCTACAAATGTAGATGGGAGTATTGATAACCTCCTAGACAAATAAAGCTCTCCAATAAAAAGAACATGGGAGGATTCAATGGATGTTTTGACTTCGAACACCAATCTTTTTCGTTTTCTTCAAATAGAGGAGTAGGTTCATCAATGGGTGTTGGAAATGCTTGGATAGTAGGATTTAGTTTATCAAACGAAGTCACAAGAAGGGGATTCATCATTCTCACATCATATTCATACATAGGATGGATTGTTTCCCCATGCCCCACAATCTTTCCCACAACCTATAAAGATTTGAAATAAGGATCATACATGATGGCAAGCATGTTGTGAACATTCTATGAATCAAAACTATGTTTTTCAAAACAAGAGGAAAGGTTTGATCACCTTAATAACTTCATGTTGCATTTAAAAAAAAAACTAGAGAAACTTCAAATCAAATTCATCAAGATTTTAGATCCATCTTTCTTGTGTTTCACAACAAGAAAATCTAGTGTTTCACATGCGGTCTCATGTTGGTGTCATGTTAGATGTGTTAGACTTTTAGTCAAAGTGGATGCATGCTTGATATTGATTAAAATTTTTAATCTTTTGTCAAGGTATTTTATTATTTTTCTTGAATAATTTTTTGGACAATCTATAACAATTCTAAAGGAAAAATATGAAATATTTATTATTTTATTTGTAGTCACATGTAACAATGATGCAATTGCATGTAATAAACAAATTTGTTAATATGTTTTCTTTATGGTTGGATACAAAATTGTTATTTAAAAATTATTTGTAACATCAAATGTAAAAATTATATGGTTGCATGTTAGAAATACATATTTCAATCTCAAATTTTATAGTCACATATAAAAATGTTATAATTGCATGTACAGATAAAATTTATTAATACATTTTTTATGCTTGCAATCAGAAATATATATATAAATCTTTACTATCACATATGGAAATGTTACAATTGCATGGAAAATTTTGTATAGTCGCATTTGAAAATGTTATAGGATTTAGATGTTGAAATTCAATTTATTAATTAAAAAAAAAAGTCCACATGTACACATGTAAGAAATATTTCAATATTTCTCTATTGCACGAGTGAGAAGTTGTTAGATACCTAATTTAATCATTATCAAACAAGCACAAGGCTCCATGAAACACTTGATACAATTGAACACGCTATGACAAAAAAAATAGTAATGGACTTTAAGAGGTGCACATCACCAATTAGGATTGGAGAATTTATGAAGGGGCAAATTGCCACTTGAAATACATACATGGAAGTCGCATACATTAGATCATCACAAGCCAACACTCTTCTAACACACAATAAGTAATAGGCAAAGTGAACAAACCTAGAGCAGAAGACAATCAAACACAAAGAGGCAGGATATCAATTAGGAAGTAATACCTAATAAGAATTCCTTTCATACAAGATTCAAAAACTAAACTTGTCAAGTGCACGACAAAACTCCTTGTTACATTAACCTTATGATTTTGTAATACGATTATCGCAAAATTGTGGGTATATTATCAAACCTTAAAAGCACATCTTTTTGCCTCCAATCTAGAGGGTGGATCCAATTGGTGGAATATTCATAGCTTTTATAAGGAGCAAGCCTATTTTGTGGTGACTGTGAGCTACATTGTCTTGTTTCTTGCGTGTAAATAAAGCTCAGCAAATGAACTTAGTTTGTTCATAGTTGTGAGAGGAGCATTTTGCCAAAGTCTGAATGACATTTAAGGATGCTCAGTGCGTAGGTATCCTGTTACCATTCCCGCTACAAATAGCACCCGTGATCATACCCATAGCAATGTTACAAATAGTACCCATGATCATACTCGTAGCAATGTTAGCAATAGTACCCATGATCGTTAAAAGTAGCAATGTTGTTTCCCAAGGAAAGATATAATTTGTGTAGCCCAAAAGCAAAAACCCAGTTCAATTTTCTTTTCAAAAGAAAAAAGAAGGCCATGTGAAAAAATGGAACACCTGCTGGATGCAGTGTTCCATTTTCAAAACACCCTCCCAAAAACAACCTCCCAAAAACTCTCCTCATACCCACATCAAGGATTTATAGCCAACTTGCAAGTCATCTGTAATTCCACAGGAAAAACAGGATTTGCAGACCAAAGAAGTCACATATAGTACTCAAGAATACCAAGAGCTCATACAGCACTAAAAAAATTGCAGCTCAAAAGAAAGGAGTGAAGACTTCACCCCTCTTTTCACAAAGAAACTCCCTCATCTGCCCATGTTACTCTCTAGACCCATCGGCTATGGTTCCATAAGTGCAACTCCCAATGTGACTGTAGATTTGATACTGTAAACTTGACACTGGGAGGGAGCATCCAGTCTTGTATCCCCAAATGTCACACAACAACAACCCACCACCATCATGTCCCCAATCAAATGCTCCCAAGAGCTAGAAACCAATCCTGCAGAGCTCAAACAGCAAAGTCAAAACACAGTGCTTCAGAAACCAGTATCAGGAATCTATCTACTGCAATGGTTTCTTCCATGTGTGCTTTGAATGTCAGACTAAGATCCAGAGCGAGGTACTAGATGTGCCACCAAAAGAACATAAAATACCTGAGCAAATAATCTCAGTAAAAGGCAGCAGACCCACAAGACAAAAGTCAGTTCTCAAAAATTTGCCACCTCAGCTACAGCTTCCATGGCCATGTACTCCAACAGATTGCTGTAAACATGCAATGAACCCACTGAAATTCATCTTTACTGATAGATGAGAGAGTTTTCACAAGCAAATCCTGTAAGCCTTGCCTGTGATCCAGAAACTTTTATTCAGCAATATAGTAAGGAATGAAAGAGCAAACCCCCCAGATACAAAGTTTCAATCCTGCAAAGACCATAATATTTCACTTGATGACAGGCTCTGCTTCTGGCTCAGCTTGAGATGGACCAACATCAATCCTGGATGTATCCCATTTACATGTTCAGGCCACCAAGCCTACTTTCCTGTGAAAATTTCTCATGGAAGCAGTAAGAAAAACACTGCATGATGGTAAGATAATACTAGAAAAGACATGTGCCAAACATGTCCTGTCAGGAACGCAGAGCCTGGACTACAGGTCCCAAAAAGAAGTCCTGTCACGCAGCTGTGACAGCTGAAAACCTTATGAAGAATTTACATGCATTCTTGGTGTCTAGCAAGTTCCAAATTTGTTTCAAACCTCAAGACACAGATGGGTCAGGCAATGGTGGTACCAAGATACAGTTTGAAATGGACTCTAGCTGAAAAGGAAAACTGGATCAGCAACAAAATCAAAATGCAAATGCTTTTGACAGCATTGCCTTCAAAAACTTCTTTCCCAAGATGTGTTTTTTTGGCAAACCAGCTCTCTGTCTAGGGCCTAACTGATCCTCTCTCAGTACACGACAGCAAAAAGTGTAAGGGTCAAATTGTGAATACCACTACCTTCAGGATACTGAGTCTTTCTGACCTCCATCAGGAGATTACTGCTGTACACAAAGGAATACTAATGTCAGAGCTAAGGGAGGGCTTTTGCACCCATCATTCTTTACAAGGTCAAAAATGCAAATGTGCAGTTTCTGCTTCAAGTGCACAACTTCAGCTGTATTTGTTACATCTTCACTCTTGCTCCATTTTACGGTCCCCTTGCTCAGTTTGTCAACTGTTGCAGTACAACAATTTCCCATCATCAGATTGCCAAAGACCAACTGAACTGTCGTCTCAAAGAGAGAAAAAAAAACTTCAGCATGAAAAGAAACTCAGGGGATCTTGGACCTTTTTTCCAGTACCTTTTTCCCTTTGATGACATAGATTTGCTTGACTCACCATTGCTGCCACCGCTTTGCAGGTTTGCTCCTTTCCCCTTGAAGGATGGAGAATCCTTTCCCTTGAAAGATGCAGAGTCATGGCTTTGTGGTTCAAGGGATGGAGAACCCTTTCCCTTGAAAGAGGAAGGGCCTCCTTTGATAGAAGCAGATTCGCGGAGGCTTTGTGATACAACAGGAGCTGGAAGCATCTGCTGACCTTCAAGACGCTGGAGATCAAATTTGTAGACAAGATTGCCTCCGACTCCAGGCTCATACCGCATGGCCAGGGCTTTGTAAAGGCCAAGATATGTATATGATTCTGTTGTCGGGCTCTTCTTGTCTTTGTGGCCTCGAATAACACGAATGGGTTTTGAATGCTCAAAGCTATTCTTGAGAGCTTCATTACCTCTTGTCAGTACCTGATCTGCAACACTGTGTGCAGTGGGTGATCTGTGAGAGAGTCCTCCTTGCCCCGTGTAAGTGATGATATTGCCGTTCTCCTCATCATCCAGGTAGGGATTCCCATTGTGCTTAATGACAATGCTTGTTGCAAATGACATTCCTGAGTTCGATTTGCTCTTCCCGATGAAAGCAATGCCTGCTTCCAGCTGCTGATGAAGCCCAACAATAACCATCTCAATCCGATACCAGAAGTGATCTCCCACATGCACCCCAGGCACACTGCCAATGATTGAGTTGGTATTCACTCGCAGACCATCAATCCGCATCTGTACACTTGCTCGAAGGTCTGGTCTCAGTCGCACAGCTTGTCCCTCTGCCTTTCCTTTTGCTGCTCTTGCCTCCTCCACTTCTATGAAGCTCTGTCTCAACTCCTCAAACTTGTACAATGCTTGAATCACATTCTGTCTGCAACCACAACAAGAAAGAAAGAAAGAAAGAAAGCAAGCTTGCTTATTTACAATCCATGTGTTCAAACCCTAGTGTTTCTTGGCAAAGTTTTCTAAGAGATGGGTTGATGGGTTGATGGAACAATGCTTGAATCACATTCTGTCTGCAACCGCAACAAGAAGAAAGCAAGCTTGCTTACAATCTGTGTATTCAAACCCTAGTCTTTCTTGGCAAAGTTTTTCTAAAGAGTCAGCTTGATGGGCTGATGGACAATGCTTGAATCACAGTCTGTCTGGAAGCACAACAAGAAGAAAGCAAGCTACCTCACAATCTGTGCTTTCAAACCCTAGTGTTTCTTGGCAAATTTCCTAAAGAAATTGGTTGGTAGGTTGATGGACTTCAGACAATTACCTGGCTGCATCTTCAGATTGCTCCCCACTCAGGGTCAGATCCTTCCAAGTCTCCCTCCCTTGATTCATAAGCTGTGCTGGCATCCTGCTCTTCAGAGGCTTACACTTGTAGGGTATGGGTACACTCCCCTTCTTCCCACAAAGAAGCAAGGGAGGAGAGTTCTTGCTCTGGCTGCTGCTGAAAGGAACCCAATCCGATGGGTCGAAATGACCCCACTCATAATCCTCTTCTCCTCTGCCGCCACTGCTACTGCCATCTGTGATCTGCTTCAGAGGTTCAGAGGAGGAGCCGATGCGCTCAAAATTCTGCCACCCGGTAAACATTGCAGAAGCTGTGAGAAGGCACGGATTCTCCCCTCCCCGTGAGGGCTCTCTGAGAGCCAATTCTTTCCCAACTTCCACGACTTCCAAGCTCGCTGCAGAAGAAGAAGAAGAAGAAGGCGGTGGTCTTGTACTCAGAGGCGTCACAGAGAGTGCGATTTGCTGGCTGTGTTCTTCAAGCGCTAGCGTTGTTCCCACTATCTCGTGGAACACGGAAAGCGCGGTACTGGGTTGCTGCTGCTGCTGCACCACCACAGACAAACAAGTCTCTTGTTCTTGTTGTTCTGCTTCTTCTTGGGATGCTCTTGCGTGGTCTCCTCTTTGGTGTCTTCCTGCCTCATCCTCGAACTCAATTGCAATGCCATCCCGCGTACCCAATTGCGCATACAGGCTGACATCTTCTTCAAGCTCCATCGCACTGCTGCTGCGTTCTTGGGGAGCGGCAGCAGCAGTGGCATCAGCATTGTTGATGATCTGCTGCTGCTGCTGCGATGGGTGGTTGTAGACATCGTCTTCCACACCTCCAGAGTACAATCCTCCAGAGTTTGCTGCCATGTAAGCTTGCAGAAACGGCTTCAGCTCTGCAACTTCCGCAAACTGGGCATCAGCGTCACCATTCTTCTTAGGCTGCAACAACCATCGCCCCTTTTCTTGGTCAAGAACCACACTTGCCATTTCTTCTTGCTCCTCTTCACAATAGCCTTGTTGTTGTTGCTGCTGCTGCTGCTTCCACCCAACAAGACGACTTTCAAGCTCCGGGAAGCGCACACAATCCTCCTCTACTTCGTGGAGTCCGTAATCTACCACCATATACACACATGCTTGTTCCTCTTCCTCCTCCTCCTCCTCCATTTCCAAGTCCACCACAACACCCACATTCTTCTTCTCCTTGACATCCTGCAGTACCAGAAAAGTCTCCCGAAAACCCATTCTCTCATGGTAATTCTCCTGCTGCTGCTGCTGCTCCTCTTCTTTTTGTTCACAATTCTGACGCAACAAGAAATTGGCCTCAGGTTCTTGAGCATCACTCCCATGCACAATGTGGGTGATAACACAATCCTCCTCCTCCTCCTCCTGGTACATCTCCTCCGCTTCCTCTTGCTGCTGCTGCTGCTGTAGGCGACCATATGCTGCGATGTGGTGGTCTGGGAGTAGAGGAAAAAGAGGAGAAGGAGAAGCCGCTACTACACGGGAGTTTAGCGCCGCACTCCACAATTGGGAGCTCGCCATCACCAGAGCTTCTTTTGTTTCTTTTCTATTTGTCGTTGCAAACGAGAAACTCCTTCCAGAAACGCACTCTGACTGCAAAGAAACAAGAAAAGCAGTTGCAAAGAAACAAACAAAAAAGAGAAAGAAACGCAACAAAACTGCAAAGAAAGAAAGTAACAAACAAACAAACAAACAAAAAAGGAGAAATGCTCAAAGAGAGACTGGCTAGCTTAACCTTTAATCACAGAGCACTAATCAGAGATTAAGGAGTTTGATTAGGGTGTAATTAGGACA
Source organism: Sphagnum contortum (assembly GCA_963920785.1). NCBI lineage: Eukaryota > Viridiplantae > Streptophyta > Sphagnopsida > Sphagnales > Sphagnaceae > Sphagnum > Sphagnum contortum. The sequence goes on from OY987278.1 coordinate 3,080,417, forward strand.
ATGAATTAGGGGCTCAAGGGACTAAACTAAAATCAAAGTGCACCACTAGGTTAGCTACCATCATCATCAGAGCTTAAGAGTTTTTGAGATTAAGACTTTGGATTAGGGTAGCCTAACAAGGAGAATGTGGTTTTGTTACTCAAGGAACCAACTTAATCACATTGCACTAACCAGAGATTAAGGAGTAGGTATCTTATAGGGTATTATTACAAGGAGAATGGGGGTACCTAACTAAGTAAAGGGACCAACTTGATTAGAGTGCACTAATCAGAGATTAAGAGTAGGTTTAGGGTTTGAGATTTTGGACTAAGTAGGTATAAATTGTCTCCCAATCTATGTATGAAGGAATGTACATTGTTTGTTTGTTTTGTGTCATGTTGAGATCTCTCAAATCCTAGTGCCTCTTGTCATGTTCTTTATATCATTGGAAAGCTCTCAACGAGTAAAGGGTGCATCAATCTTGTTTGTTTCATGATGATGTTTTGACATGTAATAGAGAAGTTATTAAATTTTGAATCTTTTTTTCATTGAAAAATCCAATTAAATTTTTCTTTTAATGATTTTGGATGGAAAAAATTAGTTAGGTAATTAGTTCACACTTGGGGGCTAACTGCATACAGGCTACACTAAGTAAATAATATAAGAGAAGATGCAAAACTACAAAGAAATCCACACAAAAGAAGAAGGAGGATGCTCATGGGGACTACCTAATCAGGGTGCACTAATCAGAGATTAAGGGTTGATTAGGGTGAAAGGAAGTTGATGCTCAAGAGGCCAATCAAGAGTGAACTAAAAAGAGATTAAGAGTAGCTTAGGGCATGAGATTTGGGACTAATTAGAGATTAAGAGCTGAATTAAATTAGTGTATTTAATGATACATTGCCAAAATATGAGATAAAACATCATCAATGGTAACTCTCAAGATGTTTGAGATTTCGATTAATTAAGACAAATGTTTTAGAATCACAATCAAATCAAACAAGGCAAAAAAAGAATTATGAAAACTCAAATATTTCACCATGCAAAAATATAATCTTCCAAAATTCCTCTAAAAAAAAAAAGGCCAAAATCCTTCAAGATATTATAACTCTATTATAACTAATCTCAAGTTTCAACACAAGCCCAAAATGTCATCTTTCAAAAATCCTCATATAAAAATAGACCTAATTTCCATAGGGGCCAAAATCCATTAAGCTACTATACTCTATAATGAATCTAAACACAATATCCTTGCCTTGGTAGGCAAGGCCAACAAAATAACCATCAACTATAGAAGCCAACACCCATTTGTGTCAAAGTATATTCAAATACAAAACTTGTGTATTCACTTCAATAAAATGCATTGCAAATCATTTTGAACAATTTTGAACTTAAGTGGTGTGTGCTTAAATTTGTCAAAATGTTATGTTTGACATGAATTCTTGATTTCTCGTCTACCATTGTTAGCTTTATGTTATATACTTCATGCAATGTCTTGACATGTTCTTTTATCTGCATTTAGAATGAAACATGTGAACTTTGTGTAATACAAAAGTAATGTTCAATGTTGTTTTTAGTAATATTTGCATTAAGGCAAGAAACATGCAAAAGAAGATATATTTATTTTTTATTTTTTAAGTATGAAAAACTTGAATAATTGGAAAAGGAGAAGATCTATTTATTGCAAGCATATTCCAATTAAAAATTGTAACATAAAATTTAATGAAAGCTCAAAGACATCCAATAATGAATTTGAAAAAACATTATGCATAATTGTGACACTAGAATTTTTGGGTAAAGCTTATTTTGGGTAGGGTGAAATGGTGTGGGTACTAGTTAGCTAGGGTTTAGATGACTTTGATTGGGCCACTTTGCCTTGAGTTTATTGAGTTGAGGGGTGTTTTTTTTTTGGGTTAGGCAACCCTAACTACATTGCTAGAGTTTGGCTGGAGATATTATTGTGTAGGTTAATAGGTATTTGCTCTCTTAGCAACTAGCTTGAGCCAAAAATGGTGATAAATAGTTTTAGAAAAAGGAATTCACTCTCAACATATCTTTATGAGGACATAGTTTTTTCCTTAGGGATTTGAGATTTTTTTGGATGTGGGTGTTCCCATGATGCTCTCAATGTATTTTCACTAGTTTCCAATTGTTTCTATGAAAGTGTTCCTCAAGTTGTTCCCAATATGACCATATTGTATCCCATATTTTTTGACCAAAATTTTACATTTGTAACCTATATAGCAAGACCAAATGGAAAGGTTACCTTGTTTTCTAGTTAGGAAGTGTCCATAGTGTGAATGCTTTTTTGGGGGGATGGGTCAATCAAAGAGGCACATCACACAAAATATAAATATTTTTTAAATTTTAGAAAAAAAAAAAAAACATTTTGGACACACCCTCACAACTAATTAATACAACCAACAATAGATACACTCACAATCTATATATGAAGATGGATGTTTGTTTGTGTTGTTTGGATGTGACCATGTTAAACCAAACCAAAACCATGGGGCCCTTGCTTTGGTTTTGGTGTCATCTAAAAACCCTTTGACAAAGTGACATGCACATTAGCCATTTTTCACAATTTTTGAACCAAAAAAGCAAAAATGAACTAATTTATAATCATTTTCATTGCTGAAAATTAAATTAAGATTGTTAAAAAAGAGGTTCCAACTTCCATAAGAACTTTTAAAGCGAATCCCATTTCGACCAAAACAATATTGACATGAAATGGGTGACCTTTCAAAGATAATTTTTATAATTTGACATGGGTATATCTAAGTTTATCACACTATATTTTTATGTGGGCCTAGTAAGGAGCCATAAACATAGAAGGATGTTATTACAAAAATTCCTCCATATCTTATTTAAAGCCAAATTTCCCTAAATCTTTCTTATGGATGATAGCCATTTCAATTGCATCAAAAGTTTTGGGAAAAGGAAAACCCTACTCCTTATAATATACCTAAACATACAAGGAGCTTACAACCATTTTGGCATTGTTTGTTTGGGCATATTGGACTACCAAAGAGGAATTTGACCATTGGGCTATTCATGCTATTTGCACTCATGTCATAAGATACACTTGTGCTTAACATATTTTTGCTTAGCAAATTTATTAGACATGCTTGCCACAAACTTGGTTCAAATTATAACAAGAATCTCCAAGTTCTTTTTTGAGCCATTGGGATGGACATTTAAGCTTTGTTCATGTTTCCAAAAGGTCCAAGAATTTGTTCCATATCTTCATGATGGTTAATTTTGCAAACTCTAGGCTTGTGGGGTTGTGTCCAAGATGTAGAGAAGCACCTCAACTAATGCCTACTAGATCATGCATCCCTTCTTTACACACACCTCAACGCTATCATGAATATAATCACAACAACAAATAATTTAAAGGTGTTTTGATATCTTATATTCTCATCTTCAAGTTTGTGGTAAGTTATTTATCTATTAAAGAAGGCAAGTTATATGTTTTGTTTGTCATGTTGAGATCTCCCAAACCATGATGCCCACTTCTTGCAATCTTGATATCCTTGGAAAGTCCTATATGAGTAGGGGTGCATCAAGTTGGTTTTAGAATGTTTCAACCTATGGTGGAAAATTATTGAATATTGAACAATTTTTTCATTGAAAATTCATTTAAATCAAAACTCAAAATTATGAGAGAATTTGGGTGTGCCTTTGGTATTATTGGAAAGCCCTTAACGAGTAAGATTTAATGAAGGTGATTTGAAATTTTTAAGACCTAAGGTGTGAAAGATACTAAAATTTGAGTAGATTTTTTTATTAAAATTTCAATTAAATTACCAAAAAATGGGTTTAGAAGTAAAAATTAGTCAAGTAACTAATTCACCCTTGGCCAATGGCATAGGTTACACTAGTGCATATGATTTGAAAGAATTGTCCATTTTCATAAAATCATTGTCAATGTTAACCATTCATGATTGTGTGTACCCATTTGTCATAATGATTATTTAGGTGGGTTACTTAAGTATGTACCCTACTAGTTTCTCAAAATTTATTGTGAAAGTCACAAGATTTCAAGAAAAACTTTGAAAAAACAAAGAGATCAAAATAAGAGTATTTTATGTCTACCATGAGCCCAAGGTGTGATATAATTTTGTAATTCTTTGGAAAATTCATATGAACATAAAAACATGATTCTAACTACAAAGATATGAAGTCCCCACTTTGATTGATTAGTTCCTTCTTTCTAGTATCAATTGTTGCTAATTGGATGTGGATGGTTATTCAAGATCCATCAACAACTGAATGATTATTTGATGAACTTTTTCTTCTAAAAGATAAATTAAAAAAAAAATATGTGTCAAACATCTTAGATGGTTATTGTGCATTATTCTCATTTTATTTCAATTTTATTGGGGAAGTTTTAGAGGTTTCACAAAATCCTTATACTTCAAAACATTTGAAATGATGCAATCAAACCAAGGCTACAACATCTGATCCCATCAAAACTCTAAAGTTAAGTACCTCTGGGCTGGAATAATATTGGGATGGGGTGACCTTCTCGGAAGTCCTAGTGTTGCATCCACTTTAAAAGGTTTGAAGTAACACACAACATTGTGTATAAGACTCTAAGGTGAGGGCATTCTCAAAATAAGGAGCCAAAACAAAATCATAGTTGAGCTCCATTCCAAAATTTTGGAATGTCTCACATAGGTGGGTAAAGCACATGACAAAGGTTATCACGAGCCTACATATGTAGATACCTAGGGGTAGGAGGGGGCCAATTCTTAGGGCTACTAGTTGAGAGTGAGAGGAACCTACATATGTAGATCTCAAGGTGCAAAAGGGGGAAGATTCTTAAGGCTACTACTTTAAGAATGGGAAGTAGCTTACACCTATGAGCAAGTGTAAGTTCCCACCCACTCATTATAGGTGTCCAACTCCATCTCACTTAAGGGCCATTTAGACCTAGTGTTGTATCTTTTAGTGTTAGTCATCCTACCATTAGGATTAGCATCTAACCTAAGGAGCTTTAACAACAACCTAATGCAAAGGATGTTTGCATCATATAATTCACACCTACAAATATAAAACTACAAATTGACAACCTATCATTTTATGGCATATGAAAGTATAGGTTTACCAACCTAACTTATTAAACCCACCTTATTTTAAACATTACCAACCTATATTAAACAAAACCTTATTTTAAACATTTTTATTTTTATATGTTTTTGGTTACATTTTTTGTTTTCATTTTATTGTCTTCTTACTTTCATTTGCAATTATTGTTTTTTTTTCAATGTTTTCCTTTTTAAATATTGTTTTGTTGTTGCATTGCAAGTTCATTTTTTTTTTTTTTTAATCTTAACTATTTGCTATTATAATTTACAACTTATGTTGTATCTTTTTGCATTTGATTACATTACATGTTCCTTTCCAATCTTTCTTTTTTATTTTGATTTACATTTGCATGTTAATTATTATTTTTTGTATTGCGTTGCAAGTTTTCTTCATTGAATTTGGTTTATATATCCTTCTATTTCTTTTTTTTGCTTCAAGTTGTTATGTTGTTATTCATTCATTTTGTTGGTCTTGGAATTGCAAGTTCATTTTAGTTTTTCCTCGCTCATGGATGATCATCAAGTTGTTGAACTTGTGAGATATTTTGTGACCTTTGTTGATCTCTTTCAAAATGTTTTTCAAACAAAACTTGCAACTCCTTCTTTGGAGTTTAAAGGTCAACTTGAAAATATAAATGATTTGATATATACATAATGCATTGTTGTCACAAGGTCATTATTGCATTGGAATTTCAAGTAATATATTGCTCCATTTATAACTTCACTCAAGGTGCTAAGTTTTTCATTTTTAATGAATTATTCACCATTGGGAAGGTTATTATATTTTTGATTTTTCATAAGTTTGTTTATGTTATCAATCTTGTATATTGGATACAATTTGTTGACCAACAAGTTCTAAGCTACAATTGGTTGAATGGAACAATTTAAACATTTTTGTGATTTACATTGTGTTCAAGGAACAATGGATTAAAACCACATTTCTATTACAAAACCCATAGGAGCTTATGCAAATGATGAAGTTATTACTTTAAAACAAGGAGATATAACATTGTTGTTCAAATAGTAGTTGACTATAATAACATTTCTAATCACATTTTACTTGGTTATGTCAATGATTTTTGAGTGTCAAGAAAAACATCAAGTTGAATATTAGAGGCTTGTTAAATATTGATTAAGGACATGAGTTCCAAGAATAATAAAGTGAATAAAAAAATATTATCATTGTCATCATGCATATGAAAACAACAAAGTAACATCAAAATCGGTGGAAATATAGTAGAAAACCTTATGGCCCCTTATTACACTTATAAGAATATACTTTTAAAAAATTAAAAATAAATATTTTTAAAAAGTAGACCAAAAAACTTCCCGATCTAATGGCTGGTGACTTCATGTTTGAAAAGCTTTTGACACCATATATTCAATGAAATATACTTGTACTCTATTTGGATACAAAAAATCATTATATTTTTGAATTTCCCATAAAAAATCTATTTTCTTTTCTCTTTGTTAAAACCTACTTGAAATAAAATGTCAACAATAGAAAAGAAAATGTAATTTATAACTAAAAAATGTTGTTTGCAATTGAAAAATGTCATCTGCAATTGTTTCTTAGTTGTAAACATCTTTTAGTTGCAAAAATTGATTGCAAATGATAATTTTTCTTCTAGTGTAAATTCCAAAAGATTAATTTCATAGTTAGCTTTATTTTTTAAAACCTACTTAAAACCTACTTTTATGATGTGAAATTTGAAAAATAAGATGCAAAATAATGAAAAACTATCTTGTTTTTATCATGGAGTAAAACATTAATGTATAGTAATTTTATGACAAGTTTTGTTGTTGTTTTCTATTTTCTTTACAAGGAAAAAAATGGGTATTTTTTTGGTCCATTTTTTTGTGCTTTCAACCCATGCGGGTTGATATTTTTTTCATATTTTTTGTGATAAAAGCTATAACCTCGTTATTTCTTGGATTATGACTCCATTCAAGGAAGCATGTCAACACAATATATTCACATTCAAAATTTTGAAAACAACTTTCAAGGAGTTATTTTGGAAGTTTAAACTTCATACGACTTTCAATATTGATGTGTCCATTTGTGTATACATTTTACACAACCTTTTGAAGTTGGAAGCAAAATTTCACATTTAACGATTAATGTGCATTATTGATTTTGAGTCACAAAGAAATCTTTAGCAAGTATTTCGAATTCACCCAATTGACATTGAGCTAACACAATATGGCATTAAGGCTAAAACAATCAAAAAAGTTCAAAGGGATTTCACCATTTATCTTTATTATTGGCAAAATGTTGTCACAAATTGAGTTAAAATTTGAATTTTGAGTAGAATCAAGAGTAAAATTAAGCTTTTGACACCTTACTATCAAAAGATTGTTGGTGACGTGCAAGCATTACAATGACCTTTTGAATAGAATCACATGTTTTAATGTACCACTTTGCTATCATTTGCTTTTGTAGAGCTAGGCACTAGAAACTCAAACATTGAAAAACTTTGCAACAATTTTTCATAGATACATTTGTACTTTTTTTTGGGGTGTTTGTTTATTGTAAAGAATAGCATGGCATTGCATTGCACCTCTATTTAGACATTTATTTTCCTTCCATTTGTTTCTTGCAAAAAAAATTTGTGACATTGCATTACATTTTTGTCTATAAATTGCAAGATGAGAAGTGGGTTGGGGTTAACAAGCACAAAATTATTAGGTTGCTTTGAACATTAGTATGTAACACAAATTGTTGAATTGCAAATCTAAGAATTTACAAAAACTTGATGTTAACAAACCATGATCCTAACATTGAGTTATAACACCTTAATCACAAGGCTATCACGTCATATTTTATGTTAATTAGCATGTTATATATGTGAATACCCTTTTTGTTGTTTCATAACACGAAGTTTTGTAAACTCAATTTGCACTAGGTGTGAATGGCTTATAGGTGTAAACTTCCAACCACTTTTATGTAGTAAGTAGTAACCCTACTATCCCTCCTCTTTTGTAGGAGGAATACTCACAAATATAAGGTATTTGTGACCTCCAAATACACTAGCAAAGAAATTTGTCCCATTGCTTCACTTTGTAATGAAGGAGGATATGACTACCTTTCCCACAAAAAGTTAATGACAAAGCATGATTGAATGACAAATAGGAGTTGAGTTCATCCTCAACAAGAAGAACGTGCATGCAAAATGCTATTCTATTTTAATCTTTTAAGCTTATTCCAACACTATGTGAATAATGCTATAGCCATTGACTTTGTAGTGTTGAGCCTCTCACTACAAGCCTTCTCTCTCTATGTCACCCAATACTCCTTTGAAGGAAGATTGGGTGGTTTGTTTTTGTCAAGTTTAAGATCTCCCAAAACCATGGGTCCCTTGTGTTTGTTCTTGGCACAACTGGAAAGTCCTTGATGAGCAATGGGTATGCACCAAGGTGGTTATTACCATAATGTTTTTAGAGTTTAGACCTAATATGTAACATAAAAACCTATTGAATTTTGAGTATTTTCATCCCTGAAAATTCAATGGAAATCAAATATATTAAATTTTTTAGGGAAATTGAATTTCACATTACAAAAGAATTAGTTTTTTGAATTCTCCCCAACACACCCCCCCCCCTTCAATTTGGTGATGTAGTTGAGGTGGTCATCATCCATAAACCCGAATTAGCCAAATTTGGCTATCACAAATATGAAAAGAAAATAAAAATCCTACATATACATATTGGCTACCTACTTGGAAGCATGCATAAGAATCCAGAGGATTTTTAAAATATTTTTTAGATTCTTAGAACTTTGGCTTTTTAAAGAGAAAAATCATTGAATTTGCTATGAAAAAAATCAAAATAGTGCAAAAATTGGTCCCAAAATAAAAAAGAGATTGAACAAAAGGTAATTTTTGGTTCAAAAATGGTATATAAACTATGATGTACATACATTGTGAGACTATTTTACAATATGTGCTCAACATTGAGCAAATGCCACCAAACACTCTCTAAGCTAGTCTAGATTCTCTTAAGAGGGAGGGGGTTTGTTGGCACACTATTGTGGCACAAACTCTTTGGCATTTTTACAAAATATTGGCTAATCAACATTACATGCAATCCAACAACCCGTTACGGTTTTTAGGGTTTAGGGTTTAGACTAAACCCTAAACCTAGGGCTTACAAAGGAGACTCTAAACAAATGTGCTAGACAAAGCTTGTTGGGAAAACAAGGACCTTGACCTTATTTCAGCAACAAGTTGTAAATGTTTAGTGTCTTTTGGGCTAACAACTATAGCCTAGAGCTTTGTCTTCAAGTCATCAAGGGAAGAAAGGAGGGCTTCAATGTAAAATATTTGTTGGTTGCATATTTTTCCATTGCATGTGTAATGTTCCTTATCTCAAATTTTATTATATTTTATTTTGAGTCACATGGAAAATATATTGGATCACGTATATATTTTTATATTTTGGATTTGGCATGCAGCTTTTATTTTAAAAAAATAGGTGAAAATTTATCAAAATTCAAAATTAAAAAAATGATTTTGGAGGTTTTCAATTGTTAGAAGCGAGGGAAAAAAAAAAGAAAAAAAAAGAGTAAAAATCAGCCCGATTTCTATATTTGGTTTTCAGTGTGTAGCCAAAAAAATATACAAGGATGTTCAAAGTTTTGTGATTCATATATGGTTTATAGCCAAATTTGGCTAAATTTTCCTAAGGATTAGTGTTACTTTTTTTTTTTAACATGTGGATTGATTGATTACCTAGCTACCTAACTCCAAAGAAAGAATTGGATTTAGCCATTAATTAATAATATATTTTTTTTTGAAAAAAAGTTAAATTCTGAACTTCCAAAGTTGTATTTCTCCAATAATAAATTAATAAATAAATAAATAAATAAATTCCTGATCCACATTCTTGAGAAGCTCAAACAGTGATTCTTTTGGGGAAAATATTGTTGTTTTCTTTGACCAAAGAGATTGGGAATTTTTTTGGAAAAAAAAATGTTTTTTTTCTAGTGTAAATTCAACTAATTTTGCAAAATAAGGTCAAATTTTTTATAGCACATAGTAAAAAAAAAAAAAAAAAAACCTTGAGCTAAACCATAATAACATTATTATTAAGCATGGGATTGTAAATAAAGCAAGTTAAACATTTAAAATTATGGAAACTCAAATATATTTCACCAATGCAAAAATAATAATCTTCAAAACAATCCTATAAAAGAAACCCAAAAAACCCATCAAGATATTATTATTATTATAACTCTATGAATAACTAATCTCACATTTCAACACAAACCAAAAATATTATCATCTTTCAAAAAATCCTCATACAAAAATAGACCTAATAATAATAATAATTATTATTATTATTACCTAGGGTCCCAAAATCCCTTAATCTACTATACTCTAGAGTGAATAAGCTAACCACAAGAATATCCTTTGCCTTGGTAGGCGAGGCCAAAAAGGGGCTTTCTATTTTGGCAGGAGACCCTAACATTCTTAATTATTACAACCCCAAAAAAACAACACTTCTTGCAAGCAGAAAGAAAGAAGTTCAAGAAGAGCAAGAAGAAGAGCAAGAAGAAGAAGAAGAGCAAGAAAAGGAGGAAAATGGAGACTAGCCAAGTTTCCATGGCAGACTGAATGCCACATTGTCAAGAATCCAGAAGTGGGTCCCTCTCCCAAACTGAGAGAAATATAATATATATATCCTTCTTGAATGAATCTCATCATCAGCAGAAGAAGAAGAAGAAGAAGAAGAGATGATGATGATGATGATGCTGAAGGAAGGATCATTCCCAAATCCAAGAAAGTCCAAGCAGTGCATTCACTGGCAATGAATGAATAATGCCATTCGTCTTCTTCTTGAATCAATCACAAAAAAAAGCTGCAAATCGGCGCTGCTAATTACTCACAAAATTGATTACCAGATTTTTGACAAAACAAACCACTTATTACTACCGTTTGCAGACATGGGTTTCTTCTCAGTCAAACTGAACAAACCCATCGGCGCTTCTCATGGTCGTCACATCGCCTCACGCCCATTTTCTTCTCTGCCACGTCGCTCCCCATTTATTTGTTTTGGGTTTTTTTTTTTTTTTTTTTTGGGGGATGGATCTTGGACTGCAGCTGGATGGATCAATGCAATGCAGCTTTTGCCATAAGTATGTATAGAGAGCAGTAGTACGTAATCTCATCAACAAAATAGTTAGAAATGAATTTGATTGATTTAAGATATTTTTCTTTTGATTCTTTGAGGATCTTCATCTCATCAGCAGTAGCAGTAGCAGTAGCAAGAGTTGTCATGAATTGAATGCTGTTTCTTTTTTTGTTTTTTGTGTTTTGGGTGGTTTTGTTTTGTTTTTTGTTAGGGGGGGGGGGGGGGGATAGGTCTTCTGAGCTTCTTCTCTGCTTGTGAGCTTCTTCTTTTGCTTCTCACATGTATGAATGAATTACAGAGAGCCTCTTTGGAACAATGTATGCATGAGTTTTGTACTTGCTGCCTGAATGTGCATGAGAAAGCTAGAAAATGGGTATGTGTGTACTTGCTGCCTGAATGTGCATGAGGAAGCTAGAAAATGGGTATGTGTGTACTTGCTGCCTGAATGTGCATGAGAAAGCTAGAAAATGGGTATGTGTGTACTTGTTGCCTGCATGTGCATGAGAAAGCTACAGATGGGTATGTGTGTACTTGCTGCTTTTTGCCATGTCTAGTTGATGTCAACAACTCTTACTGTTGTCTCGGCCTCATATGATCTCCCTCCAGCTCCCAATCTTCTTCTTCTTCTCTTTCCTTTTCAGTCTGGTTGTGCTCATGCAAATAGGAGTGTGCTGAGGAGGAAGGGTTATGAAAATGTAATGTTTCTTTTGTTTTTTCTGTGTAGTTTGATGATTGTTGCAGCTGAATGAATGTGCATCAGAATTGGTTTGCTCTGCAAGATTCAACTGATATTTTTGCATTCTTGTTTCAGCTAGACTTCTCATACCATGACAGTAGGTTGGTTGCTTGGATCAATCAAAGCTGCTTCTCATTAGTATGAGAGCTTGCATTGGTGCCTGCAGAAACCCCAACACTTCTTCTGTGCAAGACTTTTGTTACAGCTGAATGAATGATGCACACCAAAGAGTTGTGATCAAATATATTGTAGCAGAAGTCAAGCTGAGGAGCTTGAGGCATGTGGAATGGTTATGGGATTTTGAAATTTTTTATGACACTCTTATAAGAAAGAGTCTATGGCTTTCTTACTGAGAGCAATCTCTGGAGGCAACAACAGCTTCAGGGAGAAGATCAAGGATGCAGAAGATGTGAACAAAACATTCCAAGCAGAGCTGGTTTGTTGCAATCTCTTTGGCACCCATTCCTCAATGCTGGTGATGATCACAAGAATGCAGAAAGACTAATTGTGTACCTATGGATTCTATGCAAAATGGTATTGAGGTTGAAGACTTTGTCTGCTGATCATGTTGTCATCATGCCTGACATTTGTGCTTGTGTCATTGCTGCAGGACAACATCCGAAGTTGTCTCGATGTGGAAGATGATGAGATTCAGTCCCTCATGGAGATGATCTTCGATTCCTGCTTTCCAGAATCCCAAGTAAGAAGTCCTTGTAATCTAGCTTCAACAGACAGATCCCCCCACCCACCCATCCATCCACATTCTTCTTACCTTCTTCTTTTGTTTGTGACTATCTTTCCTTCCTTCGACTCCAGCAAGAATGAAGGTGTGAATGCATTCAAGCTTATGGTTTTCAGCTCCTGAATCACTGAAAACTGATCCATTTGAACATGGGTTGTTGCAGAGATTTCTCAAGTACCCAACAAGAGATCGGTTGAAATTCCACAAAGATACCGTTCTTCGCCTTCTCTCTGCTCTATCTTTTCAAGGTACTCACTCATGTGACTCTCCACAGACTCCAACTTCATGTCTTCAGCATTCATCAAAACACATCCACCCCCCCCAAAAATGGGCATGCACTTCCATGGAGTGAGCTCATCTGAGACACCAGTAGTTGATGAATCTGTCGGGTTCAAGATCTTGCACAATTGATTGATTAGTTGGAGATGGTGGTGGTTCTCCCACACAAGATTTGAACCTGGAAGTGTGTCAATGTTTTGCTTGCAGATGTGCCAGTTGCAAATGTGTTGCTCCGAGTGGTGCACAAGCATGGCACAGAGGCAGTATCTGACACTCTCCTCACATTACTGGAGCTCGTGCATCCTCTTCTGGCAATGAAAGATGTCCCGGATAAGTTTTGCACCAATGAGGATACTTCAGATGATTCTGTAGAGAATCAATGGCACTCTTTCTTCAGGTCAAGCCATGGCTGGGCTGGATCTGAAGCTCAAAGCCTGCACTTGAATGTTTTGCAAAGCCCTTCTTGTATCAGTCTTTCCAAGTCCCTGAGCCCTGGAAGCCCCAGCTTTCGACTGGATTCCTTCAACAAGATGGACAGTTCTGTGAACTTTGGAACTCCACCTCATGAGGTACCCTTTCAATTTCCACAGAGCAAGTGGGAACAAGCGAATGCAGCATTGCAAAGGACCTCTTCACCTTCAGTACCAGCTGAATTCAAGCTCCCAGAGAGTGAGCTCTTCACAAACAGCAGTAGCAGGAGCACTGCCGTGGTCTCCACTGCCTCTGGTTCTTTCCCCACTCCCTCAATCCTCAAAAACAACTTCAAAACGTTCTCTACACCAACATCTGGGTATTGTGCTAATGCATCAAAACTTCAGCTTGGACAATACAGCAATGGAGACAGATTGGTTCTCCCTTGGCTTCAGAACAGAACTGTAGATGGGTCAAAGGAGTTTTGTCAGGGCTTCTTGATACCCACAACTCATTACAGCCAAACAAGAAAGCTGCTGCCTCTTGAAGAAGACATTGAGGAGGAGGAGGAGGAGGAGGAGGAGGAGGAAGATGAACCAGGACCTTCTGTTGTCGGAGATTCAAACATCAAATGGAAACAACAGAATGGGTATGCTTGTTTGAAAGCGCTCCACTTGCGAAATGCTGTAACAACAGAAGAGCTTACAGAGTTCATGGCTTCTGATTCCAGAAACTGTGTTGGCATTGACCTTGATCAACAGCAAGGAACAAAGCTCAGCAATGCGCATGAAGAATTTGAGGAGTTGAATCAGATTCATCTCAGAAGCCCAGCAACAATAGCAGCAGATCTCAACAACACATCTCCAGCAAACAGGGACAAAGATCTTGAGAACATTGTGAGCTCTTGGGGTGATGTACCTGCTGGTGCTGGTGCTATGAATGGCTTTGGATCAAGAGGTGCTGCGCAAGCTATGCACCTTGGAAATTTTCCCTCAGAGGAAAATTGCTACAGCTCTGATTCTGAGCTTGAAGAAGAGAGTTTCTCTTCTGACGAGTCAAGCTTGGACGTGGAAGTATCTGACAATGAAGGAGATGATGATCTGTGGGACAGTCCAGTGCATGATGAGCACTGTGGTGCAGCAGATGGGTCATTGCACTCAAAGTGGGATCTGTCATCACCACATTTGCAACGAAGTTTCAGTGCTCCTCTCTTGAGATCAAATGCAAAGAGTTGTAGTGATCGAGACAAGGACTTGAGAACACAAAGTCTGCCTTCGCAGTCCGGTGCAAAGAAGGATTACACTCTGCTGGCTGTTGAAGGTTTGTTGTGCATTCCACAGAAACCAATTGTGCAGACAATGCTGCAGCAGCAACAAGAGAATTCTCACACAATTTCTTGCTGTAGCAAGAAAGAGAAATTCTCCCAGAAACATGATTGACATGCAAATCACTTGCTAATTTCTTTTCTCCAAGATCAATGAAACATCATTGACCTGTGTATCCATCACAGGTCTGTTTCAATCAGTGAGGAAAATTCGTTAGGGGCGGTTGTGTGGAAACAACTGGATGAGCTCAAAGCGGGTCTAATTCGACGGTTTGGGACTTTTTCTGACAACAGTGACTTGCATTTTGTTGTGGCAGATAATGAGACTGCTTATGTGAAGGCTGATCAACCCAGTGACCAAAGTGTGTTTGATACTCTCCCAAAAGATTTGCATTTCAAGGCAGAGAACAAAATCATGGAAAGAGATGCACTTGCACCACATGATATCAATGCCAGCAATTGTTTTCTTGGTCGAGAAGAGTCTACATCAGTGTGTGCAGCTGGTTCACACACTACAACCACTTCTGGTGACAGTGAGCTCCAACTCTCTGAAACTTGTTGTGAAGATCTGTTGTGCTCTGAGGGTTTGTCACTTGCAGGTTCTGAGCAACAGGAAGCAGCTATTGTCAATGACCAAGTGACCACTGTGTCTCAAAATGCAGACAAAGAGAGCTCTGCCTTTTCATTCTCTGACCAACAGGAGGGAGATGCCAACGAACATGCACTTGCCACTTCTTGTGGTAAAGATGGCAATGGTGCTGTGCGATTATTGTCACCTTTGCAATCTGAACAACAAGAGGAAGGAAGCCAAGGGAATAGCTACCCAGTTTCTCACAGTGCACTACAAATTGCCACCAACAGCATTTTTGAGTACAATACTTGCAATGCAGCAATGACCCTTGAGAATGTTTATTCTCTGGCTGGTTCAAGTTCTGAGCTGCCAGAAGGATATCTGTCAGGTAGTCACAAAGTCCTCAATTCTGCAACCACTTCAAAGAGATTGAATAGGGTGTTACCTCAGTATGGATCACCCACAATGGAAGTGTACCAGTTTGAATATCCAGAGGATGCTGATGCACCTCCACTCCAAGAGTGTGCTGATGTGGTAGAGGGAGATTCTGTTCAGCAGGAAGAAGCACAAGCAAAGGGGAATGAAGCAAGTCATGGAAGTCACAGAATGAAATTGAGTGACATACCTGTGCTGCAAGAAGGGGCATCTGTGAATTCAGGAACTCGAGGAGAGGAGGAAACTGAGATGCCAATCATTGCAGCAGATCAATCTCTGCACTCAGCAATAACACTGGAAGCTGTTGGGGCAAATCCCCTGACTCCTGACTGGGAAGCAACAAGCAAGGATCCATCTGCAGGTCTAAATCTGGACGAGAAATCTCATCAAAGAGCTTCCAACAATAAACCAACTGCAGCTTACCAAAATTGCCCAGATAAATTAGCTGCATCACAAGATGCAGAGCTTGTTAACACAGGTACAACTGCTGCTGGGTCCTTGGACAACCCATCTGAGAAAGAACTCAAGAGCATGATTGCAATATTGGAACCAGCCACAACAGATCAAGTTCTGGTGCCAACAACAGCTTGCAAGGTATTGGGTCAGTTTACTCCAGAGACTGATCACCGACAAAATGAAGAAGAAGAAGCTCAAGCTCACATGCAGCAATTGTCAGAAGAGAGTCATCATCACAGTCAGGCATTTTATGCTCACACAAACTGCAATCAGGGTAACCTTCCAGAGCTCCAAATCACACAAGCAGGAAATCTTCAAGCATGTAATCTTTTGGGGTTTCCAGAAGGTCATGCAGGAGAAAGTGCTGCTGCTAATGCAGCCTTTGGAAACAAGATTAAGGCACTAAATCCAATTTTATTAACGGGGAACAACTCACACAGGAGAACAGATAGCATTGCTAGCCTTCACTCTTTTCCCATTCCAATGTAAGTTGTCTGCCTTCTGTCCACATGGAATTTACTACGCAGATTCTCAAGGAGCACTCAATCTAGCATCAGATACACATCCATTCATATGGAGTATATTGAGATAGAATGCAGAACAATTGTGAAGTTATTGCTAGTAATCATTTTATTAGCATACATTGGTTGTTGCTCATGTGCTGCTGCTGTGTCCTCAAAGAATCACAGCAATCAACTGGTTCAATAACTCCAGGTGTTGATGAACTTTTGTTGGGCAGGGGAAGAACCAAAGCTTCTCTTAGTCCAAAAGGTGCACCTGAAAGATGGACATTCCTCTGTTGCTTCTCAGCTCCTTCAACCTCATAGTTACTGTGTAAGTTTCACCTCCTATACCAGACCTGCAAGCTGCTTATCTAATTTGGCATGTCCAATTCAAGGATTGATTATGCATGAGCTTCAATGTTTGAGACCAGCATACCTTGCAGAAGATATATGGTAATGTATGTAGATGGTATAACATTGCTATCTGTATAATCGACTTTCTTCAAAGAATGACTGTAGCTTTGCAATTTGCACAGGACCTTTCATCTACTAGGGTGTGAGCTTTTGTTTACTGGAGCACAATCTGAAACAAAAGCCATGAAAATTGAAGAAAAGGATTTACAACCTAACACTGTTGGTACACCAGGCAAAATCCATACAACCAACATAGCAAAGAAGCTCAAATACAGGATGGAGATTCAAATCAGGTCACAAACATGAATACAAGAGCTTGGAAAGATGGCAGTGGAGTTTTTACTTACACAGGGGATGACACTGGAAGTTGTTGAACCTTCAAGACACAGTTGATGAGGTCTTCAGCAATTGTCCTTAAGTACTCCACTTTGCTAATGCCAACATCTACTGACTCTTGAACTTCCTGATTTCCCTGCAGAACACTAACAAACAGGAAGTTGCAGCTTGAACCAATTGAGTAGTTCAGCCCTTCCTTGCTGCAAAATCAATGAAATCCAGAGAGGACAGTTTCTAGACATTGCACCCTTTCACCCATGAGAAGTGCTGTCCTGCACATGATATGCAGTAAGTAGATATGTACAACAGCATGGGGCATTTGTAGCATTCCTTAAGCAACAAACTTGTTTCATCAACTGGCTGTGTTCAGTAAACACAGCTTCTGTAATCTGTGAATCACAGCTATTTCTCAAGCAACTTACACACTCTAAATCATATGTATACTTCAACACAAAGCTGGCATCTGAGTGTGACCTACAGACATTTACTATTGCAGACAAATATAATGGTCTTGAGGAGATGCTTATGCTGTTATTTACAAAAAATCAGAATGCTCACCACTGTTACAGCTCTGAGAGCTGATGGCAAACAGTTCACTGGACATTGTGACAGACTGCCCTTCACTCAAAACCACAATTGAAAGTTAAGGAAAAAGGGAAGTAAATTTCAGAATAAACTTTATGTGTCTGTATGCAACTCTTCATGATCAGTAAAATTAGAAAAGACATTCCTGGTAGTGAATGATAATCCACATCACAAATCTCTTCATTGACTGAAAGTTTCTTCCCCAAAATTCTCCCTTACTTCCCTTGCCTGCTAGTGGCCATTGGGATCTACAAACAATGTGTTTGTAATCAGGGTAAAAATCCCACTCTAGTACATCCCACCTGATGGTAGTGAGCACAATTGCTCACCACCCACAACACTGACCTCCTCTTTTTCTGTCCAAACTGGCTGCAAGGTCCTACAGCCACTAGGCTACAGTAAACAAGTCTTGTGACTGGAGTCCTTATTAGCATTGTCCTAATGCTGGAATCCTTCCTCTCATATCATGTGTGTAACTAATCAACACTCAGTCAAAACATCTTTGTAAGCTTACTTGGAGTTGCATACAAAATTATACACAATCATGATGTGGAAGATCTATCCCACAAGCATTGAGTGTGGTGAACGCATAAGCTACAGCAAAACTGCCTAGATATCCAATCTGCAGATCACTTCAGAATCGGTCATAACCCCAGGAAGCAAGGGCAGAGCAGAACATCCTGCTGCCTCTTTGTCACCTCAAGATTGAGAAAAGGGAAATGGATCACATCTCCAATTGGCGTCCAGTGTGTAGGTGTAGATGATCTGCAAGCAGGTCAAAAACACATTCAAATCTTATCCAGAGCATGAAAGACAATGGAACCAATACACAGTTACAACAGAAGAATGTTTGCATATGTAAGGACATGGATAAGAGTTCCACATACCTGATTTCCAAGACTTGTTACAAGTAGTGCTGCTTACATCACCAACAAAGAAATTTGACCACTGCTCTGGATTGCAGAGACTCAACCTCTGCTAGCAACCTGATGACAGAACATACTTCAATCAGGTTGTGCTTGTTCAACCCAGCACATATTTGCATTTCAAATACAGAGAGGAAGTTTGCAAACCTACACACTTCCACACCCATTCCAGAAATTGTATGAAAATGATTGTGCAGGAACCTACAAAGCTTGCACAAATGGAGGATAAACCTGAGCAAGGCAGTATTAAGATGGAGTTAAGTCAGCAGAACACTCAATTCTACAGTCTTCTAAAATTCCGCACCTCTGGATGTCTGTATATCAACACGATGGTACTTGAGCCTTTGGATGGCATGAATGGGAAACTGCAGCTTGATAAATAGGGAGAAAATCTGTGTTGTTCAAGACAGAAGACTGCTGCTTCTCAGGTGTTTGATCTGAACTGAAGCACCTTAAACAACCGTTTGTAAAACCTGGAGCATCGAAAGCAGCTGAGCAAAAAAAGCATGAGAGTGAAAATGAAGTAGAGTTGTGTGGATGTTTGCAAATCCACTGCTGGAAGGCTCTTTCCTTCAGCCAATGCATCCATTCCATGCCAAACATGTTCTGATCTGGGGCGATTAGTATGGCTGTTAAGGGATATGATCTGCTTCAGCAACCCAGGGTCCTGGATGGTGTAGCTAGAGCTGGAATTGACCCGCCATGGTGCCTTCACAGTCCTCATGGGCATGCTCATCAGGGTTTCAGGAAGATGACATAAAAGTGAGAAGAAAATCGGTGCCCACTTGGAAATCACACTTTCAAGTTGTGCAGGTGTGATAGGGTTGAACATTCGGAAGCAGTCTTCATTGGGAGCAGAGAAATCTCCAAAGATTTCAAATGTCAATGCAATGGGTACCTTCAAGGAGTCATACATGTAGTCAGTCCCCGTGCCATGTGAGAGGTATCCTACAGAGGTCCCACCAGATCCTACCACACACTTGCCACTGCAATGTTGGCCATTGAGAGTCTGAAGCAGCTTTTGCATGGCTGCAGCTCCTTGGTCTAAAGGCAGCATCGCCTTGTGATCATAAGGCATGAACAAAGCCTCCATTCCAGAGTGCACGTTCACCCAGACGTGAGGGTTGAAACTCTTAGCAAGCTGCAGAAGAATACGAGTTTCGGGCTCGCTGAATGCCGATGTTCCTGGATACTCCTCATGCGGATCGTAATCCTTCTCTTTCTTGCCCCAGTCCACATCCCAGTTGCGATTGGTATCCACTCCTCGCCCGTTCTTCCTCTCACAAAGATGCCCCGCCTCCACTCTTCTCCGACCGTTTGTATTCTCCATCGGCACAATCTTGATGATACTGCGCGGAAGAAGACGAGCAACGACCGCCGCTCCAGCGACCTTACTGAGATCATGCTCGCCTCCCAGCATCTGCAGCAAACGTAATGCCACTTCCGAGGTTACCAGTTCTCGGGCATGGCCTCCGAAATCCAGCAAAAGCCGCAGCTTCTCACTGGCCGCTGTTTCTTCTTCTTTCTTTTCCGATACACTCCATCCACCAGGCGACACCGTCACCACACTCATCTCCGTGGAATAACCGTCCACTTCCGATCGCACAATCTCCATCTGCATGATGTTTGGATGCCGATCCACAATGTTCTTCACCTGCTGAAGCAAAGAAGCCATGGTGTGATAGAGATGGAAATCCGGCAGCGTCACATTTGCACGCTTCTTCTCATTCTCGCGCTTATTCACGATATTACCCCGAAGAAGCCGGAGCTCAGCAGGAGAAGACGCTAGCGCAAACGGCAGAAATAGGAGCAGAATAAAAAGGAGTTTCTTCTCCATCGTCTTCCGCTGCTCCGCAAACGGCTGCGCACCACGCAGCGTTCAAGCAATAGCAACAAGTCGATGAACATACCCTAGCCCCAAGGCCTGTCACGCAAAGGCTCTCGGATCAAACCCCTTGATTCCACACAGATGTGTGCGACATTGCAGAGTTCGACTCCTCTGCGATCTAACTCTACAGATCGCAGAATCTGTTCAAGTTTGGCAGGATCCGATACGAGATCTGATACTGGATCTGAATGAACTTCAGAAAGTACTGCCTTGGACACGATTTTCTCCGACTCGAGGAATAACAAAATCGCGATCTCCTCTACTAAGAACAACTCATCGCAAATCAGCAGCCACGATGATAATAGAAACACAAAAAAAAGCGTACAGAATTCCCGGTGGAAAGCTAATATGAAGACAGAATCCGGCTGGTACTTACATAATAAGCTCTGGAACCACTCGGAAGCTGTGCGGGAATGAAGGTCGTTCAATTGCTGATCTTTCAAGTCGAAAAATGCAAAATAGCACACACAAACAACAACAACAACAACAAAACAACAACGCCGACGGATATCCTTCTCGCTGCAGTTCTAGACTCCTGGTACAGACAGCTCTAGAACAAATCCCTGCAACAAGGAACTCGCAGCCAGAGCTTGGGAAGAGTTTCTTCGATCAATTCCTGCCCACAATGCGGAGGAGGCTGGCTGCAAAACGTGGTACCGTTGCGTTACTGTTCCAGCAGCTTTTCTCGACTGCGCGACCAGGAGCGGATTCGAACCTGCGCGCTCAGTTGGTTACAGGCACACCCAAAGACACATCGTACTTAACCACTAAGGACTAAGTAACCGGTTCGAAGTCGTCTATAACCGGACAGCGCTGAGCTATATCCGATAACCAATGACTATATTGATAGAAAAATTATTGAATGAATGACCATTTTCCTTGGAAAATTGCAAATTTACAAACCCTGGGTTTGCTCCTTCATTTGACCTCTGATTCCCTTAAGTCTTTTCATTATTATTCGCAAAGTTTGCAAAATGGATGTAATTTATGAACAGGTTGTGAGGGTCAATTAATTGCATACTTCACAGGGCCTTCTGAAACTTTACTGTTCATATGAGTTTGCAAAATCAAAAGTGTGCTTGTATGAGGACTTTTGGGCACAGGAGGTAAAGGGCCTTTCGGTAGAAGCTAAAATGTTTGTTGCAAATTCACCCCCACAGCTCTTCAGATTTTTCTCACAAGCTTTCTTCTTGTTCAGGTTGACTCAATTCCGAGTTCTCAATACTCATGTCCAGATAGATATCCACAGGCATTGTCATTCAAAGGCTTGGGCTTTGTGCAAATCATTATCTTGCAAGAGGGAAGGCCGGAAGAAAGAAGTTGACAAGAGCCATCCTCTTTGGATCTCCTCACCTTTCCTGAAAGAGGATGAAGCTCTTACAGAAGGTCCTCCTCAAACTGTCTGAAGAAAATGAAGAAGTTACAGAAGGTTATTTGGTTGCCATCTCTGTACAATCTGATACTGATAAACACCATCATCAGCAAAATGTTGTCTCCTGCCCTTGATGTTGCAATAGGCTTAACAAGCACACAGCAGCTCAACCAGTCATCCAAGTGCTCCTTTTATCCCCAGCTTCATTCAATCCCTTGATCCTTTGAAGCACTGGAAGCTGATCCTTGCCAACTGCTTAGGACAACAAGCAAAGCTAACCTTAGGGCAGGGCAGAGGTTAAGACAGATTCACAGATTAGTACTTCGTGCACATTACCAGTTGATGCTTCCTCTTCATGATAAACAAGAAGTGTACTATCAACTGACTGCCATGTGAACTAGGCAGCTGCTGCCCATAAAGTTTCTGCATTCCCCCTCCTCAACCCTCCACCCAGCTAGCAACATTCTGATACAACAAACTACTACTAGATTCCTAGGATTTTTCTTTCCCAGAAATCTGAAACAAAAAGGCAACATAATACACTTATAACTGCAGTCACAACACAAGGTGTCAATAAGTCATCTGCCAGCATCCAAGTAGTCCGAAGGCTATGGAGCCTGGACTTCAACTTGAAATCGTCCCATCAGTCCAAAACTCCCCCTTCTGTGACTACAGGATTGGCAAATAACATCTGCAAAAAGAGCAGGTTAGTAGGTGCAGACTAAATCTGACATTTGCTTTTACACTCATCTTCCAAGCAACATACCCAACATCATCAAAAATCCTTACAAATAAATACTCCAGACATTTGCACACAAAGAAAGGTTCAAACACAAAGACAAGGAAGCCTGTAAACTTTTCTTACAGCTGTATTGAGGCATTATTTGGTTCCCTTTGTGACAGGTGGTACATAAGCAGAGAGTCAAAAGCACATCAAACCATTCAATGTACATTGTGGTCCAGGGGGCAACTGAAAAAATAGAGCGAGACCTTAACATTACCTACGGCTTGCCCAAAGCCTTCTGTACAGCTAGTGCAAACTAACAATGAAGGTCACAGCACCTGCATCTGAGAAAGTCCATAGGCGGTACCTTCCAGCTATCCAGTGTGCTCAATAGCTTCTCTGGCTTATCCTAACAGTAGAGCTTGACTGTGTGTGGTACAATGACAGGATATGATGCAGGGTCACCAGGCACAAGAGAGAGTTGCCATGTTGACATGAGCCCCTTGCATTCCCTTTCTTGGTGTATTTTGGCAATGCAGGTTCCAAATTTGAGGAAGCCAACCTTTGAGGAAATGATGTTGAAGGAGAAGTTCCAAAGGATATCAACTATGCTTTGAGGCGTTTTACAGCCTGCATAAAACCTGTAATCACCTGGAATTCATCCAACTCCTGCTGCAAGCAACATCCAAATTATTAGAAACATTCCATATGAGAACTACCATCAGCTAAAGCACCAATGAATTCTGCAGGTGCTCATCCTCAAGCAAGTTCTACAGTGAAATCAACAAGTCAACATGATGACACAAGGTTCTCTTTTGAATTCATCATCTTGCAAGCAGATGGGAACTGCTTTGAAGACTCTAATGTGCTGCAGTGTTGGGAGAGTAGCTTCCAAGCCCTAACTCATGCATCATCAATATCCAATACTTCACTTGTAGTTACACCACAAACTCCACCTGCTAGAGGGTTCTGTGAATGCAAAAGGAGCTGTCTGTGAGCAACAACTGTATCTATGATCAAACAGAGCAGATTGCTCTACTGGTACTTCAGTAAGAATTCTATGACAGAGTGTCTGTACTAAATTTCTCCTGAACACAGATGATCCAGAAGTCACCATTTCTGACCAGATGGTCCTTACCTGTGACATGAAATGTCTGCCAACTGCATCCAGAAGTTGCTGCTTTGAAGAATTTGGACCAACCTCAACCTTTGGAACAAATCCATGCAACAACACCATGTTTTAGTTCCAGGTGATCGACAGATAAACAAGAACTGGAACAAAATCTCACCATGAGAATTTTTTTTCTTATGATCACCATGTTGGGCCTAAGTCTGCAACAGCCAAGTTGATCAGGATAACCAACTTCCAAGCTATACCAGGTACTAATCATCAAAGCACTAGGATTGATCACTTCATCAGTTCTGCAGTAAGAATCTACTGCAGCTTCTGATTCTGCTTCAGTTCTGTTTTGTGGCAAAACTGCCCAAAACAGAAGTTTGTTCAAACTTTCAGAGACCTAAGTCTGGGTTGCACAACCTAGACATGCTGATACAGGACACTCTCAAAGCAGGAAGCTGACCTTAGCTAATGAATTGCTGTAATCACCTAGACATGCATGATAGTACTGCAGTGTACAAGCATGCAGTTCAGGGACCAACCATCCATGATTTGCACTCAATATGAGCAGCTATTCATCCCTCCTTAATGTACAATCAGATACATCACCAGTTTGCATCCATTTTATGGTATGATCAGATATGCTTACCAGTTTGAAATGCCTTCGATATCTCTTGAGTGCTGCAGTCTCTAGTTTGCTGAGATCTACTGTCTGCACCCAGAACAGGAAAATGGACAAGAATTTCAAAATCGGAGGACAAGCAACTGACTCAACTACCAAGCACATAAGCATTTCTCAATGAAGTGCTGAGGTATCTTCCAACATTAGCCAGTAACCCAACTCAGATCTTGCAACTCAAGCCTCAATCCTGCACAGAATCAATGATCACTTGTTGACTGCAAAAATCTCCAGAATATTCTTTGGCCCTTACTAGAAATGGGACCAAATTCTTCAGACAATGTGTATACAAATTCCTCAGGGGATCCAACAAAGTTCTTCAGACATTTGTCATACATAAGGAGAGACTTCGCAGGAACTTTGGTGCTGAGCTTGGGCAAGATAGTAATGAGAGCAGGGTTGTAGTCTGAGGTTTTATCATCATACCGGCAGTGCATTGCAGGATGGCCTTGTTCCTTCTTCCAGTTTGACCTCTCCTCCTCCTTTCTTCTCAAAGGAATGTCCAAAGAGACTAGCAGCAGGATCTGCAGCCGCTGAATGGTGATGACCATCTCTCGCACTTGCTATCATAGAAGTTGATATGGTTGACTTGCATCGAGATTGCCCACTAGTCTTGAATGTTCTTGGGTAGTCATCTTCTGCATGTGTAACACATGCACATCATCAGCCATCAGTCTTCTCCAATGACACATTCTCTGTTGATCCAACACTATTGCATCAAACTCTTCTTCACTTTGGAGCTCGTGGGCATTCCTTGCACCATCTACAGTCTCATGGTTAATCAAGATAAATCTCTTGGAAATTTGACAGCTCTTCAGCAGCAGTTTAGAACCATCATCAGAGATCAATCTTGTAAAAACCACATTGGAATCACATTCACATGAAATCCCACAAAAGACAGTCACATCAGAATCACCTTCAAAACAAATGCTACAAAACAGTCACATGAGAATCACACTCAAGACAAAAGCTGCAAAGCACAATCATGTCAGAATCACATTCAAAACAACTGCTACAAAACACAATCACATCAGGAATCACCTTCAAAAATGCTACAACACACAATTGGGAGAGAGAAGCATTGAGTAGAAGACTGAACCTAAGCTATGTCCATGGAAGAACAGATTGTCCTCGTCGATGTCATCATCATCTTCTTGACCAGTCGCAGCTTCAATCACGCTCAATGCATTACGCTGAAGCTTTACTTGAGCACCATTCGTGAGCACCTGAGCAGCCAGGCACAATAATAAAGATCAGAAATTCTGTCTTTCTTGCATTCCACCAGTTCTATTGCATCATCCCTCATGACTAGCCTCAAGGAGGAGAAAAATAAACACAGGAAAAACACAAGGCACAGACTTTTTGCGAACATTGTCAAAGCCAGAGCTGCGAAGGCTTGGCCTCCAAGTTTCTACCTAGAAGAACAGAGGGATTGCACAGAAGAGCTTCTTTTCTCAGGAGGTTTTTTCCCTCTCCAAATGCTCCTCAACCTTAAAGAAGCTAGATCTCGCATTCTAGCGTTCCCCCCCGCATTTCTTACCACGACCTTCAGCGAGAAGCCTAGAATCCAGTTTTGAGAAGAGCAAACAAAACAAAAGAACAATCGGCACATCCTGATTTCACACTTCTAGCCTTTTTTCCCCTTAAGATCGCAACATGGCTTAGATTATTGCCAAAGAAAATGGCCAGCCGTGCTCGACAGTCGCCATTGGTTTTCTTCTGCAATAGACAAAGGCTTTTGCATTCAATAGTGTTACCAGCCAGTGCCAGCCGCCGAGTCCAACCGCCTTCTTCACCACGCCGTGGAGTCCTACAAGCACAGATTTCGTCCGATTGTTGCCGGTTACCAACACTTTAGTATGTCTCGGAAGTACTGCAAGCCCCTCCTCACCACTGTCGATGTCGCAGCCTGGTGCGTAGTAGGCCGCCTGGCCTTCGTCTGTCTCCAGCATTGCCCCTTGCCCCTCCAATTCTATATACTCTCCCACCTTTACTTCCAGATCAGAAAAAACAAACCAGAAACAAACACAATAACACACACACACACACTTCACACTCCTAGTCCACAAAACAAACAAAACCAAAACACAGAAACACTTAAAACAGATAAACACAACAAACACAATAAAACCTTGAATTCTTCACACAATTTGAACCTCACAATTTCTGATTCTCACATCCTGTACATACTCCGACCACTACATTCAGCAGATAAACATAGCCTTGAGTTTGTTCCCATCCATTTTGCCATCACAAACCATCATATCTCCCAACCCCACTTATTCGCTCCCTAGCTCTCTCACATGATCCTAATCAGAAATTTTCCCTCCCCGGACGACGAATTCCAATGCAATCAATGAAGAGAATCTCATTCTTCGATACTCCTACACTAATCACAAACGGGTAAAGCAGAATGCTACGCCATATGGCGCTTCCATCGCCATGAACTAGAGAGCCATGATTTCTTCAAAGGGAAACGGCAGCGATGGAAGAAGACGACAACAGTGCAGCAGCAACAGCAACAGCAACAGCAGCAAAAACTGCAGTGCAGAGACGGAAGAGGAAAAAACAAAGCGGGGGACGAAAGAGAAAGGAAAGGGAATAGCAGTAAAAAAGTGAAAAACTAATTTTACTCACTCCCCCGATGTCAAGTTTG
The DNA here is from genome assembly GCA_963920785.1 of Sphagnum contortum. NCBI lineage: Eukaryota > Viridiplantae > Streptophyta > Sphagnopsida > Sphagnales > Sphagnaceae > Sphagnum > Sphagnum contortum. Next base: position 3,107,778 of record OY987278.1, read on the forward strand.
TTTTTACCTTGCCCTCTAACGCGGTGGAAAAAGACAGAAAATTTAGATGAGTTGGCTGTTGTTTCGACGGGTGTCGCTCGCAGGCCGGTGATTTGGCGGGCGGGCCCCCGCCGGCCGCCACCGTCCTCAACTCAGTCAGTCGCCGTATTTTCCGTGCCCGGAAATCGCGACGGTGCGGCGGTAACTGGAACGGGCCAGCAGTTCTCGTAGGGTCGCCGACCTCTGGTCGGCAGTCACCTGCGAAGTAGACTTCCTTGCTCGTCCGGTAATTTTTGTTATTATTATTCTTTTATTATATTGTTCAACTGTATGATCTTGCCCTAGTGACGATCATCCAAAAGAATATTTAGCCAAATTTGGCGATGTAAAAAATATCAAAGAAAAAAATCGTAACAAAATCTTCATATTGAAAGAAATTGTGAGATTTTTTGTGGAGATTTTCTGCGAAATTCTACTCCCAAAAAAGCACAGAATTTTCTTCACCCTAAACCCATTTTCAAAATTCCTTTCCTCAAAAAAAATGGCGAAAATTCCCCACCAAAAAAATAAAAAAATCGCTGCCCATTTTAACTGTGGGATTTTTGTTTATGAGAGGATCAAATTGTTAGACCGCTGGATGCACGTTACGACCTCGGGATAACGGCGGTGTTGACTACCGGTATCATCGCCGACCGCAGTTTCGCCAGAAGTTTCGCCACGAGAGCCTCTAATTTAAAAAACCTCCACAACCCAACCCGACATACCAGAAAAAAAATTACCATTAATTACCGACAATTAAGACAGATTAGTGACTAATTAAGGTACAAGATCTGCGTACTTAGGTGCTAATTAACCGTACTAAAAACGTAGACCATAATTAAGTACGTTTAAGTACGCAGGTAAAAAGGGATAAAACGTGTAGAGTAATCAAATGACCCTGCAAAGGCTTTTCCCCTGTGTAATTTTGTCTGTGGTAACTTTTATACATTCTCGGCGGCTACTAGCTAGTCAGGAGGTAAGAGGATCTAGACTAGGGACAAGACGGGAGGGGGGGTGAAAATAGTAAAAAGTTAAAATTACAAGTGGAAAGTAAATGGATCCCTTTGTTGAGGGAAAGGAGGGGCGAAAAAGTTTTACCCCTCCTTGCTCTCTCCAACGGTGGAGATTGCACCCGTAAAATAGTAACTTCAGGTACAGTGTACCTACGGAAATAGGTACCTACGGAAATAGGTACCTAGTACCCGAGTGGTAGCTGGTTTTCACTGACGGCGGCGGGCCTTTACTTTAGTACCCTTTGATGGGTAGCCCAATCCTAGAGCGCCACGTCTCACCCGGGTTGCTGAGCCCTAAAACTCGTGTTCTCGTGTTCTAATCTTTTTGGGGGAGGTGCATCGGACGGCCAGCGGTAGCGCCGTCTCGGATCGCACGGTGGGCCCCCCCGGCCCTCGTTGCACTGAAAGGTAGTGGACATTATGGCGTGTCATAACTTTCTCTGCTCTTCTAAAAAAAGAAAATTATAAGAATAATAATAATTTCCTAAGTCTTAAGGAGCCTTATTACTAGCCATAAATAAATAGTGCTAAAGAAGGGTATGGTATGATTTTATTTTATTTAAAAAAAAATTCCCCCCCAAGAGATTTCAGAAAGGAGCCCCATGTTAGTTGCACACACTCTTTCATGGGAATTTTTTTTTTTTTTGAAAAAAATAAATAAATTGTCAATCCTTTGGCAACTTGTATAGGCTTTTTTTCCACAAAACAAGCTTGTTGTTAATGAAAGGGGGGGGACCATGGCTACGTCAAACATTAGGCATAGAATGGAAGATGTGTCATTCTATGTTCTAAGGAATAAATTTACCATGGGTACACCATCCCCCCCTTATGGCACAAAAATTTTACCATCATCAAAAATCTATAAGCAAATGCATATTATGACCGCACTTTTTTAAACATCAATTAAATCCATTCCTAATAATGGGAAATTGTTAATTACACCCCAATTCAAACCAAAGTAAAACCTGGGTGGTTAACTTTCTACACTAAAGGTCCCAAGTGTGTGCAAGAAAAGAATAATATTTGAAGAAAGCCAAAAGTCAAGCAACATTAAAAAAATAAAATTTATAAATTAAAAATTTAAAAAAAAAATTAGAAAGCTTATATTATTTTTCATAATTAGCTCATTCATACCATTATTTTCTAAAAACTTGATTGCCGTATTCGTAATTAATGAGGTAGAAAATCTACCTTTCAAAGGCAAATTAACTTAATTGGAATTGAGTTTCCGGTGACCTTATATTATGTATATATTATATATATCATGTTGTTGGGTTTGGCAAAGCTCACATCCTATGATGTGTTTTCACCTAGGTTTGAGCTGCACATTACACGAGAAAAAATGCATAAAGGTCTTGCCCATTCTAAGGTAGAATCTATGGAAGGCCTCCTTTGTTGTTGTGGGGCTTCTTGGCCCAAGTCCCCGAGTTACCATGACATATATGCCCATACCTTGCCTTGCCTTGCGTAATGTGCAAGGTGTTGTCCAATTTGACAATTCAATGGAAAACCAAGGTCTTGCCCGTTCGACAATACAACGGAAAACCAAGGTGTTGCCCATTCCACAATGCAATCCATACAAGGTCTTGCCATAACTGACGATTTCAAATTTTTGTCTTGTTGAGCTACCCTTTTACAAGTGTTTTGAACATGAAAGAAAACTTTGGCATTGCCTCAAGAGTGATGGCTTGATGGTATAGATGAAAACTAGGAAATTAGGATCTCAATCAAAAGGTTTTGGGTTCAAATCCATGGATGCATGGCTGAAAAAAAGCCCCTATGGGCCCATTCGTCCTCAAGCTTGACTTGTGAGGGCTAGCCCAAGGGCTTTGTGAATTGGAGTCTCCTGTTGTGCTTCAAAAATGAATTAAAGAAATTTTATGGGACCAATTTGAATTTTTTTCTCTATTCAGACCGCTCTTCTAGAAGTGTTTTTTAAGGGCACCCCAAAAATAAAAATAATAAAATTAAAATTATTTATTTATTTATTTTTAAAAATTTTGCCTTGGTGATGAACTTTGTTGCATTACTTGAAAATTTGTCAACAAGGAGAAAACAACCAAAAAAAATTTGCTATAAGAACTTTGTCAAATACAAGAGAAAGAGAAAAGCTGTCACCTGCTGCTGCTGCTGCTGGGATAGAGCCAAAAACTGACAAGAGTGGAGAGTGGTGCTCTGCTCCCCTTTGCTTTGTGAGGTGTTTCAAAGGCCCACCTACACGTAACGCACAAGTGCGAAGAGTAAGCAAATGTGGTGTTGGGATTGGGGGGAGTAGAGAACCAAAAAAAACACACACACAAGGATAAGCAACTTTATCTGTCACAGAGGGGGAGAAAGCAGCAGTACACACTAATAAGTAATAGCGTGCACAACAGACTCCCAAAGAAACCAAAATTTTAAAAGAAGCTTTGCATATAATTGCGCCATGATGTAGCTTTGTATGTACACACAATCTTGTTGCAGAACTGACACTTCTTTACAAAGGAGGAGGAAGGAGGAGGTCCCCACTCCCCCATCCCTCACTTCCCACTTGGAAGGTCCCCGCTTCACATTTGGGTCCCTTACTTACTTCCTCCCAACTTCTCATCTCTCTCTCTCTCTCCCCCTTTTCTTAGTTTTGACTACAATGCACATCTTGGGTGATGGACATGTTGTTGAGTTTTCTTACTTTCGACTGTAATGCACATCTTGGGGTGATGGGCATGTTGATGATCGTGTTTTGTTGTTGGCCTTGCTTACACAAGACAAGGATATTGTGTTTAGATTCATTATAAAGTATAATAGCGTAAAGGATTTTGGGCCCTCACCTCCTCCCCGCCCCCAAATAGTAAATCTATTTTTATGAGGATTTTTGAAAGATGATGCTTTGTCTTGTGTTGAAACTTGAGATTAGTTATTGAATTATTAATATCTTGAACGATTTTGGTTTCTTTTAGAGGATTTTCTGAAGATTATATTTTTGCATGGTGAAATATTTGAGTTTCCATGATTCTTCTTTTGCCTTGAAATACTTTTTAATGTAAATGGCAAAGGCCAAAAGTGTGACACACCCTTTGTTTTGTTTGTGTGTCTTTGTATGTTGCAATAATTCTTTGGGTGTTTTCGTGAAGCTACCAAATGAGGGTACCCAAGGGAGTGGGGACATGCCCTTGCTATGTATTTGGAGCTATATAATGAAAAAACATCGAATCCAAGGGAAACTTTTCAATTGAAAGGATGGATGATGAATGGGTTGTTGCTGAAACCTTTCATTGGATGGGTGATGTGCGTGTGTATCTCTTATGTTGCAATTTTGTCAATGTTTTGTCAAGCCAAAAATGTTATGTGTGTGTGTGTGTGTGTGTTTTCTATGTTGTAATTTTTTTTGGTGTTTTATGAAGCCAAATGTGTGTACCCAATAGAGTTCAAAAGATGCTCTTGCTATATTTGGGGGTTTATAATGGATATCAATCCAAGGGAAGGAATTTGATTGATGATTGGACACATGGGTTGTTGCCGAAATTTTGTGTAAATGCATGGTATATTATTAGTGATATTATTAGTATATAACTAATTGCACCATACAACTTGTTTGATTGGAGTCATATTATTAGCATTAGCATACAAGTAATCCAAGCACTATGAGTTCCATCCAAGCACTATGAGTTCCGCCGCACTCAATAAGCAAGCCAGTTGCTAGATTTAGGTCAACTTTTGCTCCACATAGTGTTCAACATGGGGGGTTTACTTACAGTAATGTTCGACACCTAACCCCAAAATTCTCACCATTGTTAGTGTTTGTTAATTTTAGGGTTGGAGTAAGGTTACAATTTAAAATTTTGGTTTGGAAACTTGGGGCGAAGAAGGTGCTTACTTGCTTGCTTGTTATATAAATGAATTTTTGAAAGAGAAAAAAATGACCACCCAAAGAAAATGTGTGCACCACCGGGGCTCTCTCTCGAGGCTATTGACATTAAATGATTGTTGTTAGTTACTCTTTGAGATTCAGTTTTGTCGTGTGTAAAGTAAGTAGAAGGGTGCAAGATTCATGAGAAAGTTGGTTTTTATATTAGAGGGTTTTTAATCATGCATGAACATGCTCGATCTACCAAGTGAAAAAAATAGAAGTTAATATAGTCAATACATTCATCGGTGCAAGAACATTTTAGGGTTACAAAAGATAAAGGGAAGATGTCACTTCTAGGTTATACTTTTTTATGTTTGTGTGTACTTCTTTTGGTCATGTTTGCTCTTTGTGTTTATATTCATTATAGAGTATAGTAGCTTCAAGGGATTTTGGCCCATACTAGGTAATAATAATAATAATAATAGGTCTATTTATTTTTATATGAGGATTTTTTGAAAGATGATATTTTGGCTTGTGTTGTAACTTGAGATTAGTTTATAGAGTTCTAATGTCTTGAAGGATTTTGGGTTTTCTTTTAGAGGATTTTTTTGAAGATTATATATTTTTGCATGGTGAAATATTTGAGTTTCTTGGTAGCGAGAGCTTTATGAAGATTTAATAGAGTTTATTTCACATTTTGGGCCAATGGCATGCAAGCTACACTAGTAAATGTAGAGAGAGAATGGGAATACCTCCCTTCAAAAGTACCCTTATTGAGGCTTTTATTAATTAGTTAGGGGGGGGGCACCCAAAGTTTGTTTTGCTTTTTTTTAATAAAAGAGCCACTTTGATTGGCCTATCACCAACTTTTTTAAAACATTTGGAACTCCCCTCAAAATACAAGCACAAAGGTGCTTTCCTTTAACCCACCTTTTATAATTTATATGCACTAATGTGGCCTGTGCCATTGGCCCAAGTGTGAACACATTCTTTATTTTTGCACATTTTCAGAATAAATTTTTTCTAAATTCAGCTATGTGAACACACTGAGGGCTTAACTGATAATCTTTGGGAACACATTGAGAACCAAAAAAAAAAAAAAAAACATCAAACCTTTGCACCCCTCACCCACCCATGCCCCCCCCCCCCCCCCAAAACCCGAAAGAAAAAAAAATTGGGCAATCTTAAATGCGTGTCAAGCCTTCTCATCGATCACATGAAAATTAGAAAATTATGGCCCGACAACTTTTTGTCATCATCTTTTTGGCCTAGGGTAATAATACCCTTCTCTAACAAGGTGGGTACATGTTGCAACTTCTATTTAATTAGTTAGAGGTGCACCCAAAGTTTTTTTTTTTTTTTTTTGGGTTGGAAGGAGCCACTTTGATTGGTCCATTACCAATTTTAGTTTGAAACATTAGGCACTCCCAAAATAGTAGCACAAAGGTGCTACTATGTGTTTGGGGAGTAACATACAAATCACCCCTTCAAATCCAAAAGAAAAATAAAAATCAATAAATAAATAAAAAGACCCACAAATGGAACAAGAGAAGAAAAGAGAAAAAGACCAAAGTCCAAACAAAAAAATCACGCCTGAAAATGCAGAACGTACAATGGCGAGCCTTAAGAGGACAAAACACAAAACTTAGGACCTAAACCTATTTTTATTGTATATCTTTGTTCATATTTCATCTTATAGGGTTTAGTGTTGTCTTTGAAGGATCCAGTGTTCAAAAGTTGCCCCTACCTACTTCGACAAGAAAAATGTTGGGCATCATCTTTGTTCCCTTGAGTGTTGGATTGTCTTCTTTTTTTTCCTTCTTGTTGCACATCATAACATTTTGTAACAATAAAATTTGTCACAAAACAACCAAAAGTTGTTGTCACAAAAAAAACATGAGTTTGTCTGATCTTTCCACATACATATGTGCTCCACCCTGAAAGCCCCCTTTACCAATGGATCATTTGAACCCAAACCACTTTGACTTCTGCCTGACATTGCCACCACGTTTGTTCTTATCGCAGATAAGAGGCTTGTAAGTGCAGGGTTATGCCGTGGCACATTACATATAGTAAAAGACGTTGTGATCATTTTTTGTGAAGCTTTCCATCCATCTTCCATCCATGGATGCCATCATACAGGGAAGAAAACCTTGGCAGAACTAAATAACCCCACCCCCTCTGCGCATGTGTTGCTGTCTAGGAAAGGCATAACCAGCCCAGGGGGGCACCCCCAAGATTTTGATATCAATATTAGCAACAAACTCAACATATATTTGCTGTCTCGGGTCTTTTCCCATGGTCAGTTGTATTTTGCTATCTCACAAGTCACAAGCAGTGCAAACATCAACATTTCATGTGTTGCTGTCTAGGAAAGGCATGCCCAGCCCAAGGAGGCACCCCCAAGATCAATATCAGCAACAAACTCAACATATATTTGCTGTCTCCGGTCTTTTCCAATGGTCAGTTGTATTTTGCTATCTCACAAGTCACAAGCAGTGCAAACATCAAGATTTTCAAGGATGAGGGTCCCCATGAATACATGCGAAATCTGGTATATAGAGAGGTTTTGGAAATGTAGTTTGTAATTGTGTAATTTTGTAATATGTATCATCAAATACACACACACCTGTGCATTAGACACAGGGTTTAAACTATACCTTGTAAAGCAAGGGTGGAAGTCAGATTGTTAATGCCCAGGTGGTGTGGGCCATTCCCAGCCAGGGCGAAACGAGAACCACCTTTGGAAGTTACTAGAACACAAGATGGTGGATGACATTAAGCCATTTTGGTTCAATAAGTTCCTCATGGTTGTTCCCCAAGAGCCCCCCAAGATAAACAACCCCTTGGCCCACCTCGCCTTGCCTCCAAGAGCCTTTCACAAGAGCCTAATAATGGCTTTCCCCCAGGCAGCTCCAATTAACAATATATATCTTCTTCTTTAATGGTTTGTGTTCATCAATGGGGAACTATGGGGTTTCAGTAAGCTGAGCATTTTGAAGGCAAAAGGTGAGCATTTCTCTTTTCAAAATGCACATGTTACTTTCCTTTTTTTTAACCATGATACCCGGGTGGTACCCACAAGGTATACAATAAAAAAAATCTTTTTAGAAAAGTTAAAAATCCATTCAATTTTAATTATTTTATTTACTTTGTGCAACAACCCAGCCCGATGGCGTTACCTTACACATAATGCTCACACATGTCGATTGTAATGTAGCATCGGTAGGAAGGAAATATCTTTTACAGAGTGATGATCAATTCGGTCATTTGAAGACAACTTGAAAACCTGCTGAATCAAAGAGGTATGAACTCTTTGAGTGCTTGTGCAATTGTGGGCAAATGGTGCACAAGGTGCGAAGCAACCACCTTTGTATAAAACATTTGACAATGGTTTCATGACTCAACCACAAAAGGGGCTAAGCACCACCTTTGTATAAAACATTTGACCATGGTTTCATGACCCAACCACATTTCTCTACCCACCTTTGGAAGGCAAAAAAAAAAGTAGTAAGGGGTGATGAGGAGTGTGGAGGGATCCACCTCCATTCACTTTTTTCTAATCAAGAAACCCATGTGCATGCTCACAAATCAACAACTTTTTTTGTCAGATTGTGCAGGTGAAGGCTGAAGCACAACTCCCCATATACTCAAAACTCCACCCAAAAAACTTCCCTTGTCCAATTTTATGAATGAAGTCAGAGAAAAATTACAATAGACTTGGCTAAGAACACCAGCTAAAATTAATGGACCCAATGAGTCATTTCATGCCTATCACTCTTTTCTTTCAATTTGGGTACCTTGATGGAAACATGATATGAAAAGTTTTCATTCACAATTTTGTTTGTGTGTGTTTTTTTATAAAGCATGATGTCTTCTTCCATTCACCAAACCTTTCACTCTTTGAAAGCAATGATGTTAAACTTTACTTTACTTTGATAGTAAAATATGGTATCTATCACTCTTGTGTTCTTTTTTCCTTGGTGAATTTGTTTTTCAAAATGGCTACAAAACTAGTGTTATTTGGGTTTGTTAATTGCCAAATTTCTGAAAAGAGATTTTCTTTTAATAATTTAGACTCTATATTAAGTTCCAAAAGGTAGTCCAAAATATACAAGGATTTATTTATTTATTTTTAACTTTCATATTTTTTTCATTGAGTAGATTTAGTTAAATTGTCTTATGGATGATCTCCACTTCAACTACATCATGAAATTGAAAAGAAAAGAAAAAAACATTGCAAGAGTTTACAAAGAAAGTTTTTCTAATGTATGCGGCCTGTCTAATCAAGAACTAATTAAGAAGTTCAAATCCATTCATATTGCATTCAAAACAAGAATGTGTTAAATTCTTTGAATTAACTTGGGATTCGAAGAGAACAAAAAGTACCATAAAATTTTGCAATTTAGATGGACATATTGCCATATACTTATTTTAGAATATTAATTTATTGTTGGAACATTTTTTTTTAATGTGAGGAAGATTTTCAAATTTTGTTTGTTTGAAAGGTTTAATTCTAAGGAATGCCTTTGGAATCTCTTATATTGTGTCACAAATTGAATCCGAAAGAATCATTGCAACTTCAAAATTGGTTTTCAAAACCAAATAATTACAAATAAATAAATAAATTTGATTTTAATGATGTCAAGCACTCATTTAATAAGGTAAATGTGCTAAAAAAAACCACCAATGGGCCCAAAACCAACTAGTAGGAGGGTCAATGATTTTTTGATCTCATCTACTATTGGAATTGACATTTATCCGTAATTAATTAGAGTACATGAGATTGGCTATTGGTTTACAAATCAATGGATAATCAAATTAGTTAAGCAATCATTAATTCAACATTTTTGTCCTAACATTATGAAATAAAAATCATGGGGATTCATTTTAATAAGTAATTGGCTTGGGGAACATGACTCAATGGGTTTCTAAATCATCAACCAACAAAAATTGCATCAAACTTCACACACCTTTCAATTGATTAATAGTCCTTTGATGGTTATTAGGTTATTGGGGGAATGTAATACAATCAAATTAGTTTTACAAAATTAATACTTGGAATTGAAATTGGGTTTAAATTCCTTTACACAATAACATATGGCATCAAATACAACCTTGTGTTCAAAATTATCATGCATGTCACTTTTCAAAGTTTGCACCTTTTTGCTCAATTTTCTAATAATTTTTAATAATGCTTTCAAAGTTTATGTTTTTTTTTCCCCCATTCTTTTCATACTTCTCCCATCTTTGTTACAAATGTCCATGAGAGTTGTGAACAAATTTGAAAGTTGGTTCAAGGACTAAAAAACCCCCCTCTAGAACTTTATTTCCAAACCCTATTAAATCTTCAAAACCACCATCAAGAGATATCAATAACCTTTCTTTTTATTATTATTATTATTATCAACAATGTCATGCTTCAAACCTTGGCACAATCCTAGGCCATTTCCCCTCTCATTTATGATCATGCTTCAATCCAAATCAACCATGAAAAAATCAAAGTTGGGAAAAATTGGTAATTGGACAAATGATTCACTCAAGGTAGGCTCAAGGCGGCATTGAAAAGTAATTGATGAAAATAGAAGCCTAGAAGGGATGGTGCATATCGAGTGGCCTTTTCTAATTTGAAGGATCATGTTTTTGGCAAATGTGGGTGCATTTTGATTTGTAAAATGAACCAAAAGGTGTTCACTTGGGGTGACTCTTTACAAAGATTGGATAATCTAGTATAGGTGGCATGATTAAAATATGATTGGTCGTTCATGGAGAGTATTAACAATTTGCATGTTGACATTTTTAAAAAATAAAATAAAATCTTATGACTCATAAAAATATTACATTATTATTACATAAAGGTGCATTTTCGAGCGTTCCGATAAATATGTTATTTTCAAATAATTTAAAAATCATCAAATAATCCAGTACGTAGCCAAAACACACACTACATTACATTTTAAAAAAAAATTGGGCACTCCATACTTATTAGATTAATTTCAAAGTATTCTCATAAAACACTAAAAATATTGTGACACAATTTTTTTAAAAAATCAACGTCAATTTAATTCATGATTTAAGACAATGAAAAAATCAAGCAAGTAGTCATTATACAAGGAGGGACTTTTTATAACAAATATCCACCCATGTGTGGGAGTGAAAACAAGGACTATCCCAAATATTACCTACACAAGAAAAGGAAGAAATGGCGAAATGGGCATATTTGAGACATGCAACAATTGTTGATGGTGGATGAAATTACCTAAACTTGAGTGACACCTTTCACAAATGGTGTCCCAAGGTAGAGTTCTTGAAGGGTTTTCATGTGACACCATTTGTAGTTCCTAATAAGATCATGCTAATGGCAAGAGGTTAATGGAGTTAAAACACATCACTTGTAAAATTGCATAAGTGTTTATAGCAACTTTAAGGAACTCTACACGACAAGCATAATTATCCACTTTCTCACATTTGGAATTGTGATGAAAATACAAAACAAGCACAACATGCAATTATTGAAACAAGAGTAATTATAAAACAAAAATCACACTAGTTTACAATGTCATTCCAAAATTGTGAAAATGGTTGTTAATACAATTGGCATGTGTTCATAGTGCAACTATATATGCCTAATTTTTACATATTTAAAATTAAAAAAAGAATTCAAGCAATTACATTAATAGGTACCAAAAAAACAATAACATGGCAATGTAATCAAAAGCATGGATGACAAATGATTTTTTTTACAAAATGGATATCTCACAAGTTGCAAAATCTTTGGATGAAAATATATGTCCAACTAATCATCCTCTCCTTATTCTTTATGGGCATGGCTTTCATGCCACCTTGCATGTTATCACACAAGCACAATGAACTCAAATTATACCTTTTAACTCTTTTATTACAACCAAATCATGTTTTATAACTTATGTATGTGAATTGTTTTAAGTAATTCAAGATTGCATTTACCAAAAGTTGAATGACAATTGAAACAAAATCACGTTAACCCTAATAAAGAGGACTTGGTTGAAATAGATATTTGTAGAATTTTTTAAAAAGGTTTAATTTTGAATGACATTACAAAGGGATTTTCACAAGACATGCATTAAATGTGAAGATTATAATTATCAAGTAGTTGAAATTAGTATATGGATATTTCAACCTAGGTAATCGTTAATAAAAACATTTGTTACATATGGGTTTTGGAAAAGGAGAACACAATGATTGATTCATTACCCATTGGATTATGATATTGTTTTTGTCAGCCCCAAACTAATATATCTCATGATATCTCTTTTTTGGTCAATTATTTTTAGAATTCATAACTAATTATTAATTTAAAAATAGACAAGGTAAAATTTACATTAGTTTATTCAACCCTAATTCAAAACACTTCAATTCATTCTTACAAATGTGATTTTTATGCATATATAGCTTAATGTAAGTACAACAACATCCTTCATCAATCCTAATGGTTGAGACTTGGAAAAAATGTCAAGAAAATTTATTTGTTTCACAATCAAAGCATTAAATGTGTGCATGTAAATATTAAAATATCTTTCACAAAATATTTGTAAGTTTGCATTTGTAAATATTGAAAACAAAAGAAGAAATGGATTTGATTTTGTGACTATAAATAAAGATATCACATATCAAAATTCATTTTTTGGTTAACAAGTTTGTAAATTATGAAGAATAAATTATGGACAATTTCTTTCACACAAAGATTAACTAACTTGTTGGGCCATACTTTTAGGCAAGGACTATGCATTCACTTGGATTTATAAGACATTAATTCTAGAAGTAGATTACACCCTATGAACAAAACTAGGTAATTTTTAAGCACACCTATGTAAAATATTTTGTAATTCAGATTTAGCTTAAGAGATTACATAGTTTGGACTTAAAGTTTTTGAAATTAAGTAAGGGAGCGAGATGATTTGGTAATCCACTTTGGGTCGGTTTTTCTATGTTCATTTGTAAATTTTGATTTAATTGTGTTTTAAATCCTATTTTAAGGAATACAAATGATTTAGGTGTATAAGTAATTGAGGTAATCTGAATTAAAAACATGTTTAAAACTAAATAAAATTGATGGAAATATAATAACAACACAACATTTCTCATTCCTTTGCCTATTTACTCATTACATGTCGATGTGGTTTGGGGTTCAAAGAATAACATGGTCACCATTGAAAACATATGGATAAATGAATATGAAGACATGCTAGAAGGCACATTTCTAGCATGAGATGAATTTTTCCCTTGGGGTCAAAATGTTAATAATGATGGTAGTGTAGTTGTGTTGTTTGGGTGAAATTAGGGGTTTTAATTCTTGGACTTCACTATATTGGCATTAATGGAGAATGTGTCACATAAGCTCCAATGGAATTGCTCTTATGCATTGTGAACTATCCTCCATAGTAGAGCTCAAGGTTAATGGGATTCCCAATATAAGGGTTTAGGATGAGGCAATAGCCAAAATTTGATCCTAGATGTATCCCCCATTCACAAGCCTTGCCCACCACAAAACACAAGGCAAACTCAATCTTAAGCCCCAAACATATGAAGATCACAAAGTGATAAGTGCGAGAGGAATTGGACCCTTATAATTTAAGAGCTAGAGGGATCTTACATTTACTAAGGACTTTATGGCTATAAATAGGAATAAAATCCCTCATGCTTTTAAATAGTAGGCATTAAATATATATATATATATATATATATGAATTTTTTTCTTGAAGGTATATTCATGGATATAATGTTTCCTCCAAATACATTAGGCAATTTCTCCATGTGCTTTACATGAAATGTGACAAGATTTTGAGATTAAGAACCCAATTTTTTTGTAAGTATTTTCTATGTTTTGGGGTGCTAATGTGTTTGCAAGGTTGTTTTAAGGTATGTGTCTATCTACCCAACTCCATTTTTTTAAAAAAAATTTACTTTCTTGCACCATATGAATATATTTTGAACAATTAGATGTATTTTGGTTTAGGGTTTTTTTGATTTTGATGAAAGCTCATTAGAAGGAAAGGAAATGATCCAAAATGAATGAAAAGTTTTCAGCATACTTGTTTCTTATTGTCTTGATTGATTATGGGGATGGGAGGACATGTTTAACATCTTCCGGAGGAAGGACATCTGGTATGTTTTTTCAATGTGTCCCTATTGACTATTGTGGTTGATAGTTGAGACAAGCATTGAGTAGTTTGGGTTTATAGTCAAAACTCACAATGTAATTCAAAGATGCATATACAATCTTCAATATTTTGTTTAAGTAACATGCTCGAAGATTGTGTTGGTCGGTGACTTCTCAATTATATATAACACGTTTGATGACTTTTGTAGTCAACAAAATTTAATAGAGTTGAATAAAGTGTTCTCCACAAAATGATTGATTCCATCTCGAGCTTTCAAAGATTAGGAATTCATATCAAAACTTGCAAGATTTGGGATCCATGGATTTTTCCATGGGGATATATATGACTTCAACTAAGAAATGTAGGTTGAAATGTGCACTTATTTAAAAGAAGAGAAAGAACTAAGAAATGATTAGCAAGTGTGATTGAGAACATTTTTTTTCCCTTGAAACTCTCCTTTAAACACCACCATGTGGGTATATTGGTCCCGTACCTTTTTTTTACTCATAATCTTAACATGTCATCCATCCCAAGACTATTTTCAACTAAATTTTAGCCATACTTTCAAAAGATCATCCATTTCAAGGCTATTTTCAACTAATGTTTAGCCATAATCTTGAAAGGTTATCCATCCCAAAACTATTTTCAACTAATTTTCATCCATATTCTTCAAAGGCCATTATCCATCCCAAAACTATTTTCAACTAATTTTCATCCATATTCTTCAAAGGCCATCCATCCCAAGACTATTTTCAACTAGGTAATTCTCAATCATCACCTTAAAAAGTCCCCCATCCCAAGACTATTTTAAAACTAAATTTCAATCATAGTCTTGAAAGGTCATGGATCCAAAGACTAACTTCAATTTAAGGCTGCCTAGCTTAGGACTTCAAATGTGATCCAATACTAAACTACAAAAGTAAACAACCATAAAGCACAACACAAAAGCAAAGCAAAGCAAAGCAATTGTGCTTGGGCCACCTACAACAAAAAATAAATAAATTGGAATATATTACAACTCATATTAATTAATTGTGGGGACCCCCAAGGTTCAATTTGTTTTCTTTTGTAATGGAGACAATTGATTGGCCCATCACCGAAAAAAGATATTCAAGCTTTGTCTAGTCCCAGAATAGATCTGTTGTAATCTCCTCTTTTGGGTTGCTTTATAAGCAGGTTATCGACTTAGAACTTGGTGCAAATAAATAAATAATAGTGCCAAGGATATGAGGTAAAGTGAGGAAGCTATTGGGAACACCTTGGGGAACACAATGGGAACTTTAGGAATACAACGAGAACTTTGTGAGAACACTTTGGGAACAACAAAATTCCAACACGCCAACAGTTCCCCCAAAAGAGGAAAAAAACTTGGGCCATGGGTGCATGTTGCTTCACCTCATTAGGTGGAAGAAAGTTGGTTTTGCTTACCTATGTTCTTAGCCATTTTTGGCCTAAGCCAATTGCAAGGGCATGAACATCTATGGGTGTGTATGGAGGGAGGTGAACTCTCCAGGGACACATGTTCCCTTTAAAAGTTGTTCATAGAATTACTCAAAATTTGGGACAACATGTCAAGCCACCAAGTTGACATAAAATTAAGAGAAATGGATTTGTGCAAACCCAGACAAAGTTTAAGAAGATGAAACAACCAAATTACAAGCAAATGCACAACTGAGAGAAAGTATGGGAAACTCCACTTCAAGTACAAGTCAGATCCAGGCTTTGTCAAAATGATGGTCCTCTCCCCTTATGTGGGCACCACCACACCATCACCACCACCACCACCACCATAAACAATTAGCCTAGAGGACTATACTACAATTATCAAAGGTTTTGTCTTCCCTTGTCTTTGTGAAGTACAATTAAAATGACCCACAAGTTGGTATTCACACCAAAGCCGCACATTCAAGGCATGCACTTGTAAGAAAGAAGGCAGGTCTCCAATCAATGGCCTTGATTCTGTTGCAAATGTCTTTGCAATTATTATTTTTTTTTCAATTTGCAAAAATGACAAAAAAGAATAAGAAAAAACCTCTTCAAAATGTTCCAAAGCATGTTTTGAACATCAAACACTTTTGAGCCCTTGTTTTGTACAAGACAGGGGGGTACAAACACCAAATTTCAATCATGCATGCTTCTGGAGGCCTTGTAACTATTGGTGCAACAAGGTGAATATCCTTCGTCTCAATTCGTGATTTAGAGAATCAATGTGACGATCACACACATAATTGTGTTAGTTTTGATTTTGCTTTAACCACAAGAAACTAGTTTTGGCTTCCAAGTGGTGGCATTGTTGAGTCTTCTCTTCAATCCTATTGATAGGTGCACTGTCTGATAGAACGAATCTGAGTTTGGACTCTATGTCTCTTGTGAGTGCTAGCCAACGATCATGACCAAGTCTTCCCCATTGCATTTCTGGAAATGTGAAAGAAACTCTCCCACAAGATGCAGATGTTTGTATAACAGTTTTGCCCAAATTTCAACCTTTTTACATGCTCCCAAAAAGATGAGCTCAAATGATGAAACCTTTTGCTATATTCACTAGAGAATTGTTATGTTGGATACTTCCCCTGGTCTCTTCGTTTGTTCACATGAGATAATCAACCCAAAGTGAAGACAATACAACACAACACACTTTGTAAATTGATTGCAAGCTTGTTAAACATCACACCCATGGTGCATCATTCTTACAAGAGGTTAGTTTGAGTTATATTGAGGATACAATCTACTAGGAAAGAGAGGTTGATAGAGAAATGAGTTCTACCTTTCAGGTCCGGATCTTGCCATTGTAGCCATAATCATCTAGGAGTTCCTCATTTTCACGCCAATTTTCCTTCACCTTCACTTTCAACTGCAAACAAACATGGCCACTGCTGAGTTGATCTGAAGCCATACCAGACATCAGTAACTGGACAATGTCAACACTATGTTTTCATTGTAATTTCCATGATCAGATCCTGGCAAGAATCCATACACTGCAGATCTGAGAAGGTGTGCAAAGGGATTTCATAGAGCTTAAAGACTCAAACTTTTCAACACAAAAGAAATCTCAGCTCTTATGCTTGTTGCGAATTTTGCTGCTAACACCAAAAGGCAGAAGTTGAAAGCCACAATTGAAAATTTCAGCACAAGTGATGTTCATACCGACAGACTCTGAGAAATTCTGGCTGGGGATTTCACCATATATCAAAGGATAGGTCTGACATGAATCCATGTATATACCCTTTTTGAGGTGTTGGTTGCAAGCTTAAGAAAGATGCAGAAAGAAACAACAAGATTGAAGAGGGTGGGATACCTCCAAATACACTTCCTTCCCCACAAAATCCTCAATATCCAGTCGCGCCGCAGTTGAAAGCAACTTCAAAGCATGCCCCTCCTGTTTACATCAGAACAAACAGATGCATGAGTGGTGGAATTTCTCTGTGACCTCAACATATTGTTCACAATTTAGATTTGGTACAAGCCATGCCTGATAACAGAAATACACACTAATCTGACAATATGCAACTCATGCTTAACTTTGCTCTAACAATGAAGGAAAAAAGCATGTGGTGATTGCAAACACACCTTGCCAATCAGGACACCTTTTTGTGATTCTTTTTCAGCAATGATCTCCACTTCTATGAAGTCCTTGTTTAATCTTCTTTCCATATAATTGACTACGTTCACCTGTTGAGTCTCAGTGGAGTAAGCAACTGAATGCAAGAAATGACATTAAAGAATCCAAGGTCCTCTCACTCTGCTTAATAGAGAGCTTGAAACACTTCCAGAGTTGGCGTAACAGGAAGCACATTCCAAAAACCAACAGATCTGAACTTGACCAACAAACTGTGATTTGAACATACCTGGCATGCATAAGGAATTTCTTGCCTATATTGTAGAAATATCTTTTCCCTTACAATCTCAGCAACAAAGAATCGCTCTGGATGCTCGCTTACTATATCCTGCAAGCTCCAAAGCCACATGTTAAAAGTCCGCCAGAAGCTGGAGCCAGTATTTCACTTGCTTCTTGTCTACTACTTGGGCAATGTTGGAAGCCACTTTATCAATTAGGCTTGATGCACTTGTGTTGCAACTAAACTCTGGGGTTCTCTAAAATCACACTCACTTCTGCCTGAAGGATGCAAATGCATTGTAAGACAACAGGGAAAGATCGTGCAGCACCCTTAACTTTTCTATTATCTGTCTCAGATAGCTGCTAGTGGCCTGAGGAACTGATCACTGGATTCTCAATCATGCTAGCTTCAAGAAAAAAACATAGCCCACTTGTGATCTTGCCTTGCTATGGAAGTGCAGACCACAAGCAACAAAAAACCCTAAAATTGGACATCAGTTCTTCCTAGGTCACATGATTTTGCATACCTTGGGATAGTAGGCAGGGCCATAAGGGAGGTGACCCAGCAGCCATTGTTTAACCTCATCCACCCCGGTTCCTTGCTTTGCACTTGCAGCAATCACCTCATCTACACCACTATGCTTCTGGTACCACTGTCCATCACAAAAGATACCAATATCAGCTATGGAGCAAAACCATCTAGACAAGAACTCTTGATTGTTGTCTTGCTGTCAACACTCGTGGACAACAACAACAACAACATAGTGCCTCCTCCAGATGCATCCAATTGACTAAAATCCGGACAATGCTGCAGTGCTATAATTGGTGCAAAAGCCATTGAATCTATACTAACCTCTTTCTTCTTGGCAATTTCACCAGGCTTGATGAGATCCCTTTTGTTAAGCACCAGCAAAGTGGGTCTTCTGTCTGTGACTGTTGTTGCTCTATCCTCCAACATGTCCATCACCTGCATTCCATTTTCTTTTGAACTAGGTACAGAAATTTGAATAGCTCTTTGAAATCTTTATTCAAGACACACATGGATTGCTGCTGCTCACCTTTCAGCTTCTGCAAGACAGCAAGCTAAATTCATCAACAACATAGAAGAGTATGAGAGATTGACCTGTTCAGGTGAATGGCATGCATCCACAACAACCAGAACACAATCAGCATTGAGTGTCGCTGTGCGCACATTTTGCATCATCATCTCATCCAGCTTCCTCATCTTCTTCAGAATAACTCCTGGAGTGTCGTACAAAATCATCTACAAAAGAAGAAGAATCACCACACCCATTGCTTCTCCAATTCAATTGTCTCCAGAAAAGATGTTGTTACTCTACAGACACTTAAGTTGTTACTCTAGAGATGAGCACACACTTGTTGACAGACAAAAACCATTCATTGCAAAGCCATTTTCACTTCTTTGGTTAACATCTTCAACCTGGCAAAGCTCAGTGAGAATCAAAAAGCTTGCAATGAATTGCAGAATTCACACATTTGGTTACAGCCAGACAATTGTATCCAACCCCCCCCCCCCATGATATCGTTGTTGTTGTTATTTTTACCTGATACTCAGGAGTTGAGCAAATGCCAAGGATGCGGTGCCGAGTAGTCTGAGGCTTGTTGGTAACAATTGAAAGCTTCTGACCTATGATCTGGTTCAAGAGTGTGCTCTTCCCAACATTCGGCCTTCCAACAAGTGCAATGTAACCTGTGCATCCCCAAGCACCAATGTCCTACACTTATCAGTGTTGCAGAATTCTACCTAAACCCTAATTCCAAAAACAACAACAAAACAAAACACCATTCCATCTTCAGCAAGCAATCTCAGAAAAACCCAAAATCAAAGAAAGAGATGAGCATATGAATACATGATGGAGGGTCTTGCTGTTGCAGACAAAAAAAACCTAGAGGAGGAGGCAACAAGCAAAGGAACTGAACTGCTGCGGTGGCAATCTCCTACACTCAGTGTTGCTGAATTCTACCTAAACCCTAATTCCAAAAAAATAGCAAAACAAAACACCATTCCATCTTCTGCAAGCAATTTCAGACAAACCCAGAATCAAAGAAAGAGATGAGCATAAGAATAAAGGATGAATCCTAGAGGGTTTTCCTGTTGCAGACCAAAGAGAATCTAGAGGAGGAGGCAACAAGCAAAGGAACCAAACCGCTGCGGTGGTCAGGATCCACCTTGAAGGTCCCCAAGTCGATTTCTCCTTGCAATCCTGCTCCAGACATGTCTTGATGCAGAGGTTTCCGCTCCGGTTTCTCATTCAGCACGAAGATCGGAGAAGGTTTCGCTGCTTGTCCACCACCGCCTCTAGCCCTCACGATCATCCCCAGTCTTCCTTGCCCTTGTCGTCCTCTTCTTCCTCCTGCTGCTGCTGCTGCCGCCGCTGTCCATTCTGGTCTGCCATTGCAACCCGCGAGATTCCAGACAGCAGCAAGATGCTCGCAGTAGATTGAGGATGACTTGTGTTCCAGGAATGTGTGAGTTGCCAAAGCGGGTGACGCGATGCTTTGCACGGACATGCTGCGGCGTCGTTGTCCCTCACCTCAGTCGTTCTCGTTCTCGTTCTCTGAGCTGGAGCTTCGTCTTCCTGCAACCTATTCTTCTTTGCGGGCAGGCCTAAGCGAAGTTGAAAGGCTTCCGAGCTGCATGGCTTCACAACAGCAAATCTCTCCACCAAATCTCTTCACTTGTGCACTCAATAGAAGAGACGATTTTGCGCACTACTGCAGGTCATGAAGATCGTCGTCGTGTCTCTCAGAATTATCCGAAGACGTTGTTAGGTCTTTTTGTTTTAGGGGTTTTTGTTCCAGAGCTTGTGCTATTGTCTTCCTCTTCTGCTGCTG
Source organism: Sphagnum contortum (assembly GCA_963920785.1). NCBI lineage: Eukaryota > Viridiplantae > Streptophyta > Sphagnopsida > Sphagnales > Sphagnaceae > Sphagnum > Sphagnum contortum. The sequence continues at coordinate 3,128,466 of OY987278.1, forward strand.
CTGCTGTTTCTTCTTCTTGTTCCTCTTCTGCTGCAGCTGCTGCTTCTTCTTCTTGTTCCTCTTCTGCTGCAGCTGCTGCTTCTTCTTCTGCTTCTTTTCTTCCTGTTCTTCTGTTTCTGCTTCTACTTCTTCACTCAAGGGATTCCGAGCAGCAGCTGGAGAGGAGGCAATTGGCACGGTACTACGACCATTTCAGTGATTTCAGATTGCTTCTTCTGACTCTCCATTAAGCGAAAGATCAAATGATCCTCGCTCTTGTTTGCTTGCAGGCAAATAGATGATGGCCAGACGCTGGTATTCCAGGCACCTAGATTTGCAGGGAATGGTTCAAGCTCCTCCAAGAACATGGACAAAGCTATATCACATGTTGCAGCAGCGTACCTTGTCGATACTAATGCATGCAGGGGATTCAATGGAGATGGAGACAAACTTTATGCAGGAGTCTCGATTACAGAAGAAGAAGAAGAAGAAGAAGGGTTGTCTGATGACAGATGATGATGAAGCAAGCTGCTCTCACACATCCTTACCATCATTTCTCTTGCAACCTTCGTTTTCATCATACCTGCTCAAGAACAGATTTGTCGCAGATCACATCCTGAGACCATCTAAACAATCTGCAGCAAGAATCTGGCCACTTCTTCAACAAGAAGTATGCTATCATCATTACTCTAGTAGAGCATCAAGAATTGGTCTTCTTCTTCCTCTTTTGATGTGTGAAAGAAGAGGTGGGTCTTGCAGAATGATGGAAACAATGTGCAATGAAAACGATCAAGAAACTAGAGTGCAAGTAGAAGAACAACAAAACAGCAATGGAAAGATGACCGTGGTGGATCACAGAAGTGAAAGAAGCTTGGAGGAGGAGGATGTGCGCAATGTGCGGCGGGAATGGGATGCAAAGCTCGTGTGGAGTATTTGCAACCAGATGAACCAAGGGAAATGGGGTGATGAGATGATGGACACATTAGAGAATCTGTGTTCTTCTCGATTGAAGACAAAGCATGTAAACAGCGTGGTGCGGCAACTGGACAATGTGGACATGGCTCTCAACTTCTTTCGTTGGGCAGGGACACTGGCCGGATACAGCCACAGCACATACACTTATCATGCAATCCTTGAAAGGCTCGGAGCTTCTCAAAAGTTTGAGCTGCAGTACCAATTGTTCCAGGTAACTCCTCTTGCTTTGTAGACTACACACTTTCTCTGCTGCCATTGTTTCTAATAGAAACATTTGAATGATTACAACAAGGGACCCATACCACTCATGAAGACCTTGGCACTGCAATTTGTGATGAAGGGTTTAGGGTCTGACACTTTGTGAGAAATTCTCACAAGGTTGTGACTGTATTCATTGTTATGTTACCTACAAAGTATTGGTGTGGAGATTTCCTCTGCAATCTCTCATAGATATTTAGTCAAGGTCTATAGAGCTTTGAGTATATGCATATAGGCTGTACAAGTGCTTGTTTCAAATGTATAGCAGTTCATCAGATCATTTTGAGTGGTTGCAGGACATGCATCACCAGGGATATCAGATTTCTGTAGCTACCTTCAACATTGTGATGGTGAGCTTCAGCAGGGCAAAGAACACAGCAGGTGTTCTGGACACCTTCAACAGGATGGAGGAATATGGCTGTAGTCCCAATGCTTTCAGCTTTCAGTGTCTCATACGCTCTCTTGTTTGGAGTGGTGAGATTCTGAAGGCTACTGAGGTGTACAGGCAGATGTTGCAGTTTGGTTTCTTGCCAGACAACTTCACACTCAATGGTCTCATCGATGGACTTTGCAACACAGGGAAAGTGGATTTAGCACTTATTATTTTTCAAGACATGGAGCAGCGTGATTTCAATCCTGATGCAATTGCACATGCTGCCGTCATACGGGGTCTTGACAAAGAAGGCCGCATTGAGGAGGCATGTAGAATGTTCCAGGAGATGACTGGCAAGGGCCTCCCTGCTGTCGTGAGTACATACAAGGGACCCATGGGTGTCTTCAGTAAGAAACATAGTCTACAGCATTATGCATTCATGAATGCTGAAAAGGATCCTGGCAGTCCAGCTGCTGGGTAAGCAGAGCAACGCAGGAGCTTGGCTGCTGCCTGATGCTGCATTTCAGTTTACAGTCATGGCCTCTGCATTAATCAAGATGATGGAAAAGGAACAGAATTGAGTAATTTGTACATACAAGCTTTTCCAGGAAGCTTACATATTCAGCATGTGGAGTTGAGACTACATTTTCTCAAAACCACATTGCTTGTGATCACACTCTTCAAGCCAATCTCTTCAAGCCAATGTTTGTGTGCAAATTAATTTGCAGTACACCAAATTTGTTTAGATAGATGGCATCAATTGTCCCACCTGTTGCTTGGCTTCTGGACTTCTACCCTTCTAATCTCTAATTTGTGTTGGATTCATCCAGGACTCATTGGGTTGTACAAACCTGCTTTGCACCATGTGGTCACCTGTAGAGTCTCTGCAGTTGCTTACTTGTGGGCCTTGACAGTCGGTGAGTAGCCCAACATCTCCTTTTCTTTTTTGAAGCAGCTTTCCTTTTGCTGTTTGCCCCTTCTTTTCTGTCAAGTTGGATAAGAATCTCATATATGTGTGGCATAGGCAATAACCCTGCTATTGTAAAGCTTGGGACAGCCTTTCTTGTGTCTTTCAATTTGCCATTGAAACCCATCATAACCTGGAATGCTCACTCCTCAAAGTTTCTCAGCTTCATCTGTCATTGCTAGAATAGATGAGATTGAGCAACCTTCCTAAGGACAAAAGAAGAAAAATCATGTCGTCTTACGGTGGAAGAACCCCAAAGAACTAAGAAAAACCCATCAAATTTTGATTAGTGTATTGTTGAAGATGATGTCATACATACATAGGCCAGTTTAAGGTTTAGAATGAATGCAAGTGCAAATGATTTCGTGAAAAACTTATATTATCATAAAATTTTCTGTTGATATTGTAGGATTCAAGGAACAAATGAAAATATACAAATTTACTAACCTTATATACCAATATGATTGTCATTGCCAATTCAAAGCGGTGTGGAGGCCATGTAAGAAATAGTTCCACATGTTATGAATCATGATCCCATGTGTAACATCTAAACTACTCAAAAAATTCCCACCCCCTATTACTACCCATAAAGTGAAAAACTAACCATGGAAAACTACCTATGAATGGAGGAAAAAGGAGAATCAACTATAGTTGTTTATGTGGAGCTTTAATGCATTTTTGAAGTGTTTTATTTCACTTATTGTGTTTTGTAGATTGAATTTGTCTCTTTCCTAAATTGCAAAAGATGATTAAGTGTCTTTTCCAAGTGAAAGGAATCTAAAATTCAGCCTAGTGGAGTTGAGGGTTTCATCACACTTTCTCCATCGTTGTGCACTTGCAATGTACTTGTGTTGATTTACTTGGGCTCTGCGTTGCTTCACTCTATTAGTGATGATGAATTGTTTCTGAAAAAAGGATATATATGTCATTTTTTATGGAGTTTCGTAAATGTGTTTGCATTTCTATCAAAATATGTTGAGATTTTTCAAAATCAAATCCAAATGCAATGTTTGTTGCATATGCTATTGTGAAAATACCACATGATGAGTTATCTATTTGTTGCATTACATTTGCATATGTGTATAACAAGTTGTTCACATTTATAAGTTTGCATAATAATTGGATTGTGTCGTTACGTAATTTTTTCGTCATTGGCATATGTGAATTATATATACTATAATGTAAATTAAGAATTGACATGTGAATTTTTACTAATATTTAATGATCGTTGTTTATGAATATGTGTTGCAAACATTTTTTGACACATGTACAATTTTTTTCTGATGATTGCATACATATGTTGTTCATATCCTAATGATTGTAATTTTTCAACATATAATATTTGCATAACACTTTCTAGATGTTGGTCGCTTAGCCATCTGTTCTGGTAAAAAAAGATATTCTCATTTACTTTAGTTAATTGGAGGTCTTCAATCCAATAATTAATGTTATCATATCCATCATTTTCTGAATCATTTGGTATTGCATTTTTAAAAAAAAATTTGTCACATTTTATAGGGTCAATATTTGAATCCATAGGCATTTCAATATCTTTATTGGTTTTGATAGCAATTATATTGATATTCTTTCAGTTTAAAAGATGTTTTGTCATCTTTGATGACACTTTTTTTAATTTGGCTTTACACATGTCTTTTATAAATATATCATTAAATATTACGAGTCCATACAAGGAACTTAATCATGATAATGTTACATATATGTTATGCATGTCAATTGGTACGTTACTAGGTGGTTGTTTCAAGTCTATGATCAAGTGATCAAATGTTTTGTCTTTAAAATTTAAAGTCTGTGAACAAAAAGCAGGGGTAAGCGGTAGTTGGTATCTATTCATGTTAAATGTCTTGGAAGTATTCGATTCTAATATTTAGTGATGATGTTGAAAGGTTTTTGGATATCAGTACTATTGGTATGACATTTTTTGGTAGACCTTTTAGGGTTATGTCTTGTAAAGTGTCATGTTTTTCAATGAATTCATTTAAATCAACATAAACATTTGTAGGTGAGTGCATTGAATGATCTTGTTGAATCCATTGGGATTCATTGATTGAAATGTTTTGAATGTAACTGATGGTTCCATTGACAATTCCTAGTTTAGGATATAGGTTTTTATAATTATGACTTTCATTCCTTTATGTAATTTCAAAAAAGGTGTTAAATTTTGATTTTTACTTGTTGAATTTGTTTGTCTTCTGAAGTATTATATGTCACTTCAAATTGAACTTTTTTGGTAAGTAACAATGACCATTATAATATGACATTTTTGTTTTGATTATATTGAGTTGATGTTTATCATTTGTCGATTAATTGCACTTCGTAACTCATTTTAAAGTATTATGAAGGTTGTTGTTTTCCATGGGTCATCGAAAAAATTTACATTTTTATTAGTGAAAAAATGTGTTTTCAATCAATCTAAATTTGAAGATATTCCATTGCGAAAATTATGTAAAAGAATTGCATATCTAATTTTATTTTATTTGTCGCATTTGTTGTGTTAATATGATGTTATTTAGGTGAATGTAATTTTCACATATATTTTTACTTATGATTTTTTTTTTTTGCATTGAATTTGTGAATGTAAAAGTTGATTGGATGTTAAAGAAATAATGATGTGTCAATAATGGGTGGAAATGTTTTAAAATCTCTCATTAACATTATATGAAATCCTCCAAATGACAATATACTTGATTTTATTTTTTGTAATTTTAAATGCATTGTAACAAACATTGTACAACCCACCATTGATATTTCATCGACTATCATAAATTGAATGTTAGACCAACTGCTTGGTATTGTTTTGGATTTGTTTATGATTATATTTTTATCAATTGATGAACCAAGTAAGGAATAGATAGTTGTTCCACCTATCAATGAAATAACATTTGTAGTGTATGTTGTAATGCATAATTTGTCCTTGTTGTTTGTTTTCAAAAAATATTCTCTAATAGCTTTGATGATTTGTGTTTTGCCTATACCTACAACACCCCCTATGTATTGTAGTAGTTGATTAGTGGAATTCATTTTTATGAATCTTTCAAACACAAAAAAATGTAGATTATTTATTATTTATTTATTTTTATTATGAAAGTTTTTTAAGATATTGGTGAATAAATATTTTCGTTATTAAATATCAAAATTTTCATTTTGTTGTATAAAGAATATATTACTATTTGGACATTGAGTAATTCACATATTTCAAGTTGTTGTGAATTATCATTTATATGCGTATTTTTTTTTGGAACAATATGGATTTTAAAGTTCTAACATTGGTGTATCAAGTTTGTTTATTTGTAAAACATTTAACATATGAATTCATTGTTTGTTATTGTTTTGATTTTCTATGATGGTATCAATATCATAATTTTGAATGTGTTGAGTTTTCTTTCATTTAAATCCATAAATTCTAGGGTTTTAATTATTTTAAAAAATAACATGTTATGTTTGCATTACACAACATGTACTCTATTTATATGTTTTCATAGTTGATTTTTTTTAATGTCATTTTGTTGCATTGATATGTTATGAATGTTTTTTTTTATCGCGTTTTCAAGGTTCATCATCATAAAGTGGGTGATTTAATGTAACATCTTTATTGTCTAAATCAATGTTGTCTTCAATCGAAATTCTTAGTAAACAATTAATGACTTTTAATTCTTTGCATTCATGTAATATATTGACGTTTTTTATTTTTTCTTTTGTAAAGTCAAAAAATGTTGGATATGAAGTTTTTAATGTTACATTCCAAGTTGTTGTACTTTCATCAACAAAATGAAACACTACACTTGAAAAATTATGGTTAGAACTCCTTCAATATGAAAAAACTTACTAATAAATCAAAAATTAACTATTACATGCTAAGAAATAACAACATAAAAAAACTTTGAACTCAAATTTTCTTTATTAATACATGTCATTCTCTCATCACATACTTCATTAGTTTTTTGTTTATTTCCAATTATTGAAGTTTATAATGGAAGGCAATTTGATAATAGCTTTTCTAGATGTTTTAATAATTGAACAATTTTTTTCAAAAATTATGAACAATGTGTCACTAAAAGTATTATCTAAGGGAGATCCCCTTTTATAGGGTCCAAAAAAATGGGATTCAAAAGAGTCCATTCAAAAAACTACTAAGTGGAATAATTTGCATATCTTTAAAAAATTGGGAGAAATCAATACCTTGTGGCATTTTTTGTTATAAACCATAGTTGAATGGAAAGCGCTTCAAATGGCATTGGAAATTAATGAATGCCAAAAGGCTGTGGAATGGGAGTTCAAAAGATGTTTGTGAAAACATACATTTTAATTAAAATCAAAAAATTATTGATTTGATTTTTTTTAATGACAACTCTGGCTTTTTGAAAAAATTCAAAATCAAAGGACCTATAGTTCAAGGTTTTTGGGTATTTTAAAAATAAATCATCATTTAAAACAAACTCTCTAAACATCATTACCATCTAACCTGGCCTACCATTAATAAGTACTACCACCAAATATGAACCCTTCGTTGGATCTCCCATCTCCCATGGCAAATTAAACTTGACAGACAAATTTTGGTGATGAAAGTGTCTTTTCTTTAGCCCTAATTAAATTAAGCTAACTTAACACCATACCTCCAAAGTTCAAACCCATGGTTCATGAATGATCAACAAGATCCAATAAATAAAATGTTGTTCCATTTTGCATAAAAACATAATTAAGTTTAATGTTTATAATTTTTTTTTTCTCATTACTTTTATTAACTTTTTATGATGGCTAAACCTTGAGACCTTGAGTTAAGCAAGGGGTTAAACCTTGGTTCTCAGATTTTTTATTTAAAATAGAAAAATTGGTTCTCACATCCGGTTTTCACACAAATGAAAACTAATAGTTCAATTTTCAGTTAGGGTATCATTCATGGTAATATCTTAAAGGGATCAAATTGGGATGTTTTGATGATATCCAAGTGATGCTTGAAAGTATTTGTGACACCCACCCAACATTGGTTTGCCCTCAAATATTACAAGATCGTTGGATATTTATACATAACCTTATTCATTATCTTGCAATAATGTTTGATTTAGAAGGAATAGGGACAAAGAGGTAATGAAAAAGGTTCTAAGATGATAAGAAATAATTTTTTTCAAAACATTCAAGATCATGGCAATATTGAAGAACAATTGGCATCATACATAAACATGGAAGGTCCTTTTTTTGTGTGTAGATCTTGCAACTTTTTTTTTTGTTGCTAAGGAAATGGCAACACGTGTTTGGTTGAAATCATATGGATCTAAGGCACAAAAAAACACCAAAAGTTTGTTGTGAAAATTCAAAGTCACGAAAAGTGATCATGGTTTCAACATATGAAATAAACTAAAGTACTTTTGATTTTATTGGCCTTGCCTACCAAAGCAAAGACGTTGTGTTTAGATTCATTATAGAGTATAGTAGCTTAAGAGATTTTGACTCCTAGGTAATAGGTCTAATTTTATATGAGGATTTTCGAAAGATGATATTTTAGGCTTGTGTTGAAACTTGAAATCAGTTATAGAGTTTTAATATCTTGAAGGATTTTGGTTTCTTTTAGAGCATTTTTTGAAGATTATAATTTTTGCATAGTGAAATATTTGAATTTCCATAATGAATACCAAATTTTATTTTATTATATGCCAGAAAAAAAAACAAAAAAACAAGAAAATTCTCTCCTTCACAAACTATCAAGTCTATACCATAATTGCAAACACAGCAAATGCTCCAACAACAAGCTCTCTGAGAGAGAGAGAGAGAGTTTTTTCTCTGGGTGCTTCGAGACAAGCTAGGAGGGTAGGACCTCTGAGCAGAGTCTGTAAGGCAAAGGAGGGACTGGGACTTGCTTTCTTTGCTGTTGTCAGGGGCAGAATCCTCCCTCTACAACCTACTCTCTACTCTGTCTATGTGCAAGGGTCTTATGGACTTTCTCTGAGGAAGCAGGGGTTTCTGAAGCTCTGAGCAACCTGGTTTTGGAAGATGCCTAGGGGAGCTGGGGTGTTAGGGTTTGCTTGCCTGTTTTCTTAGGGAGTTGGGAGGGTGTGTGAGAGGAAATGGTTATTGCCGCGGCCTCTGAACGTTGTGTGCGACAATAAGGTTCCTGAATCCTGATCACTGAGCTGTGTAGGTCTGAGGAGAATAGTCGCGGCAGCAACTATACGTGCAGCAACCGCGACAATAGTAGCACGCGCAGTGGCAACAACAATGCGAGCAGTAGTCGCGACAACGGTTTTTTTTTTTTTTTTTTGGGTTTTTTTGGGTTTTTTTTGGTTTTTTTTTTTTTTTCGATGGAGAAAATGAGTTGGGCTGCAGATTTAGAAGCCCAACAGATCTATAAGCTAAATGAGCATCTTCTTGTAGCTGATAGAATTTGGAAGGCTAGACGCAGTGCGCGACAAGGCAACGGTTGGTTGAAAAACAAGTTATTGAACCTTAGCAATGACGGTATTCCAGCCCCTTCGTTTTCGATCAGCTCAGAAGAAAACGTTCTAACCACGCAATATGTTGGCTCGCAAGCACCAAACGACCGTGTAACTCAATCCGGGACATGCATTCCCTCATTGGAAAGTCCGTCTTCGAAAAATCTAGATTTTGGAAGTATAGCGTCGGTAGTCTTGGTGACCATTAGAGGTTCAGCGCGGCAACCACTTTCCGCAAAAATTGACGAAGCAGCTCAATCAGGGAGTAAAGGCAGTCACAATGATGAGAACATCCACCGACCGTCACAATCGCACAATCCCCTTCTCATGCCAACATAAGGGGTGGCGGAAGCAACTGAGACTCCAAATCCGGCCCATTTCATTCAAGTACCTCCCCTCACCTCTTCCCCCACATGCACAACAGATCTTTCAGCTATAAGCATTGGACCAAGATTTGGTCTTGGGGACGTGGACGCGATTGCAACAAGGCAGGTGGCCCAAGACCACTCAGCCGCCAAAGCTAAAGCGTCAAGTTCAAAGCTCACGCAAAGAAGGCAACTAACAACTCCAACATTAGCCCCATCCACCCCCCCTCTGATTGCGCCTACAGGCAACGGGACAGGATCCACTCCACCATCAGGTGAAGAGCCCCAAGGATTATCGCCAGTAGACTATGAATTAGAGCTAGAGGCGGATTTTCCACTGGAAATGGTGCTAGAAATGCAAGAAGGTGCTCTCCGCAAAGCACGAAGAATGGTGATCGGAAGAGCTCTGGGTGGTAGACCCACGATCAAAGCACTTCAAGATTGCTTCAAACTACATTTGCCCGCCTCATACACATCAGTCACTTTGTTAACAAGGGGCTTCTTCGAGGTTTTTTTCACGGATGAAGAAGGAGTTAAGTTTTCCAGGAAAATAACAGCGATGGAATGGAGTGGTTTAGACCTTTCCTTCTTTCGGTACATCCCAAACTTTGACGCCAATGTACAAGGGGCTGAGACCTTACTCTCAAACACAATAAAGGTCCAATTCCCAAATCTTCATGAACAATTCAGAAACACAGAAGCTCTCACTATCATGGCCAGCAGCCTGAGTCTGGCCAATACTCACAAGAGAAAAAGGCCCCCAAAAGGAGGTAATAATACATTCCAGAAACCAAGCTCTCCCCAACCTTCCAATTGGCATCAGAATCATAGGGGACGGGAGAGAGGACTGGTCCTCCAAACCGGCCATGGACGAACTGATCCAACACATAGCAATCGGGCTAGAGGAGAATGTTCTGAAACACAAACTCCTGCTGAAGGACCAACTCAGCCTCGAATGGAGCTGGCAAGAGGAGCCAAGCAGGGGCGGATCTGAATGTACCATTCTTGCACACATCCCCACCGGCTCCAATCCCGTCAGCATACAGAACAAAAAACACTTACATTGGAAAGCTTTCAAATCAACCTCAAGCATGAACAACGAGATATAGTTTTTTGCCCCAACTCATAACCTTCTTCTAAAGCAAGGAGTGGGCGAGGCAGAATGCCAAGTTCACAAAACCAAGGTCGTCAGCCGCCATACCTCACCCCAAGCGGCTCGGAAGAAGCGTTTCATCCCGCTAGATCTGGGGCATTCTCAGACTCTCAATGTGGTCATACATAACACCACCACTATCACCAACTCGCAAGAGCTCGAATGGGAACGGAACGAAGATAGCTCTCGGAGGAGCCTCCTACCACAGGGATCAATCGGCATTCAAGCCGCCCTGGACTAGCCATCTCATGAATAAGAGGCCCCTTACGGTAGCCTTCTTAAATGTGAGGGGCTTAGGGAAAAACTCCTCCAAGCAAAAAGAAATCCGCTCCTGGATTTCCTCCCTAGTTCCCACCCCTCAAATATTGATTTTACAAGAACATCACCTGGGGGAAATAGACTGCTCCAATTCCACAAAAGGGATCCAATTCTGGAATGGCGCTTCTTTTTGGAACTATGGCCTACCAATGGGGCGCTCACAGCGAATGAGCGCGGGCACTTCCATTTTCGTTGACAGATCCCTTGCCCCCCTCATCAGTGCCAATGGCATTCTTTTAGAAGGCAGGGCACAATTCATTACCCTTCACATCTTGGGTACTGGTACCCTGACAATCATCAACGTTTATGCTTCATGTTCCTCAAACGAGAGAGCGTCGATGTGGAAACGGTTGAGTGAAGCGAATCTAGTTGTTGACCACTTCACTCTAGGTGGTGACTTCAACCACTGGGAAGAAACTTAGCGAGGAGGGGTGGCTGGCAAGCGTCGGATGCATAGAAGGGAGGCGGTTGCATGGCACCACCTAACCCTCCAATATGGTTTAATGGACGCATGGTTGCTTGATAGATTTCAGAAAATGTCCGCCAAGGAATTCACCTTCAACAATGGAAGATTCGGCGCACATTCGGCGGTCTCACGCATAGACAAGTTCCTCATTTCCTAGGACCTGGATTCGAGAGGCAGGAGAATTGAGGTGGCTGCTTCGATCCGAAAATTCTCCGACCAATCTCCTTTAGTCCTATCCATATGGGGTCAGCCTGACATACTTGACAAACTGTTTCATTATTTTGACTCTTCCCTACTCAAAGATGAAAAAGGGAGAGCTGAAATGCTGCAAGCTTGGGAAGGGGAGCTGCCCAAGCCTTTAAATGACTCAGAGTGGGCCCCTTGGTTGGAGGCTGCCACCAGAAGAGTATTGGCATGCAACACAAAATTAGCGAAGGAAAGGCGCCGCCTGAGAGGGGCGCAGGTCAGAGTGCACGTAAAGAAAATTCAGCTGGCTGAGGAGTAGCTCCAACGGGACCCAACTAATGAACAAGTGCGGGACATCTTGTCCGAATCGCAAGGAAAGATGGCTGAGGTTTTCTAAGCCTTAGTTGAGCGCAATAGTCACCTCTCAGCAGCCAAATGGTTCAGGTATGGGGACACTTGCTCCAAAACTTTCTTTGATTTCCATCGAATCGGAAAGAAAAAGGCACTCCTGAAGGAGTTAGAGGTTGATGGAGGGACAATTTTTGACTAGAAAGACCTTTCTCATTACATCACAAGATTTTATGCCAACCTCTATGAGTTAGAGACACATGCCCTGGGCACCTCTAAGGCACAAGAGAGATGTTGGGAGAGCGTCCCCACTTGGGTCACGGAGGCCATGAATGCCAACATGACCCGATCCTTATCCCTAGCAGAAATCACGGAAGCCATCACCTTGCTTCCCAAAGGCAAGGCTCGAGGGCACGATGGAATACCAACAGAATTCTTTCAAGAATATGTGGATGAAGTAGCCCCCACGCTATTACTAGCCTTCAAGGCCATGTTAGCACAAGGATTGACCTCGGAATACATTAACAAGGGCATGATCACCCTGATTCCGAAGTCAGGGGATCACTCAAAACTGGGGAATTGGCGCCCAATCACACTTTTGGGAAGCATATACAGGATCCTTGCAAAACTTTAGCTAGAAGAATTCAAGAATTCCTTCCTCTCGTGATCAGACCAAACCAAACCGGTTTCGTAGAAGGAAGAAACATTCTAGACAATAACTTCCTGGCTCAAGAGGCTCTAGTCTGGGCACCAGAGAGCGGCCAGGACCTTGTTCTCCTACTCCTCGATTTTGAAAAAGCATTTGACAGGATTGAATGGGATTTCCTATTCCCAACCTTGTCCAAACTAGGTTTCTGCCCCACCTGGATTTAATGGATCTCATCCCTTTACTAACTCGCATCCTCATCAGTTAAAGTAAACAGGAAATCTGGAAAGGATTTCAGACTCGCTAGGTCAGTCAGACAAGGATGTCCACTAGCTCCATACCTGTTTATTCTAGCTATGGATGTTCTGGGCCATATGCTAGATGACCCAAAACACGAAATAGAAGGGTTACACCTCCCCAAAGGGGGATGCATCCGGGATCAAACTTTTGCAGATGACACCGCACTTTACCTCAAAGGCTCCCTGAGTAACTTAAGCAAAGCTCGGGCGGTCCTCGATCTATTCTGTCTTGCCTCTAGGGCAAAAATCAATTGGGGAAAATTTGCGGCCATTTGGGCAAGCAAGGATAAAAAGGAATGGGAATGGGGACAAGAAGTTGGGCTGAAATGGATCCCCGAGGGTCAAGGGGTTAGATACTTAGGCATACAAATAGGCTTCTGGTTAACCATCGAGGCCAATTTTGAAAAACTCATGCTCACCCTAAAAGGGAAGATGATCGCTTGGGGCAAGTGCAACCTCTCTCTCTTGCCGGCAGAATTTTGGTTGCCAACCAAGTATTGCTCTCCTCAATGTGGTATCTGGCAGCCTGTTGGAACCCCAATCCCAGGATGTGCAACCAGATCAGAGGAGTGGTTCGAAACTTCATTTGGGGAGGAAAGGCTTCCAACACACGGGCCAAGGTCAAATGGGATTCTCTTACACTTCCCTTGTCTAGCGGTGGCCTAGGGATCATAGACCCCAAGGCACAATCCAAAGCACTACTTGCCAAACTTCTGGTGAGAGGTCTTGCCCCAGGAGGAGAACCCTGGAAAGAGATTCTAAGGCACCGAGCAGATCAGGTCCATCTTCCGGTGCACAGCAAAGGGCCAAGCATCCCGGATATAAATTGGCTCTTTGCCGCCCCCAAGCTCAAAAAATTGAAATGCTCATTTTGGAAGAGCATCCTTGGTTCTTGGCTTAATGTAAGAGTTGGTCTAACAAAGTTGGAACCCGCATCCCGTGCGGAGGTTCTTAGACAGCCCATTTTCAGCAACCCTCTCATCCTCAACACAACTGGTCACCCTCTGGGAGTGAGTGGTTGCAATGAAGGACGAGCCATTGCCAATTCTGGCTGCACCCGAATCAAAGATCTTTGGGATCAGGAGGGAAGGGCATGGAAAAGCCTCCAAGCCCTCCGGATGACCTACCACGCCACCAACAGGAATAACAGAGAAATCATCATAGCGAGCATCCCATGGAATCCTGCAATTTACACTAACCAATTTCAAGCAGGGGACTGGATCAGCGAAAGAAACTCTGGAAATAACAACACTCTAGAATGGATATACCATGTAACCGGGGTCACCCCCAACACGGTGCAAGCCATTGAATTCCAAAGGGTAACCCCCACTGGTCTCATCAGAGCTGCAAACTCCCAAATGATAACCCTCTCCCCTGAAGGTTATCACCCAATCAGGGTCCTCTTTCAAGAAAGACATGGAGCCCCATATAAAGTTGCCAGGGAGCTCCCATCACTCACTAAGCTCCCCTTACTCTGGATTTTCGAATCCGGTTTCATTGATGGGCTTCCCTGGGACCCGGGAGAGTGGCATTGGCAAGCCTCTTCCCAAATGGGTGACTCTCCTTTTTTTGGCTATTCCACAAAGCGGGGTTACCGAAACGTAAGGAACCCCACCTAGATCGCTTACATCTGCTCCTTCATTCAAAGGTTAAATCTGCAGAATTCCACCGTCACGCAAGTTATAGCCAGAATCTGGCATAACGCCCGACCCCGGAAGGTCAGTACTCTCATATGGCTCACTTTAAACCGGGGCCTCCCGGTTGGCACCTGGCTACAATGCATGGGGATCCTCCCCACTTGCAAGGTTTGCACAGAGGAGGCCCCTGAATCCCCTCAACACTGTCTTCTCGAGTGCCCCCTTGCAAAACGGGCTTGGGAGGCCTTCTTTCACATCTGGGAAAAATGGGGAGCGCCCAATGACATCACTCTTTCCTGGCCATTCATCATGTTGGGTGAAGCTGTTTTTGAGAGAGAAGATGACCCCCCTGGGATCCAAGGGTACCATGTAGGAGGCTTCTCCTATATCAGACAACCGCTTGACATCCTTCGTAGTTTTATCCTCTACTTCCTCTGGACGGAGAGATGCCGGAAGCATTTTGATAACCAGTATTCCTCTAGGAAAATCCTTCAGCAAGCCTGGGTTGCTACCGTTGAGGTTGGAATGGCCACTTGGAAGGCCATTAATTCTCTTCGGTCCACCCGGGACCCTACTATTCAAGCTAGGCTTGATCAAGCCTTTAAGGCGGAATGGTGCCACTTAGGCATCTTTGGGGCTGATTGCGTCACCATTGTGTGGTGCTTCTTGCCCCCCTTGTATTTCTTGAATTTCTCTAATGTTTGATGGGGCTGCTGCCTCCCTCCCCTGCTGGGGGTCTTTCTCTCTGAGAGAGAGAGAGAGAGAGGGAGAGGGAGCTAACCAACAATAGTGCAACAAAACTGTACAAAAGCTCAAGAACATTTTGCTTGATAAGCAATAATACATGACATCCAGAAGAAGAAGAAGAAGAAGAAGAAGAAGAGATTCTTCAAAACATCAGCTTGCATTCCGAGAAGAAACAGTTGATGTAGTTCAGACCCACTGTTGCAAAACCAATAGTAAAGCAACAAAACTGAACAAAAGCTCAAGAAGCATTTTGCTTCATACGCAATAATACATGACATCCAGAAGAAGAAGAAGAAGAAGAAGAAGAAGAAGAAGAGATTCTTCAAAACATCAACTTGCATTCCGGGAAGAAACAGTTGATGTAGTTCAGACCCACTGTTGCAAAACCAATAGTAAAGCAACAAAACTGAACAAAAGATCAAGAAGCATTTTGCTTCATACGCAATAATACATGACATCCAGAAGAAGAGAAGAAGAAGATATCCTTCTAAACATCGGATTGTATTCAGGGAAGAAACAGATGATGTTGTTCGGACCCACAGTTGCAAGAGACTGAAAAACACAGTTCTGATCAGACAGAGACACAGTTCTCGTTTGAGAGAGAGAGAGCAGACTTTCGTTACCGCGCAGAACCCGAAGTCCGAACTGTTTCTGGATATCCTGTGCGGCAGTAATGACACTCGCCCCCCGCGCGCGCGAGCTTCATTGGGTGGGTAGTTGTATTTGTACCCGATGCTCCTTCCCATACCTGTCTGTCCAGTGTCCTTGCAAGAGCGCGCGCTCGATGATTGCAGAGTAGGCGTAAGTACTGACGTATATCGGATTCAGCTGCAGCAATCAGTGATTTTCAAATTTAAAGCAGTTGATCTTGCAATTCCCGCACACGCACTCATCGAAGTTTGCGACGGCGACGACGACGACGTTCAATTTCCATGCAAGCTTTGTCTTTTTCTTCTTCTTCACAATCCTCACATATTCCCTGAACTCTTCTTCTTCACGGCTCTGTTGCAGAGACCAAATACCCAGTACAAACTGCAAACTTCTTTCGCAGATTTTCTGAACGAGAACCTAGTATCGTGCATGCACTGCCCATGATCACTTGAGTGTGAGAATCATTTGGGTCGTGTTTTTTTCCTTCTTCTTTTTCTTGGTGGTGGGAAGTTTTGGGTTCTTGTGGTTATGTTGGGGAGAGGTGGATCAAGAGTTGCTATGCAGCCGCAAGCTGCTGCTGCTGTTGCTGGTGGTGGTGGTGAGAAAGGTGGAGAGTTGAAGTACCACAGTCTCAGTCGTCGGGAGCTCCAGGCATTGTGTAAGGAGTACCATATTCCAGCCAACAAGAGCAATGTGGCGATGGCGCAAGCTCTGGCCGCATTGCACAACACTACTGTGAGCAGCATTGCGTCCATTTTGCATTCACAGACCATCTGATCCTTGCTTCCTCTCTACACAGAAGTCTCAAAAATCCTGGTTACAATCAAGCACAAGAATCTGTTTGCTTGTTTGACGAGGAGTTTTTTTCTTCTGCTATCTGATGTTGTGCATGTTGCAGGCTGTTCCAACCCTGGGTGCGAAGTTGCTGACGTCTGGAAGGCCAACCACTGTGACCATACCACCCAAAGGTAAGGATGCTCAGCCAGTCTTCCTTGCTTCTTCTGATGACGATGACCCATTTTCTCCATAAAAGGAGTGGGGAGCTTACCATGCAAAGAATTCTGTCCTTGCAAAAAAGAGTGCAAGCAAGTTCGAAACCCCAAGAGCTTCACTCTGTTGTATTGCATGTCCATGTGCTGCTGATGATGCTCGAGGCTTTTATGGGTAGGAGCAGAAGCTAGGTTAAAACCTGTGGAGAAGAAACCAAGCTCAAGCTCAAGGATTGTTGGCCTTGCAACAAGGTCTGATCGTGAAGGGGATGCAAAGAAACTACTGGCAAAGAGTTCCAACAAGAAGCTGATTACTGACCCCGCTTCCTGCCAACCTGCTGCTACTAGGGTGAGCTTCTCTGTTTCTGTCTCTGTGTGTGACATTTCAGTGTTTTTGCGTTGACTGAACCCCTGATTCAAGGCTTCCATCTGCAGTCATTCTTATGTTACTACTGTTTTGATTCTTATGCTATGCACAGCAGATGGTTACAAGGAAACCACAAGCTCTAAAGCTCAGACCTAAGAATGTGAATGGCTCAGAGAGAGTCAGCAAAGAAACACACATTGAGCTTTTGCCTTCCATTTCACCAATGGAGAAGAGCAAGATGGTAAGGAGCATGCCTGTTTTGAAGAAGAGAGAAACCTATTGCAAGGAGACAATGACAGAAAAGAGTGATCGTGCTGTTTACAAGCCTTCAGGCAAGGAGAACCATGCTGCAAGAGATGGAAAGACAAGGCTGAAGAAATCTTCTCTGCAAAAGGAAGAGGTGGCACCACATGCAGTTCAGAATAGTCTGCAACCTGCAGAGATGAAAAGGAATGGGACCATCATGAGCTTCAATACCATTGTGAAATCTGTTCCACAAAAAAGTGTTGCTGATGTGAAGCTCTTGTCTTCAACTTGTGATTCTGGTGCTGTCAAAGCTCAAGATGATGGTGAAGAGGCCAGTATTGTTGTCATCCAGGAAGGTGCAGTTCTGGAAGAAGGTATGTAAGTGTTTTCCTTCATGCTCAATTTTTGTCTCTTCCTTTTTCCAAGGCTGCTGAAGGCATTATTGGAGTTTGAGAAAGCATAGAAATGCTTCACAAGTTTTGGGGATTTGCTTCTGCTGCTTACTTGAGATGAGCAGGTTCAGATCTTGAAGATTATGCAGCAGCATAATTCAGGTGTGTTGGGATTTCTGGGAAATTCAGAAAACTTTCCTGTGATGGTTGAGCGGCACATTGGAAACAGAAGTTTCTGTGTATATGAGAGTTGTCCAGAAGTGGTGCTGAAAAAACCATGCAACAGCAAGAAGGTGACATTGTCAGTTCCAGCAAAGGCCACAGAGCTTCTTGAGCCCAAGGTCAAGGAAGCAAGAGTTGCTCCTACTATTGCCCAGACAATAGCTGAAGAAGCAAAAGTTGCTCCTTCTATTGGCCAGACAACAGCTGGAGAAGCAAGAGTTGCTTCTACTATTGCCAACACTACAGCTGAAGCACCTGCACAATCCTTGTGTCTGGAAGAGCTTGGCAGGGAGGAGGCAGCAGCACAGTGTAAGGAATCTGATGCTGAATTTGTGTCTGAACCCTTGTCTCCTAAGAAAATTGAGTCTACAAAGAGTGAGAAGTCTTCCTCATCCCTTTCAACACCAAACAGTGTGATTGACTATATTTTGCTTCCACCATGGTCTCCACCAAAAACCTCAGCTGCAGAGCAGCAGCAGCCCCTGTGCCATGGCCGGTCCAAGAGGCTTACTGCAACAAAGAAGACAGGAGCTGCGAATTCTAGAGAGAATGCAAGTGTTGTTGGAGAACGCTCATCGAGGAAAAATGATTATTTGATACGAAGTTTGCACAAACTACGTACATCAATCCGAGACAAGGTGATCAGGAAGGAAAAAAGTTGACAAACTATGATCATCATGAACAACAATTTTCCAGCTGAAATTTTTCCAGACAAAAATGGCAAAGGTGAGGAAGGTCCAACAATCTGTGCACAAAATGTGAGAATTCCATTGAGATTTTGCAGATGCAATTTCCTCATAACTCTTGTTAGAGGTTTTCTTGAATGCCAATCTCTGGCAATTTTGTTGAATCTAAGGAGCTGTTTTTCAGCATCTCTCTTCTGATCAATGTTGCAAATTTCCCATATGAGTTTCTGTTGTGTGAAAATGTTCAGTGGAAATATTGCATGTTCTTACTGATATTCTTCATTCTACTACTACTACTACTACTACTACTACTACATGAACGTATTAGATCAAGTAAGATTGGATTGATTTCATTTTCTTCATGTTGATTTATTTTCAGTTAATTGTGGGTTCTTGATTATGTACAATTTGCATAATCCAATTTCCTGACTCTGGGCACCCACAATCAATTCAATGACAGCAATTCACAAACAGGGGTTTCAAATTTCATGTTGAACAGGCACTTTTAAGAGCCAATGAAGATGGCAGATTAAGAAAGACATGATGTTTGGGAAACATGTGGTTTAGTTTATACTTGTCTTTGTACAAGTATCAACACCAGGCTTATACCATGTTGGGTGTGGTAAACAATGACATAGGCCCACAAATAAGGGGTGTGGGTGGAGTTGCTCTAACAACACAAAAAATGTGAGATACCAAGAGAAAGAAAGGAGATAGAGGAAAGGGTCTTGGAGCTGTGAAAAGCAACACTGGAAAATTTTGATATCATTGAGCTTTGGGTATGTCATGAGCCAAAAACCCATGAACATTTTCAAACCTTGGACAAGTATTGCTCATGTATTTGTGTCAAGTCTCAAAGTAAAGTGTTTTTTCTGTACTTGGAGGATTTGTGGGTGATTCTGTTTGGGTCTTCTTCATCCTAATCAGTGGGAGATGTAGTTGTGTACTACAAGCTTGCAATACTTGAGTTGTTAGACAAAAAGTCAAAACAATAACAAAATGGACAGCCATCAATCGAACAAAGGAGTAAGTGTGATGACTCTACATGCAATGCTAGTTCCTGCATGGTGATCTTAAGTGCTGTCTTGAAGAATATGAGAGTTTTGTTGTTCCTGAATGCAAGTTTGTCCATATGAAAATTAAATCTTTTGTTTTTCTTGAATGCAAGTTTACAACAAGTTTTGCAAGAAGATGACGTTTTGTTGGTTGTTCCTGAACTCAAGTTTAATACATCTTTTGAAGAGACCTACTTTTTTTCCTGAATGCAAGTTTCTTACACACTGTTTTGAAGAAGATGAATATTTTTTGCCCTCCTGAATGCAAAGTTTATCATAAGCATGTTTTCAAATGAATTTTTATGTTGCTCTTGAATGCAAGTTTAGTATACATGTTTTGAAGAAGATGAGATTATATTGTTCTTGAATGCAGGTTATACATGGTTTTTAATGCTTGTGCAATTACCTAATTATTGGGTGATATTATAGCACACAAATTCTGGTTTTCTCAATGTCAATTTGTGGTTAGTGATGGTTGCAGGGATCAGGAGGTCATCATAATGATCACGATCACAAGGAGCATCCCAAGAAGAAAAAAGACATAATGGTGTGTTGTAACATTGACACATTATATTTTTTATTGGGTGCGCACAAGTCAATGTCCTTGTACATAAATGGGTTTACTACACTTGCATGACACATTTTCTTCTAGCTTCTCTTGGTTTTTCTTAAGGTTAAAATTTCTTATTTTTCAAAGGGTGAACCCTTAAAACAAATGTCATTGAAGAACTTTGTTGCACAATGCTTTTTATTGGGAGTGTTTGTCCTTTTGATGGGGAAGCTTTATGAGTTTTAAAAATCAATTTTGTTGTATTCATGCACATTTTATCCATGTTAGGTCTTATGATTTGTTTTTGTATTTTGGGAGAAATTTGTGAGGAGCATCTCCATGGACTAAAAGTCATGTCAGCTGACAACAAATGTGCATTTACTTGAACACTATCAAACCCATTTATCAACAACAAGTATCAAGAAAAAAATCATTAAAATGTGGAGATTAGCAGGTGGATGATTTGAAAACTGCACCAATGGATTGGCGGTTTCCCACCACCAATCAAGCAAAACATTGCTACACAAGCTACAATGAGTTTCACAAGTAAGATATAGTATTCACAAGTAGATCCAAATACCAACATGATTATTTACCAACTATTGTCATATTTACTATAATGAGTTTTTTAATAGGAAAAGCCCTTCACAAAAGCATTTACATACAATATTTATGACCAAAACTCCACACCTATTTGAAGGATACTAAAGATTTTGAGTTTAAGTTTCTATTGATTAGAGCCCAAATGTCCTTCACAAACATAAGTTCATGAAAGCTCGGGTAAGCAAAGTTATCAAGAATTGCAAAATGGGGTCCCCCAGAAATATTTGTTACATCTATGCATGATGCATACTACATATGTTCATTGGTTATGCAATTCAACAGATGTGCTGCTGAGAAAGGTGAGAACGCAAATGAATGCCAAAAGTATGCAAAATACTACCGTTCATTGTGTCCTGCTGAATGGGTAAACAATCAATGCTTCCATCTCTCTTCCAAATTATAATGGTGTTCTAGACAAAATAAATGGAAACAACTTCATGATTAGCTTATTGATATTCTACCTTTTCCTTGGGTGTTTTTTCTCTTTTTGTTTTTGGTGGGGGGAGAAGGGGGTGTTGATTAGACTTGTTGTCAAAGAGAAGTTCATAAAAAATAGATACATATATTTACCTAATGTGTGCAAACTCATGAACATGTTATCGCTGAAAATTAACCAAATTTGTCAGAATTTGTGATCTAGATTGAGAAGTGGAATGAAGAACGAGCAAATGATGTATTCCCAGGTCGATATTGACAAAATAGGTGGTCATCATGCTTCATTTTTCATTGAAGAAAGTTTTCATGATACGTAGTTGTATCATGCCCCACTACACTTTCCTCCTTCCAAGAAAAATAGATAGACATTGGATTGTTGGTAGATGGTATGGAGTACACAAATTTTCTCCCATTGACACGACACTTTCACTTCATTTGAGATGTAATGGCTCCCACATAACTTATTGCTCAATCTTGTACACAATTTGTGTTCATTGTCTACTTCTGGTGTATCATTTTGAGTTGCTCATAGCACAGCAAGCATGGCATATCATAGAAGTTGGAAGTTATACCTATTTATTACTTAATCAAGTGCTAAAGAGAATGATGGAAAGTATGTAAATTAAGAGTGAATGATTAAGGGTGTCAATTTATTCACAATTAATAATGTTTGATTTTCCTTCTCACTTCCATAAATATCTTATTTCCACAACAATTTATGCCAAGGAATGAGTACCAGGCCCTGGGGCAAATCCTAGAATAAGATTAAGCACTATGGTCATGTGGGTGTTTGGCAACTAAGGAATCAAATTCAAGTGTAGACAAATTTCTGTCTTGACTCTCTCAAGTCTCCAAAGTATACCAAGGATCTCATCCCAATCAGGCCATTGGTGAGGGATCCATGTGCCAATAACTATGAACTCATTCTCTCATCTCAGGGCTCACATCATGAGGAAGCTTGGGTCAGTAACCGAACGTACTAATAAGCAGCTTGATTTTTCTCTTTGTATTTTCAGAATGCTCACTGCCTTGAATTTTGCATTGTACCCTTCGAAATGTGGAAGGCCCAGCACAGCTTGTTAGAGCCTGTCTAACAGGCTGTACTGGAACCTCCACATTTCAGAAGGCATAGTTTCCAAACTCATTCCTTTATCTTTTACTTTATCTACTTTTTATTTTATTTTCCTATTTTTTAAAACTTTATTTGTAAAAGGAAGTGAAAAGAAAAATCAAGCTGGTCTGTACGTAGGTGAAGGGTCTGAAAATATATAGACATTTCCAGATTTTCGACTCATTCCCTTGACCTACTGCCCTCGAGCTGGGATCTCAAATCCAGAAAAGTCTATTTTCAGACCCTTCTCCTCTACATAACCAATTCATAGTCTGACAAAGGATGCCCTTGAAAAGGAATTAGCTCAGTTAGTATATCATAACAGACCATACTGAAACCGTACACATTCACAGAAGGTGATTGTGCAAGTTTGACAACTGATCCATCCCTCAATGCTTGTAACACTTTTGGTGCCCTCCAAAACCTTGGTCCCACAACAGCATCCGAGCTCTCATAGTCCTGAACTCTAACATTTTAAACAGAGTTTATCTATGAAGATGAATTCAAGGATTTCATCGATGGAGTTGAACACAAGGATCTAATTTTCATCTTCCTCAATTATCCAAGAGTTGGGCAAAACAAAGATGTCGGAGGCCTTGAGGTCTTTGTGTATCAATCCACATCCATGCAATTGACCGCATCATCCCTAGTTGTTCTTTATAAGACTCAATGAGCTTATTTAGCTACCCAGCTCCTAAGTAAGACAACAAGCCTTTTGGAATGTGCAAAATGATTAATTGAAGGGGTTCTTTCTCCTGAATGAAAAGCTTTATAAAGCTCACATTATCCTCAAAAGATGAGAGTTGTTTGCAGTATTTGTCTCTTGTTGGCATGATTCACCCCAAGGAAAGAGCAACCACGTTGGCATGCTGGTTGATGTGCCGACTATTCCACTTTCAGGGTCTCTTATTTGCTGACTAATTGAATTTTTTGATTTCCAATGATTTGCTTGAGTTGTTGATGTACATTTCTTTTTTGTGATGTACAGCACTCATTTATGCTAGTGGGTGTTTTTGTTTTTCAGGCCCGATAGATACAATGTTGCATGGTTCTCTGCAAGCAGGCACAACTCTGCCGCTATGCAGTCAGTCAGTCATTCTCAAGCTGCTGCATCAGCACCTCTACCCTTGCAGGGGCAACCACAACATGCAGGGTTGCAAGCTCAAGGGTGGAAACTTCTTGGTTGAGTCTGTCAGAGCTGCTGCATCCTGAACAACACTGTCTGCACCCTCACAGCAACAGTCTCTGGCACCTGGAACCCAAGCATTTGATCCGGGAAGTGGATAGAAGGCAGGTTTTGATCACTAGAGGAAAGAGGGCCTCTCCTTATCTCCCTCTATTAGAACAGGGTATTGTCTCCTTTGTTTAGATCCTTGAGTGGTCCACTCATGTGATGGGGTCATAATTGATGTGTCTTGCAGTTGGTTGACCTCACAAGGGACAGTCTCTATTCATCATTGGCAAATGGCCAGTCTGCTGCAGGAAGTCAAGGATTTATTTGCTCAGCTCAAGGTGGAATTGCAGGTAACTGATTTAATTTGCTTACTTGATTTATGTTGGTCCTAACTCATTTTAAAGAGCTATATTTTGAAGAGATAGGAGGGCTGCTCAAATTACATTTCTGAAGTTACTTCATGTGAGGGTTTAGTTATTGGCCTCTCTAATTCAGCAATCTCTGCAGTGGATTTAGGGTTTATTTTAAACTGCACAAAAGTTTATGATGTGAAGGTCTAATTGTTTCCCCATGTATATTACAGCAACCATCCATACTGAAGGGTTTGGACAAGCACTGAAAAATTGGGATGCTGGTTGCCGCTGCAGAAAGGTGTGATACACCAATTCAGGTATTTTTAATCTGAGCTAAATAGTACATGGTTTGCCAGAAAAAGCCATGTCAATTTGCATGCAGTCATGCTTTCCCACTCCTTGTTAAACAAAGGCCTTCCTCAGTGTTGGCTGATTGCTTGTTTTTTAGCATTGCATTGAGTTGATCTGATCCAGCTTATGTTCTTTAATATCAGATCTGACTGGGGGATTATTTTGCTTTGGTATGTTCTTGAATCTCACCAGCCACCTACAATATCATCCCTGGTTTGCACAATACATGACGATGAAAAGGTAACCAGAATGGTGCTAGTTCTAGCTGGAGCACCATTTGCTTTACTCCCAGAACTGGAAATAAGTAGTCTGCACATTTTTCTAAGTATATTCAGTCATTTAACACCTGCAGTACATTCATGGGAAAGTGAGTATTGAGCCCAACTTTCATGACCTGTACCGCAAGTTCTTAGACAAAATCAACTCCAAGGGTTCACAAGAGATAATTAAGACAACATGGCATACAAATCTTTAGTCCTTTCCGGGAGGTGATGGAGTTCTACAAACCTGGAATTACCTTTTAGACACTTCTGGAGCTGATGAATTTCTCATGTTTTTCATCTTGTTCAGTTGTTTCTACTGGTAATCATTGAAGTACTCCAAGGACATTTCAAGTATTCATATGCAATACACACATGTCTTTGCCATGCTTTACTAGTAATGTAAATGTTTCAGTAATTTATCAATTTTGGGTAGTTGGTTTCTTTAACAAATATTGTGTTTCCTTGCAGGTAGTTTTGCTGTGGTCAGAATTGATTGAGTCTATCTAGTTCAAAGGGAGTGGTCAATTGTCAAAAATCTTGGGAATTGGTTGGGGAAGTTGACAATTGGGCATAACCAGGCTTGAAGAGCACATGAAGCAGACCCTAAGGCAGTCATTACTGAGGTCAGTGCTGTGCTTTCTCAATCTTTCATGAATAACATGTCTGTGCATTGTTGTGACTCATCTTTTCATCTCGATCAGGTGCAATGTGAAAGCTCTGGTTAGTCTGGTGTTACAGATGTTGTCATCAAGTCAATCCACAGCAGAAGCAGCATGGCAAACACTTTCTGAGGATTATCAGAAAGTAGGAGGTATTCCTTTGCATCTGATGAGTAAAATTCTGAGAGTATTGTATGAGATATTTGCTTTTCTAACCTAGACACCTCTCTTTCCGATTTGGATTTTGGAGGCATATGTAAAAGGACTCATGATTGTGGTCATTCCTTTTACTTCCAAGGTGATCTTCCCACATTGTGATCGTCTCACATTGTGACCTCTATTTGTCTGGTTACACATGAATAATTGTTACGAGGACCAGATTTAGTGCAGGATGCTGATGGATGACATATTTTATACACCATCTGCTAGCAGGCTAATTGCAAATCAGTCCTACATTATGAGAGGTGATAGCAGTGTGTGTGAAGGCCAATCATGCATATATGTTCAATCATATTTTGTTCGGATGTGTGAAGTGCAGATTCTTGAACACTGCCAGTCCAGTTTCACATATCAATCTCCCAATTTTTGGACATCCTCAGTCTCTTGACTGAAGATTTATGCACCACCCAACTTGAAGATGAACCTTAAAGTATTGTTCAGTGTGCTTAGCTTGTGATTCTTTAGGGTTCCAAGTTGTCAACCTCTTGAATAGATTTTTAGCTTGTAATTCTCTAAGGTTCCTTGTTGATCAAGTTCAGCAATCTGAACTCACATTTGGCATCTATTTGCAAATTGCCAAACTTGATTAGCATGTGTGCAACCTCCCTAGCACAACCCCTGTTTTTTTTCAGAGTATGTGAAGGGATGTTGGGCTCATTACTGGAGGCCATGATGCCAATGGATATTCATGGCCAAGGGATGTCCCTTCTTAGCAACCCTAATCTCCTGGATGAACTTTTTTCCATGAAAGTTCAGCAAAGAAACTTCATCCATTTCATCCATTGAAATTTCATGAATTATATTTTACAGATGTTCATCCATGAATTTGGATGACTTTTAATGGAAAAAAATTAAAATTGTGAATGAACTACACTTCATGGATGAAACAAAATTATAAATTATATTTGTTTGATGAACTTTATTTCATCTTAAGACTCTTGACTTTTCATGGATGGACTTCCATTCTATTAGGATGGCTTCAAATCCACAATCGTTCACAAAAATGGATATAAAGAAAACATGAAATTTGAAGTTCAAACTCAAAACCTTTCAATTTGCTCTAAATATGCTCAAAAAGTAAATTAAAGGGTAGTTTGAACATTGAAAGGCCTCCTCTCAAGCTTCAAAGTATGGGCAAAGTATGTAAATTAAGAGTGATTAGGGGATGTCAATCTATTCCCACTTAGTGTGTTCCATGTTGAGCTACTTGTGGATTTGAGGATCTTCCAATATTGGTCATGGGTGCTTTTTTCATGCCCATCTTTGAAAAATGTGCCATTTGTTAGTAAAAACTTGGGACAACATTTTGATTTGTACTAAGATCCACACAAACTTAAGTATGACCTTCTTCAAATATGGCCATTTTGAAGTATAGATTTTAGACCTTCATCTGTTGTTCTCAACAAGTTGACCTAACTTCATTTGTCTGACTTAATGTTTCAATGGATTTATGTTTGAAATAGAAGTTCAAGTTATACACTTAGTAAAGGCATTCAACCCTCAAACAACTTTCCAAGAAACTGATATGACTTTTGTGAACTTCATTTTTCCATTTTTTTTGTTCATGAAGGTATAATTCAAGAAATGGTCTTTTTAGTTTCTTGGACCTTTCAAAAGCTTTGTTGTGTGGCATGTTTTGGAATCTTTGTCTTTCTTGGGACACAAACTCCCTGTACCTATTTTAATTGGTCCATCTTGGGAAAATATTGGCAAGATTAAACACAAAAAAAAGAAGTGGAGGAGCTTGAGTTACATACTTGCATGGACTCTTCAATTTTATAATTGTGTGATTTTTCATCAACAAGATTTTTTTTTAAGGTCTAATTGTAAGCAAGTCACATCATACATAGGTGTCCCTGAAGAAACTTGAGCATTGTCCTTCAAGAGGAGCATAGATTGTTGAAAGTATAATGTTTTCTTGAAAAAAAGAAATGACTAAGGGTCAAGGTGTGTAGGAAGTATCTAGATTGGCTTTGCAATTTGAAATCTATGTGCATGTCGACCTTTGTTTTAGAGCTTTTATTCTTCCTTCTATTCTGAAACTCAAGTAAGCATCATCTAACTTATTGCTTTTCATGAAAATGATTACATGTAGGCATGGAAACATGGAAGATGGAACTATGCCCATTAACATTTTCATTCACATTGACATTCTCATTGTGTTAGTGTTATTATAGAAAATAGTTAATGTTTGTGACAATGGTACACATATATTCATGTGAAATGTTACATCAATTAAGATTAATTTACATCACAACATGTTCAATATGTTATATTGTGGAGTATTTTGTTTAGGCTAGGAAAGTACCATTTCCATATTTTTGTATTTTCATAGTTAGTTCCATAAATGTTTTTTGAAAATATTTATTTTGCAAATGATTAGTGAATCATGCCTATGATGATCATTTTGCTATTTGGGGTTAAAATCAATCATTAATTTTTACAACTCAATCGACAAATTGATTGTGTAGCATGTGGATTGAAGGCTATAAATCTTAATGGATTTATCTTTGAAGGAGCTATGGTTTCTGGGTAGCAAAATTACATTCATATTTTAGTGCATGAGTACCATTTGGAGTTTTCCTATTGTTGAATAGAAGGTTGAATGGGAATGGAGATGGCGTGGTGCTAAGTTTCCCTGTAACTAATATGTCAAAATTAAACAAATCCCTTTGATTCAAAGGCCATATCTTGGTCATTCAAAATCAAGATTGTTAAAGTACTACAAATTGTTTGAAATTTCATCCTTTGTTTTTTATATTGTGTAAGGCCTCATCCTCCCACCAATGGAAGGCCATTGGGCCTTAGTGCCTGATTCCAAGTTTTAGAACATGGTCCATTATATTCACGAAATCTTCCTTAATTCTTACATTGAATAGTTTGCAAGTATTCAATTTCTTCACAATTCAATTTCATCAAACTTTGCATTCATACAACAATTTTGTATCAAGTGAAGGTGTTTATCAAAGTCACAAACATCCACTTTATATACTATCCAAAAAGAAACTAATCAAGAAATTTCCTATCACATAAAATAATCAAAAGATAACTAAACACATGGCTCCCCATGTCCTTTCACATAAAATAATAATAAAAAAACTAAACACATGTTTATTCATGTGATTTCACATAAAATAATAAAAAACAAACTAAAGACATTGTGCACATGATTTTCACATAAATTAATATGTGAAAATCAATGCATCATGATCAAATTAAATTATGAAATCCTATCATTAAACTTACCCCTTCAAACAATTACTTAAGTAATTGTGTAATTACATCAAGTTACACAACAAGTTACAGATTCATAGCAATGTTTTTCTTTCATTTTGGGGATGTAACTGCATTGGCAATAATCTGTAAGATAGTTTGAAAGTTTAAAAAATTTAAGAATCCTTCACATTTTTTACTGCATGCTAGAACCCAATTGAGAAATTTGATAATTTTGACGACTAGAAAACTCAAAAACACACATAAATTTTAACCATTTCAAATTTTTTAAATAGCAAACTGAGTAGATTTAGCCATGAAAAAACTCATAGAGTTGTTTTGTGTTGGTTGGAGTGTGAATACAAGTGGCTCAAATTTCCTCGTGCATTGAGGTCACAAAGTGTGTTTCACTCTACCAATGGACTTGTGTGCTTTATTGATTGATTTTTACCCTGGCCATGGCTTGTGAAAGTGTGTTTTTCTACTCAGCTTCCCTGGGGGTGCAAAGTGCCTAGAAGATGGGTGGTGAGGTACCAGGAAACACATTATCGTACCAATCTTAACACATTTTTTAACATGATAATGCATTTCCTTCTTAGGTGTCACAGCTTTGGAGCTGTAATAGAGCGCTGTAATAGAGCGAGGGGAGGAAGCCAAACCCAGAGGAAAAAGACTTCTAAGTTCACTTCACTATTTCTGAACACAATTTCAAATGGCAGGGACACCACTAGAATAGTGGGCCAATGTCTCAGCACTTTACATAAAATGTGCAACTATTCGAGTGTGAGATAATACAAACAATGGGTGAGTGGAAGATCATGGAAACTTGACCTTAGTCCCCTAACATTGGTCACAGTTAACCAGCACCCACGAGAACATCATGAAAGATGGATGATAAGTGGTCAGAAAGTAATTTTCTGTTCGATTTCAGTCCATTAGTTAACGATGTTGGGTAGCTCAGTTTCTCTTTTTAACTACCTATTTACTTACACCCAACAAGGAGGTTGTTAGTAGGTAGTGAAACCAGCCATTACCTATGTTCAAACCATTTACTTACCTAATAATTACCTATTTTCCTACTTATCTACCTTTATATGAGACGAATGAATTGGTTACCAAGGTGAAACCAAATATTAACTCAGTTGAGGTTCACCCACAACACAACTGAGTAATAACAGACATGCAGTGGATGATGTACTGGTGGGTGCTGGTTCACCCAAAGTCGTCTTCTTTTGTCACAAAAAAAATTAATCAGTTTTGTCCCCTTTTCTGCCATGAGGCAAAAGACTAGAGTTGAAAAACACATCAATAATCAATTCTGTGGATAGCATGCAGAGAGGTGGGGAAGGAAGGAGTACCATGATGTTACTATAAAAAGCCTAAAACTCATCTAAATTTTGCTTCTAAATATTGTAAATATCTTGTGTTTAGACTAAACTCAGGTCTCTTAATGTTCAAATTTAACATCTCTTGGGTTAATTTGGACTTTAAGAGGCCTCACTCAAGAAGATGAAGGAACTCAAGAAGTGTGGGTGCTGGCTCAGACCGGCTCTTGGGAGGAACGTGGGTAGGGAGAGAGGGAGCGATAAGGCGGCTGAGTGGAGGGGGGACCTTGTGGTGGGCTAATTGCGGCCCATGTTAGTAGAAAAGGTAAGCTAATTTTTTAGTACTTTATTTTCTTGTTCAACATGATTGACCTTGAACGCGATGAGACACTAAGTCAGCTTTCAACTATCTCATGCATACCTCACTTATATTCTTTGAGGCAACCAAGGAAGATAGGTGTAGCTTCCCTTTCCTGGCAAAAAACAGAAAAAATGAAAAAAAATCATTTTCAGCACTTTCACTAGTACCTAGAATTTTCTTCTAAACTAATGAAAAAATATCACCAGATTGGTTCCGGTAAACAGCCACAAATAGTGGAGGATCAGGATTTATTATTATTATTATTTTTTGCCTTTATATGTTAGGTAAACCTGGTTTGGATGGTTAGAACTGTCAGTTAGTAAAAGCCGAGTGTTAATCAAATACTGATATTTTGGATTCTATTTGAGTTTTGATTCCAGAACTAAGAATTGAAAGTAGAACCAGGTCTAAAACTATTGGCTCAGGAACTGGAATTTTTTTTTAAATATATTTTTTCTGAGAAAAAAGACTAGAACTGAGGGGCTAATTGGAGGTTAACCAACAATTAATTGCCAGTTTTGGACAAGTTTAGCCAAAATTGAGTCTGATTTCCAAAATCAAAATTGAAACCTGAATTTTTTTTTGGGGGTTATGAACCAGGCCCAGAACACAATCCTTTGGTTCCATTTATTTGAGAGCCAAATTATTTTTTTTTACAAAAAACCAGAGGTTCTTAATAAAAGTCAAGATCTGCCCAACACTGTACATCTATTATACAATTCCGCTCAGTCCTTACCATTTCAGTCCTTACCATTTTTGAATGGTCCTCCACTCAGTAACTTTGTGGACAGGGGCCTGGGAGAGTGGGAGTGGCTGGGGCCTGGGAGTACCCACGGCGGGCGACTGACCGGCCCGGCACTCTTTAGGGCCTGGGAAATTTTAGGATATGGTTTTCAGGACATGGGTTTCAGGACTTGGGATCTCAACTTTGGGGCCTGGATTTTCAAACTCGCGGTTTCCAAGACCGAAACCTGAAAACTTTTAGGACGTGATTTTCAGGATGTGGGATCTCAATTTTGGGACCTGGATTTCACACAGGGGCTTCACAGTGGCCTTCAGCCACGGGCACCCACTAGTACTTTGAAACCTCAGGTACCCACCAAACATTAGAACCTGACTTGTAGAAGTTAACAAGTGTTCCTCAATAGTTGGAAACTTCCGTGGAAGAACATTAAAAAAATTGGCGCTATTTGGTGTGCCTCTCTAACAAGTCTAGACTCTAAAAGCTGGTTATAAAAACCTGTCCAATGGAGTCTTACTGGAGATGGCTCAAACTTCCAGCTTCCTCTTCTTTCAATACCCAATGCAAACAAGCTCTCCTTCTTCTTTCTTGAGTCCTTGTTACAGCTGTAAAACTATTACCAGCATTCTAGATCATGGTCCAAGTACTACTCGGCTCCTCCCCGGACTAGTTGCAAGGTCCAGTACACATTCTGAAGCTTTTTTGCACACAATTTGAGGCATCCATCTTTGTCTTGAGGTCTCTGAGTGAGAGAGAGAGAGAGAGTGTGTGTGTGTGTGTGTGCGCGCGCGCGCGCGTGTAAGCGAGACAGAGATCTTGGAATTTTTCGATATGCAAACTAAAAGTTTTGGAAGAGTACTAGGTTTTTTAAGAATTATGAACTAAGGAATTTTTTTTGCTCAGCTCACGTTCTTAGTGTGGTCTGCTTTTGTTTCAGATCACTGGAGTGAAAGATCACAAGGGAAATATCTAGGTCGAAGACTGGTCTCTAGTGAACAGTGTGGATCAGAGTGAACAACGCCAGTTGTAAGTACTCGACTGCAGCCAGATGAGAGAACTGTGCAAGCGGCCGGAAGGAAGTGGCTGTCGTCCGTGACACAAGAGGGTTTGTGCAAGAATTTCAGCAAACTGCAAATGAAGAATCGACCCAGCTTTGGCCGAGAAACGTTGAGGTTAGGAGGAGGGAATTGGAGTGAAGCACAATGCGTGGAGAAAGTAGAGGAGATGTTGAACAGGACTATCACCCACCAAGAGGATCTATGGGGAATGCTTATGTTGCACTCACCAGCAGCTGATACGGGCGCTATGGGAGGACCTGAGCAGCAGCAAGCTGTCATACCGCCCATGGTCATCAGAGCCTTGATGGCGAAGCTGGAGAACTCCATGGATTGGTGCCACCTTGCTTTGTGTCGCCTGAAGGAGATTCCCTCGAACTCACCGTGTCCTCCGCTAGCATCACTTGCAGCCACGACGCTCCGCGATTATGAACCCGCGAAGCCTAATCAGCAGCCCCAGCAGCTTATTGTGTCGAAGCCATCACCCAGCAGCTCCTCTAAGCTGAAACAGCATACACCTTTGAGTCCAATTCACGTGCCTTTGAGAGAAGAGAGTCTGGCGTCCTCGCCTCACCCTCTGACAGCTGGATTTCAGCCCTTCTCTTGCTTCAGTGCTACTCCAAAAGCGTCAGCTGCTCCACCTGCTAGAAGAGGTACTATAACTCATATGTAATATATATATATATATATAGCACTGGGACCATTCTCTTGCAACTCCAAGTTCATGATAAGTAGAGCAGGAAGTCAGAGATTTTTGTAGCTCCCCGAAAGGATCTCCATATTATACTAATTTAGTTTTGAAACTTGTGGGTGGGTATGTGCAGACGATGATCAGTCAGCTTTGATATTGGAGTCCTTGGATTTGCATGAGGACACTACTCATCAGGGACAACAGTCGGCACAGCATATGCACTTCCTCATGAACTCCGAGTCACCAGACCCGTGGAACTGCACGGATATTACATCACAACCTACGTTCATACACAAGTTCACGGCGGATCATCCGGGAAGACCACTAAATCATCTTCCTCGAGAAACTTCTTTCTCGTGTCGGATAGACGCATTTGCAGCACCGTCGTGTTCGACTGCAGGCGCTGATGCTGAAGCAGTAAAAAGGCAGTTAGGAGGAAAAGCTCAAAACTCAGCAGCACTGGAGGGTGGGATTAAACTGGGCTCCACAGCCTCTCACGGTAGTGATCTTCAGGATCGCTCAAGACGAAACGCAGTCCGTCCAAAGCGCGAGAGGTACTTGCAGGCCTGCCATTCTTGACGCACCATTTCTTACATTTCTGCAAATAAATTATGGAACTGAAGATCTTTTGGAAGAGACCGATGATCAGTGTGATTGGATCGGCATGTGCAAGAGTATGTTACAATTTTTATTTTATTTTTTAAATTTGGATTTTTTTTCCAGAGAGGCGACTGCGGAAGAAGAGAAGTCAGAAGTACAATACCAGCGTCTAAGACCTGGATTGGACGCCAAGAAGGGCATTCCGGATGACGGTCATAGGGGCTGGAAGAAATATGACAATAAGAGCATTCAAAAGGCAAACTTCTGCAGGTACTTCCTTACTTCCTTCCTAAAAAATGATTTTCTTTCATCAGCTTGGCGCTTCTAAGATAATAGTTAATTCTGGACTATAACTGTTAAGTCTGGACTTGTTCTTCTTGTTCTGACCATGTTGGCCAATATTATCGTATTCTGTGCACAGAGGGTATTACAAGTGCAGTATCAAGAACTGCAATGCGAAGAAGATGGTGCAACACACAGACAAGGATCACTCAATCTTTCAAGTCACGTATGTGGGCAAGCACACCTGCTCCAGCGCCCACCCTCGCAAGCGACAACCCAGAGCTAATGTCATGGCCGGGGCTACGACGTTTGTAGCTGCCGGTGACCAAGCTGCTGCCGCTAAATTACTCGCGTCTTCCAGTAATCCAAACGCAGCAGCAGATCAGAGGAGCTTGCTAGGTGGAACAGTTGCTGGAGCAGGAACTCCTGAGATAACTGACATTGTCTCTAGCATGGATACATTGCCTTCGAATGTTACTGCCGAGAGCTTATCCGAGCAATGGCAGGTCCTAACAGAATCGCATGAAACCGCCGCGACAACCATTGAGGAAGACAAAATTCTAAGCTCCATCAAAAAACGCATCTCAAATGAGAGGTGGATTTCTTCTTCTGCTGCTTCTTCTGCTTCTTCTGCTTCTTCGGTGGATTCAGAGATTTCAGAGCAGAGCACAATTTTGTCTCCTGGAGGAGAGCAGTTACCCACAGAGCGACCACTCTTTTGCAATAAGTTGAGTACAACACCACAGGCATTGCAAGGAACAGCTCTTACACCAGAAGGTCGAGATCCCTGCTCACAGATTGGAATGATCAGAATTTGCAATCACTCATCCCATCCTCCTTGCCAAAATGGTGAGTCCAACTCCATGCCTCTAAACGTATATTCATTCTTGCCAAGCATCAAATCATTGCAGTGGAATGGGTTCCGAATATTTGGGGAAAAACAATTTGATGGCCTTCTGCATTTCCTGCTGCTGATCCTCAATGTGCAACATGATTAGCTCTGAAGATGTTTTGTGAGTGGTGGTAATGGAATGCAATTTTTCTTCTATCTCCAAAATAGATAGTTCTCTTTTTTCTGAAATTATTGGATAGTATTGTTGCAACAGGAGTTCAGCCACTGACATGCTTGAAGTCAGAGCCAATACTGAGCGATAATGTGGTTCTGAATCTGAATGAGAGGAGGTCTCCCACTCCTTCAGCACTCCTCGGTCCTTGCATCAAATCAGAAGATTCCACTGGTACTGGAAAAGGAACCCTGTGGGAGATGTCAGGGTCATCTACCCCACAGAGAAGCCCAAAGGAACTATTGTCACCTGTATTACCCTCTACTACTACTTCCCTCCGTGAATGTGTATGTCATAAACCTCATAAACTCCCCACCCCAACCCATTCCCCTCCATGTGAGCAGCCTGCCCAGTCCTCCTCCTCCTCCCATGGAGCTGGAGCTGGGATTAGATTAAGGGTTACTGCTGCTGCAGACCAGATGCAGAGTAATCAGGGGCTTCAACTGCCTCCTATTCCTTCTCACTTCTCTTCTTCCTCACATTTGCTGTCTCAATCTCCTTACCATTCCACCAATTACTCCTCCCCTCAAGGATCACCACCCTATCTATCGCCCCTCCAATCCCCATCCCATTCTCCAGTTGCAAGGCCTCCGCGTAGGTGGCGAAAGGGCCAACAACTTGGCAAAGGCTCATTTGGAACAGTTTATAAAGGCTGGAATCTGTGCATACTTCTTCCTCCCATCTTCATGTCCCTCTTCCCCAATCCCTTTAGTGGTGTCACAGAAAGCACACACAGGCAACTTTTTTTTCACCTCACATTACTTTCCTGAGAACTGTCTGGGTGTTCTGACTTTGGGTTGGTTTGCATGTGTAAAACAGGGATGATGGTAGCTTTTTTGCTGTAAAAGTGATTGACAGGGAAGCTATAGCCCCTGAGATCCAGCAGGTAGAGTCACACATTTTCTGAAGGTTTGTCACTCTTTGTCAGGTTGCTTTAAGCTTTGTGGGTGGAGTATGTTCCATTGATCACATATGCACCTAATTCATGAGTTTTTTGTGTTTTGGACATGGCAGGAAGTGACAATATTGAGCAGGCTCAGACATCCCCACATTGTCCAATATTATGGCTCTACTATAGTATGTTTTGTTACCTCTTCATTGCCTGATTTCTTGTATGCAAATAAATAACTGCATCATGGTAATCATATGGAGATGCCAAGGTTGTCATTGTCAGGTGTGCACGGATGCCAAGGTTTTCATTTGTCAGTTGTGTATGGATGATGACAAGCATGTGCCTCATTTATTTTCATACAAGGGTCCTTCACCAGCAGCAGATAAAAAAGGTGCATGTTCTGAATGTGAATTTGGACATGTGTTTCTCAGGAGGATGGATGTCTCTACATATTCCTAGAGCTAGTGAAAATGGGTTCACTTCAGTCCCTCCTGAAGAACTTCCAAGTGTTTGATGGAGGGATAATCAGCACATACACCCGTCAAATACTCAAAGGATTGGAATACTTGCACGACAAAAACACTATACACAGGTGCAAATCTCCCACCTTTTCAGTCAGTCATGGGAGCTGCTGCTGTTGTTCATCACTTTGAAGGCAAGTTGCTTGCATGGTGCACTTCAAGGATCTGGGAAAAAAGAGATTTATTCTCAATGCTGCTTATGATACGACATGACAATGACTTGCAGTAATTTTTGCAGGATACCTGCATTGGCTTGATCTGATGTAGATGAAATAAAAATTATAAATCAGCTGGGAGACAGATTGGGTAGAGTGATACTTGTGCTCTTTGTTGAGGTGCAGAGATGTCAAATGTGCTAATGTTCTGGTGGATTCAAATGGTCAAGTGAAGCTTGCAGATTTTGGAGTGGCCAAACAGGTACCCTCTCTGCTGCCCCTTGCTCGCTCTATCTCTCTCTCTCACACACACACAGATGGGTGATTTTGTGATTGTTGTACCTCACTTCTTTATAGCTGTTAGCACGCAAATGGCCCACCAACCTCTCTGTTCCACTCACTCATGTTCTTGTAAGTGTGTGCTAGGGGCCTTCATATGCACCCTCCAATGTATGGAAAACTGAAAATCCAATGTCTTACAATGTTTTTCTTATGCGCAGATGAATAAATCTCTAGCAACATCATTTAAGGGTACACCAATTTATATGGTGCCTGAGGTCTGTGGTTTATTGTGCATGGTGGATGAAGTTGTTTACTTTTTTAGTGCTGCACTTAGTCTAGTAAAACTACTAGTTCTCTCTTCATCTACCTGACTTCATACTCCAGATTGTGAACTTACAAAACAGTTCTGGTTTGTGACAGGTTTACAAACCAACGAACAACTGAGCTTATGGTGTTGCAGTAGATATCTGGAGCTTAGGGTGCACAGTTATTGAGATGGCACAGGGCAAGCCACCTTGGAGTGAATTGGGTGGGGTGAGTTTCTCAGGCACTTTTCTGTTTTTTTTGGGCTGCTTTCTAGCAATGCATTATCATAATCGGCTGCCTGGAGCATACACACTCAGACCACAATTTTAAACTGTTGCAAGAAGTTTGAGAATCTGATCAAGAGTTGATGACAAAGGTTTTGACAAAGTTTTGCCTTTTTTTTCCAGTACGGTTTCTTTTTCAAGGTAATAAGAGGGGAACTGCCTCCAATTCCTCAACATCTCAAGAATGAAACAAAGGACTTCATTCAACAGTGTTTGCGGATGAAGCCAGAGGACCGACCATCAGCAAGAGAACTCTTGGAGCATCCCTTCATGGCCCATGCACCGCCACACCCCACCTTTGCAGCTGCTGCATCATCTTCTGGGTTACAGGCTGATTCACTTCGTTTCTGTAATTGTTATACCCTCTCTCTCAGCTCCTTTTTTCTTCCTCAGTGCATAAATTCAATGTGTAGTTAGTAGACACCTGGTGGCAGTGTATAAACTCTAATATTCCCTCTTCTTATGTCATACTAAGTACTTTATTGTACATGCTTAGAACATGTACTAAAATCCCATGGAAACTGTTTTGGTGATTTTTGGAGCAGAATTATAATGACTGACTGATGACTTGATTGGATGTTTCACAGAGATGCGCAACTCTACTGACGTGACAACACATCTCCCACATGAGTTGAGTTCATCTGCAGATGCAAGTTCAGCTGCAGTTTGTTTTTGCTGTGTGTGCAGGCTGTGAAGGCAAATTTGATATACCCTCTTGTTTCTGGAATACCATTTGGGCTGGATTTATGTTTCGATATTGGAAGCACCATCAATAATCCCATCTTACTGGGGTTCTTTTTCAAGGAGGGAGATAAGTGTATCGTTGTAGTTGTTCTTTTCCTTCATATCACTCCATTTTCTCTTGGTGTATGGACTTTTGTGTAAGACATGGGTCTCAAAAAGCCATGGCAGACCATTTGTCCACATCCTTGTGTAACCAAAAAGAGAGTGCTAGACTCTACAACCAACCTGAACCATCCGATGGATCTGCACAAAGTTGAGTTCTCAGCAAGTTCTGAATCTAACCACAACCCTGATCTTCTCTCTCTCTCTCTCACAATGTTCTCACACACATTCTCTGATCCTCACTCAGACACAATGGATGCTTACACAAAATCGACAGGTGTGATTGCATAACTCAAAACTCACACATTCATTCACAAAATACCCCGCGAGCACAAGCTTCCTCTTTTTCCAATATGTTCATCAGAAGTCTAACAACTACTCAACCAAAATTTGCACTCCAAAAACAGATCAATCAAGCTATTTATCCATGCACCTTTCTGTGCATCAGCCACCTTCCAAACTTCACATGTCTACAGCATCGACCCTTAATTTCGACCTAACTCTCACCAGATTCAGGAGCTAGCCATCCTTTAGTTACTAACGCAGCGGAAAAAATCAGCAACTAGCAATCTTCTAAGCTCCTCTGCATTCTCTCCAAAATCTCCTCTACCTTCTCTAGCTCTCTATCTATCTCAATTATCTCCAATGCTGATCTACACATTTCTCACAAAAATCAGCCACACTCTTCTAGATTTGCAACTCCTCTCCTCTAGACCTGAAGCTCTTATCCTCTTTCTATCTACCTACACAAAAACTCCTACCGTCCTATACTAATCTGCTTCCTTCCTAAGCTTCTCACACAAGCTTTCCTCGCTCAGCTTCTATCACAAGCTGCCTCCTATCCATTCCGTTCTTCCCCCACTCCCATGCAGTAGTAATGGGGCATTGTAATAAGATGACGGCTAATAAAGCAACAGAAACCTCAAGATTAGCAAGCGTTCATACTTGTGCAGCGACCTAATTTCGTGCTACACTTGTTTTGACTATTTTAAATATATAAAAAAGGACTCTTTAAACATCAAGAATTCACATCAAATCTATGATTTTTATGGTTGGAAGTACTATGGATTATTCACAAATAAAAAACTAATAATCCAAATTATTATGTTCCCATGATGATTTTTCAAAGCTGTGAGGTACAATTTGAATGTCCACACTTCTTGTGACTCCTATTGTGTTTGAACCCTGGTTAACACTCCTACTTAAGGAGTTGCAATACTTGGAATATACCCGACTGCAACTACATTGTGACAATCCTCATGCAATCATGCTCATGAAAAATCCTGTTCCACATACATGTACAAAACATATTGTAATACATCATCACAATATATGTGAGCAGGTGCAAGTTGGAGAGCTGACATGGTGTATGTTGCAACCACAAAACAAGAGCCAGATATCTTGACCAAGCCACCAGGTTCAAATTCCAGACTCTTGGAACTTACATAGGAAGGGCAGATCATGCTAATAATAGCTGATATGCATATTAAGATTTTACTGCAAGAAAGAGAATGGAATTAGGAGTGAAAGATGGAGTCAACAGATCACACTTGATTCCAACTCCAAGATCAATGATTAATGTCAGTAGTTACCTTGATTGTGGAGAGATACTACAAGTTTTACCATTCAGCCTCTGAGTAACTGAAAAGACAATAGAAATACATCCACAAGGTGTTATATCTCTAGTGGACTGTTCTCACTTAGGTTCCCATTATACCATCTGGTATCATTCTTCTAGTGTTATTTAGTGTTGTTGGCCATGGTGTTTTATCTACCTCTTTCTTTACTTCACATTCCTTGCAAAACAGTAAGCTTGAAGTTGAGAGCACATTTGTCTTCATTTACTCCCGTCACCCTGCCACACATCCCCAGTTGAAAAATGTCCCCTTTTGGGCATCAATCCTGTCTGTGACTTCAAGCTTCCCTGTAAGCAACCAACTCTTCAAATTCTAACTGAATTCACCCATCGCACACCCATGGTTTAACCAACATAAAAGTCCTGTTACCAGACATGCAACGCCTAACTCACCCCCTTGATAGGCACATCACCATCATATATATCTATGAGATTGCACAGGGAAACTCAGTAACAACACTTCGAAAGTAACCATTATGCAAGACCAAAACTAAAAGAACAAAGAGTGAGTGAGTTCATAACCTTATGAGTCACTCACAAAAGTGTCAGACCATCATGATTGTCATGAATAGCAACAATGAGCTGCCATGACCTCCCCATGACTTCATCAGCTCTAAATGATTGGTATAGATAAGTATATAATAATCTGTCGAAAATGTCAAGCAAATTAGCATACAAACATCTGCATCCTGGATTCCTGTCGCATTTCTGGAAGGACAAGAAGACTCAGTCATGATACTATAGATCACAAGAGACATGACCACAGTACTACACAGGCATCTTAAGAGCCTGCTAAGTAGAGGGTGTCCAGCCATCATGTCTGCACTTCAGACATCTTAATATTTCCTCCTAGTTTTGGTGATCAGAAAATGTTTCAAGCACCTCTAAACAGGGACAAACCTCCTACTGAACTGAAGGAGAAAAAGAATCAACTCTTGAGCCAGTTATCCACCCACCGAACATTTTGGTATCAAGACTACACCTTGTGGTTCCCACTCCTTACATAGCAGACTTAATGTGAGGTCATCTCTGGAAAGAAGAAAACTGATCCTACAGTAGTGCCAACTCCATCACTTCATAAACTTGACAACATCATGAGCAATCTGGTCCAAAAATGACACAAACCCCATGCCTATTGCTACACCACTACCATCCACATCTTGCTCCTCTATCAAATACTGCTCAAAGGGCTCTGCATTATCATATCCTCCCCTTATCATCAGGAGCTTAGGAGTGATATTTCTCTCCTGCTTCAACTTGTTGATCATGCCCCGCAATGCACCTGCCCAAATGCACGGTGCATAACTGTTACTATCCTTCACTAGAGGAGCATTTCATCAGGCAGGCTCTAAGATATTCCCTGACAATATTAGAACATCAGACACAGTCATGGTGCATTTTTCAATGTTCTTTTCAAGTGAATTAGGCTACAAAGTTGAGCTCCCTATATAGACAAGACTTGTAAACAGAGGGGATTAAATCTCTTTGAGAAAACACATTTCATTCTTGATGTTCAAACAGGCAAACATTTCCATCCTGCAAATACCCTGATGGAACCCTCACATGTGAATTTAGAAATATCATGAGCAGTGGGCCTATACATGCTCACAAAATTTCCTAGCATATCTATATGGATGTCTTCTCACATGAAGGAATTCAATATCAGGATCTCAATGAGACAGTCTACGCAAATCACTTACAGTTCTGAGGTGGTGGAAATGGCAGAGATGGATCTGCACTTGGCGCATAATACACAATGAGGGATGTAAATGCATCAAGGAAGCAGATGGGACTGCCACTAGTGATGAGTGCTGCCCGACTAAGGGAGTGGCAAGGGTAGGCTTGCTTATCTGGCGTCTCACATGATGACAAAACTGGATACACAGCCCATAGCAGATACGAGGGCTCCAATGCACTGGATCCCCAAAGCAAAATGCACACCTCTATGTCATTCCACATGCAACATGCCTCTGGCCACCCACCATCAAATATGGTTGACAGACAAGAATGCATAGAGAACATGGTCAACATAGCTAGACCTAACTTGGTACCACCCAAACCTATTTACTGTATTTTTCCTCACCATGCATGTTTATACCTGAAAAGACATTGAAGATATATCTGGTGATCTGGATGAACTCCTCCTCATGGCTCCTGAGAAGGGAGCTTCGCAATAGTGCAAATACATGTCAGGGAAGGGCCTGTAATGGTTGGCACTTGGAGAATGTGGCATCCACTCGATTGCTGTTGTCAGGTTGCCCAAACTGCGCAAGCTTGTTGTACTCATTGTATTGTGCAGTAAGAATGACTAGCCAGTCATGTAATAGTGCACGTACCTCTTTTACACCATCTTCCAATGATGCCTGTATGATCTGCTTCACAGCAGACAACCAAATTACAGAAAGACATCTTCTGTCAGAGCTTAAAACACACTACTGCAGGCTCCAGCATCACTAGATGTCCTAAACCCCTTTAAAGCCAACAGGTTGGCCTAGCAAAATTTGAGTGATGTTCAGAATGTTTTATAGAGTGAACTGTAGATTTTATAGCAAATGTCAGTAACATGGCATTGCCTTGTGTGTGAGGACTGTAAGAATGACCTCCGGTTCTACACTCTCATACAGCTCTGCATAGTTGGCAGCTACACCAATCTGAAGTGTTCGTATTCTTAGACGCCTCTTCAGAATGTACCCTTGTCTGCAATCAAATATCAACATTTTGCTGTTTAGTTGGATTGCAGCTGCAAGCTGAGGTCATGGTGTAAATCACAGTGGCTCACTGACACAATTGTATGATTGCTGACATTTAACCTGGAAAATCAGCATAGTACCAGCAACAAACTTAACTTTTCCCTGATCAATACCTGGAACTTACAGCCGAGTTATTGTGGTGATTCCTGCTAGTTGTTAAGGGTCTGGCATCCTCATTATGAGGAACCAAGATTGAATACTGAAATGCAAGTTGCACTACTGGTGGACTATCTTGATTCCTGCAAGAGCACACTTCAATGTTAATAGATTATCATTGTGCAGGACTACATGCATCACTGTGGAGGAAAAAAGTCTTTGTTCCTGAATTAGATAAAGGGTATAACATGGTCAAAAGACAACAGTTGCACACTACTACAGCAAATAAGGAATTAAAAAGTAGAATTTCCTACAAGAATTCAGGGTTTACATGTCAGCCTCATTTTGGAGTTAAAAATATGACCACACCTGGTGAAGCCATTTGAGTTGGAAAACTTAAAATCAAAAGCATATGTTGCATACTGATCACAGCATATAATGTGCTGGACATTCTCATATTGAGGATCTGGGAAGTAGTGGCCATACTGCACCCATAAGCCTCCACATTTTAAGTTACAACACAAATCTAAGACACAAGCAATCAGGAGCACCTCATAACATCTGTTTGCATCTGCAAAATAGCATTGAGAGGGACAAAAACCTACCCCACGAGCAGATTTGAACTCTGGAGAGGTTCGAATACGTAGCACACATCCAAATGCATAAGGTCAACTCAGCATACGATATCTGCAGATGTAAAACTCCAACCTTGTGAAACAAACATATGATGTAATTCACAGCATTTGAGAACATACAACAAGAATCGTACACATGTACAGACCTGCCTCAGTACAATGACCTCTTCCTGGAGTACAATCCTTAAAGTACACAATATTCAATTTCTGTAATTGAGACAACATATGCACAACTACGATTGTCATGAGAAAATGCTTGCTGGAAGTCAATGTACAGGTCTTGTGGAAGAGTTGCTTCATCAGTACTAGAGTACAGAATAAGGCTACCCCCACTTTCAATGCTCAAGTACTTGAGTGATTCCAAGTCTGTGTACTAATTTGTGATTACAAACAGATCCACACAAACGCCAGTCTCTTATCCAGCTTTGGAGAGTCCCAGAAAGAATTTCTGAGCCTTGTGAAGTTGTGGTTCTGCTCAAGAAACCCATGT
Organism: Sphagnum contortum; assembly: GCA_963920785.1. Taxonomy (NCBI): domain Eukaryota; kingdom Viridiplantae; phylum Streptophyta; class Sphagnopsida; order Sphagnales; family Sphagnaceae; genus Sphagnum; species Sphagnum contortum. The sequence goes on from OY987278.1 coordinate 3,172,178, forward strand.
TTCCATATTGAAGTTGGTTGGGAGGTTTCCCTGCAGTAGAGTTTAGCGTAGTCCCAACAGCACCTGCTCTCTGTGCAGATTGGTGTAAGTAGACTTGATTAGTATCATACAGTGTAGCTGGGTTGTCACATTCTGAATTGCCCCAACATCTATGTACTGTTTGTAATTTGCAAAACTAGGTACTCAGACACTAGTTGGGATTGGGTTTGCAAGTGGCAATGTCCATACCAAACTTAGTAGCTTATGTTGTACTGAATCCAAAGTTGGCAACACTTGGCAACAACTCCAGCTTTCATGGTATGCTTGCTTTTTACATTCGTCTTAGGTTTTATTGTTCACTGTTTACTCTAACATGTTCTCTGGAGAAGATTGTAGGCTACTTTGAGTCTTTTGGAGATGTTCATTCCTCTGCAGATTTTATAATAATACAATTTTCTGGCAGAAAAGTGCCACTCACAATGGACCATGCTATTCATGAGATCATCATACCTGTGGTAGATTGGAGTGTCATGATTGCATGACTACCCAGGAGCTGGTGATGAAGGTTTGTCATTTCACACCTCTTGTCTAATGACATGGCATTCTTACAGTGTAACCTAATGTCATTTGTTGTAGCTATATGCTGTGGAGTGTGTGACGTTGCAAGAGTAGATTTGGCTTTCAGAACTATAAGGCCAGTGGTTGGCTGCACTTACAGACAAAACTAGGCCCTTTTACCCTCCCCTTGTTGCAAACCATTGAATCAGATTCATAAGGAGGCTACTGAAGATTACCTCTTTGCTGAAGCAATGGGGAAACTCTGTGACAAGAATCCAGAACTGAGTGAAATCCAGAACCTGTAAGTCCTCTTCAATTGGAAGGTGCATACTAGTTCAGTGCATGGGAGTTATGCAAAATGGCAGGTAGTTCAACCCGGGACAATTTTAATCAGGAATTTAGTCTGAATGGTCACAAAAATTGGATTTTTTTGATGTGGGATTCAATTCTTCTTCTTGGTCAAACATTGTACTTCATCAAATGTCTCAAAGATGTCAATACTGGATATATGAATTGTGCAGACAACTGTCACACCCAGTATGAACTGGTTGTGTTGTGCACAATCAGCACCACAATTGCAGTTGCCTGAACTTCCAGACCTGAAGAAAGCTCCTCCATGGATATGATGGAAGGGTTGGCAACGAGCTCAATTACACTACTCAACTGCTTCCTTTATTGTGTTGACAGACCTGCAATCACTCCTGGGAAGCGTTGACTTTCAAGTATTTCAACTCCATGACCTCCACCCTGAAGCAGCCTGATATGGAAAGAAGGACACCATCTTCTTGGGTTTGTTGGGAAATTCAGGACCTGTCAATGTATCCCCTTGGTCTTCTATCCTGCCAATACACGTGTAAGATTGGTTTTCCCACCCTTGCTCACAAAAAATCAAGGTGTTAAGGACACCAGACCAGAATGCACGAGATGAATTATTCAACAGCTACAGCTTCTCTTGTGCAGGTTCACCTTGTTCTATCATCTCCTGCAAAAGTCATCACTCTATAATCAGTACATTCAAGTTATTGCTGCTTCATTCCATTGCCTTTTCATTCGGATTGCACAGACAGAAGGGAGAAAAACTTTTCTTTGACCTCAATGGTATGTGAACTCAAGAGACTTGCAAGATTCAGAACAAGTAGAAACAAACATTCTATATGCCTTGTCCAGAGAAAATAAGGTTTTGGATCTTCTGTGTGTTTGTTATTCCTTCTTCAAACAGACTATGAAACCACACAGGACAAAAGACTACTCAACAGGACAGTGGATGAGCTATTGAGAATGCAAGAAATCTACTTATCATTGCTCATGGATATTTACAGAAGGGAGGATGGGATCAACAAGCTCACAAAAAGAAAGAGCTGGAGAGCTCACAAGCAGCATGGCAGGTGTAGTTGATATTGTGGAAGGCTGAGGCTGAAATAGCAAAACCAAGCCTCTCTGGGCAACTACTTCACTTCTGTGACTCTATTGAACCTGTCTAAACTGGGTACTGCATATGTGATTCCAGAGGATCTGAGCATTATATGGAGACCTGACACCTGCATAGTACCTAACTTCTCTTACATAAAATCCAACATAAACAAACAGCCAAGCTGGTATTCTACAAGTTGCTCAAGACATCTTGCTAAATGTATGCATTGCATCTACTCTAGAAGATCATACATTTAGAATTTGTTTAAAAATATAGAGAGAAACAGTCCTGTTTTTGCATTTTGCTTCACTTTGGACAGTTGAATAATCCTTCTATTCTGACAAGCTCAAAACTTGCTACAAAGCATGATTAAACACTACTGTGCAGATAGGAGAGGGAAGAAATGATTTATTGATTCACATCCTGTCCATTCAAATGTTAAACCTAGCAAGGAGATCTGTTTTGAGCACGTGTGGTGTACTCAAAATTTTCTCTATTCTTCTTACCAAAAGCCAGCTTGCTCAGATACAAGCATTCAAGAACAAATGTGACTTGCCCAATTTGTATTTCCTCCACACACTATCACTGTGCATCTTTGAACATCATCATCTGAAGCATATGATAACAAGAACATTCCAATGGAACAGAAAGACAAAAACAGCAGCAGTAGCCTAAGCCTATTTCTTACTTATCTTTGGAGGAAGTTGAGCAGGATGTAGTGCCTGATAAGGATTTGCAATATGCAACCAGATCTTCTCCATCATTTATTTTGGCTAGGGTTTGAAGCGTTGTTCTGGATACAAGTGCAGGGTTTATTAGTGAGGACGTATGAATCAATGAGTTCAATCCTACCCTGTGAAGTTTTTGTTCTCAGTCTTCTTATGTGGTGTTTGTTTGAGCATGCATTCTGCAAACACTTCTACTCTTGCTGTTTCCAGGGATGAACAAGAATTCATACAAGCAAAGATAGAAGAGTTTTGCCTAAAAACTGATCCAGATTTGTAAGCTTTGGAGCCTTTCTTGGTAACGGCCTGAGAACAATTGAGGACACAGAGTGTACTAACATATCCATTCCTTCTGGAATGAAATAATTTCCAAAAGCAAGAGAGTACTTCAACAACAAAGCACAACTACTATGCAGCAGAGCTTAAGAGAGACACTGTAGTGCTTATGTGTGAAGAGAGCACGCAAAAGCCCTATCATTTATTTATTTTCTTTACCAAATATGAGAATAAGCATCAATTGATCTGGAAGGAAACCTTCAAGTTTCCATTTCTCTTGTTGTCAAAATGAATTGGCATCAAGGAAATCTAATGCTCTGAGAAGGAAGAAACCACTAAAGTGAAATTATACAAGTAGAGGTCCACGAGAGGAGATGCAAATAGCAATGGTTTATGGAAACAAGTGATTCCACTTTCGTACCTTACAGCTTACCAAGCAGCTCACTTGTTTTGTGTGAATCTAGACACAGGATGGTGTAGGTCTGCCTGATCCAAGGTTGTCATTAGCACATTCCCTCTCGCATACTTTGCCACATGACTGCAACAAGGATAGAACAAGACAATCAACATGATACATGTGCCTCTGTGTGTGTTTCTCAAAAGACAAAAAAATTGGAGGCATCATGAAGTAATTTAGAGCCATTTTGAAAAATATCAGAGCAATCAATTTGCAAAGGTATGTGTATTTTAGACAATTAGGTTAGTTTTCTAAGTAGCGCTTCAGTGTACTCTTTCTTCTGACATGCAACAACACCACCTTCTGAGGAATCAGAATATCATCTCAGTATACCTCAGTATTATATACATTCTCAAAATGCTTCACATTTGTTTTTCTATTATTTCAAGTCTGATAGCATGGTCCATTTCATTCGTGGACTCTTGCTTTCCTATATTGAACAGCAATTGAGGATTCAATTCTGGAAGCATGACAGTAGTAGCACACATTTGTGTGCCTGCAGTCATGCACCCTCTTCCTCATATATGTCCCTCTCTGCTTATATATGTCCCTCATTTCTTTGATCTGCGAGCTTTCTTTGAACCCCAAGCCTCAAATCTGGCTGCAGGGCATCCACATGGAGCTTGGAAAATGAGGACAGCTCGTCCATTTGGGGGTGCCATCCTTCGCAGCTCTGCTTCCAGCTCCTTGGGATCTTGCCCAAGCTCCACACTGGCATTCCAGGGGAGCTCTTTGACAATTGGAGCTGATAACAACACTGTCCTCACACATTGCTCTGTCTCGAGCTGAATATTCAGCTCCATGGCCTTGCGCAGGCCACGACACTGAGGATTGTCACAACGTTGTCGTCGTGACTTACACTCATAAATTCCATATGCCCCTAGGACAGATATGAATGAAAGAATGGCTCCAGCAGCATATGCAATAGGAGCTTGATATACCACCTCCCCAATCAGTATGAAAAGTGCTGGCAAAACTTCTCCCATTTGGCAGAATACAAATGCCAAGTAAGGTGTGAAGAGAAAGCCACAGGAACCTAGAACCAAGATCAAAATGATGATATCAACTGCTGCCCCTGTTGATGTGATATGGTCACAGAAGGGCGGCATTGAAGCTGTCCAGGATAGTGGTGGGCTCTGCTTCCTAGGCCGTTGCTGTTGATGTTGGTGGTGCTGTGAATGGACCATGATCTGATCAGGAAATGTCTGTGTGTCGAACATTCTGTAATGGTAATCTAAGGCCCTATACGATGAACCCCAGCCTTGGCAATCCACCATCCCCACAAATACTACACATGTGTTCTCTTGAGCTGTAGGCAATTTCCAGCCTGAAAAATCAAGATGATGAATGACTGATCATCATCACAAACAACACACATACACAGACGGAAATTTAGTAATTATCTTAAAGAAACAAGCTCAATAGACTAATTCTCATGAGAACTTCAGAAAATCACTTGTGGCCCTCCCCATGACACTTGATCCAGGTTTCTCCGATTCCACAAGAAAACACCAGAAGGAAAATTAGAGACAATAGAAACAGATGCGGCAGAGATTGCCACATGACCTCCGCTTTACATCAGAGAAAAGACAACTATATCCTCGAAGATAAAACAAGAGTTCAAACTCAGAAACAAACCATGAATTCAAGAGGATTGTAGAGAAAAGTTGCACCCATGTACCATGTATCCAAAGGATCTATTAAAGCACGAATACTACAAACTAAGATTTTCTTCCCTTCCAATTAGTGCACTTCTTCCTTCACATCAATTACACCAAGATCGAAAGGAAATCCTACAAATCCACTTTCTCTCTACACAGATCTTTAGAATAAAGGAATGACCCTAAGCACTAGAAGATATAAATGTGCAATTTGCATCTTTCCTCGCCCTCGTCTCGACACGAAGTACACAAGAAAATGACTTTTAACAAAAAAGATCATAAAAACTTTGAAATGGGAAAACCCTAGATCGCCTCATATTCTTCGCAAATGAAGGGCATACTTGGATCCAAAATAATACAAAACGCCACAAATCCCACAACAAACCCTCAACTCGATTTCCCCCTTTCTATTTGCACCCCATGAACACCACAAATTGCAAAACTCCTCGCAACTCCACCAACTCGATTCCCCCTCTTTCTATTGCACACTATGGACTCAACAAATCGCAAAACTCCTTACCATAGCCATCGATTTGACACTTTTGTTGCAAAGCCTCTCCCCCGAACCCACCAAATCTCAAAACAAATTGTGCACATACATCCAAGTACACACTATTCGCACACACACAACACAAACAAACTTCCAAACAAGAAAACAAGCTTCTAAACAAACAAGCTCCTCATGGCACAGCGAGGGCTTGTGTGTCCCCTTGTGGCAAGTTCAAACTAGCAAAAATCAAAATAGGAAATGATCGATAAAGTTCCCTCAAGGAAAGGAAAGAACTCAGAAGTACTTCCCACTAACACCTGGCGATCAAAACGTGGGACCAACTGAAAATCACCTACTACATCGTTCCTAAAGTTTCGTCCTTACCAGGCATAAGAGCGAACAAACAAGGTTTCCGACAAGAACGTAAAACGGCGACGAGACAGAAGAGAGGGAGAAAGAGAGAGATAAGAAAATGAACACTTGTAATCAAGGCTCTCTCGCTCTGCAGGCGGAATTCACAAGGAATTCGCCACACCCGTCACGATCAATTTCTCGTGTAAGAGGCGGAATTCACAAGGAATACACCTCACCCATCACTGTCAATATCTCGTGTTAGGCGAAATATCGCAATCACCGCACTCATAAAAAAAGGATTCTTCTAAACTTTATTACATGCAGGGTTTCTTTTGCTTCCAATTTTGTGATAATTGTTTAGCCAAACTGGCCATCGGCTACATGAGGATTTAGCCAAATTTGGCTATAGATGCTATAGACAGATATGAAAGTAGAATTTTTAAGGAATCCTTCTTTTATTTTTGGCTACCTGCTGGAACTTCTTGTAAAAATGTGGCCGTATTTTTAAAGATTTGATATCTGGCTAATTAGGGTCTGTCTTTTTTTCCACAAAAAGCGTTTGAATGTTGTCAAAATCATATTTTTCAGCTCGGAAAAAATGAAAAAATTCGCCAAATTTTTTTTTAAATGCTGCAAGTTACATGATACTGATCACATCCAAATAATTTCTTCACAAACTAAACAAGAAACTGTAGTTGTTTGTGTAACGGCTCTGCCACCCTTTCGGCATTTTGAAAGCAAAAACAGTTTAAAATAGGAAGTGTTTCATGAAACTCCCCCCAAAAAAATGAAATTGTCATAATCACGGTTGAAGACATTATGAATAATTTAATTACTTTCAAATCACATCATTATAGTGGAAAACTATTGGCCATGAAAAATGTAATAATTCCAAATTTAAACAAGGAATTGAAATTTCGAGGAAAAAAGTAAATTTTTTTAAGTAATTGTTTATTTTGTCAATGTTGAATTTGACACTACTTTAAATGCATTTGGAGGTATTTCAAATGATTAAAAGGTTGAAATATTATTATGTGTTGTTACTTAGAATTTGGTTTGCTCAACCCCATCATCATACCCTTTTAGAGAAGGGTACACCCCCCATTCAGGGTTCCATCCAAAACATGCCCTCCTTCTCTTAATGCCTCTCCTTCCACAAACTTTGTTTCAACTTTTACCATAGGAACTCTAATGAAATGTTTCCCAAATTTTCCATATTATCACCTAAAGTTGTGGCTTGTGGCTTATTGAATTATTACTTTTTTCAACTTCTTACGGGAAAGGTCTTTTTAGAGGAAAATGGAGAGGCAAAGCTTTTGGCAAAAATCTATAAGAATATTTTTAAAAGATCATGACCTAGGTATGTTACTTTTTTAATATACATATTACCTTAAATATGAGAAAACATGAAATGTTTATTATTTGGGTACTACTCCCTTCTTAAATATATCACTAAACATGCCCTCTTGCTTGTGTGTGATGACATCTACCTGTTGGTTGGGTTTGAATAGGTATCAAACTTAGCAAGACCAATTTGTGGGTTTTTATGTGTATGGGAAGGTCTGGTCCCAAGGGCCTCCCCTAATTTTAGGGTCAGATAGCCTTGAGGGCGGTAGCCAGAGGGTGTAGGCTTGAAAAATTAAGGGAGGCCCATGGGAGCAGGCCTTCCTCATCCTTAATAAGGAAAGGTTTGTAAATTCAAATGGCAGAAGTTCTATGAACAAAAAGTTGTGAAAACTTGGTATTTTTTCCAAATTATCATGATATCTTTGGGGCATTTTTTTGATCTATTTGACAAAATGAAATCCATTTTTTTAATTTTTTTTTTAAAAACCAGAAATTAATAGCCCAAATTTCCAAGTTGTTATAATTTATTTTCATATGTAAACATTCAATACAAATCTTTGATATTTCCAACCAAGATTAAATAATATGTAAATCAGGATATTAAAAAAGATATTGCAATGTTTCAAATCCTTTACAGAATCAACTTTGGCTACTACATATATAGTCTTTTTGACCTTGTCAAAAAGCAATTTTGAAAAGGGGATGATTGCCTTTGATAAATCCTTTCACGACTCATTGGTCTAAGCAATTTCATACCATATCAATAGTACACCATACCATGTTGATGATGCCTTTCACATGAAAAAATAAAAACATGTACCATTTTCACAACACTATAAATGTATCAAACACCTATTGGGATTCAATGGATGAGTACCCATCCTCACAACGTGAATAGATATATAGTTTGCTTACTCAAACTCGTTGATATATCATGCACTATCGTGATTCATGCTTGCTTCCTGTGTTCTTGTGAGTCATTTAGTACTACCATGATAAGTGTTACCTTCTATATCCAAATCAGCTATGTTTAAGTTCATAAGTCACCAAATTGCGAAAGCTGTTGGGTGTAGGAATGAGGAGGATCAAACTTGGTGAAAGGGAACAACCATCAACTCATTTCAAAACAAAGCAGAAGTTTGATTTGATAAAGAACACCAAAAGTATTGGATAGATGGTTAACAAAGTGTTATAAGAATATCTTTGTATATTTTAGTCGTAGCAAAATTCAGAACTCCGTCTATTCCATGTGTGATGTGGATAAACAGAAGTGTGAATTTCCATTTATGTCGTTACTTTGAATTCACAAAATGAATTCAAGTATATGTGAATAATATTTCAACACAGAGTTGTTTTGACTCTATAATTCTTGCTGCACAAGAACTTCCATCATACCTTCTGGTCATTTGCACATCATTGTCTACTGTGGCAATCATTTTAAACATATAAAAGTTTGTACTTACAAATACTTCAAGATAGATGAACACCTTGCAAAACCCAATTTAGTTGAGGGGGAAAAAAAATGGATTCATGATATATAGATACAAAACATTGAACGTGCCAAAGGAAACATATAAATATTAAAGCAGAAAATTTGTAGAAAGGAAAAGCCAGGATCTGATTGAAGGAGGACAATAGCTCGGATTTTAGGGAAATCTGTCCAATGAAAATTTGGACCCATAGCTAATGTGAATGTGAAATTTCAATCAGAACCAATTATTTCTCTTTTTTTTAATTTTTGATTGCCAATTAAAATAGAGGACATGGAGACCAACACCTGTTTTTAAAAAGATAATGCTTGTCATACAAACAATCTATCATTTAAATATGCCAACATTAAAACCTGGGACAAATTTGCTTTGAAATTAAAATATTTCAATAATTTGTTGAATTTTTTAAAAATTATAATAGACCTACATTTTGGTCTACTCTTTTTGTTTGTTTATCTTAGAATGACTCTTTGCAAGAGTATGAAAACTAAGATAGAATTCTTAATACGTGGGTGGGTCCATGATGGTTGCATGTTTGTCATTCAACCAAACTCTTTTGGCAAAGTTGGGTGGTTATACCTTGCTAAGAAAACATCTGGAAAGTTCAGATGTGGCTTGAAATGAATCTAACTTTACTTTCACATTCAGAAGCTAAGTACAAAAATCATGCTCATCAAGAATGCATCTCTATGCTGTAAAGATGGTCTCTTTGTTGAGGTCCAATCATCCTCTTTGATTTACATGCAGCAACCAAAAAATATCATCTCTTGATTATGGAACCTTTTTTTCTTTTGGGTGATGTGGTTGATAATGCTCCCCAAGGCATGAAATGAACACTTACTAATCTTCATCAGGATTTCCTTGACATGGTGAAACCCCCCACACACCCATTTGTAAGAACCCTACACACAGGAAGCAGGAACCATAAAAACATAACACACCCTCTGCAAGAACCCAGGAATTCGAGAGGGACAAAATTACAGATCAACTTCATTTTGAGCTGAGTCCAAAATACATAATTAGCTTGGTGTACTGTAAGTTTAGTCACTGGTGCAATACAGCTAGTTTCTAGCTTGATTATTGCATATGTACACAAGAACACAATCCAGTGCTTTCTTCAATCAACACAAATGTTTTCTTGAATCACACAAGAACAAAATCCAGTGCTCACACCCCTAATCAATTAAATAAGCTAATTAGAAAAGAGAAGGCAATCATACTTACCTACAATTTAAGTATTTGCTTGCTCCTAGCTCCATGGCTACTGCATCCAAGTGACCATTATAGAGCAATTGAAAGTTGACAAGTGTATATTTGAAGAAGTCCATTTTTGCATCTGACACAGCTATGTTCATTTATTGAGCAGTCTTGAAATTTTTACAGTTCATGGGCGGCTCATTCAAAAGCCTGGACTTTGTGCCGGGGAAGAAAGTACAATCAGAAATGCTTTAAAAGTAAGCAGCTTACTTTGATTTATGCGCATTGCATCAGGCAAGTCCATATATGGCAGGGATAGTTTTTTCGCTTCACACTGCAAGAAACTTAATACTTGATGGTAGATACCCACCCAGCAGACCCTTCCCAGCAAATTCATGGAAGCACAAAAACTTGTCTTTCCATGTCTGTCTGGAGGATTTTTTGTGGAAAGTGGGACTAAAGGAGAGAAAAAGCAGGCTGAACAACAAAAGATTGTATTGCAAGCAAAGTGTTTTGTCAAACTTGCTTTTGAACATTCATAAAAACTTCAGACTTGGTTGCCATTTTTTCAGTCATAGATTTGGACTGGTAGCTTTTATGAACCAGCTTTGAAGTTTCAAGGATATTGCACTTGGGATGATTTTGGGAACATCAATTGGATCAAGAATTATGTTGGAAAGAAATTATATCACACAAAACAGCCTGGTTTTTTTTTTTCAATTTTGCAATATTGAAAATATGGCATGCCTTTTCAAGGAAATGAGCAAAATAGGCTTAATTTACACTCCAAAAACACTTTTCCCCATTAAAAAAATTTCCCAATTTAATTTTTTTTTACAGAAAAGACAAAAATATTCCCCCAAAAAATCAGGACTACTTGCAATTGGAAACAGCTTCCAAAGGAACTTCTAATTTGTAAGGGAATTTGGGAAAGAAATTCAGGGAAAAGAATCCGAGTGAACCAACAACTAACCTCACACCATGAGGGATGGATGATGTGTGGTTAGGACACTTTTTCATTGGGTTTCAGTTCCCTAGGTAGCCCAAGATGGATAGCTTTGTTTCTGTTTTTACTACCTACTTACTAACCACACTGGTGCTTACATATTTACTAGCATCATCTACATGCATCTACTCACTAAATAATGGCCACATTGAACCTGCACCCACCAGAGCACAATGAAGGATGAATGGTAAATGGTAAATGGTTGGGAAACAGTTTTCTGTTGGGTTTCAGTTCCTTCGCTAACCATGCTGATTAACTAAGTTGCTTTTTTTTTCCTACCTACCTACTAACAACCCACAAGTAGGCTGTTATTAGGTGAGTAGTAAAAACAGCCATTAACTATGTTTAGACCATCTACATACCCAGTAACTAGACATTAACTTAGGTAGGGTTCATCCACAACGGACTCACAATAGGCTTTTGTTGGATGGTGCAACCAATGGCCACCAATGCATCATCCATAGAAGCCACCATGCAATTTGTTAGTAAATAAGTAGTTGAAATAACACTTACCTATGTATAAATCATCAAATTTCCTAATGGTCACTTATTTTCTTAGCTATGTAACTATATAGAGGACCTACTTCTTTGTCATGTACTATTATAATGTTGGTGTTTATAACTATTGTTGTTTGCACACACGTCACAAATGACAAAAATTATCTTAATGGCATATCATTTTCAAACAAATTAAAATGTGATTGGCATGTAAACAAGCAAGAATCCAAGCCCAAAACACGAAATAAAAAACAACACCACCAAACCATGTGCATAGATTTTTACATAAAAGCACCAAAAAAACTACAAAGCTGAAAACACCATGTGTTCTAAAATGTCAAACCACCAAAAGTTGTGATTTGAAAACTCATAACTTGGTATTATATTCCAAACACTAACCAACTTGAACCTTGTTCACATATGAATTGGTTCAAGTTAAAATACAATTACCTATGTTAACACAACTTAACATTAACATAATTAAAATTTAATGGAAAATTCAACTAACATTACTAACAATCGTAGTGCATTACAATTTGAACACCTATAATTATTATTGTATACACACACATCACAAATGAGAAAACCCACCCTAATGGCACATCAAAATTTCAAACCGCCTTCCTATTTAGGGTTAAGGTCCCACTAAGCCAAATAGTAATGTAAGGAAGCCTTCCTATAAATCCACCACATATGAACACCTTGTTTTTAAGGTGAAAGGACCAATAGGTTGAGTGCAAATGTCAACCCCATCATTAATAACCTAATTATAATCCCCCCAAATCCTTAATCAAATGTGCATCATCATGAAGAAAAACTTAGGATATTTCCTTACTACTTAACTATAAAAATCCCCAGGTTTATGTTGTGCATTAAGGGCAAAGCCATTTTTTACAAATATTTGCTTCAAAGTTGATGTCAAACATCCCATATGCCAACCTCTTGAACAATAATCATACACCAACATAATTGTTGCCCTTGAAGATTGCATGGATAACATACATCAAAGGCCAACATGGACAACAACCAAAGAGGGGTCAAATTGACCATTCACACTAAAAAGATGACACAATGCATAATTTTGCATGTGCTCTTTCCATGTTTGACCATTTCAACCATTTCAAAATATAGTACCTTATGCACATTTGAAATAACATATCCTCCATTGGTCACATCTAATGTAATCAATGTTGTTTGCTACATATATACATAATCTCCTAATTCAAATCTACATATTCAAAGCCAATAATTACCTCCTTGAATAATGGCATAACATAACATATTTCAAAGTTTAACAATTATTAAGTTATCCATACCCATTGGCATTACATGTCAAAATAAAACTACCCATTGTTCACATGCCTAAAGCCACACATTCACATCAACCATTTCATTGCACCGCCATTTCATTGCATTGGATTTAAATTGGTAGTTCAAGTTCACAATCAAACAATAAAAAATATGATAAAAAAATGCAAGAGAAACTTATGCATTAAACCTATGTCCCACGGCTTACCATGGTAATTATAGGTCCCAATCTCTAAAATGGCCTTTTTGAAGCCCATATGTTTGCAAACCTCACTTCGCTATTTGCACAATCCATTTAGCTAATTCATCTAATGGTTTCATGAAGTTGTGCAAATGATCAATAGGTGTTTTTTTACATAATTTTTGGAATTCCCCATGGAATTTTGTACCTTGGTTAGAATACTTCAGCTATAATGTCAAATTTGTTAAACATTTAATCTAAAAATGCATAGGTAGTACCTTCACTATTATGTCCTAACAATGGCAACAACTTTGACCACTTTAAAAAATGTTCAATCATAACCAAAACATATCAATTATATCAAAATGTCAAATTCAATCGGCCAACAAAATCCAAACTCCACCAACACCCAAAGCCCCATGATGGGCAAGGGGTGTAAATGAAATGTTAGTGCACTAAATGGCACCTACACTCATTCACACACCACACACCACACACCAAAAATAATTATTATTACACTTACAATTGCATCCCCATTTAATATTATTATGTTTAAAGCAAATTATAGGTCCATTAAACCCCAAAATGGCCCCACTCTTCATGAACATGCCACACAAGGATTTCACATTATTTTAAACAAGGCACAACCTACAATTGTCCATTAATTGCCCACACTCGTAGAAAGGAATTGCATTCCCATTTGAATTAGTTTTCCCCATGCACAACCTAATCACACTCCTTGTGAGTTAATCCAATTGAAACTTCAATCAATTGTTTACAAGTATGCAATAATAATGCACCATCAAGTATATTTAAGGCACCATCACCTTTCAGTTGAATGTTCACATAACATGAATCCATCTTATTATGAGGTGCATTCCCAAAACATTCTAATAAAGTACATAGGTATGCAAAGAGATGCCAACTTAGAACCACCTCCAAATCCACGTCAACATACAAATGAACCCCATTGGTATCCTTTTTGTTAGAACTTGAGTTTTGAGTCAATCCATCAACATTACCATCTAATTCCATTAAGGATTTTAAAGGTTGATGATTCATAACCAAAGTGAATGGGCTACCATAAAAATAGTAAAGAAATGGTGAATTTGCCCAAACAATAATGAAGTATTCCCGTTTAGATGATTTATATTTGGCTATTGTCTTGTTATATGATTGATTAACATATGCCATCACAAACTCTTGAACATCATCATCAAGTGAAATACGCACAATTCCTAACCCTATAATATTTTGATTAATATGTAACTAAAAAGGTTGTCCCTGTATGGGTTCTTGCAAAATGGGAATTGATGTGAACATGGCCTTCAAATCTTTAAATGTTTTTTCCTATGTTGCACCCCATATGTATGATTGGTCGTCAATTGAATCAAAGGTTTAGCAATGCTACGAAATCCCTTAACAAATTGTTGGTAATAGTTACACAAGCCCATAAATTATCACAACTAACTAACATCCGATGGTTAGGGATCATGTGAAATGGTTTCAACATTGGCCTTTTGAAACCCCATTCACATGGATAAATCGTATGACCTCAATATTCCATCCAATGTGAAAAAATAAACACTTACTAGGATGCAAATTAAAGTTGTATCCTTTTAATTCATCAAACACCTTGTGCAAATGCTACATGTAATCCCCTTGAATTAAATTAGAGATAACAATATTGTTGATGTAACATTTGACAAAACCAACATTCACCAACATTTGATCCATAAGTTGTTGGAATTTTGTATGGGCATTTGTCGTAACCCCGCTTTGAGGCAAGTGTGAGGATGAAACTCACACTCCCAAAAGTGGGAACTTGGAGTCCTTCAGGACTCCTGAAAACTCAGAGCTTGATTGCAGGGGTCAAAACACCTTGCATTGAGGTGTTTTTTATATTGTTGCAAAGGTCTTGAAGTGTAGATGTCCAAAATGGCCTCGTATGAACCATTTGAACATTTGTAGCCCATGATATGGGCAAAAGAAAGGTCAAGAGTCAAATTGGCAGTTTGACTCCCGACCACTAAAAGTCGGGAATCGACCCAACCCTGATGTGTGTAGGTGGAGTGTGACACACTATTGGAAAGCTCTTGAGGAGAGCTACAAGTTTGCTTCAAACCTCATCCCAATCAAAGGTCTGAGCAAGAAGTTATGAATGTCAAAAGTCCCGGGAGTCCAAATCGGGACAACTTCAGGACTCCACTTTGGGAGTCCCGAGAAAAAATGCCATTCGGATGCAAGTGTGACGGAGTAACGCAAAGAACACTATATGGGGGAAGGTGGTGGCTTCCCCCGAGTCTAAGCCGTGGTGAGTTCGTGTTGCCCGTGGCTTGTCCCAACACCAAGAGTGATTCCGAATGTGAACTAACCAACTTGTTGGTTGGTTTTAATGCAAGACCGAGTAACTAAATAAGGTGTCCCTCTTCCTAGTCTAATCCGGGAGCTTTCAGCATGCCCCTCTCACCTCTTTTAGTGCTAGAAACTAGGAGCGACACCAAGTTCCAACTATTTCCACTCTTTAACATAGTTGGACTTTTTTTGGGTCTAACAAGGAACTTGGGGGCATGTCAATGTTCTTCAAACCAAAGGGTAAGAATCACCATTGATATGAACAATCCTTCCCATGTGCATTTATCCCTCAAAATGTCATCTTGACCTCGTCACCTTCCTTTAATGGCAATTAATGGTAACCAATATGTAAGTCCAAAGTATTGAAAACCTTAGCTTACCCAAAGGAATCAAAGATTTCTTCTAGTAGGGGCATGGCATATTTGTTTAAATGGGTTTTGTTGTTCACTAAATAATGATCCCCACACATGTGACGTTTAATTCAATTGCGAAAAATATTTTTCTTAATTATCAATATTATTGTGGAAGCATATTCACCTTTAAATAATTTGACCAAACCAACATTTAATAACACTACTATTTGAACTTGAACTAAAACTCTCTTCACATCATTAAACATATAATGTCATTTTAAAATTGGAAAATATCATCCTCCAACTTGAATTTTTTATCCTTTCAACCAACCTAATTCTTTCAAACTGAAAGCAAAACATCCAATGTGATCATGTAGTAGTCATTTTGTTTTATGAATCTCACCTCCTATAACTATTGGACCAATGTATGGCTCCCATGTTTGTGCAATCACTTATACCTTAGGTTGGGATGATGGACTATTCACATTGCCCAAAGATGAGAGTGGTGCCTATGATTGTTAGGCACAAGATGGGCAAATATCAACTATCCTTGGTCACCCCACATCCCTAACTGCCCTCCCAACACCCATACATCCCTCATCATATTCCTAATCCCACAATTGTTAAGGATGTACAATTTGTGTTGTTGCAACATCACCCCCCCCCCCCCCCCCCTTGCATAAACAAAATTATCCCAACACAAGGTGCAACATATCATAATTTGGGTGGAATTGGTGGGTGTGATTGGGCAAAACATATTTGTTTTATCAACAATAAATTAAGCATCTAAATGAGGTGTAATTAATGTCCATAACTTGCTTCAAAATTCACCTATGAACTCCTTTGAAAATGTTTGGCATAATCATGGTGCCAATTTGAAACCCTATGGTGCATTCCTTTTCATCAACATTTGATTCTTCCATACAAAATGAGTTGTACTCCCAAATCATCCTAGGGCCTCCAATCTAAAATGCATAAGAACATGGAAAATTTAGAATTATAGGTAAGGTTACTTATGGAAGTCCAACCCTATCGACCATTGCTAATGGTGATCAATCATCATGACAATTCACACAAGAATGCCTACTTGGATCCAAAATGTCATCCACCAAACATGTGGGTGATTTAGGGATGAGTTAATGTGATTATTGGATCACTTCAGTGCTCATGTTAGATTAATCCACATTCATCAAAATCAATGGGCACGTAAATTAATTATTACAACATTTACATGCACTAGCCCATTGATCCAAGCCCTGATATGTTTCCATCTTGCTAAAACAACCAACCAACCAATGGTTGGACATTTTCTAACAAATATGTACATGGGGTACATTTTTGTAAGCCACTAATATTGCAAAATCTATATCAATTCCTTGAAAATAATTTGGATTTGGGGTCTAAATTTGTTTTACTTATACCAACTTGTGAAAAAACCTAGCATGACCATCTTGAAATGACCAAATCAATTGGCCCAATATTGGCCAAACTTGGCACCCTTGGCAAAGTAATGTCATTCAATAGGGAACGGTGATAACTATATACAATCAATGTTGGCAACAAGTTAGGATAACATTATTGCAACATCATGACATGACACATGGAAGCTTGTTTAGGTTATGAATCCCTTTCCACATAGTGATATCTCTAAACTTGGGTGTTAGATTGTAAAACCATGGTTAAAACTATAATTAATGCCTTCAAACAATTCCAAATTCCAATAGGCACATCTTATCCTTGGCAATGTAACCGTAATATCTAGCTTCAATCTTATTGGCCCATTATCCACATCCTTGAATAATTTTGGGCTTGGTGATGGTAGAACGTGCCAAGCCTAATGAATGTAGTGATTAGCTATTGCTTACAATTTTAATCATGTACCCCATGGTGGCATGGGATTTAATGTAGAAATTCAAATCAATGGCATTCCATTTACCCATGACATTGTGAACTCACTATTATGGGGTTCATCTTGGTCATGAATGTTACCCTCCAACACATCAAACCCATGTGGAAAGGTTTGAAAATCTAAGCAACATAATTAACTTATTGAATTTTCCTACTTGCCTTTAATAAATCTCATTGGTAATGAAGCATTATTGCTAGTTCTTGTCTACCATCCTAGTTGATAATATGTGATTTCTTCCAATAAATCGATGGTAACCTTTAAGGGATACAAAATCACTCCTTCAACCAATATGCCATAGGATGTGGCATGTATAATCAATGTTTGGGTTCACATTATGGTATAATCCATTAGTTTGTTGGGATTAACATGAATCACAATCTCTTGTTTGGCTAATCCCTTGACCTTTTTTGACCCACCTAGTTAAAGTTTGACAATCATGGTACGAAATCAACATTAGCCAATCCAAGACTTTCAATTGTCATCTTGCCCAACATCAAAGGTTGAACACTTGAATTTAACAAAATCTTCTAAAGTTGGTATTGTTGTGCCAACACCCCCTTCAATTAAAAGACCCCCACATCATTAATCATTTCCACCACATTGAAAACCAATTGTTGCCCTATTAATGGTTAAACATGTTGGGAGGTCATGAAACTTGGAAACAACCTAGGAAATTATAGTTGATACCAAATGGTCCTCCGATGTAACCACCATCCTTGGTGTTCCCCCACCTTTGCACAAGGTGACAATTGGGCAAAACACGGTTGTTAGTTGAATACCAAGAATAACCAACATTTCAACGAAATTTGTGGTGCTTGGTACACCATTGTTACCACCCCCAAAAACTATGTAATGCCCATTTGAAATGCAATCAAACGTCCTCCTTGATGTAATTGGTGCAATAACAAAAATAAACCCATAGGGTTGGAAATTGTATCCACTAACACAAATGTCTATGGTAGGCGGACTTGGCATTAAGCTTCCCCATGTTGAGGATCTAACCTTTCATGGTTTTGACATTTGAACATTCATTCTTGTCACAAATGCAATTATCAAAAACATTTCAACTAAATTGGAACCCCTAATTTGGTCCTTCACGTGGTGCCCCCCACATGTGGATTATGATCCATGGTTTTTTGAGAAATTTTACATTGTTTCATTGAAGCAAATGGGGATGAAAACGTGATTCTGCAAAAGTAATTATGATTGGCATCGAGATTAGAAGACAAAATGTTTTCTTTTTATTTTGCATTACTTGAAACAAATGCATTGGCTTTCATTTGTGCCACATTGTTCACAACTAAGGCTTCGACGTGGGCAAATCTCGCCTTCATGGTGTTGGATTGGCTTGGAACTAGTTTGGTGACCAACCATTTATCAATCACACCTTTCCTTTTCTAGCCTTTATTAACATTGGCAATCTATGATTAACCCTATTACAACTTTGAATGTATTGTGAAACAATAATCTACATCACACCCATACATATTACAATGGGAACATGGTTGATTAAGGTTAAGGTTGGGGGTTGTGACTTGAGATGGGTTAAGGTAACCCCACTTTGGATGTGGTCCACCACACCTCCAACATTTTTCTCCCCCTTGCTTAACAAAATATGATGAGTGAACAAACACCATTTGGTTTCTATTTCGCCCCTTTGTTATTTAATGGCATGATTTTATTTGGTTAGTCATGAGGTTGTTGAATCAATGGTGATAAGGAATTTTCCAAGTTATCTTTATTGAACTTAAGTGTAATTGCATGTTCCTCCATCATATTAAGCTTGATGCATTCTTTTTTCTTCTAAATTCCAAATAAATTATCTTGGTTGAAGAAATATAATGGCATCCTTCACCCTTCACTTAAACTCCTTGTCCAAAATTCCATACCAAAATTGGACAATCTACATGTCTATGACCCCTTGAAATAAATTTTCTACTCTAGGTATATGTTTCCCACATTCTTTCATGTGGATGTTGGAATTCTTGTAAACTCCACAAATTTTCCATCCAAATTTTTGAGAATTATGTTGAAACTCATGAAAAAATTCCACAAAAGGGTTGAATGTTAACAAAAGACCCCGAACATTAAAGAAGTATCAACACCACCAATTGCCATTAACTACCCCCACTTCCACTAATTATACCACTATTTGAAGCTATCATATTTGCATTGAAAATTGAAATAGATGTTGGGGTCATGGTGATTTCAATGATGGAAAAATAATTGGGTGACTACTATAATCATCATTCCTCAATTTGAACATCATGGGAATACTTAAATTCATGATAATCTTCCATCAACGACCTTTTCAAATGCTAGAACAAAACCTTTTCGTGTCATGAAAAATGTGAATAAATGGGGATTGTGCATTTGTTGCATAATTTAAATTAAACATCAAATTCTTTAATGAAATCATTTAGTTCGATAATGTCAACTACCTTTGAATTCTAACAAGAACCCTTGGTGGTTGTACAAATGTCCTTCGTGTCCCACAACAATAGTGTGGCGACCAAACTTGGTGGTGAACTTATGTTTAAGTCTTAGGAATCCCTCGAATTAAAAATGACGCTGATGCGGGTGTCTAAACCTCACCCCTGATTTAATAAATTTGTTGGTACTTTTCAAAATATCATTTGTTATGAAAATTTATGTCACCTATGTGATGAACCTTAACCCTAAACTAAGATGTTGAACCTATGGAGTTAGCCTAATTTTAATCTAAAAGGGCACATGCATTCATAAAACATTTCACAAGGCCAAAAAACCTGAACACATTGTGAACACAAAAAAATGTGTTTAATAACCATTAATCCAATCTTGTCACCATAAAAACAATGGGATATTGGATGATCAAATTCAAAATATTCATAACATCGAAACTAATTTACAACTTAGCCTTACCAAACCTTAATCACTATCATATATTGTAAAGGAAGAATGAAGCCTCCCCTAAAGCCGAACGGGCAGTAATTAGTTGGGGGTGTTTCAGAAGTCCAATTTTATTTTTATTTTGGGCATTAATGAGCCAATTTGATTGGCCCCATCACCCAAAAAAAGGAAAAAAGTTGAGACTATGGAGGCTCCTTAAAATAGAAGATTCTATAGCAAAATGGAGCTACCCCTGTTGCAAGCAACAACAACAACAACTTCTACACATGGATCATATATATTAAGTGACGTCGGAAGCCTCCCCTGAATCCGCCCAAACCGTTATCCGTCCCGTCATCCAGCCAGATGGATGAAATCTGTCTATTTACAACAACAATAGCCGCAACAACAATTAAAATAAAGGAAGAAAGTTCCTTCCACTGACTCCGGACGGGCAGTAGTTAAAGGACAGGAAGAAAGTAACTTCCCCTGACTCCGGACAGGGGGGGCTTGACAGGGTAAAAAACCGGAGTGGAAAATGGGAAGGACCGGCGGGGGGGATGGGGGGGGGGTCGACGGGGTAAAGATCCGGAGTGGGAAATCCAAAGGACCGGGCGGGGGGGGGCTCAACGAGGTATATAACACACCTGTGCATTATGCACGGGGCCCACACTAGTATTTAGGTAAAACAAGATTCAAATAGGACCTACACAATGATTAAAATTGGTGGGTAGTTATGTCCCATGCCCCACCATTGATCACACCAATTATGACTTTAAGGTTCAATGCATTAATTGACACAAGCGGGATGGTTCATAACCTTTCACCTTGGGTTTCTCACTATGAAATATGCAAAAGTTTTCAAGATATTGACCGAAGAGTATGTGCATGTTCTAGGGTGTCAACAAATGGCACACAATTCAACAAACCCTTCTACCTCCTCAGAACAAATGACATCCCAAATAACATGATGATAGGAAATAGGGGCATAAATTCACAACATAAAGTGAGAATGAACTTTTCATACAACACAATCCCCATTCTTATATTTTTTTGTTAAAAAATTAGAAGAATAATTTTTAAAAATCAATGGTTTTTTTACGGTGTAGCATTCCACCACTTGTGGGTTACAAATAGTTAAACTTATCAACACAAACAATTGATGTTGAGAATCTATGAAAAACTAACTTCATATGCACCATTTTCTCACATTCATGAAAAAGCTTCCAAATTTGTATCTCCAAACAAGTTGAAACTCCTCACAAATGTAAGCCTATTTCCTAGGATTCCAATGTCATAGATGGCATTACAATCCAACTCTATATGTGAAAGATATGAATTTCCAAAAAAGATTCCAATTAATTATTTGTTAACAAACAAATTTGAATATATTTGGTTGTTTGCCAATGAGTAAGTCCAAACTTATTAGTCATAGAAAACAAAAATAATTCGCTTCACTGTTTGCCAAACAAATCAAAATATGACTCACTTGCAAACAAACATGAATCTAAATCTAAAACACAAAACCACGTGTAAAGAAACTTCAATTAAACCCTCAAAAATTTGTAAAGTAGGAAACACTATGTTTTGGAATCTCAAATCATTCACAACTTGGGATTATATCCCAAACACAAAATAGCTTGAAATTCATTCACACATGAACCCATTTCAAACTAAAGCACAATTAATTGTGCTAACCCAACTTAATTTTAACATAATTAAAACTTAACTAGGTAGCTAAACTAAAACTTCCTAACATCTTACATAATGAGTTACCAAGGTGAAACTAGATATTACCCCCTAAACATTATAAAAACAAAATACATTAAAAATAAGACCAAATTGGGACACTCTAATGTTTATGGGTTGACTTTCATCCACAATTGAATCCTAAGGGACATCTAGTGGATGGTGCATTGGTTCACTTTAATGTTGGTTTGATATATATATGTAAGTTTCAGATTGGTATCAATAATGGTATCAATACTATTATTGAATATCAAGCATCTCTAGTCCCTTTTTGGTAATACTTGGCTTGATATGAAGTTGGACCCAATAGAAGTTTTTGGGAGATCAGATCAGTTTGGTAGTAAAATTTTAGACACTAAGTAGTCTGATACTCATACCAAGGAGCCATCCTCCTAGCTCCCCAGCATCAATCCTACCCATGAATCCTACCTTAAAGAAAAAAATTACAATCCCTTCCTCATTCTCAAAGTTTGAAATCATGAAATTTGATCTTTAAGTCTATTGTCTATTTTTGGAAGGCAAGGAATTGAAAGAACCTCTCTCTCTCTCTCTCTCTTGTTCCTTTTGGTTCTCTCTTTCCAGAATGAAAAAATGATGTGTCCTAATGCCCTTTACAGGAATTGTTTAGGGTTGATGCTAGTCACATGCTTACTTTTGGACATCACTCATGATAACCAAGATGCATCATAATTCAAAGACTTTTTGAATTGTTTTTAATACCAATATATATGAATATCAATGTGTATATCATGCTAATAATGCTTATGTTGGTACCAATATCTCACCATTTCATAATACACTCAATATATAGATCAGACTAATTAAAAAATTGTAGTGGTCCCTGGTGCCAGTTTCTAGTTTCTTAATAGTATTGAATTTTTGGAAACACCTATATATACAAGGACCAGATGACCCAATGGGTATAAAAAAAAAGTAATACCAGAGCAACACTAGTTCACCCTGGCTCAGGAAAAGCTGCTGTCACTTGTGTTGGGACTTTGCAACAATTTCATTAGTAATCCGGAGAATGTATTGGGAGCAATAGAACCCTAATCAATGGATTCAACTGTTATTCCTCACATCTATGGCTATTGGTGCTTGGTGTTTCATTGCCTTCTTTTTTGGCTGTGCCTGAAATGAAGAGACTTTGCATTCATGGAGGATTTTGAGATGCAAATTTGGCTTAAACTGGGAATCAGTTTGTGGGTGAAAACAAGACTTAGCCATACTTTGTAATGTGGTTTTTTTTCATAAATGTTTGTTTTACATCCAAATTACCAAGTCATGGTTTCATCATCTTTTATCATGAGACAATGAGCCTCTTATTTTATTGGACCATGCGATTAGCCAAAATCTACCCATTCCCTAGGTCTACAACAATTTAAAGCTTATGGATAGAAATAGATGATCTCCACACTCACCTACATAAAATACTTTGTAACTTAGAAGTAGATTAGAAATTATATTAGAAGACTTATAGCTCTAGAAGTAAGTAAGGGGAGGCAAATGATTTGATATCCCACTTATGTCAAAGGTCTAGTCCAATTTTATGCATCTGATTTTATTTCTTTCATGTGCAATTTTGGTATAATTGTGTATTTTAATCTTATGTTAATGAATTCAAATTATTATGCACATTAATTGAGGTATTTTGAATTTTAAACTAAGATTAAAATAAATAAAATCAATGAAAAAATCATGGCATGGACATCAGTATTCTATAACTTTATTTGAATTTGACACAACTTCAAGAATAGAGCTATGTAATTTGTTGTATTTCGTAAAAGATACAAGGAGTCTCCATGGATGAATTAGGGTCCCCTTTATAAAAGGAGAATCATTCTTTCTCTGGGATGAACCAGGTTTCCATGATGCCAACACAGGCTAATGAACCTTTGCCATAGATCACTTGAAACTTCCAATAGTTTAACGATTTTTATTGTGCCACAATCTCACCACTAAACAAGCTCTTAAGGTTTGTATGAATGTTGTGCGGTCTTGGGATTTTATAAACAACCTTTGCAGCGGTTTTTTTACCCCCAAAATTTGTGAGTTAGGTGGGTTGGTGATCCCACCTATGGAGTGAACAAATGTCTCCTTGGCCAAGATCCCGTCTAATAGAGTCATTGTTACATTCATCAAGTTTATGGACAACATCTTGCAATATCATTTCCAATTATTCAACTTATTAATACCATTATTGGCTGGTAATTTGATTTCGTTAATAATGTCTGTGCTAATTTTTGGATTTAAAAATAAATAAATTTTGAACTCTGAGTTCCACCATTCCAGTTATTCAAAATCCTCCAAGAACCAGCACTTTTCATGAACGAACCAACAATAGACTATTAGTTTCATAGAAGGTTATTTGATTTTTCGAGAACCACAGTTATGTAGTAGAATCAGGTTCTTCGTGTTTATTTATTTATTTATATTTTGGGGGGGAGCTTAGGTGATGATCAGTGTTGGCTGGTTCTTGGTTTTTACAAGAATAGTTGGGTTTGGGTTTAGAGGCTTTTTGGAAAATGGAATATCTTTTGGTTTTGGGTCTAGAGAATATTTTCAAAAATTAAAAACTTATCAATTTCGAGGCCAGGTCAATGTTTTTTGACCAATGATTTCGGTTTAAAGAATAGATGCCTAGCTGTTTTTTTATTGACAATCTATCTTAGTTCACCATGCCTGATAGACACCTGACTGCAATTTTTTATTATTAAGCATCTATCTTAGGTTACCGCACCCGGTGGACGCTTGGCTGCAATTTTTTTTTAAATTAACAATATATCTTAGTTTACCGCCCCGGTGGACACTTGATTGCAAATTTTTTTAATTAAAAATCTATCTATGTTAGTTTGTTGCACTCGGTGGACGCTTGCATGCAATTTTTTATTATTAATAATCTATCTTCATTTACCGCACCCGATGGACACCTGGTTACAAAAGTTTTTTTATTAAGAATCTATCGATGTTCGTTTATTGTGCCCGGTGGACACCTGCCTTCAAATTTTTTTTATTAACAATCTATTTATGTTCGTTTATCGTGTTTGGTGGATGCATGCTTGCAATTTTTATTATTAATAATCTTATATATAAAAGCAACAGTGGTGGTGTCTGTCTGTGACAAACCCCCTAGTTTTTGCAACCCCCTAAATAGATTTTATGGCAAAACGGTCCTTCCCTAGGGAGGGGGGGGGGGCCAGCACGAGGGGGGGGAGCTCGACGAGTGCATTATACACCGGGTTCACACAATATAAAAGCAAACATGGTGTCTGTGTATATGTCTATGTGTCTGTTTGACACGACGTTCTGCATTTTAACATTATGGCAAAACCGGCGGCAGTTAGGAATTGGGATCCAGCGGCAGTTGGGAATTGGGATCAGGTTTTCTTTGTTACTTTACAATGGGCGGGAGGGGGGGGGGGAGTAAGGCCCATGGGTCGAGTGGGTTTCAGAAATAAGGGGTCTATGGGGAGGGGCCTTACCTTATACTTAAGTAATTTTTAGGTTATCAACGAAAGGTAACAGACCCGAGGAGGTTATAACACCGGTTCCTTGGGCTCATTACAGGAATTCCATAAAATAACCGGAACCGGGGGATTATCTGATTCCAAGTTTGAATTGGAAACACCAGAACAAAAAAGAACCGACGGTTCTCTGATTTGAAAATATGAAAGAAATGCTGGATTGGATAGTTCTTGATGGCTACACATCCAACCACTGAGTGGTTATTGGAACCACGAACAGACAGCTCTCTGATTCTGAAAAATGTTTTTTCTTAATAACATTATTGGGAACCGGTGGATCTCTGATCCCGACATATGGAAAAATGGGGAACCGGTGGATCTCTGATTTTGACATTTTGGTGTTTTTTAACACATTTGTGCATTACGCACAAGGTTCACACTAGTCTATCTAACTTAGTTTATCGCACCTAGTGGACACTTGGTTGCAATTTTTTTTATTAATAATCTATCTTTCTTAGTTTATCGCGTTCGATGAATGCATGTTTGCAATTTTTTTTTATTAACAATCTATTTATGTTCCTTTACCACACCTAGTGGACACCTACTTGCAATTTTTATTATTATTAACAATCTATCTATATTAGTTTATCGCGTTCAATGGATGTTTGGTTGCAATTTTTTTATTATTAACAATTTATTTATGTTCGTTTATCGCGCCCGATGGACGCCTCCTGCAATTTTTATTAACAATCCATCTTAATTTACCGTGCCCAGTGGATGCATGGTTGGCATTTTTAAAAATTAACAATCTATTTATTTTAGTTTATCGCGCATGGTGGACGCATGGCTATAATTTTTTATTATTAACAATCTATCTTTCTTAGTTTACCACGCCCAATGGACGCCTAGCTGCAAATTTTTTTATTAACAATCTATTTTAGTTTACCATGCCCAATGGATGCTTGGCTACAATTTTTTTTAAAAATTATCTATCTATTTTAGTTTACTGCGCCTAATGGACGCCTGGTTATAATCTTTTTTTATTGTTTACATGATTTTTTTATGAGTGCGTGACTCATTTTTTTTGGAAGAGAAAATAAGCTGGAGTGCTGGGGTTTAAGGTTTTCGACCTTTCCCACAGTTTTGACCTCGGCTTAGCTTGTCGTGCAACCCAGTGGCACAAAGGTGACAACTTTGGGTTTTGTTGGGTTTCAAGGTTTCGGGTCCCATGTCCGCCAAAATTGGAGGAATTCGTTTCAATTCAACATCAATTCTGTGATATTCGATTACATGCATGGTGTCATGAGATGAGAGTTCGTTAACAAGTTTAATGACCAATGAGCCGACCAAATTATTAGCGAACACCGGGTTAAACTCAGCCCCCACAAACATTGTCTAACAAACCAGTTAAAAAACATGTTCGTGGGGCTTCTTTTAATAACCTCAAAAAGTATACATGTAACTAAGTTCATATTGAAAATGGATTTCTAAAATTATTCCTTATAAATATTTTTTTACAACGAACATTACAATAACCAATAAATCTAACAACATAACTTTGAAATTAAGAACAAACAAAACATCACACATGCACGACATTCATGAACATTTATAATTATTTAAAAAGACTGCGTGAAAGGTATTTGCATGGCATTTACAAGCATTTACAATTATTTCAAAAGACGAAGCAAAGGTCATTCATATGATACACATCCAAGAACTGAGTGACTTTCCCAAAAGAACAAAAAAGAGAAGGAAGAAGATATAACACCATGTCCACTTTGCAACCTACTCCCATTCAGGAGACGCGCATTTCCAGCACATTCGCCCATGAATTCTACATGCACAAAGTGATTTTTAGTGGTGCACGTAAATTCACCAATTGATCAATGCCAAAAGAAGAAGATGCTAAAGTAGCAAACAAACGTGGAATGACCTCAGATCCCTGATACAAAATGTTCCATCATCACAACCTGATGCAATCATACGGCTGGCCAACCTACAAGCATGCCATCACATGTGGTGGTCAACAAACACCAAAAAATGTGTTAATAGAACAAAAATACTCGACAAATTTGCCAAAGATTGTGAACCATTTACCATACAACTTACAGATACAAAAAGAGTTGACACTTTTCATATACCAAAACAAAAGCCCACGAGATGCACCAAAACATTATCAGCCACAAAAGGCACATACAACCAGGATGAATTGAAAATAAATGCAATGAAAATCAGTCCACCTATTCCAAGAAATGACATTAACATCGGCATTACGGGCCTTGATGGATGGAAATGGTTGATCACTCATGATGACGCGTGCCTCATATCTGTAGGGTTCCGTCCACAGAACATGACGCAAAACACGTCGCCCTCTACAAGATTCCACTACATTGAAGGCAAACAACATTCACAAAGGAACACGAACCAAAGCCATCACAACCTACAAAAGAACATGATCCAATCAAAAGAAAGTAACAAAGTTAGGCTGAGGGGGTGCACCTTGATCATAATCATAATATCATTATTAGAAGAAGTTTGGATATCTCAATATTGTTGCATTGCACCCAACGTGTTGTATTTAGGAAGCACACAATCAAACAAACCTAGGAGATGGCAACATAGCGAACAAAACCCCATGCAGCTTCTGTGACAGCCAACTCAGAAAGGCCATCGGGAATACTGATTATAGTGCGTTTGCACACACTCTAACTCGAGTCTATTAGCAACTTCATTAAAGAAGGCACATAAAGGTATATGTATAGGGTATGCAACAAAAACAAAGTGTATTTTTCAATCGGATGAAACAATTCGTCTTTAGCAACTTTCGTTTGATTACATAGTCCATTTAGAAAGATTGCATTGTTGTTTTTGGAAGTCACAAAATCCAAGTTATTCCGTGGGAGCATCAGGCAGTGGGAATCAAAAGTTACATGCCACCTATCCAACCTGTTCCTTGTTTGTCATATGTAGCAGTTCTGGAGGCCAGGCCTTCAAGACCTTGACACCATGACTCATTATCAGATCCGGCCAAAGGCACAAGACTTTGCAATGGAACACAAAATCCATCAATTCTCAAGGAGAAGCCCAAAGATGCAGCAAAAGAAACAAATCCGACATGTCGTACTACAAAAGAAGGTTAGATGTTGAATGCACATACCTTGTCCACCTTGATGCCTGGCACAATGTTTTGCTCCTTCAAACAGTCCACCATGAACTTGGCCTCCATTATTGATTGGTAGAGAGTCTCTTCAAAAAGGATGGTTCCAGACACATATTCTTGAAGGCCTGGAGTGGTGCACGGTAGTTGTGTGTACGCTTGGGGATTGACTTTTGTGTTTTGAAGGTCTACAGAGGCCAAGCGCAAGCCGCAAGCTGCATTAGATTCATCCATCGCCAAGATACCACAACCAGGAGTAGAGATCATTTTTTGAGATCATCGTGGCCACAATAAGCAATGGATGTTGATCAATCAAAGAGTCACTACTAAACCTGCCTTTTACTCGTCACACCTTTAGCTTATGAACGAATCTTAAATAATCTAACAAACAAAACAAAAAAAGCCTAGTAGGCATCGATCCCTTGCGATCCAAACTCTGCATCAAACGTTGCATTAAAAAAAACTAGGAAATTGGTAACAGCTATGTCCGTCTGAAAGTACTTTGAAGAAGAAGGCCTTAAGAAGGCCATCCTGCACTACACAATCAATGCAAAGAAAAAAGAAGGAAAAAAGAAGTTCTCGAAGAATACAAATCCAATCACAATGAGTCCAATACTCTTACTGTTGCTGCAAGCTACAATGAAGCATTAAAAACAACATATTGTAGTTTTGACGAGCTCCTCATCATAACTAGAAGCTTTTGTTGCGAAACAAATGCTCTGGTTCTTTACGGGACCAACTGCGATGAGATCGTTCTGTTGTTTCTTCGATGGGGTTCCACAAAAGCTAGAGCTCAAAGCCAACCTTTTGCCCCCCAAAAACATTTGTGCATTATCACAGAAGAAAGTGAAAGACCCAACTTTGCGAAAAGTGAACAAAAACACTGAACACGAAGGAGATGGGAAAACTGAGGAAATGACAATGAAAGGGATCTCTACCATAAATTTTTTTTTAAAAAAGAAAAAAAAGATCACACACGGCAAATTGCACAAAAAGGAGATTTTGTTGCCACCACGACCACAACCCTCTATTCTAAGGTTTTGTCCGAGAACTAACGATCGCCATTGACGGTCCACTCATCGTTGTTCGGTTCTTGTTCAATTAATAACCTTCCCTTGACTCAACGCATGTTTAAGATTTGAATAAAAAAAATTTAAGAACAAAATACTGGAACACCCTTTTCAAGTTGAGTGGCATCGAAGGAATTTTCTCGTCGGAATTCATGTTGTAGAAGGTAGCCAAAAATATAGTGAAGATTTTTGTTTTTATCCTACTTTTGCATTTGGTGTGTAGCCAAATTTGTTTAAACTACTTATTGAGACCTGAACTTTACCAAAAAAAATATTCATATTTTTATAAAACGAGCTCAATAGTAAGGTACCTATTATAGGAGGGATAAGGTATTTCCCTTCAGCTTCACAGTAGGTGCAAGATCCTTCTTACTCCTATTGCTTCGTGATTTACATTGGGGGAGGGGGGAGGGGGTATGGAGACTTGAACTTTACCAAAAACAAATTTATATTTCTATAAAAAGGGCTCAATAGTAGGGTACCTACTATAGGAGGGATAAGGTCTTACCCCGCAGCTTCACAGTAGGTGCAAGATCCCTCTTACTCCTATTGCTTCATGATTTACATATGGGGGGGTGTTATGGAGATTTGAACTTTACCAAAAATAAATTTATGTTTTTATAAAAATGGCTCAATAGTAGGTTATCTACCATAGGAGGGATAAGGTCTTTCCTCGTAGCTTTACAAAAGTTGCAAGATCCCTCTTACTCCTATTGCTTTGTGATTTACATATGTTTAAGCTTATGATTAGGCTTGCTTCCTGGTTTATGGTGGGGGTGAGCTCCATGATTGGGGGCCATTCGGGGAAAGGGTGAGGTTGGACTTGGGTACTGCCCTGTCTTATTTTTGGTCCTTTCCTGCCCACCGACGTTGCACAATGACTTGTCTAGGCTATTTTATGAATTACCCGTGGAACCTTATGCTGGGGGAAACACCCTGGGAGACGAAACGCAACCCCTAGAAGCAACCCCTAGGGTGCATTTCCAAATAAATAAGAACTTATGTTAATCGGTTTTCATGTATTTTGTAAAATCCCTTCAACTTGAAGATTTCTATTATGAATTGGAATGTTGATGATTTGTTTTCCTTGGAAAGCTTCAATCACATCATAATATTATTGATTGACTATTTCAGCAATGCAAGTTTTTGCATGAGCCTATAGCATGAACCTAAAGCTTAAAGTTGGAACTTGAAATGGTAAAATGTTTTTTCCTTTATACATATGCAAGTAAAACCCAAGAATTTAATTACAAAATGAATGTTATACACGTAAACTTAGAAGTAAACATGGAGATGAATGTAAGCATTCATCTTCATTTTGGATGAATGATTTTTTTCATTCATCCAATGTATGGATGAAAAAATAAATTGAATTTACATGTTTTTAATATATAGAACTTCCATCAAAATTGCAGTTGAATGTTTTATTTTATCATTAAATTCTTATCAATGCAAATCCCCCCCCCCCTAATTTTAATTAATTAAAGCTTTATGAAACACAATTTAATTCTATATGATATAACATTTGTTGAATCATATAATGTAAATTCCATTATAAATGCATTTGATGACTATAATTTTAAATTCCCTTATTTTCAATATGCCTTAATTATATTATTATTATTATGTTAACATCCACCCCATGGTTGTTGTTTATTTTTTGAAATAAAAATAAAGGTTTTTTTTGCTGAGGCAAGCTCACCTAGTGTCATCAACGACATTGGGTCTTTTTCCCTCTCTAAAGATGTCACAATTCCCTTCAAACCTTTTTATAAGTGTCATGGATCACAATAGTGGATTTTTTTCATTCTTCTTCGAAGGTGCCATAACTTTCATAAAATCTAACTAATATTGTTAACAACAATGAGTTTTGAATGTTTCAAATATCTTTAAAATACCAATTATCATTGATAACAATGACCTTTTTTAATAAATTAAAATTTAGTTTCAAGCACCTTAATTAACTTTCTTCAAACAACTTAATATCCTAGATGACAATGGGGTTGTTTTTAATAATTATTTATTTTCAAGGCACCTTAATTTTTGAAGCACCCATATATAATGTTGTTGACAACAATTGAGAGGGGGGGGTTTAACAATCATCCCATGACAATGTTTTTTAAATTTCTTTAACATTTTTGATAAAAATGATTTTTTAAAACAAAAATTTAAAAATGATTATGGTCCCATCATCATCTTTTCCCCTATAAATATATTATCCATCATTATTAAATGGCATTTAAGTTTGAGATATTAATACTTGGACAACAAATGAAAATGAATATTAATAAGATTTAATTAATTAATTTTATAATCATGGATGAATTTCATCCATTTATTTATTTACTTAATCCAATTCATATATGAAATTCATCCATGTGAAATCATTCATCTATGGACACATCCATCCATGTAGGTGGATTAAATCACATTAAGTTTTAAGCTACAAGCCTAGGCTTTACATTCATGCACAAGCCATCCTCCTATTTCAACAAATGAAACTTGTTGGGCTCGTCAATCGTCAAATCCCCCAAAAAATTGTTGTGGTTTGTTTCCTTGTGGTAATTTGAAATTTTCTTGTAGTCTAAATTTAACCTATTCCATTTGTCCTTGCACATCTTACCATTCTACATCATTCGCATGTTTATCATCTTCTAGAGGTCATATGCAATTTCTATCCATTATTGTGCAATGAGAATAATGTGGGTTCTTGGATCCATGAGTGCCTTTTGAGCAACATGTTCATTGTGCTTACATTTGATGAATGCCAAAACTTCATGCTACTCCCAATTATTGTGTCATTGATTACATTGCCGAACTTGGATCTTCATATTATTATTCACGTCCTTTTCTTGTTGCATCCATTACAAACTAATGTGCACGATGGTTATGATTGTTGGAATGGTGTACTTGTATGAAAGCGAATTAAGAGATTGAAATATTGTAACAAAGAAAATGATGAGCTGAAGACACAAAATCAACATTACAAACAAAAGAATGGTATGACCTTGATCATGCATTAATAGTTTATAATATGTAAATTGAAAGTGATAACTTACCATTGCTATCACCAGCAGGAATCTACAAAATTTGAAGATTTTAAATATTGGTTAATAATTTATTGGGGTTCACTATTGCAATTATTTAATAATTGAAATAGTTTGCCACGTATTGTGGCCATGTTGTATACTTATCAACAAGCAATTGCATAGTTTGGATAATTATAACTATTAGTAATGTTACTAATGTGCCTACCTTTATGTGTGGGTAGTCCATTAGATCTAGAATCAAACTTAGCACTACTACAAAACATGTCCCCATTTCATTATACATTCCCTCCCAACCTACCATTATTTTTTAGCTCCAACCTTTAATAAGTAGAGGTATGTGCTTAGGTCCTACAAAAAGTATGCCCTTCTCTCTCCTATGCACATATCAATGCACATATCAAGGTATCAAAAAATGAGTAGGTCTAGGTACTTTTAAAAATTCATGTCCTTATAAGATTTATGTAAAAATAATTAGCTCATAAAAGGTTACAAAGTCCTCCACCATAAAATTAAGGTCTTTAGTTGATGCACAAGCCATGGGTGTGAATTTCAAATTACAATGTGTTGGAGAATATGCGATAGCTAGTTATATTTGAACTCCTTATATTTTTGGGACTAGAAATTGCCAAACCCAACGATAATATATAAAGAAATATTGTAGTTTTCCTTGTACAATTTATTTATGTAAGAAGTTCATATCTCTTGAGAGCTTGCTCAAACTTTAAGATTTTGTGAGCATGCTTATATTTCTACATCTTGTGAATTTTATATTTTCATACCTACCTTTTCTTTTGCTTCAGATCTCAACTCTATTGCATTAAGTATTAGAACCTCTAAGAAAACTGGAAATTCATCCATTATAGTTTTGTGGGGGTGAAACCATGCTTAGAGTAATATTTGAGAAGAAAAAATGTTTTAGTGTTTATTCAATTGTATAATGCTTTGTTGGTTTATTTTTAATTGAGACACATTGTTTTGGTAGGAATGCCATGTACTCACTATGGGGGAATTTGGACAGGTCTCTTTAAAACACTCCTAAATGTTATGATCCATAGTTGCTCCTATGGGTATTATGTTTTAGGTCATGCTTGTGCACTCTAATATAGTCAAGATGTTAGCACAATAATTAGTTTTGTGTTGTTAAATGTGACAAGGTGGACTTATCACCTATCATATCATTTGCAGCCTTGGTTGTAAATCCTTTAAAACCACATTAATTCAACCTCATTGTCAAACACTGCTTAATTCGACCATTAAGTGGGTTGAAAACAGTGAATATTTGTCATAGCTTTACACCCATCACCAAACACTTCATTTGCACTCTTTAAAAGTGCATTGGATCACCTCATCACCTCACCCTTCCCTTTGTTAAGTGAGCTATAAATAATGAACATTTTCCATATAAATTATACCCATTACCGAACACAAAAAGAGACCAACCCAGGTTGGATGTTGAAAAAGAAAAACACAAATTTAAAAAACCTGGACACTCCATCATAGGTTTGGCATTGAACAATGATTATTAGTGGAGGAGTGTTTGCTAATCAGCTCCTATTTGTATTTTCAAGGCTTCTGCTCACTGGCCTTTCTTCAGTGATGGGTGTGCTTACCCTAGTGATCACTGTTGCCCTCACCCAATAGAGTTTTGCTTAGAATGAAATCATAAGAGTGCTCAAATGAAATTACAAATTTATAGGATGACATTGTATAATGTGATGAGGTAATTCTACTGCAAAACAAATATTTGATTAAAATAAACTTAGAAACTACACTAGGTTCTCCAGTTGTCACCCAGTAATTGGTATGGTTTTCAGTTCAACCCTATGTTGTATCCAAAATCCTATGATGCATTCCTTTGGGGGCAGTACCAATAAATTTGTCCTGTCCCTAGTAATGTTGGATTTCAGTACTTACTACTCGGTACCAAAAAGGTTGCTGAAGGACTCCAAGTAATCAATACTAAAACCCAGAACATGTAATTGAAGTTTTGGGTTTAGTATTGAGTAATGTTTTCTTGACTCTTCTGAGCTCTCCCAGTGATCAATTACTAAACCCAAAACATGTGATTGGAGTTCTGGGTTAGTATTTATAATTTGATTTTCTTGGGTCTTTTGGTCATGGGAGTAAGAATTAGGTAGAACACATGTTGCAATGAAAAAGCTCTAGTGCTGGCTTTTGGTCCACAGAGATTCCTTACTCCACAGGATACGATCTGTAAGAAATTCCTGAACATTTTTCTAGAGAAATTGGGCTTTCATCACATGGAGAACTTCAGCTAAGTTTTGTTGTCAAGACTTCTCTTGTCTGTATCAAACCAAACTGACAAAGTGCTGCTTCCACGACGAGTGGGATGCATGCAATGCAAAGCTCAAATAGGGTGTCACAAGAGCAAACCGTTAGACTCCATTGAGGGAGTCTAACTGATGGAGCTGCAGATTTGACTTGCAGATAAGTTGTTTGAGACTGACTACCTCCTTTTTTGCTATGTTCATCTGTTTTTCAGATTTTGTCTTGATAGTAGCATCAAAGTTGTTGCATTCTTGTGATTCAATTTGGTTTTTGTTTATTTCAATTTCAATAGACAAGAGTTCATGGAGCAGATCATGTGGAAGCTCCTCCTCCTGTATTGCATCTGACATGAACAAACACTTCCTATTTCCACAGGGGTATGCAAGAGACACATATGCAAGTTTTTGCAACAAAGATGGGAAAGCAGTTCAGTCATGGTGGCTCAGAGAAATTGGGAGCTCAGGAACTTGACAATCAAGTCAGACAAGTTTTTCCAAGAAGATGGGAGAGCAGGTCAGCCAAAGGATTATATGTTGAAGAAACATGGCAATGGTGGTGACTCAGTGGAATTGGGAGCTCAAGAACTTGACACTCAAATCAGGCAAGTCTTTGCAATGAAGATGGCCAGCAGTTCAGCCAAATGATTCTCTGTTGACGAAGTGGCAGCAGTTCTGGCTCAGTGAAATTGGGAGCTCCAGAACTCAACAATGCAATCAGGCAAGTTTTTGCAATGTGTATTGAGGATGGGAGAGCAGTTCAGCCAAAGGATTATATATGTTGAAGAAATATGGCAGTGGTGGGTCAAGAGCTTGACAATCAAATCAGGCAAGTTTTTGCATTTGGAGAGCAGTTCTGTGGTGGCTCAGTGAAATTGGGAGTGCAAGAAATTGACAATCAGAGATTAGCTTTCAGATGAGATAGATTTTCACACAACAATAAACAAATTCTTCTTTGTATTGGAATGCATGAGGAGCTTGTTGCACAGATACGTACATACATAGATTATGCTCATCAAGAACACTGAGATACAATCACAAGTCTCGAGAGACTTGGATCTGCATCTTACATGATTTTCTTTCTGTGACAAACTCGTTGGCTCTACATTAAATGTCATGGTAACTTGTGTCCAAGAATTGCATACTTGGAAGGAAGAAGAATACATCATCAAGTAGATTCAGGCAGATTTTAAGAGCAAATCCCATTGCAGGATCAACCCTAACAATAGAAAGAGAGCAGCTGCAAGGATCGATTGTGTAAGAAGAACCTCACTGCAAGAACATAACCCCGGGAGACAGACAGTTCCTGCAAGCAAAACCTTTTGTGGGGGCAATTCAGTGGCAAATCTGTGTGATGATAAACTGTTGTTGCTGTTGGACTTGGGCAAAACTCGCGCAATTGTGTGTGTGTGTGTGTGTGTGTTTGTTTGTGTCTGTCCTTATGCGAAAGACTGGGGATCGGCGTTGATGGCACCTTCAAGGGCCCTGAAAACCTTGATCACCATAGCCTTCACATGCTCAGGAGGACCCATATCTCCCACAGGCTCGTACTGCACTTCCCAGTAAGCATCTGAGGTGCCTTGTTCCGCTCCGGAAGTGAACTTCATCATTCCGCCGAAGCTGCTGTAGCGCGGATCTCCATCAACCATTGTGTATTTCAAAGTCTTGTTCTCCTCGTCTATCACATCCATGCGCTCCTTCACTTGCTTCGCATGCCCCACAGCTGCACACACACACATAGAAACGCACACTTTGAGCATTACCACTGTTGCTTCAATTCCAGGAAATCCTCGAGAAGCAGCCACAGCAGACAGAAGATGGTCACGACAATCTTTGCAAAGCACTAGAGAACTCCTCGAGTTTTGAAGCTCGGATTGCAGGAGGAGGAAAGAAGATGAAACAGAGGAGGAAGAAGCAGCAGAAGTCATCTTCCTGAGAAATCGCTTACCAGGTCCCATTGTGATGAGGCGCAGAGTACCAGGACCTCCATTCCCTTCCAGATACTCTGATTTCTGGAAATAGTCGGGCATCACTCTGGGCAACACTTCGTCCACATTCTTGCACGCCTTCCAGATCGCATCCACGGAGCATCTCAGGGGCTCCACATGCCAGAGTTTCTGCGCCACCATGATGTTGTTGTTTGTTGTTTCCTCTCTTCTTCTTCGTCTTCTTCTTCTTCTTTCGGAGACTGTGATCTGGATGTTCTCACTCAAGGAGCTTCTAGGGACAAGGAGAACTGCAAATCAGAAGCAGGAAGTGATGAGAAACAGTAGTGGAGGGATGGCGGATAAGGAAAGCTCGTGTGCGACATCATCTTTGTAGGTGTGGAGCAATCTGCTGACCCGCGACTGCAGTAGAGCTGACCTTGCAGACCAGCAGCAACACCGAGAAGAAGAAGACGCAGCAGCAGCCATAGCTGACCTCTCTGAGTCTTCGTCTCCATTGACTCTCTTTATATTACTTCTTCCGTTTACACGAGGAGATCGAAAGTCAGCGGATTAGATTCTTCAAGCGTATCTTTAGGGATGCGAAATTCGCAAGGAGGCGCACTCATCTCTTTCTCTCTCTCTCTCTCTACATTACATGTGTGATGGGAGGAGGAGACACGGGAAAAATATTGTTGTCGAAGGGATTGACCAAGATCCTTCTTGTGAAAGGGATTGAGGAAGGAGATCTTGATGAAGGATTGATTGATTTTGGGTGGAGACATTTCATTTTTCTGTTAGCTTTTTGCTCTGGATCTCTGACACAACGATGGTGATCTTGTTCAAGTCTTGTTGTGGAGCCCAGTGTTTTCTATTGTTGTTTTGGAGTTTTTCTCGGCAACACTCTCATACATATGCTGCTCTTGCCCATCTCACAGTAAGTACTTCTAGCTCTTTCCTGTCACACTGTTTTAGGTTTCACAGAAAAGTCTCCAGAACAGTTGACAGTAAAGGTCCTTTTGCACATGGAGATGGAGAGAGAGGGGACAGGCACAGAGAGAGAGAGAGAGAGAGAGAGAGAGCTACCCTGTCTCTTGTGCTGTATTCAACTTTGAAGTGAGAATTGGCAAGAGTTAAATGTGCAACATAGTGTCAACATTTGCTTCTGGTGAAGAATCAAGAATCAGCTGGCAAACAGATCCTCCTAATCCTTTCCATTTAGATTTCTTTCTGGCCAAGAACAAAGTGCAGGAAACTGTCTTTGTCTCTGAACGCTGTCCATGTTACAACTTACTTTGCAGGTCTCTTCTGTGCTTCTCTGAGCATCACTCTAGATGCAAGACCTGTCTCTGGCTAAGAACGAACTGCAGGCAACTGTCTTTCTCTCTAAACACTGGCCATACTACAACTTACTTTGCAGGTCTCTTCTGTGCTTTTCTGAGCATCAATCTGGATGCAAACCATTGGGTGAATGCTCTGATACGAGCTTCTTTTGTTTTAGATTGCGAACTTGGCGAGATGGTAGTTTTTATGAACAGTGATCCCTATGGTAAACACATCACATTGCACCAAGGTAAGTTGAACAGATGAATTTTGGCAGCATGGCTGCATCAATTGTAACACAAACATCATGCTGATGTTCCTTAACCACGTAGAGCTCCAATATTGAGTAATGCATGAATGATTCTGTGTGGACAATCACAGTTTTAGTGCCAAGTGCAAATTTTCCAGTGTCACAGAAATTGTGTTGAGGCCTCCATTGACGTCAAATGCCCATTGTTGGCCAGCTTCTTGCATCAGGCTGGTCCAGAACTATGCAGACTAGAATCATTAAATTAGACAACACCAAGACTCTCAAACATCCATGGCATAGATGCAAACAGTGTGTTCACTGAGTCCTCTGAAGAGCTTCTCTACCAATAACATACTAACCAGAAAACTAGTCTGCTGAAGTCCTACACATCACCACAACGGATTTAACATGCGAACAGTTCAAGAGATCTTGAAGGGGAGGGGGGGAGACAGACTTGGGTGGAGAAAAAGAAAACAATCACACAATATGTTGGCTCCAACAAAGTTCATGCCTCACATTGGAATACTAGATACAATAATGTGTCCATGAAAAGATATCTGCACACAGTCCTAAAAATCTAAACCAGCTCCATCACCAGCTGCATCTTCACTGCCAAATTCCAAAACATAACAGGCTTTTGTTTTTGATCTGATGCATACTAGCTGGGCCGCAGCAGCATAGGTAGAGTCCTTCCTGCATTTTGATGATCAGCAATGAAAAATCTTTTGTGCTTCCAATCGCTCAAGAGGGAAAAAAGAACATAAAGCAGAAGCCAGAGAACAAGATGAAGCCAACACACTGAAGTTGAAGCAGCAGAGAGAAATGTAAGGGTTTGCTCTCCTTCAACTTCTTGCTGCTCACAACTCATGGTCGTCATCAGTCTCTCATAAACCCTGAAGAATACAGAACACTAAGCTTTACCATTACCCCCAACACACTGTCATGTTAAGCATGGAAGGCACAGTTGCTCTTCCCTCTACTAACAAAGCAGGGTTGCATGAAAAAAAGATTTGAAACGAAGGAAAAAAGAAAAAAGAAAAACAAAGAAACAATGACCCAACACACTGTGATGTCGAAGAGAAGACGAAGATGCTGGAAGATGTCTGTCCTTCTGTGTTCTTCGTCCTTGCACAACACAAACACAGGGTTGCCTTGAGAACTGGTGCAGCGGAAGTGCTTCCCATTCCAGATCGGTCCAATGGTAGGGTTTGCTTTTTCAATAGATTTTGGTGTACTTTCGAGGAGGGTTGATGAGCGCCATGTCTGGCGATACCAAATGTCCCATGCTGTTGACGCGCCGCAAGCTCCGATCCACATCGCGGCTGCTGCTGCCGAGTC
This sequence comes from Sphagnum contortum, assembly GCA_963920785.1. Lineage (NCBI taxonomy): Eukaryota > Viridiplantae > Streptophyta > Sphagnopsida > Sphagnales > Sphagnaceae > Sphagnum > Sphagnum contortum. The sequence continues at coordinate 3,212,218 of OY987278.1, forward strand.
CTGAAGCGGACGGAGAGAAGGAAGAGAGACGTTGCAACTGTTTGTGAACTCCGTACTTTGGTTGTGACATTCCCATGATAGCAGCAGCGTTGTTGTTCAGGGCGTTGCTCTTCACGGCGGTGCTCTGGGAATCGCAAGAAGTGGAAGACGAAAATGATAAACAAGGGAGGTCCAGAGTTTCGAGAGCCGGAGGAGGGTGACGCCACTGCGGCAAGGAGGGACTAGAAGCCATCATCAAGGTCTGCAACAATGGTCCTGCATCCATCACCGCTTGCATAAGCTTGCCCTTCTCTGGCAGCTTGCTGAGCATCGCGTGCAAATCTGCTCCTGGCGGCTCCGGGAGAACGTGAGTGGGAATGCCTTGAAGTGACGAAACCACCGGCGATACAGTCTGAAACAAAGATGTTGTGGACGGCAAGCTCGGAAGAAGAGCGGGTGCAGAGCATAGTAGAGGTTGTGAGAATCCAGCAGCAGGAGAAGACTGAACACCAGCGACCGGTAAAGATGACGACTGTTGTCGCCATGGTGGCGGTTGCTGCTGAAGAACCGTCACCATGTCAGCTGTTGCCGCCGGTTGCAGTTCAGGCAAGTCGAGGACGACAGGGGGCTGCTGCTGCTCAACAAACGCAACTTGTAGGTCGGATTGCAGCTGCTCCTGCTGCATGTGCGACAGAAGCTGGTCGGATCCGGAGTCATGCGAGGACGGCTGATCGAAATAGTGCTGATGGTACTGCAGGGAGCTCGCGTCAGTTGCTGAGTCCAGATGAAGATGATGAATCACGTCCATTGTATCGTCCAAGTGCGCCAGATGCTCGTCCGGCAAAAGCTCCAGATGCTGTTGCAGCTTCTCCATGTCTAGCTGCTGCTGGTGTTGTTGTTCCTGCTCGGCTTCACCAGCAACCGACTGAAACATTCCGGATGACAGGCCGGAGTTGGGAAGACTGTCAGTGCGAGCTACAGATCCGTGACGTCCAGACATACTAGACGAACGTGAAAGATGACCCTGCAATCCCAACAACTGCTCCCGCGCTTCATCCCTTTCCCGCTGCGTTGCAGCCAACAGCTCCTGCAAGTGTCGCACTTGCACTTCGTGAGCTTCCGCCTCCGCCTCTGCTACCGCTCTCGCTGAATCCAGCTCCAGCGTCGCGCGCATCAGCAAATGCCTCATCTCTTCCAACCCCTGATGACCCAGAAAACACACACAAAACCCAAAAACACCAAAAAAAAAATTCTCAGCAACAAAACTACGCCCCCCACTCAAAACTCCAAACCTCCAAAAAAAAATCTCAAACACTTCCACAAAACAAATCCAACACACAAAAACACAGAAACAAAAAACTTCCAGCAAACTCAAATCTAGATCTCATCCGCAAGCTACTGTCTATACAGGGACTAAGCTCGCCACGAATACGACAATGCAATCCTCTTCGGAATCACATCCTTTGGAACTCACAACAGAAAAGCTCAGCGAATCCAATCCAGCCGCCAAGCGAGGAGCTTAAGGAATGAGAAACAGAAAGAGTGTCTTACAACGAGAAAAACTACCATCAACAAAAAGTTCCAAAGAAGCAAAATCTGCGAGTTTTCTTCCAGTACAAAAGAAGCCAGAAGAAGACGAAAAACACGTTACCAATGCGAGGAGGAAGAGAGGCCGAGAGAGAGAGAGAGAGAGAGAGAGAGGTGTTGCTGCTAACTCACCTGCTGGTGTGCATTCGTGATCTGCATCATCTGCTCGAGGGTTTAGGGTATGGTCGTCCTTGGCTGCAAAAGGCTTGCCACACTCTTTTGTGAGCAGCAGCAACGGCTGCCCATCAACCTTCGTCTCAGTTCAGGTTTTTTTCCATCATCCAAAGCGGACTCAGTTTGGGGGCTTAATCATCTATTGATGCTCTGGTGGGTGGATGCTGAAGATTCATCCATTAAGGAACTAGCGGGATCTGGGAATTTTCATCCAGTAAATCTCTTATGGTTGGATGGAGGTTCATCCTTGAAGGAAGTTAGCTTGGGATTTTTTTCTCCCATTCTGTTGTTCTTTTGGTTGCGGTGCTGGAGGTTCATCCTTCGTGTAGTGGGCTTGGGGTTCTTACATCGATTGATGCTCTGGTGGGTGGATGCTGGAGGTTCATCCAAAATGGAACTAACTTCGATGGAATTTCTTCATCGAGTAATTCTCTTGTGGCCGGATGAAGGTTCATCGTTGAAGGAACTCAGTTTTGGTTTTTTTCGTCCATTGATGTTCTTGTGGGTGAGGTGCTGGAGGTTCATCCTTGACATAGTTAGTTTGGGGGTTTTACACCCCCATTGGTGCTTTGGTGGGTGGATGCTGGAGGTTCATCCATAAATGAACTAATTCAGTTAGGTTTTTTCATGCAGTGATTCTTGAGTGGGTGGATGGAGGTTCATCCATAATGTAGTCAGTTTGGGGTTTTTTGGCTAGTAAATTCTCTTGTGGTTGGATGCTGGAGGCTCATCCATAAAATAGTCAGTTTGGGGTTTTTTCATCCACTGATGTCCTGGTGGGTACTGCTGGAGTTTCATCCAAAATGGAGTCAGTTTGGGGGATTTTTTCATCCATTGATGATGTGGCAGGTGGGGGCTGTAGGTTCATCCATAATGGAGTGAATGTGAGGGTTTTTCATTCATTGATGCTCTGGTGGGTGCTGGTTCACTCCACAATAGAGTTGATTTGGACTATTTCATCCATTGATGCTCTGGTCCAGTGCTGGTTCACTCTATGTAAAGGACTCAGTCACCATTCATTGGAAGCCTATCATGACTCAGTGGTGGATGAACCCTAACTCAGGTAATACCAACCTCATACCAATTTTATACCTGGGAAAAGGCTAGTGGGTTGTTACTAGGTAGTTAGCACTAGCAGAAACTAAATTAACCACGGTGGTTAGGGCTGGAACTGGGACCCAATGGAAAAGTGTTCTCCCTGTCCACCCACCAACCATCCATCCATCATTGGTGTGCTCATGGCTATTGCTTCATTTCTCTGGCCTTAATGTGGGTTTTTAGCGGTTTTTGTCTCTTATGGAGTCAGTTTGGATTCTCATCCAAAACAAGGATGAGCGGGTGGGTGCTGCTCGTTCATCCAGAATTGAGAGTCAGTTCATTTTTTCATCCATGTATTGCCATCCTGGTGGGTGCTTGTGGTTCATCCATAACAGAGTTTTAAAATTCATCCAATTGATGCAGCTCTAATTTTTGGTTCACTCTGGTAGTCTTTCAAAACCACAAATTGAAAAAAAAAAAAAAAAAAAAAAACCCTGGTTACAATGAATTTTTGTGGGAAACCAAATAGCTAATTAAAAGAATTTAATTCACCAGATTTTGACAAATTAAATTAAATTGCCAAATATCTACAACAAGTAGCCAAAATGTAATAGGATTCTTAAATTCTTTTATTTTCACAGATGGTTTATGGGCAAATTTGACTAAATTTTCTAGTGGATGATCACCAATTTGGCTACATCACAAAATTGGAAAAAAACACAAACCTTGATGCAAACATATGATGGATGGGCAAGTTCCATAGAAGTGAATACATTTAGATGAGAAGTTCTACATCCAGGGACGTTTTTAGTTTGACGTTTGAACTTGCTATAAATGACAAAATCTTTATGAGCTGAGCTGCTTGTTTACTTTCCAAATGTTCCAATTTTCTCAAAAAAATAAACATAAATGAATAATATGAAATGTGAAATATGAAATATTCCATAAATTAAGATTCGAATGTATAACATCCAGTGTGGAATTCATGGGATGATGGATGTTCCATAATTCAATATGGAATATGAACGATCCTTGCAAATTGATTGAAAATTTGGGTTTGGTCCCACGAAGAATGATCCATTCTCATCTACTTTTTTAGAACAATTAATTGAGATAGAAAGTGGAGTAATATTAGGATGGAACCAATTAGTGATTTCTTATTGTAACAACCATGTCCCATTGGAAAACAATCTGTGAAAGGTGATCTTTAATTATCAGCACTTGGTTTCACATTTTGACATGTTATTTCAATATGATTTTAATTAAAGGAGTAAAAAATTGCCCATCACCAAATCTATGGATTTTTTTTATGAGACAAGCACTTTTTTGATTAATTAATCAAAATCATGGTTACACATGTGAGATATTTTTTCATTCTAAGGTATTTATTTGTAAATTTGGCAAAGTGAAATCTCAAACTTCTATTGGATAACTTAATTCAATTTGGGATGTCACACCAATTTTTGGTGTATATTCAAGTATTACATGAATGCTAGGAAACAAATTGGTGAAAGGAGTTGTTTCAAAACAATAAATATTAATGAACTATTGAAAATATGAGATACCCATTAAGGTTATGAATGTGTTTACTAGCAATCCCTTCACATTTTTGGCTCTCTTACTCTCTTTTTTCAAGTTTATCTAATCTAAAGCAATTAGAGTGATATTAGCCTAACACTCACAACACCACTTTCAAACCATTAAAGTCACTTATTGAATTCAGAGTAAACAAGCATTGTTTGGATTTCTAAACCTGCACCCATGGAGTAGTAAGTACTGGAAACAGCAGTATTTAAATTTGAAAGTTCCAACTCTGTAACTCTACAGTTTTTGTGAATGATCATTTACTGAATTGGAGGTGTGAGTGGCATTAAAACAAAGGTTAAAACAATTTTTTTATTTGTTACAATTATTAAGTACTAGTATTATTATTAAAAATCATTCATTTTTGTTTTATTATTATATGCCCATGATGTTGGGATTCCTGAACATTTAAGATGGGATGTGAGATGTCATGGATGAGATGTCATGGATAGATGTTCCATGGATGATAGGAGGTACATACCAGCTTTGGTTGGTTCTTGAAATTTTTCATAATGATTGGGCAGATTATTTTTTTTAAATTGGGTTGTGATTAGGTTATCAATATTTGTGGTAAACCATTGAATATGTATAAAGGTAAGTTTTCAAATACCCAATTGATAACCTTTGGTTAACCTACCAGTCATATGCCAGTTTATAGGGTTTAAGTTCTGTTTTTTTAAATCACAAAACATTTAGTGTTTTAGGATTGGTAATGTACCTGGATGATACCCAAAGTCATCCAAGTAGTTATTGGATTTTGAAAATTCAATATCAGGTGATTAGGTTACTAATAACCAGGTCAACAACTGGGCCACAACTCAAGGTACATATAAGGGACTCAGATTGCTTGGCCAACCCACCTTGCAAATTGCATCAAATCTTTCCATAGGATCTTTGAAGAGAAGCTTATTAGAAAGTTTAGCATTTGTTGTTTGGAAATGCGAAAGGTTGGATGAAACTTTCAAGCATTATTGAAAAACTGGGTAAGGGATGTATGAGAGCTCTCTCTTTTCTTTCTTTAGGAGTGAAAGGGTGAGACCATGTTCCCTTCCACTTGTCAAACTGGTTTGTCCTTCAAATGCAAAGGCCAATAATGTAATGAATCCTTCAATACATAGGGCACCAAGCAAGGTGGATTGAGGTTAACAATCTACGATTGGAAAACAAACTCCAAGTATCAAGTCTATTATAAAATCAAAACAAGTAGTAATTGTGCAGTTCTACATATCTTTCACATTGGAGCTCTCTACTTTTGATTCTCCATTCCAAGCTTTTCCAAGTTTAAAGCACTCCAAGGCTCTTTCCTATGTATGTGAAAGCACCTCATAGTACAGATATGCTTTCATCAATTGAATAGACCTTCTCCCATTCAAATAGAAAACCTTTCCCATGTAGGCCTGCTCCTTTAGGCCTCCCCTAATTTTGGGCCTATGCTCTTGGACTACAGCCCTCAAGGCTACAACCTTCAAATTAAGGGATGCCTTAGGGAGTAGGCCTTCAACTTCACTATAGAAGACTAATAAGTAAGCATAATCTCAGTACAAATTTGGGTCCAACCCATTCTCCATCCAATAATTCATTTCTTGTGCAGATCTCTTCCAAAAATAATTGTACCCACTAATTTCTCAGAGACTTGCTCTGCTTTGATCTGCTTGCCATGCAAGATCTGCATATGTTAGTCTCATGGAAAAATATTCAGAGACAAATATGAATTCACAATTCAAGCCTAAACCAATTGTTACTTCTATTAATTAGATGGTGGGTGCCTCCAAATTTTTAATTATATTTTTTTCAATGAGCCATTTTGATCGGCCCATGGACCTCTTCTTAACTTTGTTTTAAAAACCAACAATCTATTGAAACATTGGAACCTCCACAAAATAAAAGTAGTTTCTATGTGAAGATGTAATGCCTCCCCTTTGGCCCACTGTAAGTGAGAAATGGGGGAACTTTGGACAAGCCATATGGGATAAAATTAGGGTGTCAAGAGAAGGCAGGGAGGACCCAATAAAAGGTCCCCCAAAAAATATATATAGTATTAAACCTTTTTGCTATTTCAAATAGGGTCAAATGTCATTCACCTCAGTGAGGTGACTACCTTGACCTAAATGATGTGTCTCCAATTACACTGTTACCTCCATAAAATGTCAAGAGGAGGAACAAAAACAAGTAAAGCTTCCAAGTGCATTTCAGCCATCTCACTAGCTCCTTGAAATATGTATTCTTGACACTTATTGTGACAATTTTTGGGCTGACCTAATACCCCCTTTCAAAGAGCGAGGTTACTAACTTTATTCATAAACTAGTATAAACTATAAACTAGTTTTGTCTTCTACAAACCTAGAATTTGGCCCTTTCAAAGAGCGAGATTATTTATTCAAAAACTAGTATAAACAACAAAGTAGTTTTGTTATCTACAAAATAGAATTTGGGGGAAGAACTGAAGCAAACCAACAAAAAATTAAGGTGTACACTTGGTCTGTGGAGGTCTGGGGCATAACTGACCAACCAGTCTGTGCCCATAGACACAAATTTTTTGACCATAGAATGGGTGGGATTCTTATAACTTGAAAAATAAAAATAAAAAGACAAATGCTTACAAAATGATGAGCTACGGTTCTACTTCTTTAAGTGTCTATTGTGAAGGCAGAAGGTGATGGACTCGTGGTATATGTGGTATACAATATATCCCGTCTTTTTTTTTTCAATTTTGTGATGTAGCCAAAGTATTAACTGGATACAACTTGATAAACTTAATATTGATGCTAATCTTGAAGGATAATATTTTCCCTTAGTCGACCTCTCCTATTGTGGCACCACCACCACCTTCGTTCGGTCCTTTCGGATGTGGGCTCCATGCATTGTGGTGTCATTAATTTGGAAGGTCACCATCTTTGTGGTGCTTTTAGTGCCCAACGCGTAGGTGTAGGGTAACACCCCAATCCACCGATGTTGCACAGTGGAAAGCACCATGGCAGAAAAATATATATATTTTCACTCCTTTCTCGTGATACCCAGCGCGTGTCACAGGAAAAGTGGAAAAGGAGGCCAGGGTTTAGTTTTTATTTTTTATTTTTTTTTAAAGCAAAATTGTGTGTTCCTCCGAGCATTTCATTTCTCGACATGTCTCACCTTTTGCAGAGCAAAATTTTAAATAAGCCACCCAGCAAATAGACTAAGAAGCTTTCTGTTGGTGCTTTTACGAATTCAAAATAGATCTTGTTCGTGCACAACTAGCTAGGGCCACATTTTGCAAACCCCCCCCCCCCCCCCCCCCCCCCGGTCTTTGAGAAAGGAAGGAGTGAGGGAATTTTGGGGCATGTGGGCTCCATTAGTTTTATCACTTTTTCTTGCTCTTTTTTTGCACAGTTTTTGAATTAAAATGGCTAAAAATATAGTGCCACCAACCCTAATATGTCCCAATCACCTACCCACCGGCCACATCATGGCTCCATAATGCCTTGAAGAAGGGGGGGGTGTTGGGGGTGACAAGGTAGGAGCCAAAACTAGTGGGGTAGGCCAAAGGGTATTTCTAAAACCGTATTTCTAAAGCCGTGCACATTGAAAGTCTTCCAACGTGTATTAGGGTGTCCAACTATCAAGAAAAGTTGTTGGATGCGCAGCACGAACATTATAATGTGCTTGTGTGCACAATGACTACTATGTCCTACCATGCACAATGACTATGTCCTACCGTGTGAGTAAATAATAAAAGAGCATTCCCACCCAACAAAATTACATTTCTTTGGATGATGTCTTGAAGGATGGATGGATGAGAAGGAATGTGATATATAATAACCAGTGTTGGCATGTTTGTTTCTTCCCCATAACTGGCAGGGCTGGTTATTTTGTTGTTTTTATTATTTTGGGACCACGAGAGGTATCAACCAGTGTTGGGGCGGTTCTTTGACGTTTTAGGATAACCTCTGGTTCTGGTTTTGCATCAACCATTAAGGATGGTTTCAAGCCCTGGGGAGATAATAAGATTTTTAGTAACCTTGGGCAGGATCCGGATACATATCACTAGGGATAGGTTATGGTTTTAGTTGGGTTTTTGCAAAAGGGTGAACTGGTTCAAATCTAGGTTGTCAATTATCAAATTGTTCTAGACCCGAGTTTTTCTAATTATAAAACTTTTTTCAATTCCTAGTTGGTGATTTTATTTTTTAGGTAAGTTGATTAGTGGTTAGGTTGGGAGAGGATCCAAGTGGTCCTTGGTTCGATTCCAATTCAAATAAACTTCATTGGTTATTTGGAGTTGGGTGGACGACAACAAAGTCACTCTCGTTATGTTGTTGAAAGAGTTGAAAGAACATTGGTTTTGTGATAAACTTTTGGAAATAAGCACACATGCCAAAGAAAACAATGCTACAAACATGGGATAATTATATTGTGAAAAAATGAAAAAAATTCATTGCAATCTACAGCCTGGGAGAGACTGTAAACTTATGTTTTCAAAGATCAAAACATGTGTAATGCCCCAAAACCAAGGTTTGAAAGTTAAAATGTTAACATTTGAAAGAAATGGTAACAATTTCAAGGTCAAAATGTTATTGGACAACAACATTTCCATTTGCCAAGTTCATTAAACATTAGTTTCTTTAAACTTACAAAACACAACCAAAAACTTCAAAAGAAAATATGGTAGGGCATCTTAGATCCTTCAATGTGACTACAAACATAGAATTATAAAAGTTTTACATAAAGTATTGAGGATTTAAGTCAAAAACTTTGTATTTGTTTTTGGATGACAAGACAAATTGTGGCAATAAGTGCATTAGACAACAGTCAATAGTCTTGGCTTTGGTTAACAATGCATTGGATGATCACAAGCCTTAGTGTAGTAAAAAGAGTTTGGGCTGCTACCCAAGTTTACAAACTTGGAACACACCTTTGAAATGCCATAGATTGTTGTCGTGCATAATAATAAGCAATTTGATTTTTTAATTCCAATGTTAATTGGAATAAAATGACCTTTGAAGCAAATTGTGTTTTGATTATAATCTCTAACTTGCGTGGACATATGCCAATATCCAAGCAAGATTTTTTCCATTCTTATCATCGTTTCCCATTTTTTTTGGTCCAAGTAGTTGTATTTTATAAACTAAATTGACACTCTTTGATGGAAATTAACATTAAACCAACAAAAACTTTGGTGTCATATGTTGCATATTGGCAACATTTTGACATGGCATGCCCCCAACAATTTCTTGTAGAAGGTTCTACCAATCCCAACACCTCATAGGAAACAACAAAAGCTAAGGCAATGATCATAGTTGAAAGACTATTACCTTCATTTTTTACATATGCAATAATCTTTGCATTTAACCCATGTGTTTGTAGTGTTTGATTCACTTGTAAGGCCATGGCAACCCCATATGTGTTTATTGTTTCAAACAAGCTAATGGTTACATGATAGGGTTCTAATTAATGGTTCAAAAAATGAACAAACAAAACAAAAATGTCAACTCTTCCTTTTGACATTTATAAATCAAAATTCACCTTACAAGTGTAAAAAACTAAAGAAAATTGTGCAATGAATTTCTCTTCATTTTTTCAATCAACTTTAGCAAAATTTCATACATAAGGTACACATCGATGGAAACCTAGCCTGAGGATTTGGCTTCACGACTAATCTTCGAAAAAATGGCAATTCTACAAAAAACAATGGCACCAACTCATTAGCAATAAATAGGACCAAATCCTTTACAAATTGCTTTTGATGATGATCATTTTTAAAATAAGGAATAACAATATCAAGGGCAAACATGCATTGTCCCTATTAGACAAATTAGACAAAAGTGGAATATCAATGTCTAACATGGTGGACAAAGGAGTAACAAGATAAAGTAGGTGAATTGATTAAGATTCATGAGGAGTTTTGAGTTGAACCTTGTGGCCAAAACCTGAGGAAGATTTTTAGAGAAGTTTTGTAGATGGCTAAACATTGGAACAATATGAAGATTATGATCGAGAAAAAAAAAACATAGAGTAATTTTTTAGAAGGAAACGTTCAGGTTAGAACTAGAAATCAACTTAAATACTATAATATAATTTTGTTTCATGTATTCTTTTTTTCCAATATGATATGGTTTGAATCTACTTTCAAATCACTGTAAAAATAATAAATCTATATATTTGAATTTTGTAATGTATTTTGTGTTGATTTTTACTTTCAATTTATGTAATTGTTGTTATGCAAACTTTATATGGTTAAAAAAATATGTTAAGTTCAAAATTTTAAAATAAAACAATGTTAAAATGTTAACATTAACCAAACATTACCAAATAAGGAAGCAATAATAAATGGGGAAGCCAAACCTTTTTTTTGTTGATCATTGATATTCATCTTATCATTGTTGAATTGGATTTGGCCCTAGGATTACAATTGGTGCATAAAATTCCCATGCAATATCTAATTTTTGCAATTCCAAAAGTCATGTTGTTTTGCCAATAATGAACATTGTAGTGCATCTATCATTGGGGAAGATATATTTGCAATGTTAAAAACGTAATCACATCCAATTAAAGGTGATGTTATAACAAAACCACAACATATCAATTGAATCAATTGAAATGTTGACCATGTGATTTCACCTTTTCAACCATTAAATCTTTCAAAATTAATAAAAATAAATGAGACCCCAATTGTTCAACAAACAAGAAATCATGAATGACAAATATAAACAAAAAAGATTGGAGATATAATACATATCTAAGTAGTGAACACTTGAAGAAATGAATGGCAAGTAGACCAAAACACCTAAAGGATGAGCATAAACCAAAAAGCTTTTGTAATAACAAAGGAAACCAAAACGCAACAACAACAACAAACACACTTGAATGATGAATAATCACTTAAGTGATGAAGAACAACTAAAAAAATTTAGTTGTTGAATACCATGGCCTAAAAGGAACCCAAATTAAAAAAAATTAAAAAAATATCCAATTTTTTTAAAAGCCCATAATGGTAAACACATGTGAGTGATGAAAAGCAACTATAGCACTTGAATCACGAACAACCAAAGCACCTGACTAATGATCAATAAACAATCAAAGTGACAAACAACAACCTAATGCACCTAAAGGACATGCAACAACCAAAACAAATGAATGATAAACTACAACCAAAATGATGAATAACAAAAACATACTTGAACAATGAACAATGGCGAATGACTGAACATGACAACCAATGTCTAACAATTAAACACGACAAACAATAATGAATAATTGAACTTGATGAACAACAATGAACAACCAAATGTGATGAACACCATAATGTCTTTTAGCGAGTAGCGAATTGGAAAGGAAAGAAATCAACAACAAAACAAGAGCGATGGAGAAAACACTTGTAAAAGAAAAATGGAAAATTTTATAATAAAAAATGATGGAGAAAGAAAGGTATAAAGGAAAAAATGAAAGATGAACCAAAATAACAAAAGATGATGGAAATTGGAGATGTTTCAAGACTGGTGTGATGGTAGTGGACATGAAATAATTCATTCAAAATCCTAACCCCTATGCCTAAACAAAAATCAAAACCAAAATTTGAATTTATTTTCATTCAATTATATATTGAACCTTATTCTAAAATTGACCTTACAAATCAAGGTTTAAATTTTTGAAAACTAAAACTAACCTAATGGGTCCGGTTCCCCCCTTGACCAAATAACAACCAACTGGTAGGTTTTTAACCTAGTTCCCCTTACCTTCAACTTTGGTGGGTCTAATTTTTTTTTGGCTCTTGACCATCTCCTAGGTTTCAATTTGGGTCTTTGGAATTAAAACTAAAACTACTAACAATTCAACCCACCAAAATGATTGTACTTGTTCAACATTAATATCAACATCCCCAAAAAATTCACATTTAGATTATTTGGCAATTTGATTTTCAAAATAATACCCCCAAGCCCCATATATCAAATTATTTTATTTATTTTTGGTAATTATTAATTACCACAACTTTTGCATAAGTGTCAATTCTAAAAGACCCGCCTTGAAAATTATTATTATATTCTTTAAGTAGGGTAGGTTATATGATTTTTTTTTTAATCTGTTATTTAAAAAAAACATGTTTAGGGTTTTAGGATTGATTATCTTGTTCATAGGTTTGTATATTTCAAAAGTTCAATACCCAACCCATAAAAGTCTTGGTAATTCATTGAATGGCATGTACCAAGTGGGTAAATTATCTACTGGTTTTCAAAAGAAATAATAAATGATTGATAAACAATCAATAATTGGGTTGATAACTAAGTATTTTCTCAATAACTAACCAACATTGGTTATGACCAGTGTTTACTTGGTCTAAAAACTTGTGCCTTATAACAACAATGGTATCAATTGATGTTGGCTGGTAATTGAAAAAATGCATGGTTATCAACTTGATTATTTGATAACATACTAATTAATCATTGATATTTTTTTAATCAATAGATTAAATTACCAATTGGATTTTTAAAATTTTAAAATTTTGGGATAGATGAGAAAATTAGATATTGATTCTCAAATTTTAAGAACCTATGAGGATGGTTGGAATTTCATCCATGTAAAAATCACTTCCAAATTTTTTTAACACATTTATGACAAAAAAAACAAAAAGAAAAAACCATCTTTATAACCCACCTTACTTAAACATATAACTAACAATTCTCAAGGTGAATAATTATTGATTGACCTTTGTGCATAACTGATGGTTATTATCAACAAAATAATTGAAAAATTAACAACTAATGGTCTTACTTTGATAATAAAATTGATAACCAACGACTTCAAAATTTTAATACATGGTTGGTTATGAATAAAAAAAAATCATTAACCAACAGTAGTATCAACTCTAAAGTTTAGTATGGAAGATTAAACTAACCCCTTATTTGTAAAGTTGTTGTGATTTTAACTTTGGAATTGTGACCAAGGTAAAGGCTTGCAAAGGTATGGGGTGAGAGTGGTGCCCGAAAGTCACATTTCATGTTATTGGGAGTGTGAGAGATAGGGAATGAACCCACACATGCCCAATTGGGCTCCCTCCTTGGGAATTGGAATCCTGATGGACTCCAAAATCTTCAAAGAATAATTTTAAGGGTTAAAACTCATTGGATTGAAAAAAAAATTATACCATTGATTTTTTTAAAAAACATAGATGTCTAAAATGGGATTTTATGTCCCATTTGAATACATAAAACATAATTCATGGCCAAAAAAACAGTTGGGAATCAAAGTGTCAATTTGACTCTCAACCACTAAAATGTGGGAATCTCCCTGATTTATTTATGTGCAGGTTGCATGCCACATATCGTTGGAAAGCTCTTGACAAGGGCTATAACTTTTATTTGGACTTTACCTCAATTGGAGGCCTGCATAAAAAGTTATGGTCTTCCAAAGTTGCAAAAGTCTCAATTTCAAGAATTTCAGGACTCCCCACTTGAAAGTCCTTGGACAAATGACATTTGGGTGCAACCCCCATGGCCAGGCACAAAGAATACTATAAGGGGAAAGGTGGTGGCTTCCCCCAAGTTTGGACCATGGTGAGTCTTGTGAATCTGTGTATGCTCGTGGCTCATTTCTTCCGTGCACCAAAAGTGTTCCAACCATGTTGTAACCAATTTGTTGTTTGGTTTGTGCAAGTTTGTGTGAATAATTCACCCACTTGTCACTCGCCTAATTCCTTTTTCTTTCATTGTTTTGTCCTTTGGATTCGAAGTTAAATATGTCAAAGAATTTGGGAATGTGTCAAGAATGGTGAAAAGGTGGGAGCCATGGCCCACAACTAGTGGGTTATGAATAAATTATATTTATAAACCTTTATGTGCCATTCATATTGTAAGGCTTCCAACATGTTTTTGGGTGAACAATTACAAGTGTACCTTGGTAATTTCAACATTAATTAATTTTTTTTGAAAGCCTTTAAGTTTTCAAAACATATTTTTCTCAAAAAACACCATTTTTTGAATAAAAGTAGAAAATATTTTGGAAAATTTAAGAAGATTCAATCTTTCAATGAAAAATTCAAATTAATTATTCAATAGACATGTGTTAAAGCTATTAGTTATTCCAAGAGAAACTGTCAAATGTGCATTAAAATTATGTCCATATTGGTAACAAAAGAAAAATATCAACCCAACATCAATGAAAGGCTTATTGACAACTACAATAATACCAATATTCACAATATACCAACTAATATATCTATATATTAACTTAACATATCTATAGTGATACCAATGTGTATCATCAATTCATAATGCATAAGTTACTCAAATCAAACTAGTATATAATTTCTAGAAGTTTTTTGGGACAAATTTCCTTGCACGATGTTTCATTTTTCTAAACAACTATATATAACAATACCAAATTGGTACGGAATATACCATAACAACACTTGTTATATCCAATGTTGTTTAATTTTTGGTTTTGAAAAAAATCAATGTTTTAGTCCTTGCTATTTGTTTTATTTGGTGGAACCTTCAAGGTATGTTTGAAAATGGTTCTTTAAATACAAAAAAAAAAAAAAGAAAAACATAAAAGTTCAGTTTGATTGGTTGCATTTACAGAATGTAGGAATTTGACAACCCTTTGCCTTTCACATTGACTTAGGTTAGTTGCTTTTCATTTGATGTGCAACTTCAAATAATGCCTTTTACATGATCAACTATAAAAAACAATTTTTTCACATGAAAATTACACAAATGAACTCAAATCATCCATGAATAAAGTGAACAAAGAATGAATTGCAAGGGAAAATTGTTTGAGAATTCAATTCTTGATCATAATTTCAACAAAAACACCAATTGGTATAAAACTTCAAAAGTCAAATATTATATCCATTGTTGTGGTATTTGTCTAATACTAACACATCATTGTGAGAAGAAAATATTTCAATTAATTATACATGTGAAGAAATACTAATAGTTCCCATTGTTATAATGGATTTTAAAATGTGCAAAATCAAAATTGTTTATGTTTAGTTATAACAATGTAAATTCATATGTATGAACTAAAATTGCAAAAAACAATGTTCACCCATAGTCCAACAATACATTTAAATCTTTGTTGTTCCACACATGTAAAAAAAAAAATTCTTGAATTCATATGTCAACGTCAATCCCACACAGTGACAGGTGCATAAGAGCATCCAATGTGTCCAAAATCTCAAATGTGATTAAAAATGACTATTATAACATTTTGTTTGAAAAATCTTCGTTCACATATGGATGTACTTGTCAAAATGATAATTACTGTATGCTATAGGTTCATTAATGAATGGCTAATTGATATGCTAATGATCTATATGCCCACAAAAATACCATGACTCAAACATGCTCAAACATGCCTTTGTTCTCACATTCATGTCTCAAATTCTTGAAAGTTTAAAAAGATTAACCTTGCACAAAATAACATTGGCTTCTGAAATCATCAACTTCATCATCAACCTATATAACAAATAGGTTGTCATCATATATTGGTTGTTATCACCATCATCATCAAAGATAATGTTTAGGATTAAGTAATTATGAAACATTAGAAATCAACAAGTTGAGAAATCATTTGTTTAAACTATCTATAATTTCTTATAAATAGTCTCCAACTGTTTTTTCATCTTTTCCAACAAATCAAGTTGATCAAATATGTGTGTGTGGTGCATGTAATGCATCATACTATAACCTCTTCGCAACCATCTTAAAGAACTTTCATATAAAATAGTAATAATGAAAGGGGCCAAGGTTATTGGTACCATGTGCAAAGTTATTGAGATTTAAAATTTTACTTAACACATAAATGGTTGTGTCCAAAGAGGAGCTAATGATAGAAACGTCCATATTTTCACACATGTGACATATGTTCATTTTTGCCTTTCATTATGATAGGCAAATTTTTAAAAGTGCCTTCCATTCGACATGCAATATTTTTTCTCTCTTTCTTTGCCCATCAAAATGCATGTGGCATGCAATGATAAACATAATTTCCTACATTCCACCTATATTACACACAATCCAAAATACAATTT
Source organism: Sphagnum contortum (assembly GCA_963920785.1). Classification (NCBI taxonomy): domain Eukaryota; kingdom Viridiplantae; phylum Streptophyta; class Sphagnopsida; order Sphagnales; family Sphagnaceae; genus Sphagnum; species Sphagnum contortum. Next base: position 3,228,587 of record OY987278.1, read on the forward strand.
GTGTAAATGTTTTTTTACAATCAATTTCAAAGTGAGGTTTGACATTTTCATGTTGTGCAAAAGTGTTACTTGATTACTAAAAAATCAAACTTATTTTTTAAAAATGCAACCCATTTTGGATCCACACAAAAGGTTAGTTGCATGATCCAATTCCAAGATGATCATAAACCTTTGATTCAGTTATCCAACATATGATTAGTAGACAAATTGTCTAATGTTAATCATAGTCCATACCAATGTTGTGTTTGTAAATGTCAATAAATGTATATATGTGTAAATCTCATGTAAATGTAAATCATTTACACTTACATTGTTGTCATGTATATACGTGTTCTTTTACATTTACATGAGACCAATGTAAATATGTGTCAAATACACTTACATGGCCATGTGTAAATGTATATATTATATGCCTTTAATGACCATACTTTATTGCAAATCCATATTAATTAATTGTGAGTGCATCCCAAATTTTATTTTTTTTCCACAACGGGCCACTTTGATTGGCCCTTCACAAAAAAATCATGATACATTGATATTCCAGAAACATTAACATTCTATCGATATGGGACCATAGTGGTGTTATTCCAAGGAAAACCTTGAATGCACATTTTGTCCCACCTCATTGCTTGAGTAGAACTTTTATTCTTAATTTTTTTCATCACCATTTTTGGCTTAAACTTTTACAAGAGTTGAGGTACTTATTGTGATTCATATTAATTAATTAAATTAATTGTGATATGTCCCAAACTTCAAATGTTTTGATGGTTTTATGGCATTGCATTGTAAGGTAGGGATATTGTGTTGAGAATCATTATAGAGTATAGTAGTTTCAAGGGATTTTGCCTCTAGGAACTAGGTGAGATGATTCATCTTAATTTGTTTATAAAAATATTCACATTCATTTTTTGACATTTTTTTCCTTTGACCCCTCCTCAAATGTGCACTCAACCCCAAATAACCAAACCCACAAAACTAAAGAGGAAATTATTCTTTCCAAAAATGTGTATGGCGCCTATCATACACAAAAATTCATGTAATTATTTCAAAATGTGACAATGTGATTGAAAACATTCAAATACACATGTCATGATGAGTTTTTTTCTTGGTTTGAAAATTTTCATAAATATGAAAAGAGAATATTTGATCACTTTTTTTTTGAAAAAAAAATCAGTAGATTTGAAAAAATGAAAATCATATTGTGAAATTTTTTTGTGGGTTTTGGTCTACTATCAAAAAATTTAATGTTAGACCAAAACCTTCAATAATGTGTGTTATACACAATAGCCATACCATTAATTTAATATCAACAAATGATATTTATGATAAATTTGTCATAGCTAGGGGAAAAATTAAAAAGAAAATTATTTTAATATACATCATGCTATTGTAAAAAAAAAAACTTATTTTTTCTTTCGTTTTTTAACATCACATTAGCTATGAGGAACCCAAAAGGGATCTCACATTAAATGATGACATGTTCTAGGAACCTATTAAAACATTTAAATTTTTTGTTACCAAACCAAAATCACTAGGGAAATGTCACAACGTGATTTTTAATTTTTTGCAAATCTAATGACTTTTCTGTTGAGAATTCAAGCCCAACTAGTTAGGTTTCATTAGTTATTGGAGTAGGAAAGTAACTAAGTTACTTTCACAAGGTTGAATTACTTTCGTTACTTATTTGAGTTTGGTTATTTGTGGTTTGGTCTTTTAGTTAAATACCTTGGTGTTGATGGTTTGGCTCTCTTTTCTTCATTACACAAGTTTGTGTATTTCTTGTGACAAGAACCTTGGAGAGTTTTTGATGTTGTGTTTTGTGTTGTGAGCATCATGTTGTAGTTTCCTTTCAATAAAGATTTATGTTTGCACTTGAGTAGATCTCCTATTTGTTAACATGGTATCAGAGCTTACGTTGTTTGGTGAGAAAGTTGAAAGAGATCTAAAGCTAGAAAGTCTCTAGAACTAGAGCTTGAGAGTCTCTAGTAATATCATAGGAGTTTGTCAAGTGCAAAAGAGAAACGAAGAAAGGAAAAAATGTGAAGAGAAAGAAAAGAAAAGAGGTGAGAGGAGATCAACATATCAAAGTTGTGGAGTCAGATCTTTAAACCTAGATCTAGATCTACTGTGAAAAGATCTTGGAGTGAAACTTGGAGAGGTTATAGAAGACTATAGGACACTTCTATTCTCAAATTTTCAAAAGAAAAGGATATGTTTTGTGAGAGTTATGAGCTTTTGAAAACTATGTGCCAAATCTGATTTTTTGGTCATATCTCCTTTTGTTTAAGCTTTTTTTGGATCTTTAGCTTTGGGATCTTATAGATTATATAGGAATATATGTGTGAGAGAAATTTCATGTCATTTGGATTTGTATTGAGAGAGATCCAAGCATCTGAAGTTTCAATCTTAGTTTTGAAGTCAGTTTCTTTTGAAAGTGATATCTCCTTATGGTCATCATCAATAGAACTGAAATTTTGAACAAATATAAAAGACATATATCTTATGTGTCTCCCAAAATCTCAAGGATTTTGGAGTTGCTGAGAGTGAGTTGTAAGTCATTTTGTGTTCAGGTCCCAGTTTGAGGTGACTTCAAGGAAGTAGCAAGATCTTTCACTTTATGAAGTTAGATGAGCTGAAATTTTGAGAGAAGGTAGTAGACATGGTTGTTCATGTTTCACCAAAATTTTAGAGCAATCCAAGGTCATATGTGAGCAGTGTAGCTTTGCAAACTTGCTATGATAGAAGTTTATTTTGAGAAGACATCAAAGCAAAATTTTGAAATGGAGCAAATACAACTTGGGAGAACTTGAAGGAAGGAGTTTGAAGATTGGGAAGCATAAATACCTTATCAAAACCTTTGTACAAAAGTGTGATATGTAATCATGTACTTAATACCATACGAAATATTATACGAGATACGTACCTATACGTAAAACCTATGTATAGTATAAATTTTTGTATAATACTCAAGACATACATACATACGCAAGGTCCATCTTGTTCAGCCCTAACCCTAACCCTAATCCTAGAAACCCCAAGAAGACATTGAGTAGTGCCTTGAAAGATGGCAGACGGTCTTTCTCAAATTGCAATTGAGAAACTAGATAAGAATAATTTCCAAGTGTGGAAATTTAGGATTATGAATTTTTTGATGGGGAAAGGCTACTGGGAATTCATAACTGGTGATGAGAAAGAACCTCCTCTCCCAGAAAACCCCACACAACAACAAATTCAAGCCAATAAAAATTGGCATGAAAAAGTAAGGAAAGTCTTGTATTGGCTTTTTGTGATGTGTCCGATTCCATGATTGTGCATATTCAAGATGCAAAATCACCCAAGCAAGCTTGGAATACATTGGCGAAGATGTACAACACCAATACACAAGCCCGCAAAATGTAGTTCAAGCAAGAGTTGCATAATCTACAGAAAAACAAGATGAACATCAATGACTATTCTACAAAGGTGAAAAACCTTGCAGATGCTCTTACATCTATAGGAGCCCCTGTAGATGATGAAGAGTTAGTGGCCGTGACCTTAAATGGACTTGGAAAAGACTATAGTCAGTTCTGTACCTCAATTGCAGTTCGAGTAACATTTCCCAACTTCCAAGACTTAATAACACTACTTATAAGTGAAGAGATGAGAATTGTTGGTATTTCATGCAATGGAGGATCACAAGAAAGTGTTTTTTACTCAAATACCAATAGAGGTAGAGGCAGAGGTGGTAAAACCTCATTTCGAGGTCGACCCGGAAGCTCGCATGGTGGACATCAACAATATGAAGGTCAAGCTCATGGAGGTGGACGAGGAAACTTTGGAGGAAGAGGAAGTCGAGAAAGTTGTGGAGGTCGTGGTGGAATTCATCGAAGCCAACAACCAAATAGCAATTCAAATTGCTACTACTGCGGGAAACCTGGGCACATGGCAAAGAATTGTTATCAAAAGGAGCATGATGCACGAAATGGAAAGTTGTAACAAGGGAATTATGCATCAACTAGCAATCAAGGTGATGAGCAACTGTTTGTGATGCAGCACATGGCAAATTCAATGATAGGAGGTGTATCAGACAACAATGTCTGGTATGTGGATTCTGGAGCTTCAAACCACATGACTAGCCATGGAGAATGGTTTAGAGACGCAAAGGATTTGAAGACACCAGGGTTTGTGGAAACTGATGATGACACTACACATCCCATCACACAAATTGGCAAGGTGCCATTGTCCATGGAAGATGGGCAAACAAAGTACCTGAAAGATGTACTTCATGTTCCAACCATAACAAAAAATTTGGTCTCCGTAGGCCAGATGTTGGAACAAGGTTTACAGGTGACATTCAACCCAGATGGATGTTTTGTGGAAGACATGAAGAATTAAGGCAAATTAATTGCAAAAGGGGAAAGGAATGGACGAATGTTCACCTTGGATGTGAACATGCATGAGGTGAATTCCATGTTATTCACACATGGAAAAGGAGCTGGAGACATTGGAATTTGGCATAAGCGAGTTGGCCATTTTAATCTCCAACGTCTTAAGCTCATGGAGAAACAAAAACTTGTTGGAGGTCTTCCCAAATTTGGAGCAGAAGAGGTGATGTCAGAGGTTTGTGAAGCATGCCAATTGGGGAAGCAAGCTAGGCATCCTTTCCCAGCTCAAACAATTCATGTAAGTTCCAAACCTTTGGAAATGATCCACACAGATGTGTGGACCACGAAAACAGAATCCATTGGAGGATGCAAGTACTACGTGAGTTTCATTGATGACCACACAAGGAAGGTGTGGGTCTACTTCATGAAACACAAAGGTGAAGTGTTTCAACATTTTTTGAATTTCAAAGCAATGGTGGAGAAGGAAAAGGGTGTGAGCATCAAATGCCTAAGGTCCAATGGAGGGGGAGATAATTTTTCAAATGAATTCAATGATTACTTGAAGGAGCATGGGATTCAAAGGAAATACTCATGTAGTTATTCCCCACAGCAAAAAGGAGTTGCTGAAAGGAAAAACAGGCACATTGCAGAAATAACACGTGCCATGTTGAATGAGAAGAATTTGCCAAATTACTTTTGGGCTGAAGCGGTAGCAACTACAGTCTACATCATGAATCGAACACCCACATCGGCAGTTCATGGCATGACACCTGAAGAAAAATTCACAGGCAAGAAACCCAATGTTTCACACCTTAGAGTGTTTGGTTGCATTGCATACATGCACGTTCCTGATGAGAAGAGATCAAAACTAGACCCAAAAGCTAAGAAATGTATCTTCATTGGATATTCCTCAGAACAAAAGGGATATAGATGTTTCAATCCTTCCACTCGGAAGTTGCAAGTGAGTAGAGATGTTGTGTTTGATGAAATGGCTAGTTGGTACTCACCACTGAAGGTAGTAGAAGATGAAGAAGCTAGAAATGGTGATGTTTCATCAAATGTGGAACAATAATCACAATTAATTAGTGGACCACAAGAGTCTTCAATTAGTGGGTCCAGTAGCACTCCATGGAAAGGAAGATTAAGATCTTCAACCATTGTACATGGTAGTTCTTAAACATCATCTAGAAATTCTCATGTAGATGGTGAACCAAGTGAGTTAGAAAAGAGTGAGGGCGAAGAATCAAGAATCACCTCAGTTACTACTCCTGGAGCTCAGATGGTCAAGAAAGCTTTTAAAACACTTGACAACAACAGTGGAATACGAAGATCCACACGAATCAAGTACCCTGTACAAAGACTCACATATGATGGCTTTGTAGCTCATCATTACGCATACATGGTGAGAGTTATACAAGAGGTTGAACCCACTTGTTTTGAACAAGCGGTTGGAAATCCTAAGTGGGACAATGCCATGGATGAAGAGATGGTGGCTTTAGATGCGAATGCTACTTGGGAATTGGTAGCTTTACCAAATGACAAGAAAGCAATTGGGTGCAAATGGGTGTACAAAGTCAAACACAATGCAGATGGATCTATGAGCAGATACAAAGCAAGATTGGTTGCCAAAGGTTATGCCCAAACGTATGGCATAGACTATGAGGAGACCTATAGTCCAGTTGCCAAAATGACAACTGTAAGAGTAATCATTGCTATGGCAACAACAAAAGGATGGTCTTTACATCAAATGGATGTAAAGAATGTTTTTCTTCATGGAGATTTATAGGAAGAAGTGTACATGGAACAACCACCAGGTTATGTGGACCAAACACATCCTAATTTGGTTTATAGGTTGAAGAAAGCTTTGTATGTCTTGAAGCAAGCACCTAGAGCTTGGTTAGACAAGATAGGTCAGTATCTTGTCACAAGTGAATTTCAAACATCCAATGTAGATTTTTCACTATATGTGAAAAAGACAGATCATGGGATTGTAGTCATAGTCATCTATGTTGATGACTTGATTATCACAAGAGATAGTGATGCAGACATCTCTGATTTGAAGAAGCTTTTGAAGCAAAAGTTTGAGATGAAGGATTTGGGAGAGTTGTGTTATTTCCTCGGCATTGAGGTAATCCATTCCCCGAAAGGGATATGGTTACTACAAAGGCAATATGCATTGAACAAATTGTCCGAATATGGGATGATGGGTTGTAAACCCATTTCAATTCCATTGAAGCAAAATGTGAAGTTGAGTGTAGATGAAGGAGACATCATGGAGGATACCACTATGTACAGACACATAGTGGGGAGTTTGATTTACATGACCATCATAAGGCCAGATTTGAGTTATGCAGTTGGAGTGGTGAGTCAATTCATGCAAACACCATGAAAGCCACATTTGGATGCAGTGAGGCGCATACTGAGGTACATAAAATATACCTTGCAATGTGGAATTTTTTATGAAGCCAAGAGCTAGTTACAAGTACATGGATACACGGATGCTGATTGGACTGGCAATGGTTGAGATAGAAGATCAACCAATGGTTTCATGTTTTCTTTTGGAAATGGTGTTATTAGTTGGAGCAGTAAAAAATAACCAACAATTGCATTATCAAGCACGGAAGCAGAATACAGAGGAGCAGCAATTATTGCATGTGAAGTAGTTTGGTTACAAAAACTACTCTCAGATTTGGGACAGTTAGTGGATGCTCCTGTTGTCATCTATTGTGATAACATTAGTAGCATACTACTTGCTAACAACCCGGTCTATCATGCTAGGACAAAGCACATTGAGGTGCACTACCACTTTATTAGAGAAAAAATTCTAGCAAAAGAAATTAACCTCATTCATGTCAGTACCGAAGATCAAGTTGTTGACATTTCACAAAGGCTATAGGTACAGACAAGCTAAAGAAGTTTTAAAAAATGCTTGGTGTACTAGAAGTGGATTTGAACTTGAGGGGGAGTGTTGAGAATTCAAGCCCAACTAGTTAGGTTTCATTAGTTACTAGAGTAGGAAAGTAATTAAGTTACTTTCACAAGGTTGAATTACTTTCGTTACTTATTTTAGTTTGGTTATTTGTGGTTTGGTCTTTTAGTTAAATACCTTGGTGTTGATGGTTTGGTTTAGTTTTCTTCATTACACAAGTTTGTGTATTTCTTGTGACAAGAACCTTGGAGAGTTATTGATGTTGTGTTTTGTGTTGTGAGCATCATGTTGTAGTTTCCTTTCAATAAAGATTTATGTTTGCACTTGAGTAGATTTCCTATTTGTTAACATTTTCTCCCCAAAAAAAAGACCAAATATTTTCTTTCATATTTGTACAAATTTCAAACAAAAACAAAAGACTCTTCATGGCATATTTATTTGAATGTTTTCATTCACATTGTCACATTTAGAAAATATCACATAAATTCTTGAAAATGATGGGTGCCATAAGCATTTTTTGGAGAAAGTATTTTCATATTTAGTTTTGTGGTTATTGATTGGTGACAAAGTCAATTGGGCTAGGTGTACATTTGAAGAGGTAGTAAAGAAAACAAAATGTCAAAAAATGAATGCGAATTTTTTACAACCAAATTAGGATGAATCATCTCACCTAGTTGATATGGGGCAAAATCCCTTGAAGCTACTATGTTTTATAACGGTTTTCACATAATATATTTTTAAAATGTGATATTGAGAGGACAAATTGAATTGTTGACAAGTTCTTTGTTCTTGATTACAAAGTTGCAAGGATGTAGAGGGTTCATTATTTGTTGTAAAATGGTAAATCATGTACAATTTTGGCCTTTCAAAGTATTTTTTGTTATTATTGAAGTTTTTTTTTGATTATAAAGGATTTTTCTTTCAATTGATTTTTCTCTTATAGAGTGGAATTTCATTTATTACAAGTAGACACAAACTCATTTTTAGTTTATCATCATGAATCAGTGCAACATAGGTCTAGTCTTGGTAGTAAGTTTCATCCTTATTTAACATAATGTAGACGTATTTTAAGGTCCAGAGGTGTCCTATTTAGTTTGCAGATGGATCCATGCAACATGCTTGGGAAAGGCTTTTTATGCCCAAAATTTTAAGCATGCCATGTTGTTAGTCTTTATGATTTCTCTAGTTTAATATTAGAATAATGATGTGATTATAACTAAAGTAGGTTGGTCAAAGATAACAACATGGGATTGACTTTCGCAATTGACACAACATTTGTTTGGTTACTTTATGTGTTTTTTTGAACATTATGTCTGCGATCAGATGAATAATTTATGGTGAGTGAACAATATAAAATCTTGTGGAGGATTTGCTTGGCAATTTTGAGTATGAAGTACAAGTTCAATATTTCATATATCATATTATTGTAAGGGAAGTCAATGGCATTTGGTTCTACAACCCACGTGAGTCTAAAAAAATGGGCAAGTTTTTTCAGAGGTTACTCAACGTTCCCTTTTTCTCCTTTCAGTCTAAGTGCTTAATCTCATCTTGTTCAAAATTGCAATTCCAACATAACATCATATAACAAGATTTGCATTTGTTATGTGACCATGTCACCACCTAGGATGTTTTGTAGACATGAATGAAGGGTTTTGTCGATGTGGGAATGATTTGTTTACTTCAATTAAGCTTTTTGGTACCTATTTGTAGGGCCTTTTTTATGTTTACAAATTTGTGGTGATAGGGATTTCCTAGATATTCTTTTAAAGTATGTGATGTGGAACTATTCAGGAATTTAACTTATTTGTTGTATTCATGTGTAAGATTTTGTTAGCCTTTTCCAAGAAGCCTTAAAAAAAACAAATTTATTCTCCTCATAGTGTGCTTTGTCTTTCCTTTTTTTGTTGCTTTCATTTGGGTACATGATTTATCAAATGCAACTTAACATATTCCTTATGTGTTCAATGTATACAATTGTTTCATGAATTCATCATGTCAAAATCTTTTAGGACACACCATATGCACCATGTTTTCTTTACCCCACAAAACAAACATACATTTTCTAGATGATAGTTTCAACCTTTAGATAAAATGACAATGCAAATGTTTGTTGTGTAGAAATCAAACCTCTAACGTGGTTCATTTGTTGCATGGATTTTTGGACTTGGGTTTTAACATTTTCATGTGGATGCAACTAAAAGCATCAAAAGTTGGAATGAATGACAAACATGTTAAAAGGTCCACTTGAAACACCTATGGGAGTTTTATCTCCTATGATTGAAGGCACTTATGAACCTCTTGAGTGTTTTTTTAATGTATGTTTTTTCATCTTTGCTTAAACACTCAAATGATAATAGATGTGTTATGTAAACTTCATGTTAAATTGATGGCATCCTTGATGATTAAAAAGCAAGGGCCAAGCAATGCTTTCTTTCATTCTTTAGCTATTTGGTTGTATCTTTTGCAATTATGGTTTCACTAATGTAGTGAAAACTAATTTTAAGATGCTTGGAAACATAATGTAGGGCATATTAACACCAACAATTGTTCCATGACATGTTGCAACAGCTCCTATGTTACTAAACCACACAACATTAATTGTTTCCACCATTGCTCCTATGCCAATTCCTACATCCACAACATCATTACCACATACATCCCTAACACCTCCTTTTGGTGTGGATACTCCAAATGTTAGCAACCCAGTGCAGACAACTTTTATACCACCAGTATTCTTCATTCCTCCACCTTGTAATTCAACTTCAACTACCCTTCCATTGCCCACTTCAACTTCGTAACTACAATTTACACCCCATGGTGTTCCTTTGCTTCAACCTTTCCCACCACCCATTAATCTTCATCTTTCCATTGCAACACCCATGTTACATGGTGGACCCATTACAAGAAAGGGCATCCATGAAGCATTCAATTGTTTATCGAAAGTAATCAATATTATTCCTTCTAATATTTTAAATTTTACTAGTAATTAATAATATGTGGTGTATTTATTTGGGAGAAAATGGAGATTCCACATATGTTTTGTGCCACCTAACATCATAGTGATCATTATCATACCAAAGGGTAAAATGTGATGGTGGAATTGGTGGATGCAAAATGACCATTTCATAAATATGGTATATCACAAGATGGTGAATGCACATTCAACATGAGGACCATAAAAATTGGCACACAGGTCTATGATACCACCATTCATATGTTGTGTTAGAATGTGCAATAGAATTTTATGTCTAGCCTTTTATGGATCGTAGCCCAAGGATCTCTATCCTTCACACTGGAGACTGATCATAGATTATGAAACTTAATATGAGATGTGGGTCTCATGTTTTTTGGGTAGGACTCAGCTTTTACCCCATGTTGTGTGTAGAAAGGATCCAAATGCATTGTTAATGTCCTTTTGAAAATTAGGGACCACTGTTGTGAACAAGCTTTTGAGTAGGGATGGAGTGTTTGTTTATTGCATCGTTTCATCAATAATCATATTTTACCAATATTTGAGTAAGGAATGAGCAATGAGTTCTTATATCAATATTTGAGCAATGAATTCATGAATGAGTTTTCTTGCACTGATATTTGAATAAGGAATGATTGATGAGTTTGTGTACTTTTGAGTAAGGGATGAATGATGAGCTCTTGCATCGATATTTTGAATATGAAATGAGTCATGAGTTCTTTCTTGTGTATATTCCTAAGTCCAAAGTCCAAACTTAGTTTTTGGCTATGTAAAGGTTTACACTAATGTTGACAGGGTTTAGGCCTAGGTATCAATAACCCACTAGTCAGTTATTCATTTTTTTGAAAAAGGGTAGATAACTTGGGTAGATTACTTACTAGCTAGCTATTGAATTTTCAAATTTTAATAACCTACTTGGATGTTTGGAATTTCATCCAAGTGGGTTATCAATCTTAAAACCATATACATGTTTATGAGAAATATATAAATAAATAAACGACCCTATAACCTACCCTACTTTCTATAATATAACCAATGGTTTTCAAAGGTTAAAACTACATTTTGTGATACCAAAAAATATGGGGAAATCTTCTAATAAAATTAGTCAAATTTTCACTAGGCAAAAGAAAAATTCAAATATTTCCCAATTTTTGTTGTTGAAAAAGGGACAAAATTTGTCCCCAAAAAACAAATCATTGGGTGGCTGCTTTCTTGCATCATTCTAGGTGAGGTTAATTAATTGGGCGTGTGGTGACAATCTTTCACAATTAGGTTTACCAAAAATGGGGAGGCCCCTATGGGGAAAAGGGTTTCACAGAATTTGATGAGCGATTATTGAACTGTAGCATCTTTACGGTCTATTCAAACTTTCTACTGGAAGACGGAATTTCACACTTGTTTTTGTAGCGTAGTGGTAGTGCGTTTGCTTCGCCAGTGGAACATCATTAGTTCAAATCTAATGGAGGGCTTTTTTTATTATATACAGCAACTCTGTTTTCTCAACGATCTGAGATCTTCACTCCCTTGTTGCTGCCCCTGCGTGAAAAATCGGAGGAGCGACCATCGTTCAAGAAAAGAGATGCACAGGAAAACTCCGCTTGGCTTCCCTGCATGTCACCATAGCAATTAGATGACAACAGAGTTCTAAATCCTCGATATACCAACAACACCCAAAACATTTTCTGCACATAAATCAGCATATAAGCAGTCTCAATACTGCCCGGAGAGTTTTGGATGTTGGATTTTCTAAACTCAGCAAACCCTGGATACGAAGTCAGCATACCTGTGAAGAAATCCCACACTATGTTCTGAATGCTCCTTGGTCCCTTCCACAGACTCAGCACACACACCTAATTTCCAGTCCCAAGACCTTCTGACAAAAGCCGCAGCAGAACACAGTACACGGAAACCAGCACAGAGTTATGGGAAATGGCCTGGCGGTGCCATACTCCTGTTTGCCCCTCAATTCTTGCACACCAAGTGCTGAAGAAACCTGCATAAAAAAACCACACCCGGCACTTGCTGTTGCAATTCACCAGATGATGACGGAACAAATTGAAGGAGTTGGCGGACGAGCTCCCACTACAACTCTTCCACCTGAATTACATAAAAAAAAACCCATGGCTGAGGATAAGAGATTTCTAAGAATCTTGAATGTAGAATCCGCTTGAGGTTCACAAGACCTCTCCCTGGATTCCAATTCACTACTGTAGAATAAGTAAGAAGTGTGTAGCAAAACACTCTAGATGCAACGCACTGCAACTAGGTGCAGAAACTGAGCTTGTCAATTAATTGCCTTTGATAAAGTGGTTGTTGCTGCATGCCTCAATTTAGCCTCGGAGCATGGGATATCCCGGGAACCTGGCCACCAGACAGTGGGCATCAAAGCAAAGCTTCAAGAGCATTCTTTTATTGGGACCCAAGGCTTCCGAGTTAGCACTCCCTCCAAGCACAAGTCAAAGCCTTTAAACATCCACCACAACACCATGAAATCATACCACTCCAGCAAAGTGACAAGCTAGGGCCAAATAGGATAGGGGCCAGAGTAATGATAATGGGGATGTGCAGCAGCCATAGGCAAGCGCCTCCATCATCAGCATTGCTGATAAGTGAGCCATCTGCAACTTTGTTTTTTCAATGGACCATGATGGCTTAGCTACTTCCCAACTTCCACCCCTTCAGGACAGACCTCCCTTCACCTCGGCCATGCTCGACCTTTTGCAGATCGTCCATTTTGGACATGGAGAAATATGGCTAACCTACTATAGGCAGTTGTTTCTGGACATGGAGATATTTTGACATCTAGTTTGAGCTAACTTGACGTCCTTTAACTTTGTCCTTTTTCTTACTCCTTTGTACATTTTCCAAATCTACGATGATGTGTTTATTAATAAAGCTTTGCACAATTTCATCATTTTAGTTGGCCCATCACCAAAAACATTAAAAAATTCTCCCCATACCCAAGTAGAAATCACATTTTTTTTGGACATTTTTTAACACTGAAAGACCATATAAGTTGTATTTGTTTTTACACTTACATTGTTTTACATGGAATCAAATAAATTTGCACAGTTTTTTATGCTTTACACTTAGTGTAAGTCCTACACAATTTACAGGGCACAGCACTGGTAGTACCTTTTCAGGTTCAGCACCTCGCTGTTGAATAATTAATTTATTTTGAAATTTTGATTTCAGGGCAATTTTTTTTATTTAAAGTTTTAAAAATTCAACAACATACCTGAAATTGCTTAAAAGTACATGCAATAATATACAATGCGAGAACCCTAAAACTACCTTGTAACAACTTCTTGAATCCTATGAACTTTCGGCATCAATAAACATTAGTTTTAAAAAAATTCACCAGGAAGGGACATTACTTTTCTTTTAAAAAATTCACATTTTACAAAATAATCTTATTTTTGTGGAGCCTGAAAAGGTACTATAGTAACTCTTGCTTATGCTTTACACTAAAACTCTCAATGCTTCAACTTGATTTATTCTATTTTTTGATTCTCCTTTATTCAATACATGCAAAAACATAGGTGATCTATATTTTGGATGATGGCATTTACATATAAACCTTAGAACAAAAGTCTAAGGTTTTAGAGGTTTTGATTTGAATATCAAAGGTAGAGAGTAGAGAATGTGATAGTTGTTGATTGAGAGCAAGCAACAACATTGCTATGAACTTTGAAAAAAAATATTTGCTTTACCTTGATAGTTATATAATAGAATCAATGTTAAATATGGTTATGTAGAGGATAAAATGAAAAGTCTAAACGCACCCAACACTGAAAAGTATTAGAATCATTTGCTCCATTGCACCTCAAACCTTTTTTAAAAAAAATATTATAAAGCAAGTCATTCCCCAAAATTACACTTAACCCCAGAAAAGCATTTGGGATGCTACTTTTCCCAATGCAAGACCAACCCAACTTTTTTGGTGGGTTTGTGGCACTAAGTTTAAGATAAATTGTTGATACTTGAGCCCCATCATGAAGTTTGAACATACAAATCACCAAAAAAAATGCACCCCAGCATTATGGGCATTTGTACAACAAACTAGGCCCCTTCAATAGGTGCCTTCCACTTCTTGCAAAACAACAACTAGGTCCCTTGTCCCTTCCATAGGGGAAACACAACAACTGGGTTCACAAGGGGACCAAAAAGGACAAACTGTTGTTGTAAGGCATGACTCAATATAATAAGCAGCATAATACTCCAAAACCAAGCAAAATTATAAGCTAAAAGATTCTGTTCACAAGCATGGAAATCCATCTTTTGTCCATGTGAAACTTGCTTCTGAAGGCACCCACCCAAGTTAATGCAATTAAAGAATGGTTTTTAGACAATATTTCGGGTGGAAAGGGTTCTCCATTAGTTTTTTAAATGTTTTTCCTCATTTCTTCGTTTTAGCTCCAACATGACTTTTAGGAAAAGATCAAATCTTTTTTTTTTTGGTGAACACGGTGTGTATGAAAAAATGCAACAATCCCAATCTTTCTAACTTGTGTTAAAATTTTGTATGTTTTGTATTGAATACGAAATAATATTTTGTTTTCCTTGTGAGCAAGTCACATCTAGTCGATTTACATGTGTTGGGGGAAATGTTTCAAGAGTTAAAAGAAAGATCACCTAATTTCCAAATCTCCTTTTTTTCTTTTGTTGGCTTTAGCTCTCAACAACACCACACGAACAATCAGAACTTTGGTTTCTTTTTCTCTTTGTTGAAGAATGTTTCACGGCATGATCATTTTCATGGGATTATAAATTTGGTGTACTCCAAATACTCCAAATTTCTTGGTAGAACAAATGCAATATGTGAGATAGTTGTTACATTGTGGCTTCACCTTGAAAACACTAGTGTTATGTGTCAAAAGACAAAGATCATGTGGCCTCCTTCCCCTTTTCTTGTTGCTACTTTTTCACATGGACACAAATTATTTTGCATCTTGTCCACCTAGATATAGTTGCTACAAATTCCAACAATTTTTTTTAAAAATGGAGTGAAATAAACATTTGTCCATTAACCATGTTAAAATCTAGTTTGGATCCATTTGTGCAAAGGATGCCAATTTGGGGATTGGGTATGTTTGACATTATGGAAACATTCACGATCTAACCCAAATCCAAGGTGGTTTTATTCAATCTAAAAGTGAAGCAATTGAAATTTTTGCACATGCACAACCCATTTCGTATCATGCAATTGGACCTCCATTGCAATGCACCTTACATGTTCAACATTGAATGGTATTCAAAGAAGTTGCACACACATAAATAATTAACATAAAAGAAGTAGTACATGATCAAACTTTTGTTTTGGGCGGCATCATGATCAATTTTCTATTGATCTTGATATGTTGTGATGACTCATTTCAACCCAGTTAGTTTTTTGTTATATTTTGAATAAACTTGATGATGCTTTTAAAAGTAATTAGGAATATTATATTCTATCCTAGATGACATTACATTGATAAAAAAATGTTTTCAAGTTTTTTTTAAACCATCACCATGTGGTGTCCAGTGAAATTTAATTAATACTTATGTCTACTATATATTTTAAGTGTATGTAATTGGTCATAAAACATGTTTAAACTATTGAGAATTGAATCCCCATCAAGAATTGTTAAATGAAAAACTTTATATTCTGATTTAATCATGTTTGCAAATACCATTGAGTGGGGACAATAGAAAATTGTAATGTGGATTTTATGTTGTAATGCAAAAATTTGAATTCGTTAGAACATCTCCACCATAAACTTGCAAATTTGTCTTGTAAAACTTGAGTTATTGGGGAGTTTGCAAGTCACAACACATTGTAGGAATGCCATGCTCCACAACAACCACCACTACATTGCCTTGTCACAAAGAGTAATTTTTAATTCAAAAACATCTAGAATACATAGAGAAGGCAAGAAAAAAACTCATGAAACTACTTTTGACACCACTTTGAAATATCTCCAATCAAAAAAATAGAATTGGATGGGAACTTGAAAGTAACCAAATACCCACCCAAGAACAAATAACAAATAAACAAAATCTCCCAAAAGCTACTTACACTTTGTTTTCTCACAAATGTGAGTTCTTTCAAGAGTTATGCAATTTCAAGAATTTTGTATTTTTAGGAAGAACATTTAAGAATTCTTACACTACCAACATTTTCACGTTTTTTGTTTTCGCAAATCACTAGGTTTGATGTACAAGCTCATTGGAAAAAGGATAAATATAGACTTGCAAAACTATTTTTTTTCTAAAATATTTTGACAAACTATGCCTTGGACTTTGAATTATTTATAAAAAAATTGTAGCAAATGACTTGAATTGTTGTGATTTGCTTGCATATTTGTACTTTACTGAAGTAACACTTGTTATTATCCCACAAAAAACATAAAAATAATGATGATGATGTTACACTTGAAGAAGATGACAATAAAAAAACTTAATCAAAACAAAGAGCATGTATGTGAAACATTTATCATGGCAAGGCTCTTGGTGATAACATCAAAAAACACATTGTTACTAGAATGGGGAGTCTTAAAGGTCATGACTAACTAAAATTTGGTGATAGAGGGGTTGCAGTGGGGAGGTCACCAACAAATTTTTCATTAAATTGTCATTGACAAGCTTGATAAGATATTTGGATGGAGATGCTCTTACATGACAATCAAGAAGAATTTATGTTTGGATCCTATTATTTAATAGATTCAACACAATTGTCTTTGAAACAAATTGTCAAAATAGGGAAAGAACATTTTGAAAAGTTTGACTAAGTTTTTCATAATAAGCCTTTCAAGAAACTATAAATTTTGAAGATAATATTTCAGAAAAAAAAATTGTCAAACATTATGTTAGCATCATGAACCTGAAATCACAACTTGAATTTTTTGAAAAATGTTTGTGGAACAAAATCTATTTAGTGGCATAGGATCCAAATTGATTAAAATGGTGTTCATGATATTTAGCCTATCTATTTCCCACTCACTCCATCACCACACATTTGTACCACATGAACATAAAGAACATATGACAAATTATGAACTAATTGTCTTGTGTTCATCCCATCATTACTTTCCATATTGAAGTTTTGTTTTTAAACTTGATTCAAATGTGCAAATTACCAATACAAGATTCCATGGAATCCATGGAGTGTTACACAACAATGTTATGATTCAGTAAGGGAAACTCTAAAAGGGAGGTGGCAACTATTGTGCACATAGGAACAATAGTTTTGATTTACCAAAGTTTGAAACTATGCTTGCCATTCAATTCCCCCTATATGTCATTTTCAACCATTGTCACCTTGAAATCTTAAGATTGAAAATAGATAATGTATTTTGGGAATTTTGGGAATCTTGGGAATGCTTTTTTTTTAACTTTCATTTTATCAAGCTTATGTTTTTCCTTGTCTTTCAAGCAAAATCACAAACTTGTTTTCGCCTTCGTTCATTCATTTGCCAATGCATTAGTCTCATGTTCTTTCATTCATCAACAAAATAAAATCAATGTCATGATTGACATTATAAGGTTTCCATTGTGAGAGCCCCATTCTCATTATTAAGATCATAGTATCCTTAAATGTTTATCACATTCCCATTGCAATGGTTGTGAAATTTTCTTTCACCAAAATAAATGTTAAGGTCCTTTTTAACATCAACTATTCATGAAACAACATGTCTTTCATAAAGTCTCATCAAATTTAATTTTCATCTTGGACTTGTTTAGCATTTCTTGTTTCACAAGTTCTAATCTAACCACAATTTCCACCACCATTGTTAAAAGTATGCAACCGTCCCCCATCCTTTGGAATAAATATGTATAAACATATAGAACATGAATGGGATTGGGTATATAAAACAAGAAAACATACCCATGCATAAGAAATTTGTTAAAAAATTAGTTAGTTATATGTTACATGCTTGCATCATTGCATACATAAACTTAGCCTTTTTTGGGCAAGGAGTTTAACATTCACCTACATGGGTTCACTTTAGGAAGCTTTGTAAGACAAACCAACTTGATGTTGGATGTATTGAATTGTGTTCAACATTACAGCAATGCCCCAAAACACATGCAAGGGATGCCATTGCAAAACCATTGTCAAGGCATGAAGTCAACAAACTTGTAGATCTTCTAGAAATGGATCATCAACATATTTTTTATGGAGAATGCTAGCTTGTACACCTAGTAAATAAAGATTTTTTTGTTGAATGTCATTTCAAGACATACATAGAGTTGAATATATTGTCTTGAAAATTGTCCACTAATTATCAATGTGGAAAAGTTTTTCACTCTTAAAATGAAATTGTTGATTCTCATTTGGTTCTTCCATTTGAGAAAGTAACTAATAAAAGTTATGATATAATTTTTTTCATTTGAATATTATTGTAACAATTCATGGTGTTGATAGTGAAACGCTTAAATTGTTATTATAAATCTAACAAATAATGCTTTTATTTATACTTCAAGCTTAATCAAGAAACATTGTTCATTTAAAGAATTGAATTGTAGGGGTGTGTGGAATGTTAGTTGTTTTGAATGTGGAAAGTTTAAAGTTTCAATGGGAAATTCACACACTAAAAGACATGTGATGAATTCAAGTTTTAGGGTGTTGTTCGTGGTGTAGTAGTGAATTTACATGTGGGGATGAAAGATGTGATGGACACAACCCTTAGTGTTAATGAAGTTCTTCCAATTATTGTTGACAATAATCATGTGCATTTATTGCGACTTGTGTTCCCAAGACTTGTCACTTGTTCATATTTCATTTCCAATTATTTATTAAATAAACAAAATGAGAAAAAAATGTGTTTTGCAACTTGTATTGCAATTCAATTTTTGAGTTGCAAAGGACACTTGCAACTCACTGTATTTATATGTTGTGATTGCTAATGAATAAATTGCATGAGTTGCAAAGTTGCAACTCACCATGTATGCAATGCAATTCATTGTAGCTCAATTGCAACTCGATCAAAACAATTCATTCTCAACTATTATTCAACTCCATTATAATTACACCCATGATGTCAGGTTGACGTCATTAATTGTCATCCATCTATTAAAATCTAACATGTGGCATTATGAAGATTTTGGACACAATTTTTTTCTCGAAATATTGATCTCCATCGTCCAGTATGATTGTTAATGACAGTCCAAGATTGTGACATGTGGCGCAATAAAAAATTGTCACATGGCATATTAATTATATTTTGGAAAAAAAATATTTTAAAATAATTCATGGGTAGGTCATACATAACCATAGGTAGGTAGGTTGGTAAGTTTTAAGAACTCATACCCACATATTTACCTAAGACCTTATTTACATAAATAAATAAGAAAGCACAAGATTAAGTGCACTGAATAATAGCTATGAATTTTTTTTTTAAATGTATGTTTTGCCTTTAGTTAAACTTTTTCCAATTCATCCCAAAATGGCACATGTATTTTAATGTGAAAACATAAGAGAACAAACCTTTTTTATATAATTTGTAACATTAGATTTGAAGATAAAGGATATGTGTTCAATATTTTAATTATTCATTAGTTGTAATCGAGTTGCAACTATAACATTTAAGTGTTCAAGGCAGGCCAAATCCAAGGGGAGGGTTCCATTTTTTTGGGTGTCTAAAAATATATTTGAACCCCTCATATGGGTGCGTTTAATGCACTAAAAATTGTCAAAAATCAAATAGAATTGAGAAAGTTAAGGTCATTCAAAGTAGAGGGGGTCAATAACTCAAAAAAACAAACCACCAAATGTTACAAAGGCTAGTTCCCAAACACCCACAAAATTCCTTGTATGTTGTTCTGTTGTTGTTAGTGTTGAAAAATGATTTGTAAAATTTCAAATGGCACTTTTATAACATTTTAAATTGTATAAAATGAATAAGAAAGAAGAAAGTTATGAAGTTTGAAAGTGGAGGGGTCCAAAGAAAACAATAAAAATAAAAATGTGTTTCATAAGTTGAAAAGTTTATTTATCTTTTTATTTATTTTTCATTACTCATTTTCCTTTGCATTTCAAATAGGATTTCTAAAACTTGAAATAACACTCCCACAACATTTTAAATCACTCAAAATGAAACACATGTGATGAAGATATGAATAATTGATGAATATGTATCCTTATTAAGTTATAAATAGTTGAATTATAGTCATAACATAGTTGAACAACAATACTTTAATAGTGCTACATTAGTGACCATACTAATTGTATTAATGATAATCATAATAAAAAATTAGTTACAAATGTATCCCATAATGGGTGGTGGAGATGTGGACACGTGGCATGATCACATGTATGTACATTGTACATTAGTTGCAACATAGTGGTTGCTTTAGTGACACATTTACAATAGTTCTAAAGTCGTTGCCACATGAAACTACAATGCAACTATTGAAAAAATCAAACATAGTTGACTACATATGTATGTACAATGTGTATAAATTATTGTATAAAAGGCCCATTTTCAACTCATTTACAACTATAATACGATTAATTGAATTTTTGACGTGATAATTTATTTATTAATACATTGTATTCTAAAGGGATAGTTGCACAATAGTTGTAATACCCAAAGGATAGTTCCATAACAATTGTATACAATTTGTTTTTTGAGTTTTAATTACAAAGGTAGTGTGGTTTCAGAAGACTCAATTTTTCATAGTGAAAATAGGGTTAAGGCTTAGGCCAACATAAATTGGCTACAAATTTTCAACCTAAGAAATAATATCATAATAACCTAATTTTCACCCCTACATATTGCAAAAGAAACATAAAAGAAGTTTAGAATCCCTTGAGTGCCTAGGAGAGAGACTAACAACAATAGTCTTGAAAATAGTTAGTTTGAGCATGCCAAAGAATCCCTATTTCATCCCCAATTTGAAGGTATCTAGAAAATGAGTGAAATTAGGTACCATTTCATGAAAATGGATATAAATTTAACAAATGTGTAGGATTTGATTTGGACAAGGCTTGATTTAAGGAAGAATAAAGGCAACAATCAAAGTGGAGAAGTACAACAAATCCAAAACTAGGAGTTGCAACTACCCTAAAGACCAATTTAGGTGAAAAAACTACATTAGTCCATTGTTTTTTCTCTTTCAATCTACTTTCCATTTAGAATTGGAGTAAACCTTGGTGCATTAGGGACACCATCTTATAGAACACTAGTTACCTTAACAAGTTCAATTTGATAAGTGGAATGGGTTTTTACAAATATCTTACATTTATTTTGTTAGTTTGCTACAAGGTTTTTTTCCCCTAAAAGTCTAATGCTTGTTTTTTTGTGAAGTGATTAACAATTGTGCATTGGAGTGACCAAGTTTTTATGTAAAATATGGTTTAGACTTGTTTATGTAATTTTTTGTTGTCTTACACCTAAATTTGACACCAATTGAGTAGTCAATTCTTGTATGAACTAGGATACCAACTATATATGGATGTACAAGTGGGATTTTTTTAACACAAAATAACCAAAAACAAAAGTTGTATTTCTAAACATGCATTTATGTTCAAATGAAGGAATTACACATAACAAAAAACATGTATCTCCTTCATTAATTTTAGATAAATTCCGACCTTAGCCATTCAAGATTTGCACAACATTGTGTAATACCCAAACACATTTACCAAAAGCAAACATTGAGATTGGTGAAGCTCACACCACTTCTTTTTTACCTTTTCATTCTTCGTTATTGATACATGTCTTATCATGATCACACAAAGACACAAAGTTGGAACATCTTAAACAAAAACTCTAAAACCTAACTACTTTCTTGCCTTTTCATACTTGATCTCTAGGATTGAACAACTATTCCATGTCATTTCCTTTCCATTTTCAATCTATGCCTTCTTCCAAGTCACATATGTAACCTCTCCTTCTTCAGTTTGACTCCATCCTTGCAACTTTCACCATGAAGGTGCAACATGATATTTATTTGAAAATTCCAACATGATTTCTACAATTGCCTTTCCTTACCACCTTTAGTAATGCATATTTTTACTTTCATCATCTTGTTTTGAAAATTTTGTCATTTGTGTACCCCATAAAGTGATAAACCTCTTCAATTGGTAAACAAAACCTTTTTCTTCAACTTTTGATCTTCACCAAATTTCCTTTTTTCAAAACTTATAAATATCCTTCATAAAAATGCAAAATAGATTCCATCTTGTTCAATTGCATTCATAATTCAATTTTATTATATTTTATGTCTTTTAGATAATCATTAACAAGGTCTAGTACCAAGGTCTAAGTTTTCCCATCTTTCAACTCCTCAGACATTTTTTTCGGTCTATTCAAACATTTCACAAAAGACACATTTTACATTATATATATTTTATATGATGAGAATTATCACAATTCAACATCATTAACCTTGGTCAAGCCCCCAACTTCAAACAATGCATGTTTGCACATTATGGTTTTTTATTTTGCAAATCACACTATTCAAAAAGGCACTTGAGCTTGAGATAGGTGTACTTTTCCTTCCTTTTGGTTCTCCAAGGTACAATTCCAATTATTCATTCATTTCCTAAAATTTTGTTAAGATCTTCACCATTTTGTTTCCATCTTATTTTCACCAAGGGTTTTAAATGGGATCATTCCTCCTCAAGATTTTGCCTCTTAATTTTATATTAATTTTGGTTCAACTTCCATATGTTTTGTAAATTAATAAAACTCTTTAATAAGGCATAAGCACACTAAGCCCCCCAAAAACTGTAATCACAAGTATAATATTTTTGCAATTACTTTTTTGGGCAATGTATGGACATCACATCTTGGATTACTTTTTCTTGTTTTAATTATATTTGATTAAATTGAAACTTAATATTAAAAAACATTTAAAAAATTAAATAAATAATGAAAAACTTGAATGTATGCAATATATTTTTAACAAAATAATGCCTATCACAGAGTTTGAAAAATTGCATATATACTTCAAAACTAAGTTTATGAATGGAATTTTTGGGTGAATTTTTTTATGGTGTATGATATTGATATACTTGAATTAAATCTAGGACAATTTAAAGATTTAAAGTTTTTTGATGAAATTTCATTCAAAAAAGTGTGTTTTTTTCATTTTTGAACAATAAATGCATAATAATATCTTTTTTTAGGAAAACAACCACTACCATATCAAAGAGGAAGAAATTTTATAGATGGGCATTGCATTATTTTTTCAAATTTTCTTTTGTTTGGTAATGTTTCATGAATCACAAACATGAAGCCCTATGGTTGTTGAAAATTTGTAAATTAAATATTATATGTACATTAATTTTATCCAATCCTTTTCATTTAACCATTGGATAAAGATTAAATTTGATTCAAAGTGAATTTTACATTCCAAATGTTATCATGCAAATTTTTATGTTTTTGCTTGTGTTTAAGATAGCCAAAGAACACCATCAAGATTTTAACTTACTGCATCCTATAATAATCATTATACATCACCTTTTTTGGTGAAAATTGGTTCACCTTTAATGTGCTTTCACCCAATAAAACAAAAATTCAATGGATGTTGTAATTGATATTTTATCTTTTCCACAACACCAACAATCTTATCAAGTATCTCCCCATTTTATTTCATTTTGGGCCTTTTCTTTTGTAAAATTTGCATATCACTCAAAATTTTCCATTCCCAAACTTTTTACCTAGGTTTTATGCACTTTTAAGATTTCCACATTATTATTCATTCCTAGGTTTCCTTTCAACCCAACAATTCAACAAAAATATCTTTGTCACATAGAACTTGATGTCCTTAACAAACTTATTATTTCAACACAACCCTTATCACTAAGTCACACCCATTTTTCTTTTTCACATAAACGTGTAAATTCCCCAATTTTGTGTTAAAAATCACATGTTTTATTTCCCACTTGGTCACAACCCTAATATGGATACAACCATGTCATAATTGCAAACCTTTAAGGTCATTTGCAATATACATCCTTCATGAAAATCCAAATTACAAATGCCCCAATTACTTTTTCTTACTATAATCTTGACTTTATCTCACAACGTTCATCACTTTGAGGCATCATTTAACACAATTTCATCAACAAAAATTCACATTTTGAAATTCATAAATACTAGCTTTGAACTAGGGTTGCCACATTGCCATTTTGAAATGAGTATTAAATGCCTTATAGCATCACAACTTGACTTGAAGGTGGGGAAAATGTTAGTTCCAATAACATCTATATGTTTAGATTTTAATTGAGTTTCAAATACATTGCATATGGACTTTTAAAAAGACTTTCAAATTTGTTTATCCAACCTAATATGCTTTCACTCTTTCAAGAATTAGTTATAATTGTGTTATCATATACATGGGCATCCCCATTTTTTATCAATTATATTCATGGAATACAAAAATGGTTGTGCAATAGATGATGTCATAGATATGTAGTGGATCAAGCATACATAACACAATCTAAAATCAGCTTCACATTAAAATCTTTGAACAAAATCAATAGATGAAAAGTTCTTCCTTTGAGTTTTTCTAATTGAAGAAAACATCATAGGAAAGATTGTTGTGCAACTCTTCTTTATTTGCACATTCCATGCATTTTCCACCACTCAAGATGCCTTGACATCGAATAAAAATTAGATACACATCCTTTAATGATAATTGTGCCAAATTCAAATAAAACATTTTTTTGTAGACACATAAAACAACAAATGCATACAAAAACAACAAAAATGAAAGGCTTTTAGTGCCCATCACTACAACTCCCATTTTGGAGTGACATTCTTAAAATGCTTGAATGTTGGACACACCATCTGCTTACCAGTCTCCCCTTGAACAATCCTTTATTTTACATATCAACATCGTCCATTTGTTGAATTGAGTCTTCACCTTTTGACACTTCCCCATCCAAAAGTTTGTTGTGATGTTCCTTTTGATCAACGTGAAATCCATTTTTGTCATCTCGTAGAGCTTGTGTTTCTTCCTCCAAATTTTCTATGAATTTTAAATGTTTTGTTGAACATCACATGACATTCATTTTGATGTGCATCAACTTCTCCGAGGCTTTAATGTTCATTAGAACATTAGAACTCATAATTTTCATGAACATATCTTTCAAACCTTCACATTGAATATATATATTGATCTATACATACTTCCACAATATTTTAGCAAGCTTAGACATGGATATGTTCACTTGAATTAAATGTGGACAATTATTGATCATTGAAGGATTTTCACACATAATATATTTCTTGGCACTAAATCCTCCCATGTTTTATATAATGAATTTATCAATTGTGTTTCCATATACCAACTTAGGACATTACTACCCATTCTAACACATTTCACACATAATGATCTTAATAACCCACAATTCATTTTCACAACTACTCTAATACAAAAAAAAAACTACTAGAAACATAAGTTGTATTTCTAGACATACATTTGCATTCAAATGAAGGAATTGCACATAACATATGAACATGTACCTTGATGCATCAATTTCTAACACATGACTGTTAAATCCATAGCTCAATAGAGGCTTCTTGCCTCTGTCAATGGTTATATAAGCTCCAACTTTAGAAATTCAAGATTTACACATCACTATTTAGTAGCCAAACACACTTGCTAATGACAAACAATGACATTGGTAAAACTTCTAGATTGCACCAATTCTTTTGACCTTTCATATTCCTCCTTATTGGTGCATGTCTTATTTTGATCACATAAAGGCATAAAGTTGGAACACTTTTTATAAAAACTTTGACAAGATTACATATTGTTGCTTTTTCATATTTGAACTTTAAAATTGAACAACTACGTTGGCTATCATTTCTTTTTCATCCTCAATATAAGAGGAATATCATTTCCTTTTCATCTTTGATTTAAGTCCTCCTTTTAGGTCACACTGTAAGAAAAAGAAAAATGAATCAATCAAAAATTGTAATCGAACCAATCAATAATGTATGTGAATCTTGAAATGTCTTAGGCACTTTCTTTGGTTGTAAATGGGTAAAGTTACATATAAGTCATTTTAAAGATGCAAGCAATGTCCCAAGTCTTTAAAATGTTATCATGAGTTTTTTGGTTTTAACCAAGTATTTCCCCACCAACATATACTTTTTGTGGCAAAACTAAAAGTAGTCAACAATTTTGGTGGCAAATTTGTATAAACCCAAAACAACATTCATTTACCCAAATATGACTAAACATATTCCAAAACAATTTTCCAAAACAATTTTCACTACTAGGACCATATAGTCAAATCTAGGTACCAACTAAATTTGATATATTCATGTAGAAGAGAAATCAATGCAACACTAATACAATTGTACAATTTAACCCTTTTCTTTCATTTATATTCATGCGGGAAGGCACCTTGGTTGGATATAATGTTGTGGGTCATTTAGATCATTCTCAAAATCTATATGTTTGTTTGTTTGAATGTGATTATGATGTATCCCTCCCAAATTGCACATGGTCTTTTACTCCACTTTTGATATTGCTTTAAAAACCTTTGATGAGGCAATAATATGGATGTTTGTAATGAAGCCATTTTTGGACTAATAATGAAAATGTTTTTGATTTAAAAATGTTTTTGTCTTTAGAAATTAATTTTAAAAAATGAAAATGCCTTTTCACAATTGGGTTCTTTGGTTCCATAAAACCTTTAAAATTAAACCCACTTTGATCATAATGATATTGGTATGGGTGACCTTATAAGAGGTTTAATATACTTGGTTGATGGTGCAAGGACTCATTATTGTACTTAAATAAATAATAAAATTGAAACCTAACTTGCCAAAGGAAAAAGTGAAAAATAATTATAAATTAGATTCTAATGATACATTTATTTATTTTTCGTTCAATCCCAATTTTGGGTGTGTTTTGTGAGAAAACAATTGATATTTAACCTCCACATCTTGATGCCAACCTCTTAATAAATGAAAAATACATTGGTGGATAATATCCAAAACTTTTTTAAACATTGGATTTGCCCATTTCTTATTGAACTCAACATTATTGGTGCTTTCAAAATTTTAAATAATAATTAAAAAATTAATTTTCACCAAATCCAAGTCGGTAGCCTAAACCCATACAAGTACTTGATAGATAGATTATCTGGACGCTACAGTTGCTCTGCGGCGAAACGGACTCGACTCACTCTATGAAACGAACTCCCTTAGAGCACCATAGCATGTCAGGAAAGAGGCATACCAAACGTAGCCAAAAATATCCTTGACCGTGCCTTGATCGTGTCTTCGAGACACAGGTGAGACCATAGGTCACAAACGTAAGGTGGAGGAGGTATCCCAAACTTGGCGCGTCAAGCAAGGTCCCATGCCATGTAAAGGCTAGATAACGCGGCGCTCCCTCCCGCATATGGGCAGCAAAAGGGCGCATATGCCCGGACAAATGGGGGGCCTGAGTCCGATAAGGACAGCACACCACTTCAAGCGCACCTATGTCTCGACATCAATAGAGTATTCGGTGGAACCGGTGAACCACGCATCTGCCCGCTGGTGCGTGGGGCAGAGGGCTCGTAGTACTCGCTTACTTAAAAGGGCGCAGCCTCAAATATTTTCAAATTATTTTGCTGCGATTTATTTTCTTGCCAGAGGGAAAATGCTGAGATCGGCAGAAGGGAAGGGGCCTAAGTCGGCAGATGCCGTACGCTTGAGTGGCAAAGGTAAGCGGCATCGTAGCCTTAAATAAGATGGAGCAGAAAAAAAATCAATTTTTTGCTACGGCCTGCTTGGACACACGGTGCTTACCTTAAGCCTTAACCACAATCTCAAGTTGGTGAGCCGTGTGATGGGTAACCATCTTGCACGGTTCGGAGAGCACTTTATTATTTCACTTGGGTGAATGGCCGCATTGCGGTATGAAAAAAATTTTCTGCTTAATTTGCAAAATAAAGGCCCTGGTGAAGTAAAACTTTTGACTCTGTGTTTGATAGTCTGACTGTAATTATGTTAATTGTGGTTACATTTGTAAGTAGCTTAGTTCATATTTATTCTATTTCATATATGTTCGAAGATCCACATAGCCCTCGATTTATGTGTTATTTATCCATTTTTACTTTTTCTATGTTAATGCTGGTTACCGGAGATAACTCTATTCAATTATTTTTAGGATGGGAAGGAGTAGGTCTTGCTTCATATTTGTTAATTAATTTTTGGTTTACACGGCTTCAG
Organism: Sphagnum contortum; assembly: GCA_963920785.1. NCBI lineage: Eukaryota > Viridiplantae > Streptophyta > Sphagnopsida > Sphagnales > Sphagnaceae > Sphagnum > Sphagnum contortum. The sequence goes on from OY987278.1 coordinate 3,257,021, forward strand.
GCCAATAAAGCAGCTATAAAAGCTATGCTTGTCAATCGAGTAGGTGATTTTGGATTAGCTCTTGGGATTATGGGTCGTTTTACTATTTTTCAAACAGTAGACTTTTCGACTCTTTTTGCTTGTGTTAGCGCCTTTTCTGAACCTTATCATTATTTAATTTTTTGCAATATGAAATTTCATGCCATAACTGTTATTTGTATTTTACTTTTCATTGGTGCTGTTGGAAAATCTGCACAAATAGGATTACATACTTGGTTACCTAATGCAATGGAGGGTTTTTGAATAAATATTTGAGGGCTCTCATGTGCCATTAGGTACATTCCAACAATCTCACTGTATGCTGGAATCGTCGACCGAGTGAGAGTCCCTATTGGAAAAATATCTCATTTTGACCAATCAGCAGGAAACCTATAAGAGAGGGCCAAGTCCACCTAGCAAAAAAGGCTAAGGGAGCTCTGCTCTATAGGATCCTCAGAGACTGTACGTGAGACCTCTTATTTGAAATAAATCTTATCCTTGGAAAGAGAAGCCGGTCGGATTTACCTGAGGTACGAAGCACTATTTTGTCGTGAAGGTTCGGTCATTTTTTTTTAGATTATATAGTCTAGATGTGCAAGTCTTAGAAAATGGAAGGATCTGTACAAGTTTCGGGCATGTAGAGGAACCTTATATCAAATCAAATACTCATCATTTTGCTTGTAAGCTTCACTTGGAGGGAGCGGAAAAAAAATATATATTTTTTTTTCCAACGCCACCTGGTGTTCCATTCTAACAAGGCCAAATTATTAGCTCGAGCCCAGTCTTATCATCATCGTTACCAAAGCGCTGCACGCCGGATCGATCTACCAGGATTTACTTCGAAAAAGCTCAAAAAATTTTCTTTTGCTTTGCAAAATATATTTTCAAAAAGCGTTAGAATGGGGCTGAGATGGCATCAAATGCATTTATGCATAAAAGAGAAAGAACATCTCAATTGTTAAGAGCACAGTGGCCATCTTACAGATTTTTGGAAGAGTCTTTATTTCATAAGTGGAAGATCCAGTCCCTACTCTTGCTAAGCTCACCAGCTCATTACCCAATACTCCAAAATCTTTATTTTCTGGCCTTGTAGAAGCGTAAAAGCTTGAAGAGTAGCCCACTCCAGTATCTGCTCTAATTCATGCAGCTACTATGGTAACAGCAGGCGTTTTTATGATAGCAAGGTGCTCTCCTTTATTTGAATATCCACCCAATGCTTTGATTGTTATTACTTTCGTAGGAGCTATGACGTCATTTTTTGCGGCAACTACTGGAATATTACAGAACGATTTAAAGAGGGTCATAGCCTATTCAACTTGTAGTCAATTAGGTTATATGATCTTTGCCTGCGGCATTTCCAACTATTCTGTTAGCATATTTCATTTAATGAATCACGCCTTTTTTAAAGCATTACTCTTTTTGAGTGCAGGTTCAGTGATTCATGCCATGTCAGATGAGCAAGATATGCGTAAGATGGGAGGGCTTGCTTCTTTGTTACCTTTTACTTATGCTATGATGTTTATAGGCAGCCTATCTTTAATAGGTTTCCCTTTTTGTACTGGATTTTATTCTAAAGATGTTATTTTAGAGCTCGCTTATACTAAATATACAATTAGTGGTAACTTTGCTTTCTGGTTGGGAAGTGTCTCTGTCTTCTTTACTTCTTATCATTCTTTTCGTTTACTTTTTTTAACCTTTTTAGCACCAACAAATTCATTCAAGCAAGACATCTTACAATGTCATGATGCGCCCATTCTCATGGCAATTCCTTTAATCTTTTTAGCTTTTGGAAGTATTTTTGCAGGATACTTGGCCAAAGTGTGACCTGTTAGCCTATAAGTCACTCTTGTGACAAAACGGCTGTTGCTCACCTAACACAAAAAAATATATATTTATTTTCGTGTTAGGTGAACAACAATTGAAAATTGGATGCGGGCGAAATTCCCACCAATGGCTGAGATGTTCAGTCGACTCTCTTTCCTTTGTAGGAGGTCTGGCAGCCTTTGAGTTAGAAGCAAGCAAAAAAGGGAAGAGGAAAGAAGCCCTGGTGAACCATCAGAAGTAAATAAGTGCAAGCTTTGCTGCCCGATAGTATCCAGTACTGACCACACTGAGGGACGGACCCTAGAGCGAAAGGCAGGAACGAAGGGTACTTGCAGTGCAAAATTTTGGTCTTGCACTGAACATCCAATGGACCATGGACTAAACGGCCACTGTCCAAAAGGACTATGTCCAGGGGACCGCCCCGCAAAGTACATTTTGCGCCTATGGGCCGCTATAACTATCCAATACACTCGAAACTAGAAGACTCCAGTAGGGCTCCCTTAAGGTGGGCTACTGAGCTACAAGCCCCACGAGAGCAAGATTCTTTAAAAAGCTAAGGCCACGGGGCGCAGCCAGACAAAATATATTTTTCCCCGTAGCATTTTTATTATGCCCACTTGGAGACTTAGGATCTCAGTAAAAACTGGAAAGGAAAATAAGTTATGAGTAGGTTTTACATAGATACCCAAACGATACCTTGGGAACAAATTTCTCGGCCTAAGGTCGAGGCAGTTGTTTTTAGACCTCAAACTAAGATTTACCAAGCCCCTCGCTTTAACGATATGGACAAGATGCGTGCTTTACAATCTAGACTTATACAAAATATATACACCAGACCCTTAGCCGTAAGACAAGTTACACAAGAAAACCTAAAAGAAAAAAACTCTGGCATTGACAAGAAGATGGTTACCTTAAGGCCACGAAAAAGAAAGATGGCAAGAGGTCTTCAATTAGATGAGAAGACTACGCCCATTCATCAAATGAGGATACTAAAGCTCCGAAAAGAAGAGGAAGAGCGACCAAGAAAACTACAAGCCATAAAACGTAAGGCAGAAAAAATATATAGATTTTGCTGCGCTCTTTCTGCGCTGCGCGCCAGAAAACATAGAGTCAACCAAGCACACTTTGCGCCCAGAAGACGTAAAGCAAAAAAAAATATAGATTTTTTTTTTCGAATTGCACTTCGCGCCTCTTCCTTTTTTTGGCCTATCCCCGTTATTGAAAACAAAGCCAAGCAAGCTTTGGCCAAGATGGCCCTAGAAACTGAATGGGAAGCCTACTTTGAACCCAATTCCTATGGATTTAGACTTGGACGGAGCTGCCAAGATGCCGCCATTAAAGCCATATTCTTAGCTATTCGAGCCAAGCCTAAGTATGTTTTGAATGCAGACATTTCCAAATGTTTTAATTGCATCAACCACGAAGCCCTCTTAAACAAACTAAAAACTCTGCCTAGTCTAACCAAACAGGTAAAAGCCTGGCTTAAAGCCGACATCATGACTAAATTGGGAAATAATCCTCAGTACATGGAAATCATAAATATGGGCACCTGTGGCATTATCTTCTTTCCACTGCTAGCCAACATTGCTCTCCATGGGATGGAGACAGCTTTGAGGGAGTGGGCACTAAAAGCACACCCTAAAAAACCGACTCCGATACTGGTTAGATATGTCAACAACTTTGTTGTACTTCACCAATCCAGGGAGGTCATAGAACAGGCTCAGACATTCTTGGAGGAATGGTTAAAGTGCATGGGACTGAAATTGCACCCAGATAAGACCCAGATAGTCAACACCAGATCTGGGTTTCAATTTATAGGGTTCTCAATCAATCATATCTGGAAATGGGGCAGAGTGAAAACTTTAATAACTCCGTCTCGTGAGTCTCGTCGGAGATTTCTTGAAGAAATTCGACGGGCCATTCAACTCTCAAAAGGAAAGGCGGCCTATCAACTCATTGCAATCCTGGTACCCAAAATAGTAAAATGGGGCAACTACTTTAAATACTCTGAATGCAGCAATGTATTTCGAAGACTAGACCATGACATCTTTCAAAAGATCTGAGCATGGGTATACCGACGGCACCCAACATGGGGTCGTGATAAAATAAAACAAAAGTACTTCCCCAAAAATAAAAGCTGGATATTTCGGGGGAAAGCACACTAAGATAACTGGATTTTGTACGACTCTTACACAACGGCCTTTAAGGTCAAAAAAGAATATTACCTGGTCAAACTGAGTTGGATAGCTAGCCATAAGCACATTGAGGTGGGACAAGATAAGGGCCCAATCAAACTACAAGCCGAGTGAGAAGAGAGCGCAACAGTAAAAAAATCTATATTTTTTCTTTTGTTCCGACTTCTCTGTCTTACTGTGCACTTTTGACGAAAATACCATCTACTGAAATCCAAGGCTCTAAATACGGTGGCCAAACCCCTAAAAAGGCTCTTGAGTACATTGCCTAAAGATATTAAGAAAGCACGAAGACATGGAAGTAGACCACATCAAAGTGGAATCTTTGAGTATTTATATAAAACAACCTTCAACTCCTAGACAAGCACTGCCATGTTGAAAATGAGCGAGGAGACGGAAAAATCCTGAGAGGAGCCGTATGAGGTGGAAGCCTCACGTACGGTTTTGAAGCCAAGCCGTTCCAGCAATAGAACGGCTTAGGGACCGATATGATGATTGGTTTAGGTACTAATTTTTGGGCTAATTCCCTCTTCGTACTACCCAAAAATGAAATTATTGCCGAATCTGAGTTTGCTACTCCAACAATTATCAAACTAATTCCTATTTTGTTTAGTACTCTAGGTGCTTTTGTGGCGTATAATATAAATTTTGTAGCAAATCAATTTATTTTCGCTTTGAAAATTAGTACTTTGGGTAATCGACTATATTGCTTTCTAAACAAGCGCTGGTTTTTTGATAAAGTTTTTAATGATTTTATAGTTAGATCGTTTTTGCGTTTTGGATATGAAGTCTCATTTAAAGTTTTAGACAAGGGTGCTATTGAAATCTTAGGGCCTTATGGGATTTCGTACACATTTCGAAAATTAGCCAAGCAAATCAGTAAACTTCAAAGTGGTTTTGTTTATCATTATGCTTTTGTGATGTTGATTGGCTTAACCATATTTATTACCATAATAGGTCTGTGGGATTTTATTTCTTTTTGGGTAGATAATCGATTGTATTTTATTTACATAGTGAGTTTTCTATTTATTCATTTCGAAAGAGACATTAGCACGAACTAAGGGCCCATACTTCCTTGTATAATATCACAGAACTCTAAGGGACGCAATGATAAGCCAGTGTTACGCCCCTTTTTGGGCTCTGCTGGGAGAGAGGGCCAAGGCCCACCTAACAAGCGAAAAAAAAATCTTTTTTTTTGGAGCCCAAGGCCCAAGCTACGCTTTGCAGTCCATCTATGGTGAGTCATGAAAACATGAGTCCTCAAATAAAGCACGATATTGGTTTGGGCTTATAAGGAATTTCAAAAAGGGAAAGAAGAAAGTAAAGGTTGGAATGATGGAATGATAGATTGAGGGTCGAAGAAAAAAAAAACAAAAAAAACATAGAACGAAAAAACATTTTTTTTTTGCCCAATCAACTTCTTCTTATCCCTTCGGCCTTGACTGGGGCCGGTCATAGTAGCAGGCAGGCCCTAAAGCATTAGGCAAAGCAGTAAAAAACAAAGTATGCAATTACATAGTATGTGCATACAAAAGCCCATCAAGTTATGCAATTATTACGGGCATTATGTACACAAGTGCGGGGTGATATACTTACTCATAGGGCCGCTATGGCTAGAAAGCCAATAAAAAATCTAGACCTGCTGCGGCCTGCGAAGAGAGCTGCGTTCTCGGGATTTATTGGAAAAAGAGTAAACATTTATGTTACAATTTTTAGCTTCATTTTATTTTAATCTTAGTGGTCTTATTTTGTGTCCTTTGTTAGGAAGCATTATTCTTTCCGTTATCCCTGATTCAAGAATACGACTGATACGAGGTATTGGTTTGTGCACCTCTTTGATTACTTTTCTGTATTCTCTCTTTTTTTGGATACAATTCGATAATTCTACAGCCAAATTTCAATTTGTGGAAACCATTCGATGGCTTCCTTATCCAAATATTCATTTTTATATAGGTATAGATGGTATCTCTTTATTTTTTGTGGTTTTGACCACATTCTTAATTCCTATTTGCATTTTAGTAGGTCGGTCTAGTATCAAGAGTTATAAAAGAGAGTATATGATAGCATTTTTAATTTGTGAATCTTTCATGATTGCTGTGTTTTGCATGCTGGATCTCTTACTATTTTATGTTTTCTTTGAAAGCGTTTTAATCCCTATGTTGTGCGGAGCTGAGCATCTGATATTCGCGGCGCGAAGCGCCGCCTCTGCAGGAGCCTTGTGCAGTAAACCATTTCGGGCAGATCTAAATTGAGTAGTCCCTGCGAAGCTTTCGGAGAAGGGTAGTCTTGTGTGTAAGCATAGCATTTTGGTCGAACTCGTCGGATGACCTATTTGGGATTGGGGAGGGTATTCTGAGTGGGTACCTTGTAAAACTTCACCTCGCCTACTTGAGTATTGTATGAACATGCAGAAAAGGGTGCTCCTAGGCAGAGGAAAATGAAGTTTTGCTGCGAGAAAAAAAATTTCGTCAAGTCCGAGAAGTGCAGACACACTTGCGCGAATTACAGATGACGGCTACAGGGGTGGCGGGGAAGAGCACTGTACCCGACGCCCGAGGATGGACGTAAACTTGTTAGCTACCTATTAAGTTGACAAGGATAACCGTCCTGGTCTTGAGAGAAGGCCTCAGGTCGGTTCCTCCGAAAACAATTAGCGAGGCCGTAAGATGAGTTGCTGGAATTAAAGAGAGGACCAGAACAAAACTATATATATTTTTTAAAACTATATATTTGTCTCTCATCCTTTTTTTCGCCCAATAAAACTACAAGTCGGCTATCTCAAGATGGAGCCGTATGATAGGAAACTATCACGTACGGTTCTCTGAGAAGGGAGTGGGTACCTACAGGAGCCTTTTCTTAACTTACTCATCATGGGGAGATAAAGCAGAGGGCCTATCCCTTACTCTCCTATTATCATAGGAGTATGGGGTTCTAGACAGAGAAAAATACAAGCAGCATATCAGTTCTTCTTATATACTTTACTTGGATCTGTCTTCATGCTCTTAGCTATTTTATTTATTCTTTCTCAAACAGGAAGCACTGATTTACAAATATTATTAACCACAGAATTTAGTGAACGACGCCAAATCTTGTTATGGATTGCTTTTTTTGCTTCCTTTTCTGTAAAAGTGCCTATGATACCATTTCATATTTGGTTACCTGAAGCTCATGTAGAGGCACCTACGGTTGGATCTGTAATCTTGGCAGGAATTCTTTTAAAGTTAGGAACCTATGGTTTTTTAAGATTTTCCATACCCATGTTTCCTGAAGCGACACTTTATTTCACTCCCTTTGTTTATGCTTTAAGTGTGATTGCTATTATATATACTTCCTTGACTACAATAAGACAAATTGATCTGAAGAAAATTATTGCCTACTCCTCAGTAGCCCATATGAATTTTGTGACTATTGGTATGTTCAGTCTAAACATACAGGGAATTGAAGGTAGTATTTTACTTATGTTAAGTCATGGACTAGTTTCTTCAGCCCTTTTTTTATGTGTTGGTGCTCTATATGACTGACACAAGACTCGACTTGTTAAATATTATGGAGGTCTAGTCAGCACCATGCCAATGTTCTCTACTATTTTCTTATTTTTTACTTTAGCCAATATGAGTTTACTTGGTACTAGCAGCTTTATTGGGGAATTTCTTATTTTAGTAGGAGCTTTCCAAAGAAATAGCTTAGTGGCCACATTAGCAGCACTTGGGATGATTTTAGGTGCAGCTTATTCTCTTTGGCTATATAATCGTGTGATTTTTGGGAATTTCAAACCTAAATTCCTCCAAAAATTTTCCGATTTAAATAGAAGAGAAGTTTTAATATTTTTACCTTTTGTTGTCGGAATTATTTGGATGGGTGTTTACCCTGAAGTGTTCCTAGAGTGTATGCATACTTCCATAGGTAACTTAGTGCAACATGGAAAATTTGATTAAAAAACATAGAAAAGAGGTTCGAAGAAATGTTTGAACATGATTTTTTAGCGCTTTTCCCAGAGATCTTTCTTATTAATGCAACCATCATTTTGCTTATCTATGGAGTTGTACTTAGTACCTCTAAAAAATATGATTATCCACCGTTAGTGCGTAATGTGAGTTGGCTCGGTTTACTTAGTGTTGTGCGCCTAGGAGGGCGCGTTTGGGAAAACGAAGGTTGAAAGTAATTGCTCGGGTGGACTCCCTAACCTTGTGTGGGATCGGACTGCAAGGAACCATAGCATGGGTACTATCTGCGTTTCGCCGCAAGGACAATTGTACGCATAGGGATAAGGTAACTCTCCTCCTCTTTATAGAGAGGCGGGGCCGCAAGGCACATGGGCTCGAATGCTACTCACGTGCGAGCAACCCTCCGGACGTAATTGTAACAAACAAGAAGAGTCGTACACGTAACTAAACGGCGAGCAAACGACCAAACGCGCAAACTAGGGATCACCCAAATAGACTCTATAGGGACCGGCAAGAAAAGTGGGACGTAGCCAAAAAGAAAAAATATCGCTACGATAAAAAGACTTTTGAAGATTCCTTGGAGACCAAAGCTTTGGCCAGAAATTGACGGGTGACAGATCCTTCCATAATGTACTCTGAGAAGTACACTGGGCAATAAATATCGAACATACGACGATGCCCTTTAGAGTGAAGAGCTCAGAAGAAAGGGAGGTAGGTGATAACGCGCTGTACTTAAAACATGCGGACGCGTGCTGCGCTTGGAAAGTATAGCAGAATCAGAGAAGCGATTTGGGATAATGCCATTAGAGGCTGGCTGGGCCGACTGGGTGGGAAAGATAAATTTTTTTTTCGCTGAATGCCACTTTCAGCCTCATACTAATAAGACTTGCTATGCTGATATAGCAACCCTAGGTGAAGGACTGAGGTAACAGCTGGGCAAAGTAGCAAATCGAATTAATCTACCTACAAACATAATCAATAAACCCTTTCAAAGTAAAAGACAATATGGCATGACGCCAACTCTGAACATAATCAGTTTTATGTTTTGCTTATGCAGGCCTGGCCCTAGGGGGTCTTGCTTTGTAAACTCGAAGAAGTCATCATGGACGAGCCACATGCAAGGAAACTTGCACGTGTGGTTCTGACCGAGGGGGAGGATAAGAACCCTATCGGTATCTAATAACCATCCTATTGCTCGCTGCTGGTGCACCCCTAACCGTTGCCAATTTATTTTATAACAATTTAATAATAGACAATTTTACATATTTTTGCCAAATCTTTCTATTATTAAGTACGGCTAGCACTATAGTTATGTGTTTAGATTACTTCAAAGAAGAGAGTTTGAATGCTTTTGAATCTATTGTCTTAATTTTACTCTCTACTCGCAGTATGCTTTTAATGATCTCGGCTTATGATCTAATTGCCATGTATTTAGCTATCGAGCTTCAAAGTTTATGTTTTTATGTAATTGCAGCATTAAAAAGAGACTCTGAATTTTCCACAGAAGCCGGCTTAAAATATTTTATTTTAGGTGCATTTTCCTCTGGAATTTTATTGTTTGGTTGTTCTATGATTTATGGATTTACTGGAGTTACCAACTTTGAGGAATTAGCTAAGATTTTCACTGGATATAAAATAACTTTGTTCGGTGCTCAATCTAGTGGTATCTTTATGGGTATTTTATTTATTGATGTAGGTTTTTTATTTAAGATCACAGCAGTTCCTTTCCATATGTGGGCACCTGATGTATACGAGGGTTCACCTACTCTGGTTACAGCATTTTTTTCTATTGCACCTAAAATATCTATTCTTGCCAATATGGTACGCGTTTTTATTTACAGTTTCTATGATCCAACATGGCAACAACTATTCTTTTTTTGTAGCATTGCTTCTATGATCTTAGGAGCACTGGCTGCCATGGCCCAAAACAAAGTCAAGAGACTTTTAGCTTATAGTTCTATTGGACATGTAGGTTATCTTTTTATCGGTTTTTCATGTGGAACCATAGAGGGAATTCAATCGTTATTAATTGGTGTCTTTATTTATGTATTAATGACCATCAATGTATTTGCCATAGTTTTAGCATTACGTCAAAACCGTTTCAAATATATAGCAGATTTAGGTGCTTTAGCCAAAACCAATCCTATTTTAGCTATTACCTTGTCTATTATTATGTTTTCATATGCAGGAATACCCCCGTTAGCCGGATTTTGTAGCAAATTTTATTTGTTTTTTGCTGCTTTAGGCTGTGGGGCTTACTTACTAGCTTTAATAGGAGTTGTTACTAGCGTTATCAGTTGCTTTTACTATATACGCTTTGTGAAAATAATGTATTTTGATACACCTAAAACATGGATTTTATATAAACCCATGGATCGCGAAAAATCCTTACTATTAGCAATTACTTTATTTTTTATTACTTTTTTCTTTCTATACCCCTCCCCCTTCTTTTTAGTCACTCATCAAATGGCACTAAGTTTATGTTTGTAAATTGTATGTTTTCTTTGCTGCTTTAGAGAAATAAATAATTTTTTTTTTTGTAAGTTCACCATAGTAATTGCATAATCTGCAAGTCTGAATTGGATTTGAGGTTGAATTTGAGTAGGGCCGCAGAGCGTAGCTTTTTGTGGGCCACGATAAAAAAAAATAAATAAATTCGCAGGTATTTTTTTTGGCCTTTGCTAAGAACAAGGAAAGCACTGTGCCTTCAATGACTCTCCGTACCGTTTTCTTTTTCCGTCCCCCCAGTTTCCAGCCAGCCTCCATCATTTATTATGTAAATAATGTGGGCGCAGCACTAGTTTTACTGCGTTTTGCAGGGCAATGGCCCCCACAACACAAAAAAAGATGAGTGCACCTGCGCCCTAAATTATGACAAATAATTTATCTTTCTGCCGCAGCGTGGCAGGTGGGAGCAAATAAAAAAATATTTTTTTATTTTTCTCCTCAATATTTAAAGTTGCGCCCTCCTGTAGCATGCGGCCTTGAGGCCAAGCAACTTGGCCCCCAGTTTTATTGGTCATTTTCTTTTGGTGTTGCCCTCAGCCTGCTTCGTAGTCACAACAACTTTGTCTCTGTGAAAGCACGGAGGAAGACCCAGTAAATAAAAAACTAAGCGGAAAAAGGGACTTGAACCCTCAACCTCAGCCTTGGCAAGGCTATACTCTACCATTAAGCTATTTCCGCCAGCTCCAATAAAGCAATAAAATAGAAGGAAAATACGTCTGATTAGAACTACTTACTTTCAACTTATCAGACGTATTTTCCTAGTACAATTCGATTGATAGGCTCATGCTTGGAAAGATTTGAACTCTCAACCCCCAAATCCGTAGTTTGGTGCTCTATCCAATTGAGCTACAAGCACAAGTTGATTATTCTTAAGTACTATGTGTCATCTATGCTAGATCACTACGAGGAAGAGACATATATGGAAAAATATTTTAAAAATGAGAAAAAATATATATGTTGTACCCTGTTTGACTTTATTTGCGTAGGCGATAGTATACTACCAAAATTGTAAATTAGGCCATTACTACTGTATTGCATTATTAAGCGTTTGTGCTTTCTGTGTGTGATCTGAGAAAGTTTCCCGTCATAGCAGTATAGTCAAATCATTCAACATCTCGACTGTAGTTATGTAGTCTGGTCCCATAGGTTATAACGCGCTAGTAATAAGGTTTGAAGAAGATTTTTGTGATCAAGAATTGACTAGCTTGCATTTAAGTTTTACTGTTAAAAACGAAAAAAAAAAATATCTATTTTTTTTTGCTCATTTCTCCCACTTTATTGGCTTTATGGATAAAGGGGAGAAGCAGACGTTATTAAAGGTCGCTCTCGGTGTAATGTTGAATTTTTTTTTTTGGTTGGAAGTGTCATAAATTATCGTAGATGAAAAGGAAAAGTGGCGCATAAATGAGCCACAGGCCGCAGATTGTGCCACTTCCTTTTCTTGCAGCGCAGCTCTGGCCGGACATTTTTCTTTGAAATTTTGTCCCTTTCGTCTAGGGGTATAGGACATCGTCTTTTCATGGCGAGAACACGGGTTCAAATCCCGTAAGGGATAGCCTTGCTTACAATTACTACGGTTGCTTTGAAAGCCAAGTGAAAAGGGCTTTTTGGTGCGCGTGGAAATTTGATTATCTAAAAAAGGATGCAAAAGCAAAAAAAAAATCTATATTTTTTTTTGAAAAAACTATTTTTCCTTTCGTTGCTTAGCATACGAAGACTCCGCCCAGCTTAGTAATGGCCGCAGGTGCTTCTGTGCTGCTCAGAAGTAAATGGCGCAAAGAGGGGATAAATAAAACTCAAAGAGCATAAAAAAATCTACGAGAAAAAAAATAGTTTTTTTTCTGTCTCTTTGCCCTTTATTTTGGTTTTGTCCTTTTTTGTTATTTTTCTCGTTTCTTATTGTTAATAAAGATCATGAGAAGTATAGCAATGAAGGGCCGCAGGGCATAGCAGCGGCCAAAGGCTCTGTTTCCATGGCAAATAAAGCATGAGAAATGGGAATTTTTTTTTTTAATGCAACTTTAAAAGAACAAAGTAAATGAAATATGCCTACAATAAATCAATTGATTTGTCATGGTAGAGAGTCAAAACGGCGCACACAACGTACTCGAGCTTTGACTCAATGTCCTCAAAAGCAGGAAGTATGCCTGCGTATTTCAACAAGAACACCAAAAAAACCTAATTCGGCTTTACGCAAGATAACCAAAGTGCGTTTAACCAATCGAAATGAGATAATTGCTTACATTCCTGGCGAAGGTCATAATTTGCAAGAGCATTCTGTGGTTATGGTTAGAGGAGGTAGAGTTAAAGATTTGCCAGGTGTGAAATACCATTGTATTCAAGGAGTCAAAGATTTGCAGGGAATCCCGGGTCGACGTCAAGGCAGATCTAAATATGGTACAAAAAAACCCAAAGATTCTATATGAATTTATTTGTCAAATTATCGAATTTCAGCTTTGTTTTTGGTTTATCCCTCGATTGCTTTCATCGATCAAGACTTTCAGAAGAGGAGAGAACGAAAAAAAATGAAAATTGGCCAAGGTTTTGGCCATTTAGCGGAAAAAATCTATTCCTTTTTTCAGAAAGCTTTTCTGCGCTTTGCTTATTTCATCGTAGATATTCATGCCATGCCCTTCCAGGGCATGTGCCATCAAGACCTAGAGGCCGTAGGGCAGCAAGCACATACAATTGCTCAGACAATTTAGGCTATATCTGGGACTTAAATGGTAAGCAGAAACAATTAATTAAAAAATTGGTCCATATTTGCATGATTAATGGTAAAAAAACAAGATCTCGTGCTATTGTTTATAAAACTCTTCATTGTCTAGCTCATCATGGCGATATATTAAAACTTTTGGTTAATGCCATAGAAAATGTCAAGCCTATTTGTGAAGTTAAAAAAGTAAGAATTTCTGGTACTACTCAATTAGTACCATCTATTATAACAACAAATCGTCAAGAAACCTTAGCTATTCGTTGGATGCTTGAAGCAGCAGCCAAGCGACATATGAGCAAAAAGAGCATAAGCTTAGATCAATGCTTATCTGATGAGATATTGGATGCTTCTCAAAAGATGGGAATTGCACGTAAAAAAAGGGATGATCTTCATAAACTTACTCAAGCCAATCGTAGTTTTTCGCATTATAGATGGTGGTAAACTATTCAAAGTGTAAAAAGATAAATGGGGCGACGGGGAAAGCAAGGCGCAGAAAGGCTTATAAATAATGCACTTTACCTTTCTGTGCCTTACCTCGGGGAAGATAAAAAGAACTGAGCTTCCTTATGCACTTGGCTACTTAAAGGCCCCAATTTAATGGCTTTTACTATAATTTAACTATTTGCCCTTCCTCAAAATCAAGCGCTAAATGTCCTAGTCGAAGGCGAGCTTGCTCTTTTTCTAAACTAAATCGGGGAAGGGTTGCAAAGGAGTGGGCGCAGCAAATATATATTTCTTTTGCTTAGCTTTTTCCTTTACCAAGTTTCTGACCATAAATTAAGTCATATTTGCGTAGTTCTGTCCTGCGCGCCCCGCAGATAGCACATGAATACCTGCACACCTTCTATGAATGAGGCAATCGGAGAGGGCGTCAAGCAGCGGGGGGGGGGGGGGAGGGGAGGGGGAGTACCTGCGGCCTTCTTGTTTTGGTAGAAATGAGTCCCCGAGGTCCCGGAACATTGGCTTTCGCCAATAGGAAACTCTGCAAGGCCGCAGGGCGCAGCAAGAAATATATATATATATATATATATATATATATATATATATATATATATATATATATATATATATATAATTTAATTTTTTTTCGTAGCTTTCCGCATCCCGCGCGTTCAGAGGTCTCCAATTATTGGTGTGCATCGTTTTGCGTTATCAAAAGCAAATCTAGCTTATTTATTATGGTTGATGATGACGCGCTCAAAAGTAAAGAAGTAATGTAGCAACTGGTTTGGTGCTTTTTCCACTAGTCCTTTAATGAAGGTTTATAGCATCATTTAAGTAAATACAGATTAAAATAGTAAAAACATAAGCTTGTAATATGGCAACACCTAATTCTAAACCAGTTAATGCGAAAACGATCAAAAAAGGAGCAAGATGTGCTAGATACATAATACCCCCCATAGATAGCATGGTCCAGGCAAACCCACTTAAAATCTTGACCAAACTATGACCGGCCATCATATTGGCAAATAAACGTATTCCTAAACTTAATGCGCGAAAACGATAAGAAATTAGCTCAAGAAGTACTAAGAAAGGTGCTAACGGCAGGGGTACTCCTTGCGGTAATAATAAACTAAAAAAATGAAGCCCATGCGTTTGAAATCCAACTATAGTGATTCCGATAAAGAGAGATAATGAAAGACCCAGGGTAATTATAAAATGACTTGTTACTGTAAAATTGTAGGGTATCATACCAATAAGATTACAAAATAATAAAAAAGTAAAAGTGACAAAAATTAAAGGAAAAAATCGTTGTTTCATCGAAGAAGCACCGCTTATTTGTTCGTTTACCAAGTTAAGCACAAAATCATAAATAATTTCCACAAAAGATTGCCAAGCATTTGGTACTGGGTGTCCTCCATTCAAGGTGACAAAATAAACTAAAAGCAATACTAAACTGATAGTTAGTAGCATAAACAAAGATGAATTGGGTTGGTAGGGGAAAAAAAAAGTTTTTTTTTGCTCCATGTACACCTTAGGCCTGAGGTTCAAAAGCTGTTCCCCTCCTATAGAACCGTACATGATAGTCTTCCATCATACGGCTCCTCTCTCTCCGTGACCTGTGTATAAAGAGGCTAAAAGCTCAATAGAGGCCTCATCTTGGCAGCCATCTTTCTTTAGGTCGTTTATTTACAAAGCACACTTTTCATATATAAATAAAAAAAATATAAAAAAATCAAAAATAAATATTTTTTTTTGACTTGGCCGAAGAGAGCCAGGACTACATTCCTCGTCGCTCCTTTTGTGGGAGGTTTTCCATCCATCCTCGAGCGCATTCCACAGTCTCTTAGGCACTCGCCCTCATAGCCGTCACCCTATCTCATCTACCCGCACGTTCTGTCTAGGATTTTCTAGGCTTGACCGGCGTGTGCCAGCGTGAACATGGTTTGTATCCCGACCCAGGGGCTTTCTTTCACCGTTTATCATCGGCTACTTGAGTAGATCAGTCCTCACATTCGTCCCCCTTTTAAAGGAGCGGCCATCATCGAAATTCGTAAACCTATCCTACACAAAACACTTTCCTGACTCCGCGGCATCGAAGTAAACGAGAGTTGGATTATCGTCTAAAACCCCAACGAAGTGTTTTCACCATCGAGTAGTGGGCGCGAGCTCCGCACGTAAATGAAAGATACAAATTTCCTATATGAATAGGAATCAATGGAATAATTGCAAATTGTTCTAGTGGACTGCAAGCCATGATTAATTTTCTTTTTTTCGAATTTTGGCGCGAGGCGAAACCAACAAGCCGCTTTGTTGCTTGATGGTTTTCAGGGCTCTTGGAAGAAAATAAAAAAATATTTTTTATTTCTTTTGGCATTTTTTCATATATATATGAAAAAAGACCTCGAAGCCAAGCCTGACTTGCCCTATATTTGCGCAGCGAATAGGGCGTTAATTTATATTTGTGCGTTTCCCCTCCCCCCCGCCAAATAATAAATGTTGACTTGAGAAAATAAGAAGGGGGGCTAAACTAAAATCAAATTATTTGGAGAGCTCCTCCAAGTAAAAAAAAATATTTTTTTTTTACTTTTCTGCATTTCTTCATATATATGAAATATATATATATATATATATATTTCTTCATGCGCGCCTAGATTTTCTTTTTGTTTGCTGTGTGCTCTCGTTTTACAAGTCAATGGACGAAGCGTGATTTTACGCCACTATGCCTTTTTTTTTTCTCTGGAAGAAAATAAAACTCAAAGTCTTTCTCTCTCCTCGCCTCCATTCCACAAGCTAACTAAGTGGTCTTCGACTTTCATTATGTGCTTTTCAATTTTTGATTAAAGAGCAAAAGAAGCGCTCATTTACATAGCTAACTAATAAACCGTTTCCTACGAAAACAACTCAAAGCAGTTCAAGCTCTTAGAGCCTCCCTTTCGGTGATGAAAGGCTCAGAAGTCTCTCCTTAAATGACACAAGGAATAGAGTTTATAAATATGGTCATTAATTATCATACATGATTAATTTGCTTTGTGCAAATTAACAAATCAAAAAATGATCTATGGGCTTCATAATGCGGGCAAGAGATAGTCTTGTATATAACTATCTACACACTTCACCATGCATTTACTACTATAATACATCAAAATGTATCTACTTGACTGACATAGCAAGTAGATAACTTGAGACATTTATTTATGATGTCTCTTTATGAAGCCTTCTAGTAGATAGACTACGTCCAAGGCAGGAAGAAGGCAGGAGAGGAAATAAAATACATATTTTTTTTTGCTTACTTTTTACTGCGCACCTTATAACTGAAGGCTTCTTTTGTATTGAAAGCCCTCTTATTATTTCACACTCCTTCCTCTAGCCTAGCAATCCTAGCAGGATTTCTTATGGGGCCAACAGCCCCACGTACTCGTGTTGGCTTTAGTCGTTTTTTGGCTTGGCTGGTGTCTACTCGCACCATCTGTTTTCTAGATGATGGGTAGAAAAAAAATGTATATATATTTTTTATCGTCAAAGCAAATGATAAAGGGGACTTAGTAAAATAACTATGATACTTTTTTCCGTTTTTTCGAGTATTGCTTTAGTCTCCAGTGTTATGGTGATACGTGCTAAAAATCCAGTCCATTCTGTTTTATTTTTCATTTTAGTTTTCTTTAATACTTCGGGTTTACTTGTTTTGTTAGGTCTTGACTTCTTTGCTATGATTTTTTTAGTGGTTTATGTAGGAGCCATTGCCGTTTTATTTTTATTTGTAGTTATGATGTTAAATATCAAAATAGCAAAAATTCACGAAAATGTATTGCGCTATTTACCCGTGGGTGGTATTATTGGACTTATTTTTTTGTTGGAAATCTTTTTCATTATAGATAATGATTACATTCCAATATTACCAACAAAATTGAGTACAACCTATCTAACATATACAGTTTATGCCGAAAAGATACAGAGTTGGACTAATTTGGAAACATTAGGCAATTTACTTTATACCACCTATTTTATTTTGTTTTTGGTTTCTAGTCTTATTTTATTAGTAGCCATGATTGGGGCTATAGTACTTACTATGCATAAAACTACTCAGGTCAAAAGACAGGATGTGTTCCAACAAAATGCTATAGATTTTCAAAGTACTATAAAAAAAATCAGAGATATCTAAGGGCTTCAGCTCTTTGAGGCCATGAAGAAGCTCGGAAATCAAAATATATATTTTGATTTTATTTATGGGAGGACCTCTATTTTAGGAAGGGACAAAGTAAGCAATAAAAAGAGTATGTATTTTGATGCAATGACAAGTATAATAAACCTTCAAAAAAGAGGGCACCTGTATATTTGGACAGGAACCAACTTAATTTGCATAGCAAATCAAGGGTCGAGAAGATAAAAACGAAAAGGAAGGCGCGTAGCGAAATATATATTCTTTTTTGTACGCCTCTTTTAAGAAGCGCTCTTCTGCTGCGCCCTTTCAATTTCTGCTTCTTTTCTTCACAAAGCAAAGAAAGCGGGTAAACCTCTGAGTAAACCCCCGGAAAGCTAACATTTTCCGGGACTAAAGTCCCGCTCTTCCTTCATAGAGCCAATAATGAATGTGGGGTGAGGGGGGTGAAAAAAATATAGATTTTTTTGACGTGTGTTAGATAATAAGCTGGGCGGACGACTTAAGTCCTGCTTTACCTTTTATTAGTCGAAAAATGGAAAAAACAAATTCTATATTTTGTAAAATAATTTGCTGTGACCTGCGCACTGCAATCGCCAATAAGCGTAGAGCAGAACGGCAAATAAAGGTGGTGGCATGGTGACTCATTTTCTTCTCTAAGTTACTGCATTGCCCTTGATACATTTATCTTTTCTATTTAATTGAAACTTTTTTACCACAACTTTTGTCCTTATGGCCAAAGGCGTAAAGTGCAGCCAAATATTTTTCTTTGTGCTTTTTTTTTAGTAGCTTGGCGGTTGGAGTAAATGGCTGTTAAGTGCGCCGAATATATTGGTATAGTCTTTAGCTTTTTACTATGGCATTGTTTAGAGCATGTTTAAAGTAATACCTCACCTTCATTTAAAAAAAGTGTTGAGAAAGGCAGCATAGTGTAGACTATGTCTAAGTTAGGCCTTATCTGGTATGGATAAACTTTATAGTTAAAGGCAAGTCATTTATTTTTTTTGACTCTTACCTATGTAAGCATAGCATGGTCGAGCTATCGAGCATAAAAAATGCGCAGATTTTTAATCTTTTTTAAGGCGCGCATAGCGTTCGATCTTAAACCATAGATCTACCGAGTAGATCTATGGCATAGCATTTAATTACTATGTTATTGCATAACTAAATAAAAGCCAAGTAGTTTTTTCACCAAAACATAGAAAACAAGTTACATAATCTGCTTTAAATCTCCTTTACAAGCATGGTATTGGTTCGGCCGTTTGCACTTAGATAGATTGGGTTTTTGAGAGGTTTATTTTACCTAAAATAAGTAAGCAAAGCCTTTGTAGGCTCTGTTTTTTATATATAATTTTCACGGTTGACGGAAAAGTTATACTGATCATGTAGAACAAATGCAGTCGTGCCAAGCACTCATCATGGATTTCTCCACAAGATGCATGATGCATTGTGTTTAGTTTGCTTATAGCTATCAAGCTACGTGCATAGGCAGATAAACTTGCTACACTCGATTGCTTGACTTGCAGCTTTGTCCATAGCACAGAAAATAACTCGAAGCGATCCTAAGTGAGGACCTCTTCTATCAGAGCAATTCGGAAATGCCCCCCGGCAGGCTTAATTAAGCACTGAAGGCCCTGCCCGGGCTTGCTTTTTTTTTAAAAGCTCTCAATCCTTAAGGATTGAGAAAGAAAACTTTTATTTTTTTTCTATTTTTTTTTCTCCCCGACCCACGCCCCTGCAAAGCAGGAACTTTAGGCTTGAATTTACCTACTTTCTTCCCATAGCTCATTTCCGAGGCCAAGGGAAGAGAGAAATATATATGTTGTACTCTGCGGCCCGGTGCTCTCGATGTTAGAGCCATCAGCAATGGCGTCAGAGTTTCCATAGTATAATAAATTGGAAGGAAAACAATTAGTTTTTTAACTATTATGCAGTCATGGTATGAACTTGGTCTTCATCAAAGCAGAAAAATATTTTTTTTTGTTGAATTTGGCTGGACCATCCATCTTGTTTAATTATGCTAGTTTAAAATACTGAGCAAGAGCCGTGTGCTTGGAGTGTAAGTATGGTTTGGAAGAGAGCATTTTTAGGGATTATATTATGGTGGGTCCAACTTGATAATTGCAATGTTGTACATAAACACAATGTATGTATGACTTGCTTTCATTAAGTATCTTGCATGATTATTAAAGCCCTCTTCGCTTAACATCATGGCCCATTACTTATCTCTCTAAAAAGGCTTACTCTATTTATTGGGTCGTTGGTCTAAATAGAATCTAGAGAGTTCAATTGGCAAAAAGAAAAAAGCTGCGCTCTCGGCACCCTGTCGAGTTTTCTTTCCACAAGCATCCGACCAAAAGTGCCCTAACTTTTTCTTAAGGGGAGGGCATGATGTTAGGATTTTATTTTGGAAAGCTTTAATTTAGGCTGTGACCCAGAGGTACTACGCTCTCTATAAAAGACTTTCAAATTGGGGCCACGGGTAAACTCTTATGTATTTTTGTCATAGTAGCTTCTATCGGCCCAGGGAAAATATTAACAATAAACCTTCGGGAACTTAATACAAAGCCTTTTTAGCCTACTAACCTAGTTGTGAGGCCCTATTGTTAATTTCAGATAGTGAGATTTATACTGGGGACATTATAGTGCTGAAACAAATAACCGATGATGACAGCATTATGGGCAGACCAAAATACATTCAAAGCGCAACCAAATTGGCGATGGAAATGTGATGATCGTATTTAATATTCTTTTGGCCGCCCCTCTGCATTATAGTATATAATGTGTTTACTTAGGCCCGTCAAGGTTTCTCAGGCAGCCAAAGGCTCTCCTGAAGCCCTTTAACCCTCTTATTATGCAGAGCACACCAGAAGTCGAAGGGCCAAAGGCCCAGGAACTTAGTGGTATATTTAATTAGACTAAAAGCCTTTCCAAAGAATAAGTCGAAAGAATTTTCCGATTTCGGGCTGCGCCCTTGTATTATACCTCCTAATTAATTATAAAGATTTGTTTAACTTGATTGTTAAACAAGCAATAGGATAAATGTACCTAACTGAAGTGGGTTATATTTGATGGGAAGGAAAAGGATACTGAATTGTAGATGTGGACCTAACATCGTGCTATACTATGATTTCTTTAGTTTTCTTTCCCTAAAAAAACCAGAAGCTTTGAGCAAAGGCTCCCTTTGGGAATATTGAAAAAAGAATTCGTTAAAAAAGGTTTTAAGAACTCCTACCACAAACCATTAATTCAAATAGCAACCCAGGAAAAGGCAACAATGCTGTTATTCAGGAAATCTTTAAGTCTAAACGTGAAGTCCTTATTTTAACAAGAAATGAATTTGGGGAATTGCCAGACTACAAAGAAAGGTATGAGAGAGCCGAGTCGTGAGTGCACTGCAACAGACAAATATATAATCTTAAACCTTCAGAACATAGCCGGCACTATATAGAAAATATATGGAGACAAGTTGTTAACAGGGCCGGCTGCCAAACTTACCCTGTGACGGAAAATGCATTTTCTTCAGTTTACGCCTTGTATCTTCGATCTTATTTGACTATTCTAGCTGAAGCAACCCCGCGATGGAACTTAGACCCCCACCATCTAATAGCCCATTTTCATAATAATAATATTTTGGCTTTTCTTGGGTAAACATATATATAAAAGCCCTACAAAAACAAGTAACCCTAATAGGTAAGGTTTTGGGCCTTCAGTACCCTTAACGTTTAGAGGTCAGGAGGGTGCATCTTTCAAATTTATAAATAGAGAAATAAGCATAATCTTATTATCTTCATTTATTGTGAAATTTCAGGTTCAAAGTTTAAAATATTTCATATGTTAAAGGTTGTTTAAATGGAATTATGTAAACAACCATACAAAGCTTTCAAGTCTGTATGGAAGCGAAACTTGCAAGTACGGTTTGGTGGGAGGCGGATAGACAAAACAAAGACTGACCGTCGACCCAACCTTATGAATATTCAGACTATAATAGTTCCGATGAACAGTCACTAACTTTTGATAGTTATATGATTCCAGAGGATGACTTAGAATTAGGTCAATTACGTTTATTAGAAGTGGACAATCGAGTAGTTATACCAGCAAGAACTCATCTACGTATGATTATAACATCTGCTAATGTACTTCATAGTTGGGCTGTACCTTCCTTAGGTGTAAAATGTGATGCTGTACCTGGTCGTTTAAATCAGACTTCTATTTTTATTAAACGAGAAGGAGTTTACTATGGTCAGTGCAGTGAAATTTGTGGAACTAATCATGCGTTTATGCGTGCGCCCGAATACATAGGCCGACTACTGAGTTTACTCTGGCTCAGTCGTACCTTTTCGAACAGGGCAAACCTGGGTGCGAGCTACCCAAAGAGCTATCGCAGCAATATCATGGCTAGAGCAGTAGGGAAAAGCTGGGGATCAATGGGCCTGCCCTCATTAGGGCTCCCTAGTAAAGCAGAGGATATGGTTAGGATAACGAGCTTGAAACGCAGAGCCCGTCTAAAGCTAGACCGAACGTCCTAAGCAGGATATAGTGGCGAGCGAGTGGTTAGTAGGCCAATAGCGTCAAACCTGCAGTTGATGGCATTAGCTTCTGCGGCACTCGAAAAACCACAGGGCACTCCATACAGAGCAAGTCTGAGAGATTAGACGTCTGCGCAAGGACCTAAATTCTCACTAAGAGGTAAAAACAAATTCGGACCTATGGAAGTCGGGGCTAACTACCCTCATGACGGTGTCCTGAGGGAGTTTAGAGGCCTCATAGTATTACGAACTTATTTGAGTCATGCAAAGGGGGCCAGTCCAAGATCGTACTTTTCCTTTACTGAGGCAGCAGGAGCTCTCAACGATTCTGTATGCCACTTTATGCGCGAGCTAGACTGGACAGGTTGTGTTCGTCTTTCGACAGCGGCATGAGTAAGGACCTGCAAAAGCAAAGGCGACAAATACTACAGATTAACCATAATATTGAGCGATCCTTTGTTTCTAGCTGTCTGTTACGAGGCTATTTGAAGAGAGCCAGAAAATATGACATCGAAATCCGTAAAGGATACTCTAAGTAAAAAAAACCCCACAAAGGCCCATTTAGGCAATAAGCCAAGCAAAAGTGAGTTATCCTTTATACTAGCTTGTAAAGTGGAAATATTCGAGCCAAGCAAGATCGGAACGGGGGCGGCAGCATTATAAAAAAAGCCCTTCGGCTAATCTTGGAGGCCATCTTTGAGCCTATCTCCTCTAACTGCTTGCGTGGATTTCGGCCCCACAGAGGAAGCCCGCCAAAGATCTATACTTAATAAGCTCGAATTGCACGTGGGCCTGCTGAAGGCTGGAGGCGGCTATAAAGGTGTTTAAGTCTGAGCGACTAGCGTTCTCGCAGAAGATCGTAGACTTGAACTAGGGCGCTAAGTCGATTTGCTTGGGGTTATTTTGATTGTGTGCTACCTGTAGATCTGATTAAGCAGGGATGCATCATCTAAGAAAGGTAGATGAGAGACATAAGAGCTAAGATTTGCTTGGAAGATGTCACCTACTATGACCAGTGGGCATGAAACCGCGTAAGCAAATATCTTTGTGTGAACAACATTACAATACCGCCAACGATAACCTGTAAACCGCGGCGAACATGGATATACTGAAAGCTGTAACTATTGTGGAGAAGGTTACCGTAAGGTTTAAGGTTAAGATCTAAGGAGGGTGAGCAGTACGAGCTGAAAGGCTCCCATACTGTTTGGAGGGCAGAGGAAGGAAGGTTACCCTTTGGATATTTGACCTCTATCTATCGTCGTAGAAGCTGTTTCTTTGGATGATTATGTTTCTTGGGTATCTAATAAATTAGACTAAAAAGCAAACATAGAACCAATTATGAGTGTCTCTCAAAAGCATCCTTATCATTTAGTAGATCCAAGTCCATGGCCTCTTTTGGGTTCATTAGGAGCTCTGGCAAGCACCATTGGTGGTGTTATGTATATGCACTCTTTTGCGGAAGGTGGAACACTCCTTAGTTTAGGCTTGGGAATGATCTTATATACTATGTTTGTATGGTGGCGCGACGTTATACGTGAATTTACTTACGAAGGACATCATACATTTGTGGTCCAATTAGGACTTCGCTATGGTATGATTTTGTTTATTGTGTCTGAAGTCATGTCCTTTTTAGCTTTCTTTTGGGCTTTTTTCCATTCCTCTTTGGCACCTACGGTACAAATTGGAGCTATTTGGCCTCCCAAAGGAATTGATGTGTTAAATCCTTGGGGAATTCCTTTTCTAAATACCCTTATTTTACTTTCATCTGGAGCTGTCGTAACTTGGGCTCATCATGCTATATTAGCTGGATCCAAAAAGCAAGTTGTTTACGCTTTAGTAGCTACCAGGCGACCGTCAGATTACCGAGGAAACTTTCTGATTACCTCTTGTAATCATACCATTGCTGATGCTCGCAATGAGACGGATGCAACTTACCATTTAAACGAACTGGAACAATAGCATGTTGCAAAAGGAAAGGACAGGGTTGACTAACTTTAGAGAACTTTTCCGACCGTGTCTTTAAAAGATAGCCGAATGGGTCATTCATGAATGTGAGGTGTGGGTAAGATACTAATTTGAGCGTGTTCGGTCAGGTTATTGATTAATTAATAATATCATAGCGCTACCTCCTCCGCAGCAGAATGGTAGCCTGCTTGCGGCAGAGCAAGAGGAGGTCTTAACCCCAATATAAAACAAAAACACTGGAAGCACGGCTGCTTTTTCGTTCGAACTAGCACTATTAGTTGGAAATCTTATGTGTTTTCACGTAAATATAAGAGTACCTCGGTAGTACCGGTGAACTAGATAGCCACGATCTGGATATCTAGGACGGAGGACTCATAGTATCTGCCTACTTAAGAGAGAGCTGGCAACAGTAAAGCACTTGACTCAATCTTATTTGTTTAAGGGCAAAACGGGAAGGAGTCTAAACCAATGTACATAAATGATTTTAATTTATGGACTCTACCTGATTGACACAGGAAATCTGACTTTATGTCCAGATAAAATTAATCCCAAAACTTTAAAATGAAACAAACGACTATGTGCCCTATGGAGACATGGTAAAAGATCAGGTTGGTGAGCTGTGTGATAGGTAACTATCTTGCACGGTTTAGAGAGCACTTTACTATATCATATGAGTAAACGGCAACCAAGTTGTACGGCTCTATGAAATAACTTTTGACTCTAACATTTTGCTGGCCCTAGTCTTCACAGGGTTTCAAGGAATGGAATATGTAGAAGCACCTTTCACGATTTCTGATGGTATTTATGGTTCTACTTTTTTTCTAGCCACGGGATTTCATGGTTTTCATGTCATTATAGGTACCATATTCCTAATAATATGTGCTATTCGTCAATATCTAGGACATTTTACTCAAACGCATCACTTTGGCTTTGAAGCAGCTGCTTGGTATCGGCATTTTGTTGATGTGGTTTGGTTATTTTTATTTGTATCTATTTATTGGTGGGGAGGTAATTAGAAAAAGGAGAAAAAAATCTAAAACATTTTTTTACCAACCTAATCATACTTTATCTAAAGATAGAACTCAATTTAGTCTGGTTCTTTTTGGAGAACGGCACCGTTGCTTTGATGTAATTATGCCTTTATGCAATTATAGTGGTATTTGTGATTAGTTTTATAGATTTTAATATGGATCCTAGTACTTTTTGGAAGGTATTATGGTTAATATCATTTTGTAGAATTTTTGATGTTATAGCAATATTCCTTTTATTTTGGTTAATTTCTTAAAATGAAAAAGTAAGAAATTTTATTTATGATAAAGTAGGATATGATTATGTAGTTGGTTGCATAGGTAATCTTGGTAAAGCTACTTTGATCAAAGCAGTTATACTTATAGTAATCATGATCGTTGCCTACGCAGCATTGGAAGCAGGCCAGACAAAATCAAATTGTTATGCATATCACAAGTATACTCAGTCATGTCACAAGGCAAATATTCTGGTAGACTCAAAGGTTATAGCCTAATTACTCTAAAAAAAAGTCGACCTATGGCACAGGACATTATGGCGTCGATCCAAAAAACATACAAGGCGGAAAGAAAATCGCTGAAAAAAAAATATGTTTGCTACGCCTCGCCTGTTCCTTAAAATATGCAGTCTGCTTTCCTTCCAACAGCAATAAAATGAGTAAAACCGTAGCTGCTTAAGAGCAACCGTGAAAATTGTATAAGAAGAGCAAGAAAGTTAACCAACGCCGCGCAGCACGCGCGTGCTTGCCTTATGCCGGCCCGCTCAGGCTGGTGTCTACGTCGTGTTCTAGAAAGGCGGCCTCATGCTGATGGTATAGCAGTAATATTTCATTTTTGTGGAAAGCGAGTAAAAAATATAGACCTGCGGCCTTTTTCGTCTATTATGCGAGGGTGCGCGGCTCACCCGCGCACCCCCCTTTTTTTGTTTCTTTTGGTTCAGATTGTTCGTAAAAAGCGCCATTATGTAAAGCGTACATACATATTAGAGTGGGTGGGCTACATGTACTAAACGATAAAACTACTTTATAAAGGAAAATGCTTATATGTATGGATCTCGAAAAGGTGCATAGCATTTCGTTGGCTTTGCAGACGAAGGACGCAGCAAATATATATATATATATTTTTTGTTTCATAAATTAGTAGAAAAAGATGTTGCGCCCCGCGGCCTGATTTGTTTTACAAGCTCAAATCAGTCCCGATTTAAATTAAACTTTTTAAAGGCTTATTAGCCCGTTTTCTGATTGCACTAATCGAAAAAAAAAAAGCAATGCATTCTTCTTGCGCAAGCGTTTTGTCAATGCTTAGCTCAAAGGCAAGAAGTCTTTTTTCGCCGTAAACCTACGGCCAAAAAAATATATATATACATATTTTTTTGCTGCAGGTGGGTGTCTGTTTTCTGACTATAGCCAATAACGTGTCACGTTCAAAATTCTTATAACATTTTACAACTTTCTTTGAGGAAGGCCATTACTTATTTAGGCTACCTCCAAGGGTTTACCTTCTAATCACCCGTAAGGTAGCCTCACCTTGTTAGTCTGTGGTCCACAACCCATGTTTTTCTAAAGCTAGCAGAAAGAAATATATATTTCTTTTTTTTTCGTAGCTTTTAACATGGAACAAGATAAAAAAAAAGCCAACAAAATGAGACTGTATATCATTGGTATTTTAGCAAGAATACTTGGAATAATAATACCCCCTTTACTAGGAGTAGCCTTTTTAGTTTTAGCTGAACGTAAAGTAATGGCTTCCATGCAACGTAGAAAGGGTCCTAATGTAGTGGGATTGTTTGGATTGTTACAACCTTTAGCAGATGGTTTTAAATTAATGATAAAAGAACCCATTTTACCAAGTAGTGCTAATTTATTTATTTTTATAATGGCTCCAGTAATTACATTTATGTTAAGTTTGATTGCTTGGGCTGTTATACCGTGCGCCGTGTAAGGTGCTTTCGTCGCTATGGGGCATGTCCCGGTGTCTGATCTCCAGTTTGCGTCAATGGAGTAAATCACCCAGAGGTAGCGTTGCCGCAATGCGCGTAGAAAAACATCTGGGAAACCAAGTCACAGGAGACCCATATCTCTAAGGACGGCTCGGAAGATATTGTTGGGGTTGATAAGGCTAACAAATCCGAATTACGTAGCCGCTGAACGACAACATTTACCAAGCCAGCGGGTAACGACTTGGTCTCGTAATCGGTTCTTTTGGTAGGTATAACAGAGGCCGAAGACGGAAAAAAAGATATATTTCTTTTTTCGGGAGCATTTTCAATAAGAGAAAATAAGACTATGCGGACATCTTACCTCAACGCACGGGTGAAAAGAAGAGTCGAAGACGCAATCACGGGATCGGCCCACTCTTTAGGGAGAGGGTCAACGGAGTCGCTGTAGTAAGTGAGAAGGGAGACCAACTAAGCTAAGTACTGAAGGGCGGCAGTCATGATTTGATGGTAGAGAGTGTGGCCCTTTCCTCATTACAAATGTGGCAAAGCCGGTTATGCTTGAACTTTTCCAAGGGGACTGGTTGATCATAGCAGATACTCAAATGCTGCTATGACCTCATTTAATAAAAACTTGGTGAAGTGCGTCAAAAAAAAAAAAAAATAAAATAAAATAAAATAAATAAATAAATAAATATATATATATATATATATATATATATATATATATATATATATATATATATTTTTGACGCACTTCAATAAATCAGTGGCGGAGAGCTATATGACGGGAAACTGTCACGTATGGTTCGGAGGGCGAAGAAATCAATTATCGACCCCTACTTTTGATTATGGTATGGTATTGTCGGATTTAAATGTAGGTATACTTTATTTATTTGCTATATCTTCCCTAGGTGTTTATGGGATCATTATGGCGGGTTGGTCTAGTAATTCTAAATATGCTTTTTTAGGAGCATTACGATCTGCAGCTCAAATGGTTTCTTATGAAGTTTCTATTGGTCTTATTATTATTACCGTACTAATCTGTGTAGGTTCTTGTAATTTCAGTGAGATTGTAATAGCGCAAAAGCAAATATGGTTTGGCATTCCTTTGTTTCCTGTATTTATTATGTTTTTCATCTCTTGTCTAGCAGAAACTAATCGAGCTCCCTTTGATTTACCAGAAGCAGAAGCTGAATTAGTCGCGGGCTATAATGTAGAATATTCTTCAATGGGTTTTGCTCTTTCTTTTTTGGGGGAATATGCTCATATGATCTTAATGAGGTGCGGAGCTTTGCATCTGACATTCGTTAGGCTTTAGCCTTCTGCAGGAGCCGGTGTCCTCTTAAGGGCCTTGTGTAGTAAACCCTTCCGGGCGGATCTAAATTGAGTAGTCCCCGTGAAGCTTTCGGAAAAGGGTAGCCTGGTGTGTAAGCACAGCAAGAAACTGCAAACCCATCGGACGACCTATCTAAGATTAGGGAGATATCCTAAGTAGATACCTCGTAACTCTTCCCCAAACCTATACGTATACTGAATGCTCATACGGGAAAGTGCGCTCCTAGGTTTGGAACCAGGGAGGGTTGCTCTGAGAAATAACTTCTCGTCTTATCCAGGGGGTGCGGGCACACCTGCGCGGATTACAGATGACAGCTACAAGGATGGCAGGAAAGAAAACGGTACTCGATATTCAGGGATAAATGTAAACCTATCAAACAGGGATAATCATTTTAGTTCTAAGAAAAAAAACTCACCGGCGGTGGTAAACATCAGTTTAAAAGGCAAGCATAGCGAGCCTAAGTCACTGGGACGACAGAGCGCGAGGCACACTCACGTACTCAGAACTATTGCAGACAATAGACTGCTACTGACGTCCTATGAGCAAATCAGGTCCAAAGCAAGCAACTTTAAAACCGGCAGAAAAAAAATCTCTATTTTTTTCAAAGCCGCGCCCCTATCCTGGCGTCTACAAAGGAGGTACTCTAAAGGCTCAAGACCAAGGTATAATTAGCCAGAAGAAGGTGGCCCATTTAACCTATGTGGCCCGCTTGACGAACATTAGCAACAAAGACATTATCAATTGGTTTGCGGGCGTCGTAAGAGGTTTTTTGTCCTACTATAGATATTGTGACAATCTTTATCAAATTTGAACTATTGTCGACTACCATATTTGCTGGTCTGCTATATTTACCCTTGCCAACAAACATAAATCCTCGACACAGAAAATAATCCCCAAGCACTCCAAGGATTTACATATAGTCAATGGAGAAGGTGGGACCCTTGTCAGTTTTCCTACCAGCATAGAGCTTAGGACGCTTAGACTGGAGTTCCTGACAAAAGCAAATATAGACGAGGAGGCATACAAAAAATCAAGTGTACATATGATAATGAAGTGTGATCGGTTTGAACTGTTGTGCAGTTAGAAAGGGGGCCCTAGTGCAAATGCACTATGTACGCGAGTTGGCCCGACACTTATATTTTTTCGTTAACACCACAGTTATTTCGAGAGGAGGCCGAAAATAAATATATATTTTTTCCCACTCTGTACTGATCATCAGCACCGAGACATCCATGCGAGGCCTTAGGGGTTCGAAGACCTAGGCGTGGCGTTGGTTAGAGGAAATGAGACTTAAGATTCTTAGAACGGAGCCGTATGACGGGCGACTGTCATGTACGGTTCTTTGGGAAGGGAGTAGATACCTATTTTCAGGCCCGAGCGGGCTACGAAGCTGCGCCCTTACTCTTCCAGTCTATGTACATTGCTTTTTTTAGGAGGTTGGCTGCCCATCTTAGATATTCCTATTTTCCAGGCAATTCCGGGTTCTATCTGGTTTAGTATTAAGGTTCTTTTTTTTCTGTTTGTATATATATGGGTCCGTGCAGCATTTCCACGATATCGTTATGACCAATTAATGAGACTTGGCTGGAAAGTCTTTTTGCCTTTATCATTAGCTCGGGTAGTCTCTGTATCTGGTGTTCTAGTAGCCTTTGACTGGCTCCCTTAATTTTTTGAGCAATTTCACTACAGTGCAACCAAAAAATATTTTTGTTCGGCTTCTTATGCCAAATAAAGATCTCAGGAAATATAACAAGGGCGTCAGCTCTCTGCCCATGAAGGCAGAGGGCGAAGCCCCCCTTTTTTTTCATTTTTTTGCGCATTTTTTGCTGCGCCGAGAAATATTGGAGGAAGTAAAAAAAAATCTATATATTTTTGGGGGAGGGGGGGGAATTTTAAAAAAATCCTATAGAAAAAGAAATCTTAGAAAAGTAAAATAGCAGCTTGAAGACCAAATAAATTGATTGAAAAAATATTAAAAAAAAAATTTATTCGTTTTATTAACTTCGTAAATGCAGGCTTTGAGCGTTATAGAACGAATAAAAATATATATATATATATTTTTTTTCACCTAAGGCCTCGTAATGATGGGTAAATCCTGCCCATGATAGATTGCACCGATCACAAAAACACAAAGTTTCCATGATCTGCAAAGAAAAGAAAGCACAAAACATTCGTATGGTGAGACGATTATCGATTCTTAAACAACCCATATTTTCTACACTTAACAATCATTTGATAGATTATCCAACCCCGAGCAATTTAAGTTATTGGTGGAGTTTTGGTTCGTTGGCTGGTCTTTGTTTGGTCATTCAGATAATTACAGGCGTTTTTTTAGCTATGCATTATACACCTCATGTGGATTTAGTTTTTTTAAGCGTAGAACACATCATGAGAGATGTGAAAGGAGGTTGGTTACTTCGTTATATGCATGCTAATGGGGCAAGTATGTTTTTTATTGTGGTTTATCTTCATATTTTTCGTGGTTTGTATTATGGAAGTTATGCGAGTCCCAGGGAATTAGTTTGGTGTCTTGGAGTTGTCATTTTATTATTAATGATTGTAACAGCTTTTATAGGATACGTATTACCGTGGGGTCAATTTGGCCCCTCTTTCTACTAATGGAGGGAGAAAAACCCCACTAAATGCGGGAAACTCTTTATTACTAAGGTACTTCTCTCCCATTGAGGACATAAAGTAGACGACTTTCGGCCATCTCTCTAGCGTTAGCGTTGCTGTCTTGCGTGGGTGTAAATTTTAAATAAAAATCCTTAGCATGTCATCATAGACAATCCGCAGGAAAGCTCTCGCTACACTAAAATAGGCTCGGCCTCGGGAAAAATAGCATAGAGAGTTCCTCAGAGACTACACGCGGGGTGCCTGATCTGTTATTGATCTTCGGCTAGGTAAATATATAGTCCTACTTTTCTCCGAAAAATAATGTCTATTTTACTCTAATGAATAGAGGCCGGCCATTATTGAATTAAAGTCTTACAGTCTATTCAAGCCATAAATTAGGTTTTCTATAAGCCTCACTTAAGCTTTCTAACCTCCTACCATAACAGATCTAGGTTTCATAGGGTTTTTATTGAGTGGGTGATGCTTTCGTTGAACAAGGGGGTGAACACTCAAAGAAAATAAAAGCAGTCTACCAAACAAGGCCTTCGGCCTTGTTTGAGTTGACTTTCAGCTCTTGTTCTGGGGATATGTATCTCCTAAGGAGAGTATCTACATTTCATTTGACAAATAATGGTGAAGCTGGGGCCCACCAATATCTAAAATTTCAGACCAAAACCTCAGCTAGTTTGAATTGGCTTTACTAAATTTTTATCCTAGGGAAGTCAAGATAGTTCCTAAGAACATTGTTGACTATTTTACTCTTAGAGCATTAGCCTATTGGCTTATAATGGAGGGCGCGTGGGCTTGAGGTTTTTTATTTATACAAATAGTTTTATCCGACTTGAAGTGTAAAAAAAAAAAAAAAAATTGTACTGCAGAAAGAATTTGATATCAGGGCTAATTTCAGGGAAAAAGACTCTAAATAGCTGCTCTATATTCCAATGAGTAAAATGGTAAAATGAAAAAAACCGAGCCTCACATCATTTATCTATGAAGTATAAAACGAGTCTTTAGTTAAAACGTAGAAAAGACATAGGGGAAATTAAGGCAAATGAGTTTTTGGGGAGCTACAGTCATTACAAGCTTAGCTAGTGCAATACCTGTAGTAGGAGACACTATAGTAACTTGGCTTTGGGGTGGTTTCTCTGTAGACAATGCCACCTTAAATCGTTTTTTTAGCCCTCATTACTTACTCCCTTTTATAATAGCTGGCGCTGCTATTCTTCATCTTGCTGCATTGCATCAATATGGTTCTAATAATCCATTGGGTATCAATTCTTCTGTGGATAAAATAGATTTTTATCCCTATTTCTACGTAAAAGATTTAGTAGGTTGGGTAGCTTTTGCCATTTTTTTTTCTATTTTCGTTTTTTATGCACCCAATGTTTTGGGGCATCCTGACAACTACATACCCGCAAATCCCATGTCAACTCCAGCTCATATAGTGCCAGAATGGTATTTTTTACTAGTTTATGCAATTCTTCGAAGTATATCTAATAAATCAGGGGGTGTAGCTGCCATAGGACTAGTTTTTGTGTCATTATTTGCTTTACCATTTATTAACACATCATACGTACGTAGTTCAAGTTTTCGACCAATTCACCAAAAATTGTTTTGGTTGCTTTTGGCAGATTGCTTACTTTTAGGCTGGATTGGATGTCAACCTGTGGAGGCACCATATGTTACTATTGGACAAATTGCTTCAGTTGGTTTTTTCTTTTATTTTGCTATTACGCCCATTCTTGGCAAATTAGAAGCTAGATTAATCCAAAATTCTAATGTTTGCGAGGACTTAAGTCCTCGCAAGCTTTCCCACATTTTTAAGAATTTACTTGATGTTGTAAAATGAAGAGCTATCAATTTATTAACCGTATTATTACCAAATTCCTGTATTTGCTTTCTATCTGCCTTCGGCCTCATTAATTGTATTGGTGGTGTGTTCGTATTGCTTTCTTCCCAGACCTTTATTGCACTCCTAAAGACTGGAAAGAAATTCTAGAGGGCGTAGCCTTCGGCCTTGTCAGGCCGGAGGCCGAAGGCAGCGGCTATTTTTGTGAAGAGTTTATCGTTGGTCGATAATTGTAAATCTAATGAAGTTTTTGTCCAAAATTCCGGACCTGTAAGAAAGACTTTGTTAAAGTTTCTTTGCCCATAGTTTACAGAAGATATCCAACAAACAGGCTAAGATAGAAGGCCGAAGGTTGTGCCGCAGTATCTCTGTACTCAATTTATCAGAGCTGTAGGCCTAGCTCAATAAATTCACACAAAATCGGATATTACGACCGAGGTGCGCTGCCGGCTACTATTATTGATTTGCTTTCTTCGACTCTCTTTCAAATATTCAATTTGGCTTATTTGTAATCAAATCTGGCTGTAGGCATGAGAGCCGGTCTTATACTAGAACATATCAATTACATACTTTGTTGTAAGATTGCTTACACTAGGCCAAACCGTAGGCTTGGGCTATTAAGTTTTTTCAGTTCTGCTTGTGCTTGTAGCAAGCGCGTTATCAATGGTTTTTCCAATCCAAATGGTGTTACCGTTTGTTGTTCAGCAAATTGCTGATCTACCATTGCAAAATGTAATTGACTTCATCAAGTCTGTATATCTGGAAAGACTATCATTACATATGGTGTTTAACGGCGGCTATCAAAAGAGTCATTTTTGTTTTTCTGGCCTAGTCACCAAGGCCGGAGGAACTTTTACAGTAATGACAGCCTTAATTATAGCAAAATAAAGTCGTAGGAGCGTTTCGAAGCTTAATAAGGACGGCGATGCTCAGGCGACCAGTCTTTTTTCCATTGCCCAACATCGTGCCTTCGGCACTAAATGTGTCGTGCCGTGTACCATTGCATAGCAAAACTTCTTTCGGCCAAGTATCCTTACAAAGCCAGGCCGAAGGCAGCAGTAGCACCTTTATCTTTTTACAAGGGACCTGCAGCCTCCGGCCTCACTTTCACACAAGTCGGTCAGAGCTTTACTCGAGGACACGATGACTTTAATCTATTCTAATTCCACGGATCTCGCAATTGTTCTTTCAGTCTATGGTAACATTTCAGTTTTTCGTATATTTTATCGTATTTTCATTTTAGTTAACCGATGGTTCATAAGATATGCTATGAAAAAGTTTAATACCATAATCTTAAAATACAATATACTATGTGTAAATAAAATACCACGTGTAAATAAAATAAATAAATTAGTATATTCGTTCCTACCAAAAAATATCTTTTATACTTCGATTTAGGATTTGGCTGGTTATGTATTTCGATCTTTTCCTTTTATGGTATATTTTAGATGCTCTATCATGGGCAAGTAAATAGTCTACTGCGGCTATATGGAAAAGCATCCATAAAAAAATATAGATTTGGATGCTTTACGTTTTCTGCTTTTCTTAAGTGTACTAGGTTTACAAGCTCAAATCGGTCCAATTTGTAGCAGAGCACTCTGTAACATTTTGACATTTGCACTGAAGACTAAATGGCCACACAACATATTTATTACTGTGGGGGTCCTTATCTCGAATCTTTGCAGCCCTCATTTATACATCCAGCCTTTATTCATAGAAGAATTTCCATAGAATAAAGAAGGGTCTCCTCTATTTAAGAAAGACGAAAGCCCGTACAAGGACCTTCGGCCTTTTGATGTAAGCTATACATAAATTCTGACTTCGGGCCCCATACTTTTTATTTTGAGTTATTTTTTGGCTAATGAAGTCATTGAAGACATGGCTCTCTAAATGGCTGCAGTATAAATTGTAGGTTAAGGCTTGAAAAGCATAACCTGTGGCCTTGTTATGACGGGTAAATTCCGCCCATGAAGGATTCAATAAAGTGAGTGTTCGAGATTAGTAAAGCTCTCCCCTCTCCCCCCTTTTTAGACAACTTATCCCTCATAATACTAAACTTTGCTTCGCCCTTTGACTCGTATTTTAATGCGCCCACTTTATAGAAAAAAAGAGACGATTTGTGGATAACCAATCGTTTTTCAAATCTCTGATAGCTACTTTACCAAAATGGATACATCAATTTCAAAAATCAAAACATGAAAATATATTATATACCAATCCTGACTACCTATTTCAATTATTATGGTTTCTAAAATATCATACTAATACACGTTTTCAAGTTTTGATCGATATTTGCGGAGTTGATCATCCCTCCCGAAAACGAAGATTTGAAGTAGTTTATAATTTACTGAGGGCGACCGCGAAGTCACCGAATAAAGTGCTCATTTGTGCCAAACAAATGAGACGTTGTAGAAGTCTGCAACGAGACGGGCACGACTTATCTAATAGATATACTGCTAGAGACACCCAACGGGACGAACTTCCAATGGAGAACATAGCCTGTCGTGAAAGGGAGTCACAGGGAATAGCCAACCCATGGGCGATACCCAACCGTGTCTTCGAGACGCAGTTGAACGGAGAAAAATATTTATTTATTTATTTATTTTTTATTTGTGAACGTGAGGTGTAGGTGGGATATTAGCCCGAGTGCGTTTGGTAAGACTCCAATGGAGTATCACAGCGTCTTCTTTGTACGACGAAGCTTAGTAACAATCGTACCAAGACAACAAAGAAACCAGGATCCCTAAAAAAAAAGTATTTCGATTTTCGCTATGCTCACGAAAATCAAAGCAAAGGGCGAAGGCACAGCGCTTGATCAAAGCCCAAGGTATCTAAAGCACCTAAAGCGCACTGCGCAAAGATGCCCAAGAGCATCTAATTACGAGCATTCAGTGGAACCGGTGAACCATTTGGACGTTTGGATCTTTGAATGCGGCAGAGGGCTTGTAGTACTTGCTTATTTGAAAGAGACCCAGAAAGGCGCTAACATTGGCAGAAGGAAAGGAGCCTAGATCAACATACCCTCTATTAATAGGTAGGGAGGGGATACGTTGTATATTCAAGCAACACAAAGAAATCGAAATGAAGCTCAGATGAAATGAAGCGGCTAAAAAAAAGAAATATATATATATATATATATATATATATATTTTCCCCCCCCTTGACATATTTCGATTGCCTTTGTGCCCTTTGGAAACATTGTCAGAGGGAGCAGTTTTAGGCAAAAGGCCTTTTTTTGCTCATAAAAGACATCAATCTGTGAATTACTGCCTATAAAAAGCTTTCACCTCATCTAGGTTTGAAGAACGGTGGTTATGAGGAAACTATATGCAGCACCTTGATCAAAATACTAGAAACACTAAAGGACAACTTCAAATTCCATTTCAGGGCGAAAAAAGCTAGAAGGGCGCAGCAAAAAAATGATTTTTTTTTATTCAGCTTCCCTTGACCGCATCGTGACACATAGAGCCAAAGTTGAAACAGTACGAAACCTTGGTCTGGGCCACCCGTAAGACATCAATTTTCGGCGAATAAACTACGTACGTTTTACAGATGATTTTTCTATTAAAGCAATTGGTCTACGAGCTCTGGCAGAAATAATACGTAACTTGCTTACACGATTTATTAAAGTGCGGCTTAAGTCTAGGCTTAACCTAAGTAAAACCCTACCTAATAACCCGAGCCAAAAGGAAGAAGATCAATTTTATTGAATATCTTACTAGTCCCAATTCAAAATAGACCTACAATTTTTGCCGATAATATGGCAGCAATTTAATAATATAGAAAATCCATTGATCTGGTGGGCTTAGCTTACTTGTCAATATGCAAAAAGTTATAAACTGTCTGGCAGAGAAAGGATTTGATGATAAATTAGGTAACTTGAAACCTCCATTTGCTTACTTTCAGTATCCTCAAAGCTACTCGGTAGCGCACATAGTCTTCATTCCCCATGCCATGACCTTGCCAGCTATTATCATTTGGTAAACCTTAAACGCTAATGTATAACGTGCTTAAGCTACATACTACGTACTTTATTGGCCAAAACATGTGCGGACAAATTCAAACTAAACACTGCAACTACTACCCGACACCGAACTGCTGGCCGAAAATTGGCAATCGCAGAGGGCAAAGCCTGCTTGAATTGCATAGCTTATTTTCCCGCAAAAATGACCACGAAAAGTAATATAAGAGCGCAGCAGCTCAGCCATTGTGCTAGTTTTGGCTATAATGTAAGGCCGCGGGTGCTCCATGTATGGTGGGAAAAAATATATATTATTCTTTTTTTGCCTACCCCCCCCCCCCTCAGAACTGTCATAGAAAAGCACACAATTAAAGGCATATGATTGCAAACAACCTTAGGTAAACTTGAGTTGGAGAGCCGTATGATGGGTAACCATCTTGCACGGTTCGGAGAGCACTTTATTATATCGTAAGAGTGCACAGGAAAACTACGGCTTTGCGATGGAATTTTCGACTCTATGTGTTCAGTATAACTCACGTATTCGTGTACAAAGCAGTGTAGACGAAATAACTCCAATTTGTTCGATAGTTAGTATATTTCCATCAGCTAGCTGGTGGGAGCGAGAAGTGTGGGATATGTTTGGTGTTTATTTTTCCAACCACCCCGATTTACGCCGTATATTAACAGATTACGGTTTTGAGGGTCATCCATTACGAAAAGAATTTCCTTTAAGTGGATATGTGGAAGTACGTTATGATGATTCAGAGAAACGTGTGGTTTCTGAACCTATAGAGATGACTCAAGAATTTCGCTATTTTGATTTTGCTAGTCCTTGGGAACAAATGTCGCGTAGTGACAAATCAAATAAAAAGTAAGCAAAAATTGCTTACAGCCATCTTGAAAATATGCAATTTCGTAGTATAGTAATTGCATGCTTAGCTCAGTTTTACGGCATGCCAAATAATTTGCTTTGCTTGTTCAAACCAAACTCAGTCTTTTCAAGCCGAAACAGCAGGAGTGTTGACCTTTTGTGAAGACGCTGCGCTCGGGTGATGGGAGTGAGAATAAGGCTTTTGCTACTTTATTGGCTTGACGAAGAGGAAAAAAGTAAGGAAAATAAAATAAAGAAAATGTGCCGATCCCCCCAAATATTTTGGCTACGCCCTAAAAAATTATTTATTTTTCGTATCTTTTCTTCCCTCTTTGCTTTATTGGCTCTAAGAAACTTGGTCAAATCCCCTCCCCCCTCCCCGTCCCAATTTATCATCTTCAATGATAAATTGGGCACAATTTGAAGGTTCAGATTGTGGAATTATTTAATTTATTGGTAGAAGGTTTGATTACTTTACGAACAAATTGACTGGAAATAAATTGGCTGGAGCGGAACTATCTACATTATTAGAACAAAAAATTACCAATTACTACACTAAATTGCAAGTAGATGAGATCGGTCGAGTGGTCTCAGTTGGAGATGGAATTGCACGTGTTTATGGATTAAACAAGATTCAAGCTGGGGAAATGGTTGAATTTGCTAGCGGTGTGAAAGGAATGGCTTTAAATTTAGAAAATGAGAATGTAGGAATTGTTATATTTGGTAGTGATACCGCCATCAAAGAAGGAGATATTGTCAAACGCACTGGATCTATTGTGGATGTTCCTGTAGGAAAGGCCTTGCTAGGTCGTGTGGTTGATGCGTTAGGAGTACCTATTGATGGAAAAGGTGCTTTAAGCGCTACAGAACGAAGACGTGTAGAAGTTAAAGCCCCTGGGATTATTGCACGTAAATATGTGCACGAACCCATGCAAACAGGATTGAAAGCAGTAGATAACCTGGTTCCTATAGGTCGTGGTCAACGAGAACTTATAATAGGAGACAGACAAACTGGAAAGACTGCTATAGCTATTGATACCATATTAAACCAAAAGCAAATCAACGCGCAGGGCACCTCAGATAGTGAAAAATTGTATTGTGTGTATGTAGCAATCGGACAGAAATGTTCAACCGTGGCACAATTGGTTAAGATTCTTTCAGAAGCGGGTGCTTTAGAATATCGCATTATTGTAGCAGCCACTGCTTTAGATCCTGCTCCTCTGCAATTCTTGGCACCATATTCAGGTTGTGCTATGGGAGAATATTTTCGAGATAATGGAATGCACGCATTAATTATTTATGATGACCTAAGTAAGCAATCAATGGCATATCGTCAAATGTCATTATTGTTACGTCGACCACCAGGTCGTGAGGCGTTCCCAGGGGATGTGTTCTATTTACATTCTCGTTTATTAGAAAGAGCCGCTTAAATGTCAGACCAGACTGGTGCAGGTAGCTTGACTACATTACCCGTAATTGAAACACAAGCTGGAGACGTGTCTGCTTATATTCCTACTAATGTTATTTCCATTACAGATGGACAAATCTTTTTGGAAACAGAACTCTTTTATCGTGGAATTCGACCTGCTATTAACGTAGGATTATCTGTAAGTCGTGTGAACGGGGTGAGATCTACATGGGATCGCTGGAGTTGGAAAGCTCTGCGTAGGATCCCTCAGCGCGTAATCTGCCTTATCCGATTAGAATTGAGTTGAAAGCAGGTGAGTCAGAAACTAACTATCGGAAGTTTAGGAGAACGAACCTTGATGATGGTCGCTCCACTCTCAGAGGGAAGACACCCAGGATTACACCTGCGTGAATTTGGGATATGTGCCGTTTGCAGCATGAGTACTTCTACTACACAGGAAGGAAAAGGGGAACCCTGCATCGGAAGAGACACAAATTCCACGGCAACGAATAGGTCAACCAAGGCCCTACAAATCGTTAAATACCTAGAGGGAACTTTCAATGGAAATCGCAGCCTGTCTATGGGGAAAGGCTGCGATTTATACGGTCCTAGTAGAACCACCACAAGAACTTACGAAGGAAACTTTGTTGGTTCGGCGATGGATAGAACTGAAAACCGGAAAAGTCCTGCTTCTCCTGTCCGAGTTAAGACTGTGGCCAATTGGATTCGGAAGCTGAAACCTAATGCCGACAGAAAATCTCAAAAGATCACCGACATAATAGCTGACCCACATGCGCTCATAACAGCATACGAACATATCAAATCCAAACTCAGAAACATGACCCCAAGAGGAGATGACGAACGGAAGACCTTCCTGGGGGGGGGAGGGGAAGGAACCCCTTTTTTTCTGGGCATCAACTGAAGATGGTTTGAGCACACTGCAAAACGACTGCGCACGAGAAAATATCCATTCAAACCCGCAAGACAAGTCAACATCCCAAAACCAGGAAAACCCAAGGAGACGAGACTGCTTGCGATGATCGGCCTCAAGGACCACCAAGTAATATAAAAAGCCATCAGAGCAGTCCTATAAAAATAATATACAAACCAACATTTTCAAAGGACTCGCATAAGTTTAGATTGAGCAAGTCCTACCATACGACACTCGAAACCATAAAGTATGGGTAGAAGAAAACGTCTTGCTTTATTGAGTTCGACATTCAAAAGTGCTACGAAACCTTGAATCGAAAAAGGCTCAAAGGCATTATTTCAGAAAATATACAAGATTAACGTTTTTTGGATATGTTAACACAGATACGTGGGCATAATAAGCGTAGGAAGATCTATATATGAAAATAAGATAATACCTCAAGGAAAAAGCGTATTGTCATCTCTTTTGTGTGATATCTACCTCCACCAACCAGACGATGAAGTAGATCAGATTAAGAAAGAGTGGAACACGAAATCCGGGCCACATTAACCCTGAATATCGAGAGCTAAATTACCTAGATAGGAAAATGATGGCAAGATAAAGAAAAATATAGAGCAGCTAAGGTGCGAAAAGCGGCATTGAGTGCGCACGGCAAGGGAGCTGCAAATCAGCCACCAAGACTATAAAAATCCTGAGTTCGTCGGGGTAAAGTATATTAGATATGCAGACAATTTTCTGATTGGCGTCTTGAGGAGCAAGGCCACCATGCTCAAAATACTGGAGAGAGTGACATAATTTAGATGGTCGGAGGACCTAAAGCCGCAAATAAACGTAAGAGAAAACCAACTCAGTCACGCAGTGTCCGACAAAATTCCGTTCGTTCCTGGTTTTTTTTTATGGGTGCCTGATCTAAAGTATATGCCTGTGGTAAGCTCTGCCTACATGAGGGCGGCCTTTAAAGAGAG
The DNA here is from genome assembly GCA_963920785.1 of Sphagnum contortum. Lineage (NCBI taxonomy): Eukaryota > Viridiplantae > Streptophyta > Sphagnopsida > Sphagnales > Sphagnaceae > Sphagnum > Sphagnum contortum. Next base: position 3,298,218 of record OY987278.1, read on the forward strand.
GGTTCACGCTATGAGACCTGAGTAAAGGCTAGAAGAGTGCTGAGGAAGTGCCGTCGCGCAGTTCCGAAGTGCTGGACCTTGGCATATGAGAAATGACGTCGAGAGTTGGGTAAGGACAAAGCCAAAGGACAGACTATCAAAATGGCAACATAACATATTTTGGCTATGTTAAAAGAAGAAAGCTTTCAATGGTAAGAAGAGACCCGAAAAACACTTCGGATATTCATAAGGTCAGCCCTAGGACAAAAAATGTTTTCAAAGGAAGAAGTACAAATATTCTTTAAAATACTAGAAGCCTTCTGGACGGCCGTAGACTGAGGGAGAATAGTAGTCACTAAAACCATTAAAAAAATAGAAGAGCGAGGCCCGGGGTAGCTTTGCTGGACAGACGGGTGGCCGGGTGCAAGTAGAAGCTGCCTTAATAACCCTCATATACGATAAACTCCAAAATAAAGCTTTCTTTGATGAAAAGGGGCAACCAACATCAAATCATGACAAGCCAAGAAGATAATTGGGTTGTGGTGTGGCTTGGTATCGCAGTGTGACTATACGAATATTAAATTATTATTTATGCTGTGAAAACCTTAGTAAGGTGGAGTCAATTGTCAACTACCATCTAAAGTAGTCAGCTATATATATGCTAGCCGAGAAGCACAAATCTAGCTCATAGCAGATCATCTAGAAGTTCAGCAAAAAGTTATGGCAAAGAAGGGCGCAAGATTGGCAGTGTTTCTTAGTCTGGTCTGGAAGAAATAAGTCTATTTTCAAAGGACTTATTAAGGACGGACCCTTGATAAGTTAGTCATAAATAGGCTCTTTATAAGGTTAAGCCGAAGTAAGGTACTCTCGCAGATCGTCGCGTGCGCAGTTAAGGGGTGCAAATAAAATGATATAGAGCACCATGTCTGGCAACTAAAAAAGGCTTAAACAGCCAGGAAGCACAAGGTGCAATCTGTCAGAAAGGTGAAAATATTACAGAAAATGAAGGCTATCTAATTGGCACTCAATGGAAAGCAAATTCCTCTGTGTGCTCGACATTGTGACGAACTATACGCGGGCAAGGTATTGATGACCGATATTGATTTGAACGTTGTCTAAAAGTGGCAGGTTTCAGGAAAAGGGAGCCGTGTGATAGGTGACTATCGTGCGCGGTTCTTTAAGAGGGAGCCGGGTTTTTTATCCCGTGCTAGCGGTTAGAGATGGGCGCGAATCCTACTTTCGAGGTTCTGCGGCTCAGTTGAAAGCTATGAAACAGGTATGTGGTAGCTTAAAATTAGAATTGGCGCAATATCGTGAAGTAGCCGCTTTTGCTCAATTTGGTTCAGACCTTGATGCTGCTACTCAGTATTTATTAAATCGTGGGGCCAGGCTAACGGAGGTTCTCAAACAACCACAATATAGCCCAATTCCTATTGAAAAACAAATCGTGGTTATTTATGCAGCTGTCAAAGGTTATTTAGATCAAATTCCTATTTCGAGCATTGATCAATATGAACATGAGCTTCTGAAGTCTATGGACCCAAGTATACTTTCTGCTATTGTACAACAAAAGAACATCACTGAGCAGATTAACAATCAACTGGCTACCTTTTGTCAAAAATTTACACAGGGCTTCTTAGCAACTCATTCAGTTCAAAGAGATTAAACTAAAAAATCAATTTTTTTTCTAAAATATATTTCTTTCTCCAATATATTTTTTTCTAGGCTGCAGGTTTTCTTTTTGTGCTTTCGGGTGGAGGGCCAAAATGGTCAGGGCACAGTCAAATCTTTTTCTTTGGCCCCCTAGCTACGCCCTTAGTAAGGCTTCGCCATACCGGCAGAGCTCTTCTCCCCTCCATCCCCTCCCCTCCACTTTGTTTTTATTCATCCTTTTTTACAAAGAAGAAAACCCTTTTTCTCTTGAGTTCTCCCAAAGTTACCAAGGGGCAAGACTAAACTTCAAAAAAACAGAAAACAGGGACGAGTATTTTAATCATCTACTATTAGATATTATCAGGTATCAAGTAACAGCATTATAGTGCTGGCAAAATTTTGTATCAGAAAACAGTATAATTTATTTATTGGGTGGCCTTTTTAATCTGGAGAAAGAACATATCAGATTGACTATGTATCGCCTAATTAGTATTTTATTAAAATTATATCACGAAGTGATGCATCAGTCTTTTCTATAAATTTTCTCGCCATTAAAGGCCGCAGATTATGCATGTGCAAGCAAATTGACAGTAAACGTGTTGCCCTTTTGCCAAAGATTTACGTAGAGTTCCTTAGCAACTCATTTAGTTTTCAAAAGAAAAAAATATATATTTGATGGCTCCAGCAAATCAAGTGTATCCCTTCGCAATAACTTTTAAAGTTAATCAATCACGTTCGATGATTGATCGCTATCTCCACCAAAATCTGGTGCAATCAGGAGAAAAGGGATTCGAACCCTTAACCTGTGGTTTTGGAGACCATTGTTCTACCATTAGAACTATTCTCCTAAGAAAAAAGCGGTTCTTGGTTTATGGAATTTGCACCTATTTGTGTCTATTTAGTAATAAGTTTGCTACTTTCCTTGATCTTAATTGGTGTTTCTTTTTTATTTGCTTCTTCTTCCAGTTTGGCTTATCCAGAGAAATTGTCAGCTTACGAATGTGGTTTTGATCCCCTTGACGATGCCAGAAGCCGTTTAGATATACGATTTTATCTTGTTTCTATTCTATTTATTATATTTGATTTGGAAGTCACCTTTTTATTTCCTTGGGCAGTTTCTCTTAACAAGATTGGTTTGTTTGGATTTTGGTCTATGATAGTCTTTTTATTGATTTTGACGATTGGATTTATATATGAATGGAAAAAGGGCGCTTTAGATTGGGAGTAACTCGAAGAACTATGAGCCAAAAGACGTAAAGCAAGAAAAAATCATTTTTTTGCTTTTATCGCGTTGCAAGCTCGTAGCATTCCTTCCATTGCTGTGTAAACAAAATAAGATAAACCCCGATAAGTAGGCATGATCAGTCATTCATCGACTTGATTGATCTCTGCCTTTATTGGCTACGTTAACAAAATGCAGCCTGCAACTAGAGAGCCTGGGGGGCAGGAATGATAGAAAGGCTCTCTGATAACTTTAACTGAAAGCATGCTGGGACGTGAGGTCCTGTTAAGCAAATCGAGCAGGGCGCTGCCAAAATTTTCTGTTTCTGTGCGTTTGATTTCCTTTGCCTTGCTTGGCAGTTTCATCTTGTCTAAGGGTGGAAGAGATGAAAGCGCTTTGCAAAATAATTACTCTCCGTCCCCACACAGTAAATGCTCAAAAATAATAGATCTTTTTGCGGTGGGGGAAGCTCTCTTGGAGAAAAAAGTGGCTGGGAGGCTAACTTTGTTCGCACAGCGAATGAAAGGCGAAAGTGGCTTTCTAGGGCTACTTTATCCTCCCGCCAAAAAGCTTCTAAATAATATGCTTTGCTTCCCCCGCGCTCTTCTTAAAAAAAAAAAGGCATTATATATCAATTACATAGTATACCCAATTATATACGATCAATAAGAAGATTAGTAGACAAACACAGTATACCTTCCGTCGACGCTTCATGCTAGATAGCAAAAGAAAAGTGGTAATAGATATATATATTTTTTTTTTTCAATCATTTTAAAAAATCAATATTTTTTTTGCCATGGTTTTTATTTTCAAGCTTTCTGCTTTTATTTTTGGGTTCGGCCCCCTTTATTTACTCTGCTCTAAGCAAGAGGCCAAAGGAAGCACTTTGGTAGCATAGCAACTCAAAGATGAAAGATGAATCTAAGTAATGCGCAATAAAATGAAGCGTCAGGCAATCAGAAAAAAGCAAACACCCTCAAACCACTCATGATGTGCTCTTTGATAGTCGATGATTTGGCACATTAGGGTAATTAGCTCAGTTGGTAGAGTGCCTCGTTTACACCGAGAGAGTCAGCGGTTCAAGTCCGTTATTACCCAAAGGTTTCCACTATCTGCAATTATAAATTAGATTTAGCATATGAATAAATTTACTAATTTGATTAATAGTGGTAAAACTATGATGATATTGAGAAAGAGGGGGGGACTTTAAAAAAAAAAGCAAACCCGCTCAATTCACATGGTAAATAAATGAGAGCTAAATACTCTCAAAGAAAAAAACAGTTGGAGAAGGCATAAAAAAGTGGCAAATGCAAAGCAGAAAAAGCGGTAATATATATTATCGCTTTTTTTGCTTTGCATTTTCTTAGGCAAAATAAAGCAAAAAATGCATGGCGTTTTCTTAGTTTATGGTACAGAACCCTAAGATGGTCGTGAGGGCGCAGCATATATATATGCTGCGCCCTGTGGACGTTTTTGAAATCAAAAGGTGCCCTAGTTCCACGCAAGGAGCGAGGTTCTATTGACATAGTAAGTAGAGGCTGAAAGGCTTTGCCTTAAAAACGATCTAGACTTGCATGCTTTGAGGTCATTACGCAGTAATGGTCCCAAAGCATGCAAGGCCACGGGTTGACTAACCCTTTTATTGCCAAGTGCCTTCCGGTGCAAAGAGAGCCGCGCGCCCCTGTTGCGCGGGGTCGCTAGCCACATTAGCCTTGTGGCTTCAGGTCACTTTCTTCCCTCTGAAAGTTGAACGAGGCTGGAAGAGATAGTTTTGACTTTCGGATTTATACTGACGTAGCCGGTATAATGAAAAGATCCTGATAAATTATCTACGATGATTTATTATGTTCGGGAAAATAGCTTAGTTGGTTAGAATGCTGGTCTGTCACGCCAGAAGTCGCGGGTTCAAATCCCGTTTTTCCCGGTTAAATTCAAATCCAAGAATAAATTATTATAAAATCAGTTTATAAAAAGATATATCTTTTTATAAACTGCTAACTCCTTTATCAGTTCAAATTTTTTTCTTCGTCGAAAAGGACGTATGGTTGAGTGGTTGAAAGCATTGCTTTGCTAAATTTATGCGACAAGAAGCTGTGCGATGTAATGTAGTTCAATTTTACAAAACAGAAACTCCGTCCTACCCCACCTAGACACGCGTTGAGAGTAATCCTAAGGTGTGAGGTGTGAAGCTTGAAGGATAATGTAATGATGCTTGGGATTTTGTACTAAGCTAATGTTAGGGTAAAAAGATTGAAAAAACAAATTTTTCTACTACACATTTCCCCCCAATAAATGAACAATGCAAACGAACTAATACAGAGGCCTCGTCAAGAAAAATCTCAAGCAAAACCGAAAGATCTTCTAGATGGAATATCATAGGTTAAGGATTTAAATAATTGGCATCCTAAGCAGGAAGCCAGCGGTGGAAAAGGTTATATCTTTCTTTGATTTTGATACCACCATTTCCATCAGGCTTTTTTTAGGTTTTTTTTGTTGAGAGAAATGGTACATTGCACAAAACTTGGTAAACCCATATCGCTCCTTTCGAGAGGCTCTAAATGCAAAATGACACAATGCGGGTAGAGGACTGCTCAAAAAGCGAAAGCCCTTCTGTAATATAATTGATGAGATAGGGTCGATTTTCGGCAGACTCGAACATAGGTGACTTGTATTATATTCTTTTTTAGATTTCGAAGAAAAAGGATAGAAACAATGACTTGACATCATACAAATTGGGAACATATTATTGTCACTGTCTAAAGTTATCAAGAGGATATAGTGATGGCTATAAATGCTAATAATACGAATACTGCAATAAAAAAGCCTAAGTAAATCGGCGGCTTCTCAGCCAGGGCTTTGACTGTATGCCGTGTAATTATGAACTTTTTTTTTCAAACCTCGGGGAAGAAAGTTATTAGCGAGTTGAGATGGATTTTATGAAATCAAAAAATATATATATTACCGCTTTTTGTTCCTCGTTAGGCTCAAAAAGACTAGAGTCCTATAAAACGCGTATGGCCCGGCACCATTGATAAAAAGTTTTCCACTATTATTAACTGTACAGTTCAAGTCGTATATCTTATGGCAGTCTATTTTGTCGCAAGGTGTAGTTTTAATCGCCATCCATCATCGCACCCGTAGCAAGGCTATGTCATCTATTGGAATAGTGATGATCATTATGATGGTTTAATGTTGATATAGTGAAGTGCTTTGAAAAGATTTTTCACGAATTTCTGTTAAATAAAACTCCAATTTGTGCTTTAGAGATGCTGGAGTAATGGTGAAAATTAGGCCGAAGAAAGGGGGGGCTAAGAAGAAACCTAAAGCCTCAACCTTCGACGAAAAGGCTTAGATGAGATAGAAAAAAATATTTGCTGCGAAAAAAAGCAGTTATATATAATTAAATCGAGTTTTTTTTCAAAATATTTGGAAAAAATATATAATATATATATTTTTTGCTACGCCCTTGTGCTATTTAATATAGCAGTCTTTTGGGACAATTATGAGAACTTCATTTTTATCCTGGCAAACCAGGAAAGCATAGGCTTATAAAAGTGTTGGCAGATTGCAAGTTTGATCCTTACACTTAACTTGCCACAATAGTGTGAGACGTGGAACATGTTTTAGTAGCCAATAAGTCAAACATGACTTCTGCGAGTTGACATGTCAAACAGATTGCTTGAGCCGTATGCGGGGAAATTTGCATGTATGGTTTAGAGGGAAGCTTGAGGGGGCCTATTTATCTTAAAAAATATAACAATATTTTATCATGGGTTCAAATTCCTCCATAGGGGACGTAGTTCAATTGGTAGAGCGCATGTTTTGCAAGCATGAAGCTGTCGGTTCAAATCCGATCGTCTCCAAATAAACGAATAATCTGCTATGAGAAAAACAGCATAAGTGTTTGGATGAATGATGATAACATCTGCGGGATATTTCGTTATGCTTTGCACCTGAACAACTTGGCTTTAGGAAAGCCAATCCAAAGATCAAGCTAAATAATGTGCTGGAAGAAAAGAAAACGTGCTGAAGCCGGAGATAGAAAACACTATGCATTCTCTAAATGCTGGCAAAATAGAGTTTTGGCTAAAAATATATATATATATTTGGCTGCGCTCTATGCTTTGATAGGCAGAAAGTAAGCGCCCTAAGGGCCGCAGGCAGCTGTGCCCTATATTTCTTATTTTTGCGCTCTGCCTTGTAAAGCAAGTTTTTGGTCTAGCCTTAAGGCTGCAGAGCAGCCAGGCCAAAAAAAAGAAACATTGTAGTGTTGAGCCAGCTCTTGACTTGAATTACAGTGTTTTTTCTTAGTAACAAAAACAGTAGTTATATATTGGCCCGCGTAGCTCAGATGGTAGAGCATTCCCATGGTAAGGGAAAGGTCTTCGGTTCAAGTCCGGTCGTAGGCTCTGTGGAAAGAAAAAATGATTAGATATGGCTAGAACCAAACAAATCAAGAATTTTACTTTAAATTTTGGACCTCAACATCCTGCTGCTCATGGTGTTTTACGATTAGTATTAGAAATGAATGGGGAAGTTGTAGAACGTGCAGAACCGCATATCGGATTACTTCAGTGCGACACGAAGCCGCTGACGCCGAGTCGGCATATCCTATGCCGCTAGCTATGTCCTGCTTGTTCCCTGGCACGGGTGGCGTGTGGAGGCAACTTTCGCGTCATAAGCACCGGGCAAAAGGTAGTTTGTCGGGCAACTCAAGTGAGGCAAATTGCCTAGGGGAAAGAAGGAGGAAGGTTGTGAAGGTGGCCTCGTTATCCACACTGGAGGTCTCAACAGAGATGAATAAGGGGACTTCAGTCCTCTACTATGGTTGACTCAGAAGCCAACTACTGGGGTTTCTCAGAAAAGAGAACGCGTCGGCGGGTCTTGGAGTGCTCGTCAAGGATGCACGCGTATTCCTCCGGGGTGATTATCACGACCAGCCTTCTTCGCATCTCAGCATAGCGGAACGTGTAACCGGCCTGAGGTCTCATTTCAACTTTAATTTGTTCTTGAAATGGGTAGGCTAACCGTAAAGGACAAGCCAAAATATCAGGTCGGGTAGGATGGCACTACTGGCAAATACTATCTAGCGAAGACACAGGCCGGAGTAAGGCTTGCGTCGAAAGCATACAGGAAAATTCCAGCAACAAGGAAACCGAGGGGAACCGGTAGAGCTGCAGGAGCATAACTGGAAGGTCAAGTCAGGGAGGCCAGGTCATTTAACGGAAATGGAAAGGTTCGAATAAGAGCTAGAAGAGGAAATGATAATAGGTAGCCTGACCCCACTGTGGTTGGACTGTAGGGCCATAGGGGCAAGGCCGCTGGTTGACAGTATGATAGACAGTGTTGTCTGCACTTCATAGAATTGCATAAACTAAAAGAAACAAGCAGTCTCAAAATGATGCATGCGCATTTCTGAGCTACCAAAGGGGCCGCAGGGCGCAGCATATATATATATATTTTTTGCAGGCCTCAGTCCTCTTTCCGAATGTTGGGCCACCTGTAATAAATGGCGTGAGCCGTATGCGGGGAGACTTGCACGTATGGTTCTTAGGGGGGTTTTTGGCCAAAAGACCGACGCCTACCCGACTAGAGGCACAGAAAAATTAATTGAGTATAAAACGTACCTTCAAGCTTTACCTTATTTTGATCGTTTAGAGGGCGACTGTGAAGTCACTAAATGAACTCCTTCGAAAAGGAGGTGCTGCAGAGACCCGCGGCAAAGCAGATACGACTAATCAACATATAGAATATGATGACAACAACAGCATGTCGTAAAAGAAGATAACTAGAGCCAACCCTTGGTGTATTTCCAACTACATTCCTGAGTGTCAGTTAAACAAAGAATATCGTAAATGAAAGATGCCAGCGGAATGATCAGCCGGACGTGCTAGGCTAGGAAGAAAAAAAGCTTGCTTCTTATTTCTTTGGCCTTTGTTCATAGGGAGGAAAAAATAGAGCAAGAAAAAGGAAAAGGCGCAAAGCGAAAAAAGAATATCCCCAAAAGATTTTTTTTTCTGGTTTGTCATTTTCTGGGTTTAGCCTCCCCCCACAACGTCTTTCCTTGTGTGTTGAAGATTTAAAGCAAGTGCACCAAGGTTAAAAACGGAAACTAGGATTCAATATGAATATAGCAAAACATCTAGAGCATAACTACACACTTACACAATCTTGTAGAGAGATAGGAACATTTAGTGAAACCAGTGAACCACACATCCTTCTAGATAGATGCGTAGGACAGAGGGCTCGTAGTACCTGCCTACCCTTTGCTTTGAGAACCATGTAAACAGAGAGAGAGAGTGCTGCTTTACAGCAGAAGGAAAGGGGCTTAAATCGGCGGACTGACGTCGCACACTTGAGCAGTGCGGAGAAGGCTGGTCAAAAAAGGGAGGGGAAAAAAATTGATTTTTTTTTACTCTATACCCTTCGAAGATGAAGCCAGAATGCACGATTTCCAGGAAAGGAAGGAAGTCATTGAATATTGGGTAATGAGCTGGTGAGCTTAGCAAGAGTAGGGACTGGATCTTCCACTTATGAAATAAAGACTCTTCCAAAAATCTGTAAGATGGCCACTGTGCTCTTAACAATTGAGATGTTCTTTCTCTTTTATGCATAAATGCATTTGATGCCATCTCAGCCCCATTCTAACACTTTTTGAAAATATATTTTGCAAAGCAAAAGAAAAATTTTTGAGCTTTTTCGAAGTAAATCCTGGTAGATCGATCTGGCGTGCAGCGCTTTGGTAACGATGATGATAAGACTGGGCTCAAGCTGATAATTTGGCCTTGTTAGAATGGAACACCAGGTGGCGCTGGAAAAAAATATATATATATTTTTTCCGCTCCCTCCAAGTGAAGCTTACAAGAAAAATGATGAGTATTTGATTTGATATAAGGTTCTTCTACATTCCCGAAACTTGTACAGATCCTTCCATTTTCTAAGACTTGCACATCTAGACTATATAATCTAAAAAAAAATGACCGAACCTTCACGACAAAATAGTGCTTCGTACCTCAGGTAAATCCGACCGGCTTCTCTTTCCAAGGATAAGTCATTGAATATTGGGCTGAGCTGCTGCGCTCTTGTATTACTTTTCGTGGTCATTTTTGCGGGAAAATAAGCTATGCAATTCAAGCAGGCTTTGCCCTCTGCGATTGCCAATTTTCGGCCAGCAGTTCGGTGTCGGGTAGTAGTTGCAGTGCTTAGTTTGAATTTGTCCGCACATGTTTTGGCCAATAAAGTACGTAGTATGTAGCTTAAGCACGTTATACATTAGCGTTTAAGGTTTACCAAATGATAATAGCTGGCAAGGTCATGGCATGGGGAATGAAGACTATGTGCGCTACCGAGTAGCTTTGAGGATACTGAAAGTAAGCAAATGGAGGTTTCAAGTTACCTAATTTATCATCAAATCCTTTCTCTGCCAGACAGTTTATAACTTTTTGCATATTGACAAGTAAGCTAAGCCCACCAGATCAATGGATTTTCTATATTATTAAATTGCTGCCATATTATCGGCAAAAATTGTAGGTCTATTTTTAATTGGGACTAGTAAGATATTCAATAAAATTGATCTTCTTCCTTTTGGCTCGGGTTATTAGGTAGGGTTTTACTTAGGTTAAGCCTAGACTTAAGCCGCACTTTAATAAATCGTGTAAGCAAGTTACGTATTATTTCTGCCAGAGCTCGTAGACCAATTGCTTTAATAGAAAAATCATCTGTAAAACGTACGTAGTTTATTCGCCGAAAATTGATGTCTTACGGGTGGCCCAGACCAAGGTTTCGTACTGTTTCAACTTTGGCTCTATGTGTCACGATGCGGTCAAGGGAAGCTGAATAAAAAAAAATCATTTTTTTGCTGCGCCCTTCTAGCTTTTTTCGCCCTGAAATGGAATTTGAAGTTGTCCTTTAGTGTTTCTAGTATTTTGATCAAGGTGCTGCATATAGTTTCCTCATAACCACCGTTCTTCAAACCTAGATGAGGTGAAAGCTTTTTATAGGCAGTAATTCACAGATTGATGTCTTTTATGAGCAAAAAAAGGCCTTTTGCCTAAAACTGCTCCCTCTGACAATGTTTCCAAAGGGCACAAAGGCAATCGAAATATGTCAAGGGGGGGGAAAATATATATATATATATATATATATATATATTTCTTTTTTTTAGCCGCTTCATTTCATCTGAGCTTCATTTCGATTTCTTTGTGTTGCTTGAATATACAACGTATCCCCTCCCTACCTATTAATAGAGGGTATGTTGATCTAGGCTCCTTTCCTTCTGCCAATGTTAGCGCCTTTCTGGGTCTCTTTCAAATAAGCAAGTACTACAAGCCCTCTGCCGCATTCAAAGATCCAAACGTCCAAATGGTTCACCGGTTCCACTGAATGCTCGTAATTAGATGCTCTTGGGCATCTTTGCGCAGTGCGCTTTAGGTGCTTTAGATACCTTGGGCTTTGATCAAGCGCTGTGCCTTCGCCCTTTGCTTTGATTTTCGTGAGCATAGCGAAAATCGAAATACTTTTTTTTTAGGGATCCTGGTTTCTTTGTTGTCTTGGTACGATTGTTACTAAGCTTCGTCGTACAAAGAAGACGCTGTGATACTCCATTGGAGTCTTACCAAACGCACTCGGGCTAATATCCCACCTACACCTCACGTTCACAAATAAAAAATAAATAAATAAATAAATATTTTTCTCCGTTCAACTGCGTCTCGAAGACACGGTTGGGTATCGCCCATGGGTTGGCTATTCCCTGTGACTCCCTTTCACGACAGGCTATGTTCTCCATTGGAAGTTCGTCCCGTTGGGTGTCTCTAGCAGTATATCTATTAGATAAGTCGTGCCCGTCTCGTTGCAGACTTCTACAACGTCTCATTTGTTTGGCACAAATGAGCACTTTATTCGGTGACTTCGCGGTCGCCCTCAGTAAATTATAAACTACTTCAAATCTTCGTTTTCGGGAGGGATGATCAACTCCGCAAATATCGATCAAAACTTGAAAACGTGTATTAGTATGATATTTTAGAAACCATAATAATTGAAATAGGTAGTCAGGATTGGTATATAATATATTTTCATGTTTTGATTTTTGAAATTGATGTATCCATTTTGGTAAAGTAGCTATCAGAGATTTGAAAAACGATTGGTTATCCACAAATCGTCTCTTTTTTTCTATAAAGTGGGCGCATTAAAATACGAGTCAAAGGGCGAAGCAAAGTTTAGTATTATGAGGGATAAGTTGTCTAAAAAGGGGGGAGAGGGGAGAGCTTTACTAATCTCGAACACTCACTTTATTGAATCCTTCATGGGCGGAATTTACCCGTCATAACAAGGCCACAGGTTATGCTTTTCAAGCCTTAACCTACAATTTATACTGCAGCCATTTAGAGAGCCATGTCTTCAATGACTTCATTAGCCAAAAAATAACTCAAAATAAAAAGTATGGGGCCCGAAGTCAGAATTTATGTATAGCTTACATCAAAAGGCCGAAGGTCCTTGTACGGGCTTTCGTCTTTCTTAAATAGAGGAGACCCTTCTTTATTCTATGGAAATTCTTCTATGAATAAAGGCTGGATGTATAAATGAGGGCTGCAAAGATTCGAGATAAGGACCCCCACAGTAATAAATATGTTGTGTGGCCATTTAGTCTTCAGTGCAAATGTCAAAATGTTACAGAGTGCTCTGCTACAAATTGGACCGATTTGAGCTTGTAAACCTAGTACACTTAAGAAAAGCAGAAAACGTAAAGCATCCAAATCTATATTTTTTTATGGATGCTTTTCCATATAGCCGCAGTAGACTATTTACTTGCCCATGATAGAGCATCTAAAATATACCATAAAAGGAAAAGATCGAAATACATAACCAGCCAAATCCTAAATCGAAGTATAAAAGATATTTTTTGGTAGGAACGAATATACTAATTTATTTATTTTATTTACACGTGGTATTTTATTTACACATAGTATATTGTATTTTAAGATTATGGTATTAAACTTTTTCATAGCATATCTTATGAACCATCGGTTAACTAAAATGAAAATACGATAAAATATACGAAAAACTGAAATGTTACCATAGACTGAAAGAACAATTGCGAGATCCGTGGAATTAGAATAGATTAAAGTCATCGTGTCCTCGAGTAAAGCTCTGACCGACTTGTGTGAAAGTGAGGCCGGAGGCTGCAGGTCCCTTGTAAAAAGATAAAGGTGCTACTGCTGCCTTCGGCCTGGCTTTGTAAGGATACTTGGCCGAAAGAAGTTTTGCTATGCAATGGTACACGGCACGACACATTTAGTGCCGAAGGCACGATGTTGGGCAATGGAAAAAAGACTGGTCGCCTGAGCATCGCCGTCCTTATTAAGCTTCGAAACGCTCCTACGACTTTATTTTGCTATAATTAAGGCTGTCATTACTGTAAAAGTTCCTCCGGCCTTGGTGACTAGGCCAGAAAAACAAAAATGACTCTTTTGATAGCCGCCGTTAAACACCATATGTAATGATAGTCTTTCCAGATATACAGACTTGATGAAGTCAATTACATTTTGCAATGGTAGATCAGCAATTTGCTGAACAACAAACGGTAACACCATTTGGATTGGAAAAACCATTGATAACGCGCTTGCTACAAGCACAAGCAGAACTGAAAAAACTTAATAGCCCAAGCCTACGGTTTGGCCTAGTGTAAGCAATCTTACAACAAAGTATGTAATTGATATGTTCTAGTATAAGACCGGCTCTCATGCCTACAGCCAGATTTGATTACAAATAAGCCAAATTGAATATTTGAAAGAGAGTCGAAGAAAGCAAATCAATAATAGTAGCCGGCAGCGCACCTCGGTCGTAATATCCGATTTTGTGTGAATTTATTGAGCTAGGCCTACAGCTCTGATAAATTGAGTACAGAGATACTGCGGCACAACCTTCGGCCTTCTATCTTAGCCTGTTTGTTGGATATCTTCTGTAAACTATGGGCAAAGAAACTTTAACAAAGTCTTTCTTACAGGTCCGGAATTTTGGACAAAAACTTCATTAGATTTACAATTATCGACCAACGATAAACTCTTCACAAAAATAGCCGCTGCCTTCGGCCTCCGGCCTGACAAGGCCGAAGGCTACGCCCTCTAGAATTTCTTTCCAGTCTTTAGGAGTGCAATAAAGGTCTGGGAAGAAAGCAATACGAACACACCACCAATACAATTAATGAGGCCGAAGGCAGATAGAAAGCAAATACAGGAATTTGGTAATAATACGGTTAATAAATTGATAGCTCTTCATTTTACAACATCAAGTAAATTCTTAAAAATGTGGGAAAGCTTGCGAGGACTTAAGTCCTCGCAAACATTAGAATTTTGGATTAATCTAGCTTCTAATTTGCCAAGAATGGGCGTAATAGCAAAATAAAAGAAAAAACCAACTGAAGCAATTTGTCCAATAGTAACATATGGTGCCTCCACAGGTTGACATCCAATCCAGCCTAAAAGTAAGCAATCTGCCAAAAGCAACCAAAACAATTTTTGGTGAATTGGTCGAAAACTTGAACTACGTACGTATGATGTGTTAATAAATGGTAAAGCAAATAATGACACAAAAACTAGTCCTATGGCAGCTACACCCCCTGATTTATTAGATATACTTCGAAGAATTGCATAAACTAGTAAAAAATACCATTCTGGCACTATATGAGCTGGAGTTGACATGGGATTTGCGGGTATGTAGTTGTCAGGATGCCCCAAAACATTGGGTGCATAAAAAACGAAAATAGAAAAAAAAATGGCAAAAGCTACCCAACCTACTAAATCTTTTACGTAGAAATAGGGATAAAAATCTATTTTATCCACAGAAGAATTGATACCCAATGGATTATTAGAACCATATTGATGCAATGCAGCAAGATGAAGAATAGCAGCGCCAGCTATTATAAAAGGGAGTAAGTAATGAGGGCTAAAAAAACGATTTAAGGTGGCATTGTCTACAGAGAAACCACCCCAAAGCCAAGTTACTATAGTGTCTCCTACTACAGGTATTGCACTAGCTAAGCTTGTAATGACTGTAGCTCCCCAAAAACTCATTTGCCTTAATTTCCCCTATGTCTTTTCTACGTTTTAACTAAAGACTCGTTTTATACTTCATAGATAAATGATGTGAGGCTCGGTTTTTTTCATTTTACCATTTTACTCATTGGAATATAGAGCAGCTATTTAGAGTCTTTTTCCCTGAAATTAGCCCTGATATCAAATTCTTTCTGCAGTACAATTTTTTTTTTTTTTTTTACACTTCAAGTCGGATAAAACTATTTGTATAAATAAAAAACCTCAAGCCCACGCGCCCTCCATTATAAGCCAATAGGCTAATGCTCTAAGAGTAAAATAGTCAACAATGTTCTTAGGAACTATCTTGACTTCCCTAGGATAAAAATTTAGTAAAGCCAATTCAAACTAGCTGAGGTTTTGGTCTGAAATTTTAGATATTGGTGGGCCCCAGCTTCACCATTATTTGTCAAATGAAATGTAGATACTCTCCTTAGGAGATACATATCCCCAGAACAAGAGCTGAAAGTCAACTCAAACAAGGCCGAAGGCCTTGTTTGGTAGACTGCTTTTATTTTCTTTGAGTGTTCACCCCCTTGTTCAACGAAAGCATCACCCACTCAATAAAAACCCTATGAAACCTAGATCTGTTATGGTAGGAGGTTAGAAAGCTTAAGTGAGGCTTATAGAAAACCTAATTTATGGCTTGAATAGACTGTAAGACTTTAATTCAATAATGGCCGGCCTCTATTCATTAGAGTAAAATAGACATTATTTTTCGGAGAAAAGTAGGACTATATATTTACCTAGCCGAAGATCAATAACAGATCAGGCACCCCGCGTGTAGTCTCTGAGGAACTCTCTATGCTATTTTTCCCGAGGCCGAGCCTATTTTAGTGTAGCGAGAGCTTTCCTGCGGATTGTCTATGATGACATGCTAAGGATTTTTATTTAAAATTTACACCCACGCAAGACAGCAACGCTAACGCTAGAGAGATGGCCGAAAGTCGTCTACTTTATGTCCTCAATGGGAGAGAAGTACCTTAGTAATAAAGAGTTTCCCGCATTTAGTGGGGTTTTTCTCCCTCCATTAGTAGAAAGAGGGGCCAAATTGACCCCACGGTAATACGTATCCTATAAAAGCTGTTACAATCATTAATAATAAAATGACAACTCCAAGACACCAAACTAATTCCCTGGGACTCGCATAACTTCCATAATACAAACCACGAAAAATATGAAGATAAACCACAATAAAAAACATACTTGCCCCATTAGCATGCATATAACGAAGTAACCAACCTCCTTTCACATCTCTCATGATGTGTTCTACGCTTAAAAAAACTAAATCCACATGAGGTGTATAATGCATAGCTAAAAAAACGCCTGTAATTATCTGAATGACCAAACAAAGACCAGCCAACGAACCAAAACTCCACCAATAACTTAAATTGCTCGGGGTTGGATAATCTATCAAATGATTGTTAAGTGTAGAAAATATGGGTTGTTTAAGAATCGATAATCGTCTCACCATACGAATGTTTTGTGCTTTCTTTTCTTTGCAGATCATGGAAACTTTGTGTTTTTGTGATCGGTGCAATCTATCATGGGCAGGATTTACCCATCATTACGAGGCCTTAGGTGAAAAAAAATATATATATATATATTTTTATTCGTTCTATAACGCTCAAAGCCTGCATTTACGAAGTTAATAAAACGAATAAATTTTTTTTTTAATATTTTTTCAATCAATTTATTTGGTCTTCAAGCTGCTATTTTACTTTTCTAAGATTTCTTTTTCTATAGGATTTTTTTAAAATTCCCCCCCCTCCCCCAAAAATATATAGATTTTTTTTTACTTCCTCCAATATTTCTCGGCGCAGCAAAAAATGCGCAAAAAAATGAAAAAAAAGGGGGGCTTCGCCCTCTGCCTTCATGGGCAGAGAGCTGACGCCCTTGTTATATTTCCTGAGATCTTTATTTGGCATAAGAAGCCGAACAAAAATATTTTTTGGTTGCACTGTAGTGAAATTGCTCAAAAAATTAAGGGAGCCAGTCAAAGGCTACTAGAACACCAGATACAGAGACTACCCGAGCTAATGATAAAGGCAAAAAGACTTTCCAGCCAAGTCTCATTAATTGGTCATAACGATATCGTGGAAATGCTGCACGGACCCATATATATACAAACAGAAAAAAAAGAACCTTAATACTAAACCAGATAGAACCCGGAATTGCCTGGAAAATAGGAATATCTAAGATGGGCAGCCAACCTCCTAAAAAAAGCAATGTACATAGACTGGAAGAGTAAGGGCGCAGCTTCGTAGCCCGCTCGGGCCTGAAAATAGGTATCTACTCCCTTCCCAAAGAACCGTACATGACAGTCGCCCGTCATACGGCTCCGTTCTAAGAATCTTAAGTCTCATTTCCTCTAACCAACGCCACGCCTAGGTCTTCGAACCCCTAAGGCCTCGCATGGATGTCTCGGTGCTGATGATCAGTACAGAGTGGGAAAAAATATATATTTATTTTCGGCCTCCTCTCGAAATAACTGTGGTGTTAACGAAAAAATATAAGTGTCGGGCCAACTCGCGTACATAGTGCATTTGCACTAGGGCCCCCTTTCTAACTGCACAACAGTTCAAACCGATCACACTTCATTATCATATGTACACTTGATTTTTTGTATGCCTCCTCGTCTATATTTGCTTTTGTCAGGAACTCCAGTCTAAGCGTCCTAAGCTCTATGCTGGTAGGAAAACTGACAAGGGTCCCACCTTCTCCATTGACTATATGTAAATCCTTGGAGTGCTTGGGGATTATTTTCTGTGTCGAGGATTTATGTTTGTTGGCAAGGGTAAATATAGCAGACCAGCAAATATGGTAGTCGACAATAGTTCAAATTTGATAAAGATTGTCACAATATCTATAGTAGGACAAAAAACCTCTTACGACGCCCGCAAACCAATTGATAATGTCTTTGTTGCTAATGTTCGTCAAGCGGGCCACATAGGTTAAATGGGCCACCTTCTTCTGGCTAATTATACCTTGGTCTTGAGCCTTTAGAGTACCTCCTTTGTAGACGCCAGGATAGGGGCGCGGCTTTGAAAAAAATAGAGATTTTTTTTCTGCCGGTTTTAAAGTTGCTTGCTTTGGACCTGATTTGCTCATAGGACGTCAGTAGCAGTCTATTGTCTGCAATAGTTCTGAGTACGTGAGTGTGCCTCGCGCTCTGTCGTCCCAGTGACTTAGGCTCGCTATGCTTGCCTTTTAAACTGATGTTTACCACCGCCGGTGAGTTTTTTTTCTTAGAACTAAAATGATTATCCCTGTTTGATAGGTTTACATTTATCCCTGAATATCGAGTACCGTTTTCTTTCCTGCCATCCTTGTAGCTGTCATCTGTAATCCGCGCAGGTGTGCCCGCACCCCCTGGATAAGACGAGAAGTTATTTCTCAGAGCAACCCTCCCTGGTTCCAAACCTAGGAGCGCACTTTCCCGTATGAGCATTCAGTATACGTATAGGTTTGGGGAAGAGTTACGAGGTATCTACTTAGGATATCTCCCTAATCTTAGATAGGTCGTCCGATGGGTTTGCAGTTTCTTGCTGTGCTTACACACCAGGCTACCCTTTTCCGAAAGCTTCACGGGGACTACTCAATTTAGATCCGCCCGGAAGGGTTTACTACACAAGGCCCTTAAGAGGACACCGGCTCCTGCAGAAGGCTAAAGCCTAACGAATGTCAGATGCAAAGCTCCGCACCTCATTAAGATCATATGAGCATATTCCCCCAAAAAAGAAAGAGCAAAACCCATTGAAGAATATTCTACATTATAGCCCGCGACTAATTCAGCTTCTGCTTCTGGTAAATCAAAGGGAGCTCGATTAGTTTCTGCTAGACAAGAGATGAAAAACATAATAAATACAGGAAACAAAGGAATGCCAAACCATATTTGCTTTTGCGCTATTACAATCTCACTGAAATTACAAGAACCTACACAGATTAGTACGGTAATAATAATAAGACCAATAGAAACTTCATAAGAAACCATTTGAGCTGCAGATCGTAATGCTCCTAAAAAAGCATATTTAGAATTACTAGACCAACCCGCCATAATGATCCCATAAACACCTAGGGAAGATATAGCAAATAAATAAAGTATACCTACATTTAAATCCGACAATACCATACCATAATCAAAAGTAGGGGTCGATAATTGATTTCTTCGCCCTCCGAACCATACGTGACAGTTTCCCGTCATATAGCTCTCCGCCACTGATTTATTGAAGTGCGTCAAAAATATATATATATATATATATATATATATATATATATATATATATATATATATATATATATATATATATATATATTTATTTATTTATTTTATTTTATTTATTTTTTTTTTTTTTGACGCACTTCACCAAGTTTTTATTAAATGAGGTCATAGCAGCATTTGAGTATCTGCTATGATCAACCAGTCCCCTTGGAAAAGTTCAAGCATAATCGGCTTTGCCACATTTGTAATGAGGAAAGGGCCACACTCTCTACCATCAAATCATGACTGCCGCCCTTCAGTACTTAGCTTAGTTGGTCTCCCTTCTCACTTACTACAGCGACTCCGTTGACCCTCTCCCTAAAGAGTGGGCCGATCCCGTGATTGCGTCTTCGACTCTTCTTTTCACCCGTGCGTTGAGGTAAGATGTCCGCATAGTCTTATTTTCTCTTATTGAAAATGCTCCCGAAAAAAGAAATATATCTTTTTTTCCGTCTTCGGCCTCTGTTATACCTACCAAAAGAACCGATTACGAGACCAAGTCGTTACCCGCTGGCTTGGTAAATGTTGTCGTTCAGCGGCTACGTAATTCGGATTTGTTAGCCTTATCAACCCCAACAATATCTTCCGAGCCGTCCTTAGAGATATGGGTCTCCTGTGACTTGGTTTCCCAGATGTTTTTCTACGCGCATTGCGGCAACGCTACCTCTGGGTGATTTACTCCATTGACGCAAACTGGAGATCAGACACCGGGACATGCCCCATAGCGACGAAAGCACCTTACACGGCGCACGGTATAACAGCCCAAGCAATCAAACTTAACATAAATGTAATTACTGGAGCCATTATAAAAATAAATAAATTAGCACTACTTGGTAAAATGGGTTCTTTTATCATTAATTTAAAACCATCTGCTAAAGGTTGTAACAATCCAAACAATCCCACTACATTAGGACCCTTTCTACGTTGCATGGAAGCCATTACTTTACGTTCAGCTAAAACTAAAAAGGCTACTCCTAGTAAAGGGGGTATTATTATTCCAAGTATTCTTGCTAAAATACCAATGATATACAGTCTCATTTTGTTGGCTTTTTTTTTATCTTGTTCCATGTTAAAAGCTACGAAAAAAAAAGAAATATATATTTCTTTCTGCTAGCTTTAGAAAAACATGGGTTGTGGACCACAGACTAACAAGGTGAGGCTACCTTACGGGTGATTAGAAGGTAAACCCTTGGAGGTAGCCTAAATAAGTAATGGCCTTCCTCAAAGAAAGTTGTAAAATGTTATAAGAATTTTGAACGTGACACGTTATTGGCTATAGTCAGAAAACAGACACCCACCTGCAGCAAAAAAATATGTATATATATATTTTTTTGGCCGTAGGTTTACGGCGAAAAAAGACTTCTTGCCTTTGAGCTAAGCATTGACAAAACGCTTGCGCAAGAAGAATGCATTGCTTCTTTTTTTTCGATTAGTGCAATCAGAAAACGGGCTAATAAGCCTTTAAAAAGTTTAATTTAAATCGGGACTGATTTGAGCTTGTAAAACAAATCAGGCCGCGGGGCGCAACATCTTTTTCTACTAATTTATGAAACAAAAAATATATATATATATATTTGCTGCGTCCTTCGTCTGCAAAGCCAACGAAATGCTATGCACCTTTTCGAGATCCATACATATAAGCATTTTCCTTTATAAAGTAGTTTTATCGTTTAGTACATGTAGCCCACCCACTCTAATATGTATGTACGCTTTACATAATGGCGCTTTTTACGAACAATCTGAACCAAAAGAAACAAAAAAAGGGGGGTGCGCGGGTGAGCCGCGCACCCTCGCATAATAGACGAAAAAGGCCGCAGGTCTATATTTTTTACTCGCTTTCCACAAAAATGAAATATTACTGCTATACCATCAGCATGAGGCCGCCTTTCTAGAACACGACGTAGACACCAGCCTGAGCGGGCCGGCATAAGGCAAGCACGCGCGTGCTGCGCGGCGTTGGTTAACTTTCTTGCTCTTCTTATACAATTTTCACGGTTGCTCTTAAGCAGCTACGGTTTTACTCATTTTATTGCTGTTGGAAGGAAAGTAGACTGCATATTTTAAGGAACAGGCGAGGCGTAGCAAACATATTTTTTTTTCAGCGATTTTCTTTCCGCCTTGTATGTTTTTTGGATCGACGCCATAATGTCCTGTGCCATAGGTCGACTTTTTTTTAGAGTAATTAGGCTATAACCTTTGAGTCTACCAGAATATTTGCCTTGTGACATGACTGAGTATACTTGTGATATGCATAACAATTTGATTTTGTCTGGCCTGCTTCCAATGCTGCGTAGGCAACGATCATGATTACTATAAGTATAACTGCTTTGATCAAAGTAGCTTTACCAAGATTACCTATGCAACCAACTACATAATCATATCCTACTTTATCATAAATAAAATTTCTTACTTTTTCATTTTAAGAAATTAACCAAAATAAAAGGAATATTGCTATAACATCAAAAATTCTACAAAATGATATTAACCATAATACCTTCCAAAAAGTACTAGGATCCATATTAAAATCTATAAAACTAATCACAAATACCACTATAATTGCATAAAGGCATAATTACATCAAAGCAACGGTGCCGTTCTCCAAAAAGAACCAGACTAAATTGAGTTCTATCTTTAGATAAAGTATGATTAGGTTGGTAAAAAAATGTTTTAGATTTTTTTCTCCTTTTTCTAATTACCTCCCCACCAATAAATAGATACAAATAAAAATAACCAAACCACATCAACAAAATGCCGATACCAAGCAGCTGCTTCAAAGCCAAAGTGATGCGTTTGAGTAAAATGTCCTAGATATTGACGAATAGCACATATTATTAGGAATATGGTACCTATAATGACATGAAAACCATGAAATCCCGTGGCTAGAAAAAAAGTAGAACCATAAATACCATCAGAAATCGTGAAAGGTGCTTCTACATATTCCATTCCTTGAAACCCTGTGAAGACTAGGGCCAGCAAAATGTTAGAGTCAAAAGTTATTTCATAGAGCCGTACGACTTGGTTGCCGTTTACTCATATGATATAGTAAAGTGCTCTCTAAACCGTGCAAGATAGTTACCTATCACACAGCTCACCAACCTGATCTTTTACCATGTCTCCATAGGGCACATAGTCGTTTGTTTCATTTTAAAGTTTTGGGATTAATTTTATCTGGACATAAAGTCAGATTTCCTGTGTCAATCAGGTAGAGTCCATAAATTAAAATCATTTATGTACATTGGTTTAGACTCCTTCCCGTTTTGCCCTTAAACAAATAAGATTGAGTCAAGTGCTTTACTGTTGCCAGCTCTCTCTTAAGTAGGCAGATACTATGAGTCCTCCGTCCTAGATATCCAGATCGTGGCTATCTAGTTCACCGGTACTACCGAGGTACTCTTATATTTACGTGAAAACACATAAGATTTCCAACTAATAGTGCTAGTTCGAACGAAAAAGCAGCCGTG
This sequence comes from Sphagnum contortum, assembly GCA_963920785.1. NCBI lineage: Eukaryota > Viridiplantae > Streptophyta > Sphagnopsida > Sphagnales > Sphagnaceae > Sphagnum > Sphagnum contortum. The sequence goes on from OY987278.1 coordinate 3,320,880, forward strand.
CTTCCAGTGTTTTTGTTTTATATTGGGGTTAAGACCTCCTCTTGCTCTGCCGCAAGCAGGCTACCATTCTGCTGCGGAGGAGGTAGCGCTATGATATTATTAATTAATCAATAACCTGACCGAACACGCTCAAATTAGTATCTTACCCACACCTCACATTCATGAATGACCCATTCGGCTATCTTTTAAAGACACGGTCGGAAAAGTTCTCTAAAGTTAGTCAACCCTGTCCTTTCCTTTTGCAACATGCTATTGTTCCAGTTCGTTTAAATGGTAAGTTGCATCCGTCTCATTGCGAGCATCAGCAATGGTATGATTACAAGAGGTAATCAGAAAGTTTCCTCGGTAATCTGACGGTCGCCTGGTAGCTACTAAAGCGTAAACAACTTGCTTTTTGGATCCAGCTAATATAGCATGATGAGCCCAAGTTACGACAGCTCCAGATGAAAGTAAAATAAGGGTATTTAGAAAAGGAATTCCCCAAGGATTTAACACATCAATTCCTTTGGGAGGCCAAATAGCTCCAATTTGTACCGTAGGTGCCAAAGAGGAATGGAAAAAAGCCCAAAAGAAAGCTAAAAAGGACATGACTTCAGACACAATAAACAAAATCATACCATAGCGAAGTCCTAATTGGACCACAAATGTATGATGTCCTTCGTAAGTAAATTCACGTATAACGTCGCGCCACCATACAAACATAGTATATAAGATCATTCCCAAGCCTAAACTAAGGAGTGTTCCACCTTCCGCAAAAGAGTGCATATACATAACACCACCAATGGTGCTTGCCAGAGCTCCTAATGAACCCAAAAGAGGCCATGGACTTGGATCTACTAAATGATAAGGATGCTTTTGAGAGACACTCATAATTGGTTCTATGTTTGCTTTTTAGTCTAATTTATTAGATACCCAAGAAACATAATCATCCAAAGAAACAGCTTCTACGACGATAGATAGAGGTCAAATATCCAAAGGGTAACCTTCCTTCCTCTGCCCTCCAAACAGTATGGGAGCCTTTCAGCTCGTACTGCTCACCCTCCTTAGATCTTAACCTTAAACCTTACGGTAACCTTCTCCACAATAGTTACAGCTTTCAGTATATCCATGTTCGCCGCGGTTTACAGGTTATCGTTGGCGGTATTGTAATGTTGTTCACACAAAGATATTTGCTTACGCGGTTTCATGCCCACTGGTCATAGTAGGTGACATCTTCCAAGCAAATCTTAGCTCTTATGTCTCTCATCTACCTTTCTTAGATGATGCATCCCTGCTTAATCAGATCTACAGGTAGCACACAATCAAAATAACCCCAAGCAAATCGACTTAGCGCCCTAGTTCAAGTCTACGATCTTCTGCGAGAACGCTAGTCGCTCAGACTTAAACACCTTTATAGCCGCCTCCAGCCTTCAGCAGGCCCACGTGCAATTCGAGCTTATTAAGTATAGATCTTTGGCGGGCTTCCTCTGTGGGGCCGAAATCCACGCAAGCAGTTAGAGGAGATAGGCTCAAAGATGGCCTCCAAGATTAGCCGAAGGGCTTTTTTTATAATGTTGCCGCCCCCGTTCCGATCTTGCTTGGCTCGAATATTTCCACTTTACAAGCTAGTATAAAGGATAACTCACTTTTGCTTGGCTTATTGCCTAAATGGGCCTTTGTGGGGTTTTTTTTACTTAGAGTATCCTTTACGGATTTCGATGTCATATTTTCTGGCTCTCTTCAAATAGCCTCGTAACAGACAGCTAGAAACAAAGGATCGCTCAATATTATGGTTAATCTGTAGTATTTGTCGCCTTTGCTTTTGCAGGTCCTTACTCATGCCGCTGTCGAAAGACGAACACAACCTGTCCAGTCTAGCTCGCGCATAAAGTGGCATACAGAATCGTTGAGAGCTCCTGCTGCCTCAGTAAAGGAAAAGTACGATCTTGGACTGGCCCCCTTTGCATGACTCAAATAAGTTCGTAATACTATGAGGCCTCTAAACTCCCTCAGGACACCGTCATGAGGGTAGTTAGCCCCGACTTCCATAGGTCCGAATTTGTTTTTACCTCTTAGTGAGAATTTAGGTCCTTGCGCAGACGTCTAATCTCTCAGACTTGCTCTGTATGGAGTGCCCTGTGGTTTTTCGAGTGCCGCAGAAGCTAATGCCATCAACTGCAGGTTTGACGCTATTGGCCTACTAACCACTCGCTCGCCACTATATCCTGCTTAGGACGTTCGGTCTAGCTTTAGACGGGCTCTGCGTTTCAAGCTCGTTATCCTAACCATATCCTCTGCTTTACTAGGGAGCCCTAATGAGGGCAGGCCCATTGATCCCCAGCTTTTCCCTACTGCTCTAGCCATGATATTGCTGCGATAGCTCTTTGGGTAGCTCGCACCCAGGTTTGCCCTGTTCGAAAAGGTACGACTGAGCCAGAGTAAACTCAGTAGTCGGCCTATGTATTCGGGCGCACGCATAAACGCATGATTAGTTCCACAAATTTCACTGCACTGACCATAGTAAACTCCTTCTCGTTTAATAAAAATAGAAGTCTGATTTAAACGACCAGGTACAGCATCACATTTTACACCTAAGGAAGGTACAGCCCAACTATGAAGTACATTAGCAGATGTTATAATCATACGTAGATGAGTTCTTGCTGGTATAACTACTCGATTGTCCACTTCTAATAAACGTAATTGACCTAATTCTAAGTCATCCTCTGGAATCATATAACTATCAAAAGTTAGTGACTGTTCATCGGAACTATTATAGTCTGAATATTCATAAGGTTGGGTCGACGGTCAGTCTTTGTTTTGTCTATCCGCCTCCCACCAAACCGTACTTGCAAGTTTCGCTTCCATACAGACTTGAAAGCTTTGTATGGTTGTTTACATAATTCCATTTAAACAACCTTTAACATATGAAATATTTTAAACTTTGAACCTGAAATTTCACAATAAATGAAGATAATAAGATTATGCTTATTTCTCTATTTATAAATTTGAAAGATGCACCCTCCTGACCTCTAAACGTTAAGGGTACTGAAGGCCCAAAACCTTACCTATTAGGGTTACTTGTTTTTGTAGGGCTTTTATATATATGTTTACCCAAGAAAAGCCAAAATATTATTATTATGAAAATGGGCTATTAGATGGTGGGGGTCTAAGTTCCATCGCGGGGTTGCTTCAGCTAGAATAGTCAAATAAGATCGAAGATACAAGGCGTAAACTGAAGAAAATGCATTTTCCGTCACAGGGTAAGTTTGGCAGCCGGCCCTGTTAACAACTTGTCTCCATATATTTTCTATATAGTGCCGGCTATGTTCTGAAGGTTTAAGATTATATATTTGTCTGTTGCAGTGCACTCACGACTCGGCTCTCTCATACCTTTCTTTGTAGTCTGGCAATTCCCCAAATTCATTTCTTGTTAAAATAAGGACTTCACGTTTAGACTTAAAGATTTCCTGAATAACAGCATTGTTGCCTTTTCCTGGGTTGCTATTTGAATTAATGGTTTGTGGTAGGAGTTCTTAAAACCTTTTTTAACGAATTCTTTTTTCAATATTCCCAAAGGGAGCCTTTGCTCAAAGCTTCTGGTTTTTTTAGGGAAAGAAAACTAAAGAAATCATAGTATAGCACGATGTTAGGTCCACATCTACAATTCAGTATCCTTTTCCTTCCCATCAAATATAACCCACTTCAGTTAGGTACATTTATCCTATTGCTTGTTTAACAATCAAGTTAAACAAATCTTTATAATTAATTAGGAGGTATAATACAAGGGCGCAGCCCGAAATCGGAAAATTCTTTCGACTTATTCTTTGGAAAGGCTTTTAGTCTAATTAAATATACCACTAAGTTCCTGGGCCTTTGGCCCTTCGACTTCTGGTGTGCTCTGCATAATAAGAGGGTTAAAGGGCTTCAGGAGAGCCTTTGGCTGCCTGAGAAACCTTGACGGGCCTAAGTAAACACATTATATACTATAATGCAGAGGGGCGGCCAAAAGAATATTAAATACGATCATCACATTTCCATCGCCAATTTGGTTGCGCTTTGAATGTATTTTGGTCTGCCCATAATGCTGTCATCATCGGTTATTTGTTTCAGCACTATAATGTCCCCAGTATAAATCTCACTATCTGAAATTAACAATAGGGCCTCACAACTAGGTTAGTAGGCTAAAAAGGCTTTGTATTAAGTTCCCGAAGGTTTATTGTTAATATTTTCCCTGGGCCGATAGAAGCTACTATGACAAAAATACATAAGAGTTTACCCGTGGCCCCAATTTGAAAGTCTTTTATAGAGAGCGTAGTACCTCTGGGTCACAGCCTAAATTAAAGCTTTCCAAAATAAAATCCTAACATCATGCCCTCCCCTTAAGAAAAAGTTAGGGCACTTTTGGTCGGATGCTTGTGGAAAGAAAACTCGACAGGGTGCCGAGAGCGCAGCTTTTTTCTTTTTGCCAATTGAACTCTCTAGATTCTATTTAGACCAACGACCCAATAAATAGAGTAAGCCTTTTTAGAGAGATAAGTAATGGGCCATGATGTTAAGCGAAGAGGGCTTTAATAATCATGCAAGATACTTAATGAAAGCAAGTCATACATACATTGTGTTTATGTACAACATTGCAATTATCAAGTTGGACCCACCATAATATAATCCCTAAAAATGCTCTCTTCCAAACCATACTTACACTCCAAGCACACGGCTCTTGCTCAGTATTTTAAACTAGCATAATTAAACAAGATGGATGGTCCAGCCAAATTCAACAAAAAAAAATATTTTTCTGCTTTGATGAAGACCAAGTTCATACCATGACTGCATAATAGTTAAAAAACTAATTGTTTTCCTTCCAATTTATTATACTATGGAAACTCTGACGCCATTGCTGATGGCTCTAACATCGAGAGCACCGGGCCGCAGAGTACAACATATATATTTCTCTCTTCCCTTGGCCTCGGAAATGAGCTATGGGAAGAAAGTAGGTAAATTCAAGCCTAAAGTTCCTGCTTTGCAGGGGCGTGGGTCGGGGAGAAAAAAAAATAGAAAAAAAATAAAAGTTTTCTTTCTCAATCCTTAAGGATTGAGAGCTTTTAAAAAAAAAGCAAGCCCGGGCAGGGCCTTCAGTGCTTAATTAAGCCTGCCGGGGGGCATTTCCGAATTGCTCTGATAGAAGAGGTCCTCACTTAGGATCGCTTCGAGTTATTTTCTGTGCTATGGACAAAGCTGCAAGTCAAGCAATCGAGTGTAGCAAGTTTATCTGCCTATGCACGTAGCTTGATAGCTATAAGCAAACTAAACACAATGCATCATGCATCTTGTGGAGAAATCCATGATGAGTGCTTGGCACAACTGCATTTGTTCTACATGATCAGTATAACTTTTCCGTCAACCGTGAAAATTATATATAAAAAACAGAGCCTACAAAGGCTTTGCTTACTTATTTTAGGTAAAATAAACCTCTCAAAAACCCAATCTATCTAAGTGCAAACGGCCGAACCAATACCATGCTTGTAAAGGAGATTTAAAGCAGATTATGTAACTTGTTTTCTATGTTTTGGTGAAAAAACTACTTGGCTTTTATTTAGTTATGCAATAACATAGTAATTAAATGCTATGCCATAGATCTACTCGGTAGATCTATGGTTTAAGATCGAACGCTATGCGCGCCTTAAAAAAGATTAAAAATCTGCGCATTTTTTATGCTCGATAGCTCGACCATGCTATGCTTACATAGGTAAGAGTCAAAAAAAATAAATGACTTGCCTTTAACTATAAAGTTTATCCATACCAGATAAGGCCTAACTTAGACATAGTCTACACTATGCTGCCTTTCTCAACACTTTTTTTAAATGAAGGTGAGGTATTACTTTAAACATGCTCTAAACAATGCCATAGTAAAAAGCTAAAGACTATACCAATATATTCGGCGCACTTAACAGCCATTTACTCCAACCGCCAAGCTACTAAAAAAAAAGCACAAAGAAAAATATTTGGCTGCACTTTACGCCTTTGGCCATAAGGACAAAAGTTGTGGTAAAAAAGTTTCAATTAAATAGAAAAGATAAATGTATCAAGGGCAATGCAGTAACTTAGAGAAGAAAATGAGTCACCATGCCACCACCTTTATTTGCCGTTCTGCTCTACGCTTATTGGCGATTGCAGTGCGCAGGTCACAGCAAATTATTTTACAAAATATAGAATTTGTTTTTTCCATTTTTCGACTAATAAAAGGTAAAGCAGGACTTAAGTCGTCCGCCCAGCTTATTATCTAACACACGTCAAAAAAATCTATATTTTTTTCACCCCCCTCACCCCACATTCATTATTGGCTCTATGAAGGAAGAGCGGGACTTTAGTCCCGGAAAATGTTAGCTTTCCGGGGGTTTACTCAGAGGTTTACCCGCTTTCTTTGCTTTGTGAAGAAAAGAAGCAGAAATTGAAAGGGCGCAGCAGAAGAGCGCTTCTTAAAAGAGGCGTACAAAAAAGAATATATATTTCGCTACGCGCCTTCCTTTTCGTTTTTATCTTCTCGACCCTTGATTTGCTATGCAAATTAAGTTGGTTCCTGTCCAAATATACAGGTGCCCTCTTTTTTGAAGGTTTATTATACTTGTCATTGCATCAAAATACATACTCTTTTTATTGCTTACTTTGTCCCTTCCTAAAATAGAGGTCCTCCCATAAATAAAATCAAAATATATATTTTGATTTCCGAGCTTCTTCATGGCCTCAAAGAGCTGAAGCCCTTAGATATCTCTGATTTTTTTTATAGTACTTTGAAAATCTATAGCATTTTGTTGGAACACATCCTGTCTTTTGACCTGAGTAGTTTTATGCATAGTAAGTACTATAGCCCCAATCATGGCTACTAATAAAATAAGACTAGAAACCAAAAACAAAATAAAATAGGTGGTATAAAGTAAATTGCCTAATGTTTCCAAATTAGTCCAACTCTGTATCTTTTCGGCATAAACTGTATATGTTAGATAGGTTGTACTCAATTTTGTTGGTAATATTGGAATGTAATCATTATCTATAATGAAAAAGATTTCCAACAAAAAAATAAGTCCAATAATACCACCCACGGGTAAATAGCGCAATACATTTTCGTGAATTTTTGCTATTTTGATATTTAACATCATAACTACAAATAAAAATAAAACGGCAATGGCTCCTACATAAACCACTAAAAAAATCATAGCAAAGAAGTCAAGACCTAACAAAACAAGTAAACCCGAAGTATTAAAGAAAACTAAAATGAAAAATAAAACAGAATGGACTGGATTTTTAGCACGTATCACCATAACACTGGAGACTAAAGCAATACTCGAAAAAACGGAAAAAAGTATCATAGTTATTTTACTAAGTCCCCTTTATCATTTGCTTTGACGATAAAAAATATATATACATTTTTTTTCTACCCATCATCTAGAAAACAGATGGTGCGAGTAGACACCAGCCAAGCCAAAAAACGACTAAAGCCAACACGAGTACGTGGGGCTGTTGGCCCCATAAGAAATCCTGCTAGGATTGCTAGGCTAGAGGAAGGAGTGTGAAATAATAAGAGGGCTTTCAATACAAAAGAAGCCTTCAGTTATAAGGTGCGCAGTAAAAAGTAAGCAAAAAAAAATATGTATTTTATTTCCTCTCCTGCCTTCTTCCTGCCTTGGACGTAGTCTATCTACTAGAAGGCTTCATAAAGAGACATCATAAATAAATGTCTCAAGTTATCTACTTGCTATGTCAGTCAAGTAGATACATTTTGATGTATTATAGTAGTAAATGCATGGTGAAGTGTGTAGATAGTTATATACAAGACTATCTCTTGCCCGCATTATGAAGCCCATAGATCATTTTTTGATTTGTTAATTTGCACAAAGCAAATTAATCATGTATGATAATTAATGACCATATTTATAAACTCTATTCCTTGTGTCATTTAAGGAGAGACTTCTGAGCCTTTCATCACCGAAAGGGAGGCTCTAAGAGCTTGAACTGCTTTGAGTTGTTTTCGTAGGAAACGGTTTATTAGTTAGCTATGTAAATGAGCGCTTCTTTTGCTCTTTAATCAAAAATTGAAAAGCACATAATGAAAGTCGAAGACCACTTAGTTAGCTTGTGGAATGGAGGCGAGGAGAGAGAAAGACTTTGAGTTTTATTTTCTTCCAGAGAAAAAAAAAAGGCATAGTGGCGTAAAATCACGCTTCGTCCATTGACTTGTAAAACGAGAGCACACAGCAAACAAAAAGAAAATCTAGGCGCGCATGAAGAAATATATATATATATATATATATTTCATATATATGAAGAAATGCAGAAAAGTAAAAAAAAAATATTTTTTTTTACTTGGAGGAGCTCTCCAAATAATTTGATTTTAGTTTAGCCCCCCTTCTTATTTTCTCAAGTCAACATTTATTATTTGGCGGGGGGGAGGGGAAACGCACAAATATAAATTAACGCCCTATTCGCTGCGCAAATATAGGGCAAGTCAGGCTTGGCTTCGAGGTCTTTTTTCATATATATATGAAAAAATGCCAAAAGAAATAAAAAATATTTTTTTATTTTCTTCCAAGAGCCCTGAAAACCATCAAGCAACAAAGCGGCTTGTTGGTTTCGCCTCGCGCCAAAATTCGAAAAAAAGAAAATTAATCATGGCTTGCAGTCCACTAGAACAATTTGCAATTATTCCATTGATTCCTATTCATATAGGAAATTTGTATCTTTCATTTACGTGCGGAGCTCGCGCCCACTACTCGATGGTGAAAACACTTCGTTGGGGTTTTAGACGATAATCCAACTCTCGTTTACTTCGATGCCGCGGAGTCAGGAAAGTGTTTTGTGTAGGATAGGTTTACGAATTTCGATGATGGCCGCTCCTTTAAAAGGGGGACGAATGTGAGGACTGATCTACTCAAGTAGCCGATGATAAACGGTGAAAGAAAGCCCCTGGGTCGGGATACAAACCATGTTCACGCTGGCACACGCCGGTCAAGCCTAGAAAATCCTAGACAGAACGTGCGGGTAGATGAGATAGGGTGACGGCTATGAGGGCGAGTGCCTAAGAGACTGTGGAATGCGCTCGAGGATGGATGGAAAACCTCCCACAAAAGGAGCGACGAGGAATGTAGTCCTGGCTCTCTTCGGCCAAGTCAAAAAAAAATATTTATTTTTGATTTTTTTATATTTTTTTTATTTATATATGAAAAGTGTGCTTTGTAAATAAACGACCTAAAGAAAGATGGCTGCCAAGATGAGGCCTCTATTGAGCTTTTAGCCTCTTTATACACAGGTCACGGAGAGAGAGGAGCCGTATGATGGAAGACTATCATGTACGGTTCTATAGGAGGGGAACAGCTTTTGAACCTCAGGCCTAAGGTGTACATGGAGCAAAAAAAAACTTTTTTTTTCCCCTACCAACCCAATTCATCTTTGTTTATGCTACTAACTATCAGTTTAGTATTGCTTTTAGTTTATTTTGTCACCTTGAATGGAGGACACCCAGTACCAAATGCTTGGCAATCTTTTGTGGAAATTATTTATGATTTTGTGCTTAACTTGGTAAACGAACAAATAAGCGGTGCTTCTTCGATGAAACAACGATTTTTTCCTTTAATTTTTGTCACTTTTACTTTTTTATTATTTTGTAATCTTATTGGTATGATACCCTACAATTTTACAGTAACAAGTCATTTTATAATTACCCTGGGTCTTTCATTATCTCTCTTTATCGGAATCACTATAGTTGGATTTCAAACGCATGGGCTTCATTTTTTTAGTTTATTATTACCGCAAGGAGTACCCCTGCCGTTAGCACCTTTCTTAGTACTTCTTGAGCTAATTTCTTATCGTTTTCGCGCATTAAGTTTAGGAATACGTTTATTTGCCAATATGATGGCCGGTCATAGTTTGGTCAAGATTTTAAGTGGGTTTGCCTGGACCATGCTATCTATGGGGGGTATTATGTATCTAGCACATCTTGCTCCTTTTTTGATCGTTTTCGCATTAACTGGTTTAGAATTAGGTGTTGCCATATTACAAGCTTATGTTTTTACTATTTTAATCTGTATTTACTTAAATGATGCTATAAACCTTCATTAAAGGACTAGTGGAAAAAGCACCAAACCAGTTGCTACATTACTTCTTTACTTTTGAGCGCGTCATCATCAACCATAATAAATAAGCTAGATTTGCTTTTGATAACGCAAAACGATGCACACCAATAATTGGAGACCTCTGAACGCGCGGGATGCGGAAAGCTACGAAAAATAAATAAATTATATATATATATATATATATATATATATATATATATTTCTTGCTGCGCCCTGCGGCCTTGCAGAGTTTCCTATTGGCGAAAGCCAATGTTCCGGGACCTCGGGGACTCATTTCTACCAAAACAAGAAGGCCGCAGGTACTCCCCCTCCCCTCCCCCCCCCCCCCCCGCTGCTTGACGCCCTCTCCGATTGCCTCATTCATAGAAGGTGTGCAGGTATTCATGTGCTATCTGCGGGGCGCGCAGGACAGAACTACGCAAATATGACTTAATTTATGGTCAGAAACTTGGTAAAGGAAAAAGCTAAGCAAAAGAAATATATATTTGCTGCGCCCACTCCTTTGCAACCCTTCCCCGATTTAGTTTAGAAAAAGAGCAAGCTCGCCTTCGACTAGGACGTTTAGCGCTTGATTTTGAGGAAGGGCAAATAGTTAAATTATAGTAAAAGCCATTAAATTGGGGCCTTTAAGTAGCCAAGCGCATAAGGAAGCTCAGTTCTTTTTATCTTCCCCGAGGTAAGGCACAGAAAGGTAAAGTGCATTATTTATAAGCCTTTCTGCGCCTTGCTTTCCCCGTCGCCCCATTTATCTTTTTACACTTTGAATAGTTTACCACCATCTATAATGCAAAAAACTACGATTGGCTTGAGTAAGTTTATGAAGATCATCCCTTTTTTTACGTGCAATTCCCATCTTTTGAGAAGCATCCAATATCTCATCAGATATTTGTATATTGGAATTGGTTGGAGTCTTGAATAACCAACCAAGCATGATTAACCATAGGACACACAACCATTTAAAAAAAAATTCAAATAGAGGTGTAAAGTACATGAGGCCAATGGCTTGATATTTGCATTAAATTTAATAAATTTTATAGATAGTTACATTCTTGGACCACGCATGTTGGGTGGTACTTGGCACTAAAAATCACCTTGCCAAAATCTAAGGAAAGTTGGATCCAACTTCAGACATTGAATTGAATTTACTATCTATTTGTTTATTGGCTTGCACCATGTGGGCTATGTCTTCCCTACCTATGCAAACACTAATAAAAACCCATAAACACCTAAACACCCATACTATGTATTGGCAATGTTTTATATTATATTCCCGACCGCATTTAGGTAACCTTTAGTAAATATCCTTGCACTTACAAGTAATAATTTTTTTCATATTTATCCATTATGGACCAAAAGGTATGGTCTAAAGTGCACAAGGAAAATCACATCTTCAATTTGTCTAAACCCATCAAAGTTTTAAACAATCAAAAACACATGTAAAAAGGGCTTTTCATTAAAAAAAATTTGTGAGGACAATCTTTAAGTCTTTTAATATTTGAAAATCTAATTGAATTTTGATATGTTCGCTTCCCTCCCAGCAATTTCAAGCACTCTTTAACTCTCTTTTCAAAGTCTTTTTCATCTTTCCCTCACAGTACTTGTTCGCTATCGATCTCTCGCCAATATTTAACCTTGGATGGAATTTACCACCCGCTTAGGGCTGCATTCCCAAACAGCCCGACTCGCCAACAACGCCTCGTGGAGCATTAGGGTCCGGGCTCGACGGGGATCTCACCCTTTCTCTCGTCTCGTTCCAGGGAACTTGGGCCCGGTCCGATGCAAAGGACGCTTCTCCAGACTACAATTCGAGGGGCGAAGCCCTCCGATTTTCAAGCTAGGCTCTTCCTGGTTCGCTCGCCGTTACTAAGGGAATCCTGGTTAGTTTCTTCTCCTCCGCTTAGTGATATGCTTAAATTCAGCGGGTGCTCTTGCCTGATCTGAGGTCAACATCAGATGTTTCGAAAAGGCTTGCTTTCTGCCGCGAGACGACAAGATGAAGGAAACTCTTTCGAGACTGCGCACGCCTCCGCGTCGGCCTTCCCACGAAGGGCGGCCGACGGATCACCTGGTCACGGTCCCTCGCCACGGCGCCCCGGACAACATACATTTCAGCCGACCGATGGTAGATAGCTCCGCCCCCTCGGACGACTAATTCCACGCGAGAACCGCCCCAAGCGATACACGAATGGGACGGATGGGTGGGTCGAGCGGTGACGCTCAAGCAGACATGCCTTCGGGACAAGCCTCGGGCGTAACTTACGTTCAAAAACTCGATGATTCGCGGAATTCTGCAATTCACACTACGTATCGCATTTCGTTGCGTTCTTCATCGTTGCGAGAACCAAGATATCCGTTGTTGAGAGTTGTTTGTGTTACTCTTCAAGGTTCGCTTCCCCCCCGCCAGCAGCGTGCACGCCCTCGAGGAGGGGAAGGAAGGCTCAAACTCGCTCGGTCGAACATGGTGCATGGCGCATCCGCGAGGCAAAAACCCGACTTGCGCCCGCTTTCACCCACCGGCAAACTGGCTCGTGAAAGGGCCGAACTTGCACCGGAAGCCGGAGAAGTGGACAAGGCGTCAGGCCCCTCGGAAGGGGGCCCCGTAAGTGAGCGAGGCACGATCGTGAGGGTCGCTCCCCGCCCGCACGCGGGGCCCGGGAGGACGAAAGCGTGTTCGCAGGGTTTATTGCTCTGTGTGTGCAATGATCCTTCCGCAGGTTCACCTACGGAAACCTTGTTACGACTTCTCCTTCCTTTAAATGATAAGGTTTAATGAACTTCTCACAACATCGCTGACGGCGAACCACAGGCGTCGTCGCGATCTGAAAACTTCACCGGACCATTCAATCGGTAGGAGCGACAAGCGGTGTGTACAAAGGGCAGGGACGTAGTCAACGCGAGCTGATGACTTGCGCTTACTAGGAATTCCTCATTGAAGATCAATAATTGCAATGATCTATCCCCATCACGATGAAATTTCAAAAGATTACTCGGGCTTGTCGGGCCTGTCGGCCCAGGTTATAAACTTGTTGAATTCATCAGTGTAGCGCGCATGCGACCCAGAACATCTAAGGGCATCATCCCACCATTGGTGGCACTTTTGGAATCAACTGACTGCAAGGTCCAACAGGCAACAGCTGGTGCATTGCGGACATTGACCGTCTTCCTGATTCTGGTGAACATTTGGGTTCTTATTTGGCAGGTTGGGGCGATTGGCAATCTGGTCCATTCTTCAGTCAACATTAAGAAAGAAGTTCTTTCAGCAAGAGCACTTTAGCCTGTCATTGGCCTTCTAAGGTGTTTAATGATGCACCTTTTTGAGTTCTACATCAATCTAATTAGACATATTACAACTGACGTGTACTTCCTTTTATAAGTGTTAGAGGCTTGTTTCCGATGAACATACCATTATGCTCACAGTAATTAAGCTTATTGCAACTTGAATGAGGATACTGTTGGATTTCTTTTAATTAGCTACGTCTCTATCAGTGCCAACCAACATCATGACTAAGTCTTCCCATTGCTTCTAGAAATGCAGAAAAAATTCAGGATACAGATTGTGTACAATGTTTGCCCCAGAATTATGTAGATTAGTATGCTTCCCATCATCAAGGATTGATGAAGTCAACAACAAGTCATAGCAGTTAGGGACGCCTAGTCATGGTGAAGTTAATGGTCTGATACTTCACGATGACACTCATAAGGTTATGACTGCACTCATTCTTGTTTTGTTAGTTTGGATTTTTCGCTACAATCTCATAGATATGTCTTCCAGTGGCCACAATGAATAACTATGTGCAACAAGTAAATGGTCTATTTCTTTACTCTAATGTTGGTATAGGATTTGTTCTTTTGTTGATCTCTGAGTCCATCATAGGTGATATGGTCACTCGGGAGAAGCTTCACAAAAGTAGGCTTGGTTGAGTTGTTGCATTATATTTTTGCCTTGTTTATGTGTTTTTCTGGGTTCAGCTCAAGGTGCTTAGAAAGTCAAAAGGAGTCTGCTCTCTTGTTGGGCCAGTTTGCCACAACAGGATCCTGAATGCAAGGTGTGAATCATGTGCCCCTTGCACCATGTTACATGTTGAGTCCCAGCTCAAATAGAAGTCTACATAGAAACATGTGATGCTTATAAGGTGCACAAGAGAGATGTTGGATAATAGTGAAGAGCCAATCAAGAGTTAAAACTGTAACCAGAGTTCCAAGAGCTAGTTTTGGTTTCTTGCATTTAAGGATATGGTGTGTACTTTCAGGTTCATGTTGTCCAACGAAGGGCGGTCCGACCTCTGATAAAGATGCTTGAAGCTTCAGATCCTCAACTTCGTGAAATGGCAGCATTTGCTTTGGGTCGTCTAGCTCAAGTTCTGATAGTTGTGGCCCTGGTTTTTGCACTGACCGAGAATCTAGTGTTTCTGAGTCTACAAAGTGCTAAAATTGTAACATTTGTTCTCAGAGTCCTCACAGAACACACATAATCGAGCTGGAATTGTCCACGATGGTGGGCTGAAGCCCTTGCTTGAACTTCTGGATTGAAAGAATGGATCTTTACAGCATAATGCAGCTTTTGCTCTGTATGGCTTGGCTGATAATGAGGTGAGAATTGGACTTACATGTGTTAGGACTACCTAGGTATTTTTAGTCACAGGATGTATTTGCTTCACTAAAACAATTCATTCTAGTAGCTGTATATGAGCTGTTTGGACATGTACATGAAGAGGGGTGATATATTTACACATGATTGCTTGGAAATGCTCATGTTTACAGTCATTTATGGTTGAACTAGTGGTGGCGTTCTTTCACTGAGTCTTTGATACTTGTGTATTGCAGGACAATGTGTCTGATATAGTCAAGGAAGGTGGAGTTCAAAGGCTCTTTGATGGTGAACTTATTGTGCAAGTACTTTTGTGGTGCTTACTTGCCTGTGTCTACAAGAAAATTGTGTCAGATCCTTCTAGCTTTTGATTTGGGTTTTTAGGAAGTGGGGCTTTATGTATATATTTTCTTAGGGCTGTGTTATTCCTAGGACTATGATGTATGTGTGCAACCAAGAAGATTGGTTTATTCCTGAGAGTTATTCAGTTGGTGGATTGCTTAGCCTTGTTGTGATATATTCTAGAATGGCAGAAAAAATTGGTAAATATTAAGTATCAAGATTGAATTTACCCAATTGTGATTTAATTCTTTCATCTGGTGCAGGCATCTAAGGACTATGTACAGAAAACATTGAAGAGGTTGGAAGAAAAGATGCATGAAAGGGTAAGCAAATGTGTTAGTTTTTTGGGTGGTCAAATGAAGATACTGGCAGCAAGCTTTGTTGAGAGGGGAGTGCAGACATTTATTCTCCTTGAGTTACATTGGTTTTAGGATGCTAAAGTATCGGCATTTGTGAGATCGGGTAAGTATTTGTGAAACAAGACGAGGAGTTATATCTTCTTCCCTTTTTTTATGTTCCTTCTAAAGAGTCGGCGAGTTTTGAGAAGTACATCGTGTAAATGACCTTTGCTTTGTCTTTTGAAGTGCTTGTAAATGTCGATAAATGCTTGTAAATGCTGTGTGAATGTTTGTGTGCGCATGATTATTGGTTTGTTCTTAATCTCATAGTTATCTTATTGCATTTACTGGTTGGTTGTAACGGTTGTCGGAAAAAATAAATTATAATGAATAATTCTAGAAATCCATTTCAACAGGAGCTCAGTTACATGCATAATTTGTGAGGTTATTAGGGGAGGCCCCATGAACATTGTTTTTGAGCTGTTTGGTTAGGCAATGTTTGTGGGGGCCGGATTTTACTCGGTGCTCGTTGATAATTCGGTCGACTGATTGGTCACCGAACTTGTTGGCGAACTCTTTTCTCCTGACCTCAATGCATGTAATTTAATCACATTAAATCGATGCTCAAGTGAAATGGATTCCTCGAATTTTAGTGGACCTATACATATGATCCGGCCACTACGCCCGTAGGGACGCAGGCTGGAGGCTGTTTGACCACAAAAAAGACATCGTAGTGGCAGGCTGTTTTACCGTAGTGGCAGGCTATTTTTGTTGACCCTTTTCACTTTTTATTACTTTTGTTACTTCTTTTTACCGCTTGTAACTTTTGTAAATTACTTTTTACTGTTGAAGGTTCACTGTTTGTTACTTTTTTACTGATTGTAACTTTCATAAATTACTTTTTACTGTTGAGAGGGGCAAGGGGAATTGTTTTATTATATTTATTCATTGTTCAGGGGGAGGGGGTGTGCCTTGATTTTATTTTTTTAATTTCTTTTACTCTTGAAGGAGAGGGGGGGTACAAGTTAATGTTTTTTTCTTTCCTCCTTCATTTGACATGTGGAAGGAAGAGGGTTTAAGGGGTTAATTTTTTTCTTGAAACTATTTTATCATTGTTGAGTGGCTAGGGAGGGGGGGTTAGGGGTTTTTTTTAATATATATGTTGAAAGGGGATGGGAGGGGGAGGGGGTTGATTTTTTTCAAATTCATTATGGGGGGTTTGGTTGGAAGTCTCCATTTTCAAAATAATAGGCATTCATGGGCCTTGATTTTTTTAAATTAATTAATTAATTCTTTTTCCGGATTTTTTGTATGAAATGTTGAGATGCCAGAGCACAAAAGGCCAATGGAGCAACGATAAGAAAGGAAGAACCCCAAGTTTGTAGGGTTGGGGGGGCTCCTAAACTCTCCTTTGTTTTATAAACAAAAATGCTCATTGTGAAGGGTAGGGTTCAGGGGTTGAGGGTTAGATTGTAAGTGTCGCAACCCTAGCTTTGGGCTCGCGACCAAGGCAAGGGGTTGCAAGGTTGCGGGAGTCAAAAGGAAAGAAGCCCGGGAGTCCAAAAGAAGGAAGTCCGAAAGTCCAAAGGAAAGAAGCCCGGGAGTCCAAAGGAAGGAAGTCCGGGAGCAAAGGCAAAGGCATTGGAAGGGTGCGAGCCAAGAGGAAGCCCGGGAGTCTAAGGAAGTGCGAGGGAGTGTGAGGGAGTGCGCACTCACACTCCCAAGGCAACTCCCATTTTGGGAGAGGGAGTCCCGGTGGACTCCCGAAACTTCAGAGTGCGAGTTGAAGGGTCAAATCTCAATGGATAGTTGCGCTCTTGGTACCGTTGGAAAGCTCTTGAAACGTAGATGTTTAAAATGGGCTCGCATTGCTCATTCGGACATCTCAAACACAAGTTATGGGCAAAAGAAGGGCCGGGAGTCAAATTGCAAGTTTGACTCCCGACCACTAAAAGTCGGGAATCGACCTGTTTCCGACATCCGATTTGAGAATGCGACACGGCGTTGGAAAGCTCTCGACGAGGGCTACAACTTTGCTTCAGACCGCGTCGCGATCGGACTCTTCAGTCGGGAGATATCGGCGTCCAAAGTCCCGGGACTCCAACTCGGGACGATTTCGGGACTCCCACGCGGGAGTCCCGGGAAAAATGGCCATTTGGATGCCACCTCCGTGGCGAGCTGCAGAGTATACTATAAGGGGGAAGGTGGTGGCTTCCCCCAAGTCCGGGCCGTGGTGAGTCTTGTGTGTCCGTGTTGCCCGTGGCTCGTCCTAGCACCAAAGGTGCTCTAACTATGCACTAACGACTTTGTGTGAGTTGTGTGCAGGCCCGTGTGAGTGAATAAATTTGTCAATTCTTCCTAGTCCCATCTCGGAGCTCCAACACGCCCCTCTACCCCTCCAAGTGTTGTGAGCTAGGGAGCGGCTCCAAGTTCCAACTCCTTCCGCATTGCCGCATACCTTGACCCTCAAGTGGGTCTACAAGGAACTTGGGAGCGCGTCAGTAAGCTTATTGGATTTGTCTCCGTTTCCTATTTCTTTTTGTGGCAGTCTAGAATTTTTTTCTTCTTCAGATGTCTTCTATCTCAAGTCTTTTTTTCGTGATCATGAGGATGATGACCCCTTCAAGTGTCTTAACGCTCCAGTGTTTAGGGTTTTGTTATATGTTTCTTTCCTGCTTTCTAAGTTGTCACTCTAGGATCAGCTTTCAGTGATGTCGCGAAGCAAGGTTTTAAGTTACTTGCACTCAAGGAGAGACTTGGTGTGCTTTAGAGGCTCCTTTGTTCATTAGAACGGTTTGTTCGAAGGTCTCACACAAAGTTTTGCCATTCTTTAAGAAATCTTTGATTTTGTGCTATTGTTCGTCTCAACTTCTAGTGCAAGATTGTGTTGTTTACTCTCCCTCTATGTACTTACCACGCCTGCCCGATGGCTTAGGGAGCACCCCATCCCAACAATTGCACACCAATGGTATTTTTTTTGTTGTCCGTTGCTTGTTGCTCATGGTTGCACTCCAAATACCCGTGGCCTAGAATGTGAAATCTAGGTCCATAAAGCGACCTTCTGTTAGAGGTGTCCAAACACTTGGAGCGTTCTTGTGCTTTGGATCACTTTGCCCGAGGACCATCGCTCCATTTTGCCATTTTTATTTTATTCTTTATTATATTTCCTAATTTTACATTTCTTTATTTCTTTATATTTTACTTATTATATTTTATTTTTATATCAATTTATTAATCTGTGAGATGGACTCTTGAGAACCCCCCAACTCGCAATCATCGAGACATTTGAACGAACGGAGGCATTCCCTAGATTTCGATACCGGCACATTCCGATCGATTGACAACGTTCGAGGAGGACATCACAGGGAAGATAACAGACGCAAAATCAATGCCTATACATATGCTTGGGTCGAAAGCGTCCGTGAAGGACGTCATAGGATAGACGACGGATGCGGAAGAATCAGAACAAACCAGTCGGGCCAGCAACAAACGCCTCAAGAAATGACCATACAGAGGAACAAAGAAAGGTAGAAATGGAGGGAGAGAATGGCGAAAGTCGGAGAACAAGTGGGCTTCAGGGGAGGTCCCTAGCGAGAAGCAGCTTGTCGCAACCCCACTTTGGCCAAGTGTGGGGGTGAAGCCCAACACTTGGAAAAGTTGGGGATTTGGAGTCCTTCGGGACTCCTGAATGTTCAGAGCTCGACAGAAAGGCCCAAAACACCTCGCATTGGGGTGTCCTTGGTGTCATTGGAAAGGCCGTGAAACGTAGATATCGAAAATGGCCTCCCATTGGGCATTTGAACATCTGCAGCCTAAGTTATGGGCAAAAGAAGGGCCGGGAGTCAAACTGGCAATTTGACTCCCGACCACTAAAAGTTGGGAATCGACCTCTTCCCAACATCCAATTTGGGAGTGCGACATGGCGTTGCAAAGATCCCAACAAGGGCTACAAATTTAGTTTAGACCTTGTCACGATCGGCTTTGAAATTGGGAGTTATCGCCGTTCAACGTTCCGGGAGTCCCGCCGGGACAATTTCGAGACTCCATTTCGGGAGTCCCGGGAATTTGTGCCATTTGGATGTAGTCTCCACTGCAAGCTACAGAGAATACTATATGGGGGAAGGTGTTGGCTTCCCCCGAGTCCGGGCCGTGGTGAGTTTTGTGTGTCCAAGTGCCCGTGGCTTGTCCCAACACCCAAGGGTGTCCCGAATGCTAAACTAACCTCTTGTGGTTGGTTTTTGGATGCAGATTCACACAAGCTAAGGTAGTCCCTCTTCCTAGTCTAATCCCTGGGCTTCCAACTCAACCCTCTACCCCTTTTTAGAGTTGAAAGCCGGGAGCGTGCCCTTCGGTCCCAACTTTCCGCAACTTCACATTGGTGAACCTTCAAGTGGGTTCACCCCGGGACCAAGGAGCGCGTCACAGCTTACAGGACCCCCCTTACAGGAGTGGAAGACCAAAGCCATTCAGAAAGCGCCAAATATGGGCATTTTTAAGCGGGAATTATCTTCGAGAACCGACCTTCTTGTTCTCTTTAGCATGACTGGAAAAGGGTAGCCTTTGGCCTTGAGGAAGACGAGAAGACCGACCATCCGGAAGACTTTCATAGCCACAAAATCTCTAGAATCCGTGAGATGGACTATTGAAAACCCCCCAGCCGGTAATCATTGAGACATTTGAACGAACGGAGGTGACGCGCTCCCAAGTTCCTTGTAGACCCACTTGAGGGTCCAAGTATGCGGCAATGCGGAAGGAGTTGGAACTTGGAGCCGCTCCCTAGCTCACAACACTTGGAGGGGTAGAGGGGCATGTTGGAGCTCCGAGATGGGACTAGGAAGAATTGACAAACTTATTCACTCACACGGGCCTGCACACAACCGACACAAAGTGGTTATTGCATAGTTAAGCACCTTTGGTGCTAGGACGAGCCACGGGCAACACGGACACACAAGACTCACCACGGCCCGGACTTGGGGGAAGCCACCACCTTCCCCCTTATAGTATACTCTGCAGCTCTCCACGAAGGTGGCATCCAAATGGCGACGGAGGTGGCATCCAAATGGCGACGGAGGTGGCATCCAAATGGCCATTTTTCCCGGGACTCCCGCGTGGGAGTCCCGAAATTGTTCCGGGTTGGAGTCCCGGGACTTTGGACGCCGATATCTCCCGACTGCAGAGTCTGATCGCGACGCGGCCTGAAGCAAAGTTGTAGCCCTCGTCAAGAGCTTTCCAACGCCGTGTCGCACTCTCAAATCGGATGACGGAAACAGGTCGATTCCCGACTTTTAGTGGTCGGGAGTCAAACTTGCAGTTTGACTCCCGGCCCTTCTTTTGCCCATAACTTGTGTTTGAGATGTCCAAATGAGTAATGCGAGCCCATTTTAGACATCTACGTTTCAAGAGCTTTCCAATGGTACCAAGAGCGCAACAATCCATTGAGATTTGACCCTTCAACTTGCACTCTGACGTTTCGGGAGTCCACCGGGACTCCCTCTCCCAAAATGGGAGTTGCCTTGGGAGTGTGAGCGCTCACTCCCTCACACTCCCTCGCACTTCCTTAGACTCCCGGGAGTATGTGATGACTCCCGGGCTTCCTCTTGGCCCGCACCCTTCCAATGCCTTTGCCTTTGCTCCCGGGCTTCCTTCCTTTTGACTCCCCGGCTTCCTTGCAACCCCTTGCCTTGGTCGCGAGCCCAAAGCTAGGGTTGCGACAGGAGGCATTCCGAAAACTTCAATACTGGCACACTCCGGTTGGTCGAGAGCGTTCGAGAAGGACGTCACATGACGCGCTCCTAAGTCCCGGAGTGAACCCACTTGAGGGTTCACCAAAGTCAAGTTGCGAAAAGTTGAGACTTGGAGGCACCCTCCCGGCTTCTGTCACAACCCTAGCTTTGGGCTCGTGACCAAGGCAAGGGGTTGCAAGGTTGCGGGAGTCAAGAGGAAAGAAGCCCGGGAGTCAAAAGAAAGGAAGCCCGGGAGCAAAGGCAAAGGCATTGGAAGGGTGCGGGCCAAGAGGAAGCCTTTAAGATGCCGACCCATCTCGAGAGTGAAACCAAGACCTGCGAGGAACTCCTAGAAGAAGGGAGACAAAAACTGGAAGAAGGGAGACTAAAACTGGAAGCCATCGGGAATCCCACTCCAATCTTTGGAATGTAGGACTCGGCCAACTTCCAGGCCCTGGATCCAGCCACGCAGTCCAACCCTTTTGAAATTCTAAGAGAGGACAATGCAGGAGCTGCATCACTAATGGAAGCACATGAGGATATGAAAGAAGGCTGGTCCTTCCAAGGACGAAGAAAACACGATCCAAAGCAGACCCCACCTCAGCAAATTATGCAGCATCTCTCCCCGCACCCCTCTCACAAGGAACTCACCCCAGGAGGGAAGAGGGGCCTAATGCACTCAGAGGTGCACCCGTCCTACTTCACTTCTCTCAGCATACAGGTCCCACCCGGTAAGGAACCTCTCAGAGCCAAAATCTGGCCGGTCCTCACCAGAGTGAAAGAAGGAGCAAAAGAAATACTTGTCCACAACAGAAACTAGGACCCACCAAACCTACCTCTCGACTTCAGAATTACAAGCCCAATAGAAGCAGTAGAAACAGAATGGACACAAGATTCGATAAGAGCCGACCTCATCCAACGCCTAGAACGAGAGCTGGAAGAGAACATTCTAAGATTCAAATGGTGCATCAGAGAGCAACTACACTTGGAATGGAGCTGGCAAGAGGAGAAGAGGAGAGGGGGAGTGGAATGCACAATTCTAGCCCACATCGAAATCGGAACTAGCGCCCTGAGCACGAAAAACAAGCGGCACCTGCATTGGAAGGTTCTCGACCGCGCTTAGGAGATGAACAATGACATCGACTTTGTGACTCCGGCGCACAATCTGTTGAGGAAAACAGACTCAGGAAACTCAATACGCCAGTCACACAGGAACAACACGGCAAGCCTTCTTGCTTCACCACAGGTGACAAGAAAGAAAAGTTTCACCAAACTAGATCTAGCATTAATGATTGCCAGAACACCGGGATCGATCGGCCCTTCAACTGCCCGAAATAAACTTACTTATGATTGATAGACCCCTGACCCCGGTCTCCCTCAAGGAGAGAGGGATGAGAGGCAACACGGCCAACGCAGGAGCAGCACCAATAAGCACAATGGATGCCTCTGAGAGCTTGGAGACCGACCAAGCTATGGCGGACCCAGCAAGACCTGCAAGCAAGCACCGCCAGACGCGCAAAAGCTCGACAGCAAGCCCATCGGTAACTCCACAAGCGACCAAAAAAAAAAAGAGGCATGTAAATCCTGACCTCTCAACTCTGGTCCCTTCAAACCCATCAGGATTTTTTTTTCTTTTCGGGCCTCATAGTTCGGGGAGGGCACCGGTCAAGGAGACCAAGAGTTCGCCCAGCTCGACCACATGGGATCGATCGGCCGATCGGCCGCCCAAACGCGCCCAAGCCATGTTCAAACGACCTCTAATGATCGTCTCCCTCAATGTGAGGGGACTGGGGAAGGACTCAAACAAGCAAAAGCTCATTAGGACCTGGCTAGCCTCCCTCCAGAACCCGCCCCAGATCCTTCTCATACAGGATCACCACCTGGACGAACAGGGAACTGCCAACTCGACAAGGGGTCTTAACTTCTGGCAAGGGAAGTCATTTTGGAATCCCGGAATTCCTATGGGAATGTTTCAGCGAATCAGCGCGGGGACCGCCATTCTGGTGGACAGAATGACGGCCCCACTCGTGAAGGAGGACAAAATCCTAACATAGGGAAAGGTTCAATACATAACCCTCCACCTCCCGGACAACTCAATGCTAACCATCGTTAACACGTACGCTTCAAGAACGTCCAGAAGCAGAGCCCCCTTGTGGAAAAGGATCAGTGAGGCAAACTTCACAGCCGACCACACCATAATTGGAGGGGATTTCAACCATCTCGAAGAGACGGGAACCAGAGGCACGGTCGGGCAAAGGAGAATGCACAGGAGAGAATCGGTCTCCTGGCATCAACTGACTCTCCAGTACGGACTCACGGATGCTTGGACCCTCGATAGCTACAGGAAGATGTCTAAGAAGGAATTTACTTTTGACAATGGGAGAAAGGGCCAGGGGTCGGCCGTCTCCAAAATAGACAAATTCCTTATCTCCCAAGAGCTGGATGCCAAGGGAGGGAGAATAGAAGCCGCCTCCTCAATCCGGAGGATCTCCGATCACTCCCCCCTCGTGTTGACCATCTGGGGATGCACCCCCGCCCCACCCACGTCAACCACTTATTTCGATATAGCTCTCCTGAGAGAAGCAGACAGCAGGTCAGCTCTCCTCAATGCGTGGACAAGTACCCAGCCCACGCCCAGTCAGGACGAGGAATGACCACCCTGGCTGGAGGCGGCCTCCGAAAGGGTGCTCCAATGTAACATCATAATCGTGCGAGGAAAAAAGAAGGCGAAAGGGGCCAGAGTCAGAAACCTCCAACGAAAAATCGGGTTGGCGGAAACTCAATTGCAAAGAGACCCAGAAGACGAGCCAACCAGGGAAATTCTCTCGGTAGAACAAGGCCACCTGGCTGACTTGCTCCAAGAAAAAGTCGCAAGGAACCACCAGTTCAGCACGGCCTCCTGGTTCAGGTACGGGGACACGTGTTCAAAACGTTTCTTCGATTTCCACCGAATCGGGAGGAAACGTACGCCTCTCAAAGGGCTCAAAACCGAGGGGGGGGACATCACGGGCCAGGAGGACCTAGCCCACTATGTCCGAGCCTACTACGCGCACTTGTACACCTCAGAAGCCAGCGCACCAGGCACTTCTGAAGCCCGGGAGGTATGCTGGAGTAGCACTCCGACCCAGGTCTCCAACGAGGTAAATGACGGCCTAACAAAAGAGCTTTTTCTAAAGGAGATCAAGGAGGCCATTGCAGCAATGCCAAAGGACAAAGCGCCGGGATGCGACGGCATCCCGACGGAATTTTTCCAGGAGATGATAGAAGAAATATCTCCGACCCTGCTCCAGGCATTCTCGGCAATGTTCAGAAGGGGGGAGACATTAGAATCGACCAACAAAGGCCTCATTACGCTAATCCCCAAATCTGGAGATCACGCCAAGATAGGAAACTGGCGACTGATCACACTCTTGGGGAGTCTGTACAAGATCCTGGCCAAAACATTGGCCAGGAGACTACAAGACCTCTTCCCGAACGTGATCAGACTTAACCAGATGGGCTTCGTCGAGGGCCGCAGCATTCTCGACAACACCTTTCTGGCGCAAGAAGCTCAAGAGTGGGCTGAAGAAAACAATCAGGACTTGGTCCTCTTGCTTCTCGATTTCGAAAAGGCCTTTGACAGAATAGAGTGGAGTTTCCTCTTTGAAGCTTTAGCAAGGATCGGCTTCTGCCTGAAATGGATCCAATGGGTGAGCTCTCTCTACACCTTAGCCTCGTCGACCATCAAATTGAATGGAGTAGAAGGGAGCGCCTTCCCTCTCGCCAGATCGGTGAGACAAGGCTACCCCCTCTCGCCATATCTCTTCATTATGGCGACGGATGTCCTAGGGCATATGCTGGACGACCCCCGCTTTAGAGTGGAAGGACTGACCCTCCCGGGAGGAACGGAGATCAGGGACCAAACCTTCGTTGATGACACGACGCTCTACCTCCAGGGCACGCGCAAAAATATGGAAAGAACCCAGAGAGTCCTAGACATATTTTGCAAAGCTTCCAGGGCGAAAGTTAATTGGAACAAAACAACCGCGATATGGGCCAACAAAAAGGAAAAAGATTGGGAGTGGGGCCAGGAAATGGGCCTCCAGTGGGTCCCGGACGGCAAAGGAGTGAGGTATCTTGGAATCCAAGTCGGATTCCACCTCCCCCCCGAAGCCAACTTCAGCAAATTGGTCACAGCCTTCAAGGGCAAACTAATTAACTGGAGCACCTGTCGACTCTCCCTGGCAGGGAGAATCCTTGTAACCAATCAGGTGTTACTCGCCTCCATGTGGTACATGGCAGCAGTTTGGAACCCGAACCCAGCCATGTGTAGCCAGATCCAAAGGATCGTACGCAACTTCATCTGGAGTGGGAAAGCTTCCAACACCAGGGCAAAAGTCAAGTGGGAAACCCTAGTCCTCCCAACCACCCAGGGAGGACTGGGAATCATCGACCCGAAGACTCAATCCGAAGTTCTCTTGGCAAAACTCTTCGTCAAGGGCCTGGCGCCAGGTGGAGAACCTTGGAAAGAGCTTTTGAAGCATAGGGCCACTCAGGTGAGACTCCCGGTCCACGGACTGGGCCCCACCACGCAGGACATCAACTGGATGTTTGCCGCCAATAAACTCAAAAGACCTCCCACCTCCTTGTGGAAAAGCATTCTCCACGCTTGGATGAGCGTGAGGCCGAGGCTCTACAAATCAGAACCGACCAACTTAGCGGAAACCCTCAGACAACCAGTCTTTGGGAACCCTCTAATCGTCAATAAAAAAGGTAGACCCCTGGGCCTCAGCGACAGGAGTGAAGGAAACTCCCTTGCGAATGCCGGATGCTCAAGAGTCAGAGACTTCTGGGACTCTGAGGAAAAGGTGTGGAAAGGCTTCTCCGATCTAGGGGTAAGTTTAGCGCTCCTTGGTCCCGGGGTGAACCCACTTGAGGGTTCACCAAATGTCAAGTTGCGAAAGTTGGGACCGAAAGGCACGCTCCCGGCTTCCAACTCTAGAAAGGGGTAGAGGGTCGAGTTGGGAGCCCAGGGATTAGACTAGGAAGAGGGACTAGAAGATCAAGCTTGAATCTACATCCAAAACCAACCACGGGAGGTTAGTTTAGCATTCGAGACACCCTTTAATGTTGGGACTTGCCACGGGCACTTGGACGCACAAGACTCACCACGGCCCGGACTCGGGAGTAAGCCACCACCTTACTCCCTATAGTATTCTCTGCAGCTCGCCATGGAGGCTACATCCAAATGGCACAAATTCCCGGGACTCTCGAAATGGAGTCCCGAAATTGTCCCGGCGAGACTCCCGAAACTTTGAACCACCATAACTCCCGACTGCAGAGTCCGATGGCGACGAGGTCTGAACCAAAGTTGTAGCCCTCGTCGAGATCTTTCCAACGCCATGTCACACACTCAAATCGGACGTCACGAAAACGTCGATTCCCGACTTTTAGTGGTCGGGAGTCAAATTGGCAGTTTGACTCCCGACCACTAAAAGTCGGGAATCGACCTTTTCCCAACGTCCGATTCAAGTGTGCGACATGGCGTTGAAAAGATCTCGACGAGGGCTACAACTTCGGTTTAGACCTCATTGCGATCCAACTCTGCAGTCGGGAGTTATGGCCATTCAAAGTTCTGGGAGTCCCGCCGGGACAATTTTGGGACTCCATTTCGGAAGTCCCAACAAAATGTGCCATTTGGATGTAGCCTCCACGGCGAGCTGCAAAGAATACTATATGGGGGAAGGTGTTGGCTTCCCCCGAGTCCGGGCCGTGGTGAGTCTTGTGTGTCCAAATGCTCGTGGCGTGTCCCAACACCCAAGGGTGTCTCGAATGCTAAACTAACCTCTTGTGGTTGGTTTTTGGATGTAGAATCACACAAGCTAAACTAGTCCTTCTTCCTAGTCTAATCCTAGGGCTTCCAATTCAACCATCTACCCCTTTCTAGAGTTGGAAGTCGGGAGCGTGTTTTTTGGTCCCAACTTTCCGCAACTTCACATTGGTGAACCCTCAAGTGGGTTCACCCCAAGACCAAGGAGCGCGTCACCTCTTTAACATAATCTTTAGAGGGTAGCCTTTAATAAAGATGAGCTTGGTTTTTCTTTTCAATAGAGCTAGTGTGAAGCAACTAGGCGAGAGCATGTAGTCAGTGTGTTGTTGGTGTGGACTGCACAAGGGAGGGGTGGGGTAAGGGAAAGAAAGCAAGTAGGAATGCAACATCCTAGTGGGGGGAGTGTAATGCTTGGTCAAACCATAAGATCCCAGTCAAAATGGGAATTTCCTTAAGTTTGGGGAGGGAAGTAATGCTCTAAAAAGCTTGCCCATTTAGTGTTAGAAAGATGGGCCAGGTCTTCATGACTGAACCAAGGAGCTCTTGGAAGCTGGGAAATACAACACATACAGCTCCTGTCAATTCTGAGAAATGCACTTTCAGAACTACAGACTCTGAAGTCATAACCTCATGAGAGTTGCTGGGAAATTCACTCAGACCATCACTTTCACCATCAAAAGTAGTGATAACTGCAATGACTACCCACTGACTTCAGGAGCTCTTGATAATTTTTGTAGATAAGTATATAATCATCAGGACAAAATCTGGGGAAAGAATTATATGAACTCTGCGTCCTGAGTTTTTGTCACATTTTTGGAAACCATGGGAAGACTCAGTCATGATGTTAGCTAACACTCAAGAGACATAGCTATCAAAAAGTCAATAGTGTCCCCATTCAAGCTACAACAAGCTTGTTAGGGTAAGCTTGATTCATTTTAGCTTGTCCCTATAAAGCAAACATCTAAGCCAAAGAAAAAGAAAGGCCTACATAAAGGGTAGTGGTTTAGCTCACCACTGGTAACTTCTTCAGTGCATAACATCTGTTGAAGTGACTAGAACAATTCCCAACAGACCTACAAACTAAAAGGACTAACTCCAAGTTAATCACAGCCCCAGGCAGCAGATTTTGAAGCGGCTTCCACCCATACAAAGAGAAATTTACATAAATTTTCACATAGTGCAACGTGGGAAAGGGGAGAAAGCATGACATCTGTGAGAAAGGAGGGTTTAGGCTCAAGATGGGGAAATGACAGACCTGATGCCATCACAGCCACAATGAACCCAATGCTCACACAAGTCACAACACACCATCGGTGAAGGTTCTGAATCCCGATACACCTGTCCAACAAAACCACATGGTGATAAGATAGCTAAGTAGCAGGATAAGGAACTACGTGTACATTTCCAACGACAGATGGCTTTAAAGTTCCATTTTCAGCTTTTGTGGCTAGAACTTTTTTTTATTGAAGCTAAAAAACATGATTGTCTGGTCCTTAAATCAACATAAACACAGAGGTCAAAAACTGCAAGTGTACTGGCATCAAGCATGAATCTGAGACATTTCACTAGCCTAAAAGCCAAATCTATGCAGACTTGACCAGGTTGGCCCTCTCAATCTCACACTGACTGATTAATTCTAAGGAGTTGACCAAGCTCCATTGAAGCAGTACACACTGCTATCACAAGGATCGCCCTATCATAAGCAAACCAAACATAACATGTGGAAGGTAATTAAAACTCAATAAGCACAGTTCTGAAATAATCTTGGGAATGCAAGCTTGCCTTCAAGCAGATTGGACAGTATTTTCCCTTTACAAATAGTCTTCCACATGCATCGCACATTGTATAGGACAAAAACCACCTGCACAGCACCCCTCCACAAATTACATTGTTGTAGTGCAGAAGGATGGCAGCTAGACATATGTACTAGCATTGTGTAGGAAGAAGAATTAGATCTGTCTACAAGTTGTCTATACCTACATTTCACATACATACATGCTGTAAGCAGTTTGAAGTCAAAAAGATGAAGAAACTCCTAGCTATCTTTTCTCCACAATTTCTTCCACTTAACTTTCTTATTCAGAAAGCTCTAAGACATCAAGCTTGAAGTAAGAAAAGAGCCGTTCCTAATTTCACCAGAACCCTCTAGTCTCAAGACCTTGTCTAACTATCTCACTGAGAAGATACTTGTCCAAATTTTCAGAGCCAGAACCCAAAACATGAACACGAGCACCCTCTCATCCAGGATAACAACCTTTCACGTAGTGCAAAACTTGGTCAGGCCCAAAGATCTTCCCAATGCCCACAATGATGACGATCTATATACTGCCCAGCTTATAGCGCAAAACTTGGTCAGGCCCAAAGATCTTCCCAATGCTCACAATGGTCACAATTTGTATAATGCACGGCTTACCTTAAGTGGAGGCTGTTGGCAGTAAACATGATATGCTTCGTCACATCTCTTGCAAAACATAAGTTTGTTTGGTTCTCCTGTCCACTTGCACACCTATTGAGAGAAAGGAATATGTAACGCTCAGGTCTAAGTCACAAATCAAAAGAAGGAAAGAGACACATTACCCCACATTTCATCTCAGGTGTGTTAATACAAATTTCAAGACAAGCTCAGACAGTAGCGCAAAAACCAACCCACGAGAAGTTTAGTAGAGCCAACCAGGTTAGCCGATTCTCAACAGCCAGCTAATGGTTGCCACAGGTTTCCATCATTTTTTATGTAAGAGGAATGGCAGGTGGTTGTTCTAAAGCAAATTCCGGGACCAGACTTGGACATAGAATCAGTTGAAGTTCAGAGACACCTAATTGTTACACAAATCCATCTAACCTACTAAGGCCAGAAGCATTGAATCAATGATGACAATCATGGAGCTTTACCTCACAGCTGCGACAGGAACCACAAACCCATGAAGCCCAGTTGAAAAGATTTGCCAGCTAAGACATACATATATATCACATCATCCATCACCATGTGCAAGTCTGAAAGAAAAATCACAGAATAACCTCATTATGTAGTAACTGCAAATGGAGAAATTGAGTTATTCTCGAAATATACTCATCAAATACATCAAATGGAAACCAAGATAAATGTGCCCAGTGAAAAGTACAACCATGAAAAAGCATAGAGCAGATTCAAGAGAACAAAAGACCTACTGTAATCCCCAAAAGGGAAAGAGACCAAAAGAAAGCCAGACATAAACCCCAAGAAGGATAATGTGATTTTTGCACTGAGTCGGACTCCCCCACTGACTCCATCAGTCCCAAACAATAGGTACAACATACTGACTTTTCTGTTAATAAATTGGCAATATGCAGGAGACACAGACTAAAGGAAGTTGAACACATCTATCGAACAGAGACCAAAAGAAGAAACAAACTCATTATTCACAGAAAAGCATAGATATCTCTGTGACTTACATGTGAAGTATATGACATAGCAACAAATTATTTTTTGTGTTTATATGTGAAGCTGGGGTTTGAATGAAGACATGCTTATCTTTTCTACCAGTTTCCTGGATTGGATCTTGACGAAGATGGAACTGTACAAAAAACACAAAGGATCAACATGAGATTGCATGGGGGGTGGATTTGGTGAAAGCACCTGCCGCCGTTGATTGTGAAGCTCGCAATTGACAAAAGCGGGGTGAGGAGGAGGCCGACGAATGGAGGAGGAGAACTTGGGAGACACAGGTGTTCCTTCACACGGTCAATATTTCATGTTTTGGCTCGTTGCAGAGTACGAGTTTATGCGTTCAAGACATATGCAAAAGGTCAGGTCATACATGACTCACTCCAACGGTGGATCTCAAGATATTCTACCACTATTAAAGACATGAAGTATCAAGAGTTATCATCCAGAACGATGGTGTCAGATACTCGGAGTTCGTGAGCCTGAGGTCTGAGGAGGCCTGCAAAGCCAAATCGCCCTGCGGTGATGGAAGCCTATCTTGAGAAGCAGCCGAACTGGTTGTGATCTAGCCAATGAAGAGGAATTATTCACAAAATTTGTCCATGTCCTTAGGTAATGTCTTTGATGCGTTGGAGCCGATGGTTGAGTCACATGTCGATTTGACCGGCCTTTGTTCTGTGGCAATATTTGTGGATGCAGTTGTGAAGAGGCCCGAAAACCCACATATATCGCCCAGTGGTGATGGAAGCCTATCATGCGCAACAGTAGTGACGCGCTCCTTGGTCCCGAGGTGAACCCACTTGAGGGTTCACCAAATGTCAAGTTGCGGAAGTTGGGACCGAAGGGCACGCTCCCGGCTTCCAACTCTAGAAAGGGGTAGAGGGTCGAGTTGGGAGCCCAAGGATTAGACTAGGAAGAGGGACTAGAAGATCAAGCTTGAATCTGCATCCAAAAACCAACCACGGGAGGTTAGTTTAACATTCGGGACACCCTTGGGTGTTGGGACTTACCACAAACACTTGGACACACAAGACTCACCACGGCCCGGACTCGGGAGTAAGCCACCACCTTACTCCCTATAGTATTCTCTGCAGCTCGCCATGGAGGCTACATCCAAATGGCACAAATTCCCAGGACTCTCGAAATGGAGTCCCGAAATTGTCCCGGTGGGACTCCCGGAACTTTGAACGGTCATAACTCCCGACTGCAGAGTCCGATGGCAACGAGGTCTGAACCAAAGTTGTAGCCCTCGTCGAGATCTTTCCAACTCCATGTCGCACTCTTGAATCGGACATCGGAAAGAGGTCGATTCCCGACTTTTAGTGGTCGGGAGTCAAACTCCCGGCCCTTCTTTTGCCCATAACTTGGGCTGCAAATGTCCAAATGGCCAATGCGAGGCCATTTTCGATATCTACGTTTCAAGACCTTTTCAATGACACCAAGAACACTCCAATGCAAGGTGTTTTGGGCCTTGCTGTTGAGCTCTGAACATTCAGGAGTCCCGGAGGACTCTAAATCCCCAACTTTTCCAAGTGTTAGGCTTCACCCCCACACTTGGCCAAAGTGGGGTTACAACAAGCAGGACAAGGATGATATCTAGCCACGGAAGCAGAATTACTCACATGTGTGGGGGTGGTTGGGTGTTGCCTTTGCTGTGTAGTGGAGCCCGGTTCAGGTGCTTCTTGTCAGATTCTTCGTTCACCACAAGGCAATGTGGCTTCTCAAGCTTATTCACGGTCCCAACCACAAATTGCGCCACAGAACAAAGGCCAGGCAAATGGGCATGGGACTCAAACTTCGACGAAACCATAACCAAAGAAACGAAACCATAACCATTCTCGATGAGAGAGACACATGCGGTAGTTGATTCTAAGATAGAAAAAGAAATTTGAACAATAGTAACGGAAGGAGCAAAAAGAAAGCAGAGGATCAAAGGGAAGCAAAAGTCCAAACAAACACCACAGCGGACGCCTGTTGTGGCAATCAACTAGTTGCGGAAGCATCCGCGGGAGCTCGGAGATTTCCAGAACGAACTACAACGACGGTGGATTTGAGGTAGCATTGACGACGGCAGCTACTGCGCGGAAACAGACGTGAACGATAGATGGACGGACAGACCACCAGCAAAACCTCTGGTGATTAGATCTGAAATCAATTTCGATATAACCAAAATCGCGCGTTCCGTCCCACGCCCGCGCCGTTTTCAGAACCTGGTTCACCTAACGTTTCGACTTTCCATCGAGGACCTCACGTGAGAGGCGTTTAGAAAGTTCCTGCAAACTTCAATTCGTATGGAAAGAAAAAATAATTAAAAAATAATTGCATATGATTCACCACACCACAAATCTGTTTTCTTCCCATGCCAAAAGAAACGGCGGACATGGAAGCAACTCTAGAAATTGCATAAGAAGAAGAAGGATATACCGAAGAGCTTTGAGTGGTAGCTAGTACAAAGATTTTGATTTCAAGCTTCCAGCAGGGAGACGACGTGCTAAACTAAAAGCATTATCTGATGAATACAACAAAAGCAACAACAGTAATAGTTTGCATTGCAACACCAAGCTAGCCGGGCGGGCAGCTACCAATCCTTGCAGATTTCAAAGGAATAATTCACATCAAGGTAAACAATAGCATCATCATCAAGAAACCTAAGATTGGCAGTATACGTCCCTCCGGCCAAGGAGCCAGAGGGAGCGACGTGAGCTTCAGGCACGATGTGAACATAAGGCTCCTGTTGCGGAGCGAGGATGAAAGGACCAACCTCAAACTCTTCTTTCCGGAAGGATCGGTACTCGGATCTGTCAAAATAGACGGACGACATCAATATTGTCGGTGGAAGACGTAGATCACAGAAATTGTAGGTCCACCATGAAAGAAACAATTAAGACAACATCACTACAGTAGCTCGAACGGATTCCGGATGATCAATGTGTACTCAATATTCCGGCACTTCAGCAATAGTTTCTCCTCCCACCGCTATTAAGCGTCGTAATTACGATTATTATTATCATCACCAGTTAAGCCTGCCCGGCATTTGATTTGTTGATGAGAGAGACACATGCGGCAGTCGATTCTAAGACAGAAGAAGGAATTTCAACAACAGTAAAGGAAGGAGCAAAAAGAAAGCAGAGGATCAAAGCGAAGCAAAAGTCCAAACAAACACCACAGCGGGCGCCTATTGCGGCAATCAACTGACTGCCGATGCATTCGCGGGAGCTCGGAGATTTCCGGAACGAACTGCAGTGGCAATGGATTTGAAGCAACATCGACGACGGCAAGTGCTGCGCGGAAACGGATGCGAACGACAGATTGATGGACAAACGGGTGAAGAGTGAACATAATTAGACAATAGCCAAGTCCATAAAACCCACATTTTGGTAGATAGGAAATTACAAAATTGCATTGAGTAAAAGATTAAATGACTTACAGGGAGGACATTATAATTAGATGCAAGCTGAACAAACATGGGTAGACATTCCAAAAAAATTGTACTATTTTATTTAAATTTTAATTACTTGCGGATGGAAAATCGAAGTCATCTAGTGGACACTTGCAATAATAAGATGACATTTGACATTTTGTTGGTTCCAATCAACAGTAGCGTATATTTCATATGCATTCACCATAATTTTGCATTAAGGGAATATTTGATTTTATTTTGGGAAAATTGCCAGAGGACATAAAATTACGCGCAAAAAAAGAAGTTGGAGCCACTAGTAGCCTGCTAGGATTTTTTTGTTCAAATTTTTTTCACCAGAAATTCTGGCAATTTTTCTTACAAAAGATTTGTTTTTCGAATTTACACCGGGAATAGAAAACCGAAATAATCGCCTTTGGAGATATATATATATATTTTAAAAGAATTGCAAGGGGAAAAAATAGGCGGCCCCCTCATAGTCCATCCAGGCGCTTCAAGAGTCCAACTTTTCACAAATGTAACCAATGGGAAGCTGGCACACCTCGTGGGGGGGTGGTTTATTTTTAACAAATTCATTGTTGGGGGGGGGGTGGGGATGTCATGAAAAGATTTATTAATTTCTTGTTCAAGGTGGGTTTAGGATTAGATTGTGATAGTTTATTTATATTTTTCTCTCTCCATCCTCTTGGCCCCTTGAACAAGGTTTAATTTTGATATAGAAGTTTCTAACATTTGGGCTATTTAACTAGAATGGGAGTGGAGGTATGCGAAGATCGTTTTTTTCTGGGTTTTGGAAGAGAGGTGGGATGTCGCAACCCCACTTTGGCCAAGTGTGGGGGTGAAGCCCAACACTTGGAAAAGTTGGGGATTTGGAGTCCTATACATATGATCTGACCACTACGCCCGTAAGGACATAGGCTGGAGGCTGTTTGACCACAAAAAAGACACCGTAGTGGTAGGCTGTTTTTGTTGACCTTTTTCATTTTTTGTTACTTTTGTTATTTTTTTTACTGCTTATAACTTTTGTAAATTACTTTTTACTGTTGAAGGTTCACTGTTTGTTACTTTTTTACTGATTGTAACTTTCATAAATTATTTTTTATTGTTGAGAGGGGCAAGGGGAATTGTTTTATTATATTTATTCATTGTTCAGGGGGAGGGGGTGCGCCTTGATTTTATTTTTTTAATTTCTTTTACTCTTGAAGGAGAGGGGGGGGGTACAAGTTAATGTTTTTGTCTTTCTTCTTTCATTTGACATGTGGAAGGAAAAGGGTTTAAGGGGTTAACTTTTTCTTAAAATTATTTTTTCATTGTTGAGTGGCTAGGGAGGGGGTCATGGGTTTTTTTTAATATATATGTTGAAAGGGGATGGGAGGGGGAGGGGGTTGATTTTTTTCAAATTCATTATGGGGGGTTTGGTTGGAAGTCTCCATTTTCAAAATAAAAGGCACTCATGGGCCTTGATTCATCAATGTTTTTTTTTTTTTTTTTTTTTTTTTTTTTTCCGGATTTTGTGTATGAAATGTTGAGATGCCAGAGCACGAAAGGCCAATGGACCAACAAGAAGAAAGGAAGAACCCCAAGTTTGTAGGGTTGGGGGGGCGTCCTAAACTCTCCTTTGTTTTATAAACAAAAATGCTCATTGTGAAGGGTAGGGTTCAGGGGGTTGAGGGTTAGATTGTAAGCTTATTGGATTTGTCTCCGTTTCCTATTTCTTTTTGTGGCAGTCTAGAATTTTCTTCTTCTTCAGATGTCTTCTATTTCAGGTCCTTTTTTCGTGATCATGAGGACGATGACCCCCTCAAGTGTCTCAACGCTCCAGTGTTTAGGGTTTTGTTATGTGTTTCTTTCCTGCTTTCTAAGTTGTCACTCTAGGATCAGCTTTCAGTGATGTTGCGAAGCAAGGTTTTAGGTTACTTGCACTCAGGGAGAGACTTGGTGTGCTTTAGAGGCTCCTTTGTTCATCAGAGCGGTCTGCTCGAAGGTCTCACACAAAGTTTTGCCATTCTTTAAGAAATCTTTGATTTTGTGCTATTGTTCTTCTCAACTTCTAGTGCAAGATTGTGTTTTTTACTCTCCTTCTATGTACTTACCACGCTTGCCCGATGGCTTAGGGAGCACCCCATCCCAACAATTGCACACCAATGGTATTTTTTCTGTTGTCTGTTGCTTGTTGCTCATGGTTGCACTCCAAATACCCGTGGCCCAGAATGTGAAATCTAGGTCCATAAAGCGACCTTCTGTTAGAGGTGTCCAAACACTTGGAGCGTTCTTGTGCTTTGGATCACTTTGCCCGAGGACCACCGCTCCATTTTGCCACAACTAAGCTCCGGAATTCATCAAGTGCAACACTCTCTATCCAGGAATAAAAGGAATTGAGGATTCTTTTTGTTGTAAGGGAGTACCCAGGTCCATGGCTTAATTATCCTATTGGTGCTTATGTGGTCTCCAATCTTGCCCAATTTGATATTTCAAAATTTCATCTCTCTTTTAATAACACTAGTAGAAATTCTGTCATATGCAACCACCATAATAACACTACTAGAAGTCCTGTCATATGCAACCACCATGTTTGCAACTGGGATGCAACTACCATCGCATGCAACTATGCAAGGTTTTTTATGCAACTACAATGGATTTTTGCCCCCTTTTTGGGTGTGTATGCAACTATGGTGCAACTATGATCACCTTCATCCCAACCTTTGGATGATTTCTGTGATATATCATCGTATATCATCGTATTTAAACATTTGATCAAGTGTCAAAAATTAGAAAATTGAACCAGATCGTCACATGGATGGTGGAGATGCTCTAATTACTAGTGTGGGGCAGCTAAATAGAAATAGGAACAGACCCCCAACGGTTATCAGGGTGGTTATTAGGATTAAAAAAAAATGGTGACCACATCTTAGTTGGAAAATAGAAAAGAAGGAAAATAACAATAAAAATAACGGAAAATAATAGTGAAAAGAAAAAAGAAGATAGACGGATGTGATTAAAGGCGGATAAGACAAATCCTCTTTGGAAGGAAAAATAAAAAGAGATGAAAAAAATAGCAAGAGCAAAAAGAAGACAGAAACAGAGAGAGAATTGAGAAAAAAATGAAAAAAAAAGATGGAAGGATTAACCATCCTAATCACCAAAACAGGATCTTGGAGGGTCAATTAATTAATTGAAATTAACCCTACTAATCACCAAAATACAATATTTGAGGGTTGGATGAACTCATTTGAAGGTTGTACTTCATCCAAACTATAATATGTGACGGTTGGATGAACTCATATGTAGGTTGTGCTTCATCCAAAATTACAGTATTTGAAAGTTTTATTTCATCCAAAAGCGCAAAATTGAAAGGATGTATTTCATCCAAAATACAGAACACAGGCAATGTCTCTGTTGCTGGTGGACTTGCTTGTACTCTGCTACACATCCCAGTTGCCACTGGTGACGAAGACGAGCTCTCTAACTGCAATTGCAACGAGAGAGGAAACGAGACCAACAGGAAGGAAAAGAGAGAGAGAGAGAGAGAGAGAGAGAGAGAGTGTGTGTGTATTTTTGTGGGAGAAAAGAAAGAGAGGATCTGTTCGAACTGAATTGCTGTAAGCACATTCCATGGATCAGCAGCAGCAGCATGAGGATGACGATGACACGTTCAAGTGCCGCGACCTGGCGGGCCTGCACAAGTCCTTAGTGCAAGAAGCCCAGGTGCTGCATGGGCTGGTGTGCACTATTGTCGCGTCAAAAGGAGAAGTAGAGCCCGCGACTTTCAAGAAAGCTGAGGTCATTGTAAGTAATTTCCGCATGTCTCTCTGTCTGTGTCTCTCTTTCTTTTTTGTTTTTCTGGGTTTCTTTGCCGCATTTTGGGTTTAGGGTTTTGAGTCTTGGGACGGTGATTCACGCTGCATTTCAAAAAAAAATTGGGTGTGGTGGCGGTATCTGTGTAGATAGAGAAGTATCAGGAGCAGGGACAATTGCTGGAGCCGCATTTGGAAAGCTTGATCACTCCTCTCATGGGCATTATACGCGCCATGGTTACGAAAGTGGACAGCAAACCTCTCACTCGCCGTGTTGTTAGATCGTTTCTCCACTTTCTGAGCTCAGGTGTGACAACAACAAAACACATTCCTACTATCTGTCTGTCTGTCAACAATCCTCCTCCTTCGCATGGCCTTCCGTCCGTCTCGTTGTTGTTGTTATCACGGTTCTTGTTGTTGATGGCGATTGCACTGCGAAAGCGCACAACCCGATGCATCCCTCCCCTCTCTCTTTCCCCTCATAGATTGCTGTTACAGTAGTGGTGGTAGAGTGCAGATTTTGGGAAAGAACACAGGTCCTGACACTCATGAAATCTCCTCCAAGGCATCATTAATCTTGAAGAGGGTGGAGGGAAGGTTGTCTATGGTTGAAGAAGATGTAGGAGAGCTCTAACTCTTGTGTGTGCATGTGTGTGACGTGTATGTGTGTGTGTGTGTGTGTCCTGGTTGATTTTGTGATGGCAGTACAAGCGGCACCTGGTGTTGACAGTGAGGGGATCGAAGTGGCAGCTCAGTGTTTATCAGAAGTTTTCAAGCTCAACCAGTAGCATGATGGAGATGAGGACAACAGTCCACTCCTGTCATTGCCAGATTTGTTCAAATTGCACACTTCTTCTTCTTCTTCAGGCTTGTTGGTGCAACCGCAGGCTTCTTCAGATAGAGTAATGGCAGATGCAGCTGTGGATGCACCCATGCCAGAATGTCCCTCATCCCCACGACCATCATCCTCATCTTTGGATTCCCATGCATTTGGTTTCAACGAAAATGTGGCCAATATGAATGTGGTAAAAGCAAGCAAGCCCACTCTTTTTGTTTTGTGTACCTGTGATTCTGGGGAAATTCATGCAAATGGGAAATGTTGAAGTCAAGGATCTAACTCTGTAAAAATGGTCAGACAGCAGCAAATGGTGTGCATCAATTGCAAAATCATGTAGGGTTTCAGTGGTCTTCCAGAACTCATGTTTCTCTTGTCATTCTTAGAAGATTGTGACTGGAAATCTAGAGGCCAAGGATCTAACTCTGTAAAGAAGACTAGACAACAACAGCAAATGGAGTATCAATTTTGTGAATCATGTAGGTTTCAGTGGCATTTTGGGAGTTCATGTTGCTTCTGTTGAATCATTGCCATTTTGTTGTCTGGTTCTGGTTTGGAACTTAGCTTTGGGCACTAGATATCTCTTTCAGACAGTTACCAACGACTCTACAGGAGTGGTGGAGGTAATAAATAAACTTAATCTTTTGAGATTGGAGGTTGATAAAGCTTCCCCACTCATGTTGCAGTCTTTTGATTTCTTAACTCTATACACTAAAATTGACCTAATGGATCTAAAAGCTCAGATTCTGATAAATAAAGTGTTTCATTGGAGCTTGAAGCTTCCTCGTTTTAGGTTTTGATGGTTCAAAAACCAGCTTTGAACTTTAGGTTTTTGTGGCTGAAATATAAAGCAGAGGTCAATTTTTTTGAAAATCTTCATAGCTTTAAAGTTGAGGAGGCTTCAGATTTGATCTCTTGATTGGCTTTCTTGTTAGATAATTTGTTTCTTTGTTTTGGTCATTGTGCTTATAGACAATTCATTGATATCCCCATGGGTACTAATTGTGTGGTCTATTTGGCAAATTTCTATCTCTTTACCTATGAGTTTGATTTCATTAATTGTCTCTTGAAGAGTAACACATGTCCTGTTGTGCTTCAGATTGTTCCTGGTTTTTAGGTTTGTGGATGATCTTTTTGTTCCTGATTTTCCAGACTTTGAAAATTTCATGTACCTAAACCAAGACTCTTTTGGCAGTAGCATATACCCAAAAACATCTTGTGAGTTGAATTGCACATCTAAAAAGACTTCTCTTGTAATTTCTTGGATCTTGCTGTGAGACAAAGTCCTCAAGGTTTATCCTGTGACATTTTTTGACAAACGCTCTCAAGCAGAGTATGCAAATATTGAAATGATTAGAATGCTTCATTCATTCCAATATCTCAATTACTGTGAAGCTGGGGGTTATCAATAGTCAATTTTACAGGTTCTTGAGGCTTTGTAGTTCTAAGAAGCTTTTTGTCTTTCAGATGGTCAATCTTCTAAAAAGAAGTAGAGGGTTGCTTAATGAAGAAAAAGTCCTTTTTGGAATTTCAGCTTTTGGGGTTTTCAGAATGATTTTGTTTAGAGTCTTGTAAGTGGGGAGCATCTTGTAAGCCCACTTGTTCTTTGTTTTTCCCTGCTGTCCTTTCCTTTAAGTTCTACTTTTCCCATTCTGTTGGTCTATATTTCGTCTTGTCCTTGTGTTGTGGTTTGTTGCTAGCCAGTAGTATGGCTGAGTTTTCCTGTTGCTTCTGGATTTGCTGCAGAAACTTGGTTCACAGGTTGGTGCTTTTCACTGGCCTTTACCCACCCTAGGGAGCTGATGAAGCCAGTGGGGAAGTTGTGGTAGTTAAGTCACTATCATACATGCTACTATTGATGGTCCCTGAACAAGTGTGGGACTGGCACTTTTGTTCATACCACTGTTTGTGTTTTGGTTTTTTTAATATTTGTTTATTTATTAGTTTTGGTTTGTTTGTTTGTTTTTGTCTTCCTAGTTTGGAACTTTATGTGGCTTCTTGAAGAAGTGTTAACATTGCTGTGTTCTTTGTTTGTCATGAGAATGGAGATTTCTCTATTCTTCTGAAAGATATTCAGACAGTTACCAGTTTTATATTCATTGTACTGATGTGATTTTTGGCAGGGTGCAAGAACAGGTGGTCACACATCTACTGCAGGTGTGTAACTCATCTCATATCCTATTTCTAGGACTTGGGATGTTTGTATTTTGCCAAAATGATTATACACTCTAGGCTATAGCTTCATTTTGCATGATGAAATCTGACTAGGGGCTTGTTAATACATATGAGTTCGATGTATCTGTTTTGAGAAATAAGGCCCCCAGTTGTGTCAAATGCTGGTGCTGCTGCTTGTTGTCTGTGATTTATGAATGCTCACTCAGTCACAGTGCCTGAAAAGATGTGTTGTTAGGAATGATCTTCCTTCTGACATGAAGTTCATGCCTGCTGCCACTGCAGGGTCATCAAACCCTTGTCCCACAGACTTGTGGGAGCAGTTCAGAGATGGGCTTGAGGTGTGTGGTTATTTTGGTGGGATGTCTGAGGGCTCTCCAGAGCATGCAGCTCGAATGAAAGCAGCTGAAACAACATTTGAAAACTCTTTGAAGGTATGCACAGAGCAGTGTTCCACAAGTTATCCAGCAGTTTGAAAGCAATTGATTTGAAAAAAGATTATGCATAAACATGCCCTTAACTTTGTATTTTATTTCCATGGAGCAGAAGTTCAGATGTTCTACAACTGAAGAGAAGGATGCGCAAGTTGTTGCTGAGGCCTTCAAAGTACAAGGTAATTATTATCTTCTTTTGTCCTGAGGCACACATAAATGACACCTAGATTGTTAGTCTTCAGCTCAAGTCGAAGACCTCATAAATGGTAAGTCTCAAGGGGGGAGCAAATCTTCTGGCATATGTTGTGATGGCAGGAAATGTATCAATGAAGGAGCAGAGGTTTTTGGAGGCCATTCAGTTCTACACACTTGCGATTTCTCTGTGTGGTAACAATGCCATTTTCTATGCTAACAGGTGAGATCAAACTTGTTAAAGCCCACATCTCTTTGTAGGAACATTGCAGCATTTCAAACAGTTCCCAAATGTGCAGATGGGCCAAGATTTGACCATTTGACAGCTTGTTGTTTGCAGGGCAGCTGCTCACTCAGAGGCCAATAAGTTTGCCGAGGCCATAGCTGACTGTGAGAATGTTATCCGCATTGACCCAAAGTACAGCAAAGCCTATAGCCGCCTAGGCTGGGTGTACCATGCTCAAGGCCATTTCGAAGAAGCTATAGAGAAGGGGTTTCAAAAAGGTCTGGTGCAAGC
Source organism: Sphagnum contortum (assembly GCA_963920785.1). Lineage (NCBI taxonomy): Eukaryota > Viridiplantae > Streptophyta > Sphagnopsida > Sphagnales > Sphagnaceae > Sphagnum > Sphagnum contortum. Next base: position 3,362,563 of record OY987278.1, read on the forward strand.
TGGATCACATTGTTTTTGTTTATTCCAAATATGAACAATTGCACAAAAGTCCTGCTCATAGTGGACACTGAAGAAATTTTAAGCTCAGAAATTGCACTGCATCACTGCTAGTCTGTGTTCCTTAATTGAGTTTATGGCTATTAATTGCAGCTTTCTTGTGGGTTGCAGCACTAGATCTTGATCCTAACAATGCCACAGCAAAGGAAAATTTGATGGTACTTCCCTCTACTCTTCACTGATCATGCTGACACAGTGTATCTTCAAACCTAATGCCATTGTGATCTGTAGTGTACATTTTAATGTCCATCCAGAGTCATAGTCTTCCTTGCTTTCCCAATGTTCAGCTTCATGGTTGTATGTGAACTTACATACCCTCCAAATTTCTTGGTGTGCCTGAACACTCAGGCAGCTCAGCAGAAACTGGCAGAGCAACACAGAGGTCAATCACATCAACAACAAGAGCCAGAGCAACAGAGTCAAAATCCATTCGGCCAGGTATGGAGTGCAGTAGTGAAGCTGGAAAATATGAGATTCGAAGTGTTCAGTCATTTTTCAGGAGGAAGATGACCTTGTTTTGAAGTTCTGCTTCTCATGCCTTCACTCAATTCTACTTTTCTCCTTTCAGCAATGCCCAGCATATTCTAAATGTTTCTGCAGCAGGGTGGGATACCTGGATTTGGTGGAGCAATGCCTGAAAATGTACAACTTCCTCCAGAAATGGCAAACCTCATCTCAGGGATGGGAACCCAACCACAGAACATTGACTCCCCACTTGCTTTATAGTATTGATTAAAAAAGTTTGACAAATGCTGCCATACTCTCACTGAAATAAACTTGATAACCCGATTGAGTATTGTAAGCACACATTTGGAGGCCCAACTTAATGGGTACTCTCTTCCTTCACACAAAATAATTAACAACCCCAACACAATAATCATTCACATGCTCTCGAACCAATGGTTGCTCACGAAACCTTTGAAATTTTCATCATCCTCTCGATCATTGACCTGTCTATGTAATGTATTATTTAAATATAAAATAAAAATGCAATGGAAAGAATAAGATCTACCCTTCAGAAAGTCAATCACCGTCTACTATTGGGCATTCTTCCCTTTAAAGCAAATTTGCAAAAAAACTACACACACACACACAAAACAAGAGTGGATACTTAGCTTCCAAAATCAATGCCTCCTTATAGTTGAGCCACTCCCATGCTCCAAGCTTGCATCGTTTTCCTCCACTCAACAAAAAAACAACAAACATTATACTAAACTTTCACATAGAATTAATAGTGAGCTTATCACCACCTCAAAGTTTCCTTTCAAAAACCTTTTCGAGAATGACAAGACGACAAAAAAAACAAACGGCAATATGAATCAGATGAGCACATCTAAACCTAACATCTCTCATCCATAATTTTCAGTCACACCTGTTCATTTGGCAGAAAGGAACATTCAGATGGTTTAGATGGTTTTGACACTTCTTCAATAAAAAATTGGAATAAGTCTAGGGTTTAGGTTTTAGGGTAAATGCTAGGTTCTAGGTTGCGCCTCGACTATATTCGGTAGTCGGCTCCTCTCCCCTACCTAATACGTAACTTGCCCTCCACTTATGTTAAAAACCCAGGAGCAGATCTTTGTGGCGGTGAGAAAGTGTCCAAACCCAACAGCAGCCCTAAAAGTGGCGAGGACACTGGAGATTTTTCATTGTGTCAGTTCTTGTTCGCGTCTTATGTCTCCTCATTCTCTCGCGTGCTTTTTTAGATCCGTATTTCTTTCTGTGTGCATGCTCTCCAATTTGGTGCGAAGGCCACGGTTATGGTATCAATCGACTTTTTTTTATCTAGTCTGCTGTAGTTGTTCCGTTCTTTTCGTGACTGTTGTGTCCCCGCAATCTTCCTTGCTTCTTTAGATTCACCGCATGTTCTTTTTTCGGCGTGCTGACTGTATTGTGACGCTCTCCTATTGATCCGTCTCACTAGGAGCTGTGGCGAGCTCTTTGAACTTTGAACCAGTCTGCTCAAGCTGTTTTCGGTTGCGATATTGGTGCCGTGACGGTTCTCAACTCGTTCGGTTGCATCATCGATTCTTAGATAGATGGCAGAATGCCATCGGCTCACCTTTGAATCATGCCGCTTACGACATATACTGACTTGGAGCCACAGAGCGCTCGCAACTTCTTCGGGTGGAAATGTTCGCGCAGTAGCAGCAGGTCGTATAGAGAAACTCTGGCGGCAGTTCTTTTCAGATCCTTCGCAGTGGTGGGATTGTAGACCGGAGAAGGTGAATTCGAACTACCCGGATTTCAAGCATAAACATACACAAGACGGACTCTGGCTTGTGGACCGGAAAAACCCCACGTGGGTGAGAGCACAGCTTGCTGCAATGGCACCGGGGACTGTACAATTGCACTTGTTTTCCTGGAACAGAAGGCTTGCAAGATATGTGAAGGCTGGGCAACATGAGAAGACAATTGAGCTTTACCAAGAAATGCAACAAAAAGGCATGAGTCCTGACAGTTTCACTTTTGTTCCGGTGCTCAATGCATGCGCTAGTTTACGAGCACTTGAAGCGGGCAGGAAAGTTCATGAAGAAATAATTCAAAGCGGTTGTAAGGCTGATGTCTTTGTGGGGGGTAGCTTGGTTGACATGTATTCCAAATGTGGGAGCATCGAAGATGCTTGCAAAGTGTTTAACAACATGCCATCTCGAGATGTGGTCACTTGGAATGCAATGATATTGGGACATGTGAAGTGTGGACAAGGGCAGAAGGCACTGGAACTATTTCACCAAATGCAACAGAAAGGTGCAGCCAACCCCTGTGACTCTCATTGGAGTTCTGAATGCATGTGCCAGTATGTTTGCACTTCAGGAGGGCAGGTGCACCCATGAACAGATTATTGAAAGTGGGTGGGAGTCAGATGTCTTTGTGGGGAGTAGCCTGGTTGACATGTATGCCAAGTGTGGGAGCATGGCGGATGCTGAGAGAGTGTTCAACAAGATGTTGTCCCGAAATGTGGTCACCTGGAACACCATGATATTAGGATATGTGAAATGTGGACAAGGGTCAAAAGCACTGGAACTATTTCACCAAATGCAACAGAAAGGTGTGCAGTCAGACCCTGTCACGTTTGTTGGGGTACTGAATGCATGTGTCAGCATGGCTGCACTTGAAGAGGGCAGGCGAGCTCATGTCTGGGTTATTAAAAGTGGGTGGGATTCAAATGTCTTTGTGGGGAATAGCTTGATTGACATGTATGCAAAATGTGGGAGCTTAGAAGATGCTCTGAAAGTTTTCAACAAGATGCCATCTCGAGATGTGGTCACTTGGAATGCCATGATTGGAGGATATGCCATCCATGGGCATGGTAAGGAAGCACTTAAACAGTTTGAACAGATGCATGAAGAAGGTGTACAGCCAGATGATACCACTTTTGTTTGTCTGCTGTCAGCTTGTAGCCATTCAGGTTTGGTGGATGAAGGCCTGCGCTTTTATTCTTCAATGAGTACAGTTTACATGATTTCTGCGAACTTGCAACATTACACCTGCATGGTTGACCTTCTTGGCCGTGCTGGCCGTCTACATGAGGCAAAGAATATGGTATTGGCAATGCCCTACAAACCACAGGTGGCTGCTTGGGGGGCTTTGCTTGGTGCTTGCAGAATTCATGGCAATGTGGAGATGGGAGAACGAGTTGCCAAACAAGTTCTTGAACTGGAACCTGAAAATGCTGCAGGCTATGTGCAGCTATCAAATTTATATACTGCCACTGGTAACAGGGATCTCAGCAAAAATATTGAACGGCAGAGAAAGGAAAGAAGTGTGAAGAAACACCCAGGTCGCACTTGGATTGAAGTGGATAATGAGGTGCATACATTTATAGTAGATGATCAACACCACCCTCAGATGATAGAAATCCATGCAGAATTGAAGAGGTTGTCAGGGCTGATGCATGATGCTGGATATGTGCCAGATACTAATTTTGTGCTACATGATGTGGAGGAAGAAGAAAAGGTGTTTCATTTGTGTCATCATAGTGAGAAACTGGCTATTGCATTTGGGCTTATCAACTCAGCACCTGGTACTCCACTCTGCATAAGAAAGAATCTGCGGGTTTGTTGTGATTGCCACACATCCACAAAATTCATTTCAAAAGTAGTTGGTAGAGCTATCATGGTGAGGGATGCAAATCGCTTTCATCACTTTCAGGATGGTGAATGTTCTTGCAGAGACTACTGGTGATGCCAGTAGTCTGTCTTGCCAATCACTAGATTAAGTTCATTTTGTTTGTAGCATGTCTATTGCTTTTATTACACCACCGTAGTTGAGAAGACAGTTCAGGGTTTGCCTGCTGTGACAACTGTGTACATAGGAATAAGGAAAAAGTTCCAAAAATCAAACATAAGGGGTTCCTTTGGTCAAGAAACACGAATTATTATTTTTTGGGTTTGTTCTTGGACTCTAATTTCTAAAAGTACTTCAAATGCCCCTCTATTTGATTTTTTGGAATGCATTTGATTGGGGCAGTTACTATTTAATTAGGTACCAGATTTTTAAAATCAGGAAATAAAATCTTGAGGGGCTATTAGATGTTAAGAACAAAAATGTATAGTTAGCTCATTTTTCATTCTAATGATATACTGGCCAATGATAGTTGCTGCCCTCTAGATGATTTCATTTATTTTATGCATAACAAGTTGTATTCCTTAACGTGTGATTAAAACATAATTAAACCAAAACTGCACAAGAGAGAAATAAAATGAATGCAAAACAATGCACTTGATCTAAAAATAAGTGAAATATAAAATCATTCACTTCCCATTACTCACTTCTAAAGCTTTAAGTTCAAAATACTGTCTTTTTAGCAAATCCTAACTTACTAAATATTTTATATACTTGAAGATCATCTATCTTGTCCATAAGGTGCAACATACTTCTAGCATTAAGGTGTTATAGACCCAAGTGAATGTAAGCAACTTGTAACATCACAATGCTATAGACCCAAGAGAAAGTGAAGTAGTTGGCTAAGGGCCTAGCCCAATACCCTCCATTGTTGAAATGTTTCAATAACACACTTGTCAAACCCTATGGGTAGCCATTACTTGCCTCAAAAATGGTTCTGAAAGAGAAGACTCTAATACTGGTCATGAGGACTAAGGGGTTCTTTGTTTGTTTGTAGAGTTGCTTTCTTTGCTACTTTGAAAATTCCCAAAAATTGTAAATAGAGTGGTAAGGACAAAGGACACCGGCAAATACCCTTCAACCCATTTCCATGGCATTAAATACCTAAGGCCAAAATGCACCACCTTTGACCAATCCATATGGTAGTTGCTACTAAAGGTGCATTCACACCTAATGTTAAGTTAGTATTAAGTGAAAATCTAGGTGGCATCTTAGGTGGCATCCAAGGTTAAATGGGTGCTTGTTTAATGTTAAAGTGAATGTTAAAATTGACATAAAATCTTCATGCTAAATAGGTTTAGGTCCTAAATGACTAACTTAGGGTTAGGGGACTTAATACTAGAATCCTTAACACCAAGTGTGAATGCACCTCAATGCTCATGCTAAACAGTTAGTAACTGTTGTCTGTAGTAACTCTTGTTGCATTCTACCTGTAATCAACTGTCAAGTTCTGCCACGCTTTCACATTGACTCTTATTCTCATCAAATGAATTCCTTGTGTGAATGCAACATATGCTGGTCAGGACTCCCAGATGTCGTAAGGTCGAGAAGAAATCTCATCTTGTTTGTTGTGATAAGTCAACTCAGAAATTGGGTTGCAAATTTTGGCAACAACATAATGACTTAAAACCATGCAAGCTCAATTAGAGAACCAAATTGTGCACATTATGTTAACTGATTCTGCATCATATTCTGAAAACATCACTCAATCCAGCAACTTGGCCAAGTTATCACATGGCTTGTGATATTTAAAAGCCAGGAGCTAAGTTGGGGGTGTGTTTGTATTGCTTTGTCAATTTATTTGCATGTTGTTTGGACTTGTTCATTTGTTGGGGTTTCATCTGGGCTAGGAGTGTCGGTGCAATCACACTTCCAGTTGCAATGGTCAAGGCATCCAAAGAGGTTGTGGTTCTTCAATTCTCCCAAAAGTGAAGTATTTTTAGATTCTGATTTGTTTGCAATGCACATTTGAGTCTCTAACCTGGTTTGATTTCTTGCATCATAACAATGTGGCTCGAGTGCTTAAATTGCAATCCATTCATCACAAATCCAAGTCTGCAATTGTCTAAGCCACCACAAAAAACACTCAAAGAAAAGACGGTAATCAAGGAAAAGACAGTAATCAAGAGCCTTTCATCACAAATGTTTCTATAGCCGTTTACATAACCACACAAATGAACATTGCCAAATTTTCCGACTCTACCATGGCGCAAATATCTAGATCATCTCTTTGTTTCTGGCATCTGACTACATCCTCAAATTGAAAAAAAAGAGAAAGAGAGAATAACACTGCTTCAAGGGCACTACCCAATATGCACAAATATGCACTCATCACTACCTAGTAGCAATGTTAGACATTGTATACTATGGCTGGGCCAACTATAATACAAGTGAACATGTGAATTGGTAAGTGTAGGGTAAGCAGGGCATTAACCAGGTGTAATGACCAAGTCTTGCCCATACAGTGGGGCCTCCTGCTTGTATGGGTGGAATTTATGTAATCCAGCCTTCCCAGGTGTAGTACCATCGATTGGTGCCCTTGGTGCTGGTTCACTGGGGCCTGTTAGTATATATCCTGTTGAGAAATGATTTGACCAGTGAGGGTTGGACCTAACAACTCTATCAATCCCGATATATCCATGTGAAAAAGGGCTTCTTCTTCTTCTTCTTCTTCTTCTTCATAATTTTAATTATTTTCTGGGAATACCAGAGCATGCATAAAAGCTTCCTTATTTCTTGTACTCCTTATGCAGACTGGGAACAAAACCACACAAAGATTTCTGCACATAGAGAATGCAGAGCCCTTGCACTAAATGACCCCCAAACATGAGTTGGCAGGGCGACTGGGTGTATTGGGACTATTTCCTGTTGTTCTTTGCATAATTTGTTGAGGGGCAACAACAATAAAGAACAACTAAAGGCACAGATTGTATATTTACACCCCATTGGAATTTGGGTGAATTACAGATGAGCCATTCAGCCCGAATCCAAATGAGGAAGACACAACAGTGTATCATATGAAGCAAACCCATCCTGCATACATCCAGTGTCTACCCACATATTTCCAAATAAGAAAAGCTCTAGCGTACAGTTAAAATGATGTGGTGGAAAGACTTGCAATGCTGCTAGCCTACAGAGGGATAACAACAAGGAAGATTTAAATGTGACTCCAACCACTGTTCACATTATTGAATTTGTTCCTCAGATTGTGAGAATGAGCTGCTTAATGATTTCTTTGAGTATCCAACAGTAATATTGTTTTCAGCCATCATTTCATCATTTCAGCCAGTCAATTGTTGGCCATAGCATTCTGTGTGAATTTTGGAGGGAACGCACTGATTCAGTGTCATTCAACTAAGGTTTGCCCTAGCCACCACAATAATAAATGGGGTAGGGAGGGATTTGGGAACGGGGAGCTTTCCTAAGATTTTTCCCTATTTTCAATTGACCAAAAAGATAAGAAAGCAAACTTATTGATCTTTGAGAGGTCAAAATCAATTAACTCTTGTTTTGGTTGAATGACAATGTCAACTCTCCATTGATATCTTGAAGGTGATCCATGGACACTAGTAGCTCCCATTAGAGTTGTCATAAGAGATATTGCAAATCCCTCTTCACAAGGTCTTCCCCCATATTTCATTGCACTTGGAAAATTAACAATTCCTCAACTAACTCAGACAGAGAAAGTTGCCTGATGAGACTGCAAATTGGCATCCCCCAAAATCTTCAAGAGGGTGCAACCATCCAAGCCAGCCCTTAACAAAGAACCCACAAACAAGGGGCTGAGAGTTGAAATTAAAAGGATTACTCCAACTGATTTCCAAGACAAAGACTGTTATTATACCTTTGGCAGATTAAGCATTGATCATAGTAAAATACCAAGTGGTTCATTCCATATTGACGAACTTTGCCAAACTCCACCTTCCAACAAGATACAATTGTTTCAACCCTCTCCAAAGGAAGACATCAAACAATGAAAATGAACCATGAGAACACAATGTGAAACATTGAAAAGCGAATGCTCTTCTACAACACATCTAAGCAGCTTACAACATTCCTCTCAAACTCAAATGAACTCAGTTGAAAAATACTACTTGAACGGTAGAGTTTCAGAGGCTTCTGAATTTAGTAACTTCTGAATTTCATAGCAGTGTGTTGCCAGGTTGCCATTTCAATCAGAAACACATATTATCTACCAGGAGCTTCAGACATCCGCAGTTGAGTCCTCACAAAGAGGAAGCAGCAATAAACCTTAAAAAATTATCAAAGTTTTACTTTCAGGATACACAGTTCAAATAATATGTGAAAACCACACAATCAACAAGATCACAGATGGACAAGATCATGCCTACCCACTTGGGGATCCTAAATCTAGACTGGAATTTATTAAATTCTGAGAGCACCCACCACCTGCCTGCTACTAGAGTACCACCTGGTACATTCTACAATGTATTGTGTAAAATTGACACAGTATCTGATTCAGGTTTTGCACTAAGAAGTAGTTCTTCAAGATTAACAATGGGTCCAAAGACTTTTGTGGTACCCAAAAAAAATCAATGACGATGATGATGGTCATGCTTTTGATGATGCCTCTCATGCTTCTCAACTTTGTGAGCATCATGGTGCTCATATAGTGCATACCCAGCAAGTCCCAGAGTTGCTGCCTCAGCAGCTTGTGCTTCCATGTGATGTCTCTGAGCATGCGCAGGATCCACTTTCTCCTCACGTTTTTCGTACTGTTGCAAAAAAAAGGGAAAAAGACCAGTAAACTGTCAGAAACTATTGATCAATCGACTGAGAAGAAGACCACACAAAATTCCCAATCTAATTAGGGTCTTTTTCCATTAGGCTGCTGTGATCACAGCACCCAAATGGAAAATCACTGACATAGTGCCTTGTTTCTTGCTGTTAGGACAGTTGATTTCCAGTGGAGAGCTGCAAATGCATTGAAAATACGTAAATCAATCATGTGAGGAAGTCTGGGAACTCATGTTCTTCTGAAAAAATGAGCTGAGATGTCATTGTATGGTGTATCAGAGTGAGACTCCCAGCTCTCACAGCTCCTGCAATTGGTCAATGCTTGACTGGTAGTGCTTTGAGTGGTTTTGAGCACAACTAGTTCAAAAAACATAATAAAAAGCTGCTGTGATCACAGTAGCCCAATGGAAAGATGCCCTTAGTCTACAGTTAGTTAGTGTTTTCAAAGGAGCAAAGTACTACAGTCCTGGAAAAAAGGGAATGTGCCGTTGGGATGTCAATGAGAAGAAGAATTGCAGATCAGTAATAAGGATGATAAACTCACAGCAGCAAAAACCGCAGCTCCCAAAGCTCCCATTTCAGCCCTATGTTCATGCTGTTTATGTCTGTGCTCTTCCGCCTGCAGATTCTGATACTGCTGATCTGGGTACATCCCCCGAGCACCACCCAACCCTTGAACCGGCTGCACCATCATCTGTGGATTTCCGCTATAGTACGACCCTGGGGTCGAGTAGTAAGGACCGGCTGGGGGTGCAGCTCCATAGCCAGGCCCGAGAGGGTAGTAAGCTGGAGCACCAGCACCTTGTCCTTGATGACGAAGGTTATGAAGGCGCGACATCGTCGGTGCTCAAGATTTATGCACTCTAGAATCACAAGTAGTTTTGCTGAATATTCTCCACTCCTCTCTTCCCTTCGCTCTATCTTTCAGCAAGTTAGTATCCTTCACACAAACAAACCAAGCACCCAATCCCTTGTTCTCTCTCTCTCTCTCTCTGTGAAACAACAAGGAGACAAATCCTTGCCCCAGCGTGTAAGTAAGTAGAATTCTCCAAAGTCGACGCCCTTTGAAAATTTGGCTAATTCCTCGTGTGGATGAATGGACGACGTCGAAGACTGGAATCCAAATCAGAAAGCTCAGCTTGAGTGACTAGATGATGATGAAGTAGCTGTAAAATCAACCAATTTATAGTGCTTGCTTATGTGAAATGCTCTAGTCTCCAAGGGGATGTCCGCAGAAGTTGTGCAAACAAGCGTGTGCGGTTGATGACGGCGGATGCGCGCAACACGCTCATAAGTAACGCAGCAGCAGCACCAACCTCCACCGCAACTCCCAGGGGAACACGGTTCCAACTTCCAAGTTCTAGTCTTTTTTGTCTTTTTCAAATTTGTGAGGGAGGTGGGGTTGGCCATCACTCACAATAGGATTTAGCCAAATTTGGCTACAGGTCAGAGAGCAAAGCAAAAAGGTTTAAGAATCGTGCTACATTTTGGGGACATGCTAGAGCCGATTGTCTAAATGTGACGATCTCAAAAAAAATCCTCATAATGTAACGACTTTGAGCCTTTGTAACGGTTTTTCTTTTCCTTCTTTTTTTCCGATCGGATGCGAAAAATAGCCAAAAACAGCAACTCAGAACTTCCAATTTCCCTTGCAGCCGCAATCTTCTGTGTGCACGACAAAGTCTTAACGAGACATACCAACATTCCATTCTTTTTCAGAGGATGCAAGTTCGAAGGCCCACATTAGATGCGGGTCCAGGGTCCAATTTCCTAGGAACCGATTACGACTGATTTGAAGCAAATTGAATCTTTCAGTTGGACTCTACCTTGGTCCCTAGCCTGATTTTTGGTTCTCCAAATCAGGAGCTCTCCTTTGAGCACTATTTTTTGGTCCCAACCAATTGATTTTCTCTCCAAAACAGGTGCCATGGAGGTTTAGCCTCAATTTGCCACTTTTTGGTCTTGGACCCTCATCTAAAGGCCTTAGGGACCAATTTGAAGCTTTTGACCAATAAGATTGCTTGAATTCATTGGTCCGTGGACCTTGAACCCTCGTCTAAAGTTGCCCTTAAGTCATCACGAATATATATTTTTGGGCACCCCTTGGCACTGCAATGTTGTACAACAACATTCCTATGGACCAAAAATACACACCAACTCCACTTTGGCATCCTTCCTCTGTATACCATATTTCATGCACACAGTCCTTAATTCTGAACACACCATGACATTCAAACATGGGTGCATGTCCTCATACAACAATGCATGCTACAACCCAAACTAACGTATCAGCTATTGAGAAGACAAATTGCTGGCATCTCCATGAATCCATGCAAGAATAAACACCATCCTCAAAATCATGAACGTGGGTTGGCATTCCTCACTGGTAGGATTAAGTGCGTATTAAGTTTTGCAAGGAACTTTGTGGAAGTGTGGCAGTCACAACAACCTGCAGATTCTTGATTATATGGAGTGTACCAAGAGCTGTGCTGATGAGTCCAAATGCAATAGCCAGTTTCTCACTGTGGTGAAATAAATGAAATGCCTTTACTTCATCCTCCACATCATGCAGCACAAATGTTGTATCTGGCACATATCTGGCATCTTGCATCAGCCCTCACAATCTCTTCAGCTCTGCACAGATTCCAATCATCTGAGGGTGGTCCTAATTTTCTCCTACAAATGGATTCACTTCAATCCAGGTGTGACCAGGTTGTTTCTTTGCACCTTTGTCCTGTCTCTGATGTTCAACGCTCGCACAAAGATCCCACCTGTTTGCCACCAGCAGCACATAGCCCACAGCTTTTTGAGGCTCCAGTACTAGAACACTTTTTTAGCAATGTGTTCTCCCATCACCTACCATGAATTCTGCAAAGCACCAATGAAGTCCTTCACACAGCTGCATTTGGTCAGGGCATTGACTTGTTCATATTCTCTGTCTCCTGCAGATGGCCAACACAGCCAAGAAGGTCAACCATGAAGGTGTAGTGCTCTAACTCTTCAGAAATCATGTAAATTGAGTCCATGGCACCATAACAGCGCATGCCTTCATCCACTGGACCTGCATTGCCACAAGCTGACAGAAGACAAAACAACATCATTTCAAACAGATGTGCCAAGAAACTGTAGAGCCAAGGGATGTTACCATGCCAATGCATGGCAAACCCTACAAGTATGGAATTCCAAGAGATCACATTTCTCAAGGGCATCTTGCTGAAAACTCTGCATCCATCCTCCATGCTCCCACATTTTGCACATATGTCAACCAGGCTATTCCCCACAAAGGCATCTGAACCGCTTTCAATAATCTGCTCATGAGCACACTGCCCTCTTCAAGTGCAACTACACTTGCTCATGCATTCAGCACTGCCACAAGAGTCAGAGTCTGCCTGCAAACCTTCTTACTGCATTTATCAAAATAGTTTTAGTGCCTCCTGCCTGTCCCCACATTTCCCATGTCCAAGGATCAGACGATTGCAAGTGACTACATCGTGTGATGGCATCCAAGTAAACACTCTGGAAAGTGTCCTCCATGCTCCCACATTTTAGCATGCTTGTCAATCAGGGTATTGGTCACAAACACATCTAAATCCCACCCACTGTCAACAATCTGCTCGTGAGCACACCTGCCCTCTTCAAGTGCAAGAACACCAGCACATGCATTCAGCACCCCAACAAAAGGCACAGGCACTAGCCGCACACCTTCTGCTTGCATTTGTCAAAATAGCTCCAGTGTGTCCTACCCTTAGCACTTGCCCACATTTTACATGTCTGAATATCATCGCATTTGACACAAACACATCTTATTGAACACTCCACAATCATCCTCCATGCTCCCACATTTTGCATGCATGTCAACAAGGCTGCACACCTTCATGTTGCATTCATCAAAATAGTTCCAGTGCCTTTTGCCCTTCTTGCCCACAATTCAGTGTGTTCAAATATCATAGCAGTCCAAGAGATCAGATTTCGAGATGGAATCTTGTTGAATGCTCTCCAAGCATCCTCCATGCTCCCACATTTTGCATACATGTCGATCAAACTGCTCCCCACATAAGCATCCAATTCACAACGGCTTTGAAAGATCTGCTCATGAGCACACCTACCTTCTTCAATTGCAACCCATACTGGCACATGCATTAGGTAATCACTGCACCAGATTAAGTGACAGAGTCTGGCTGCACATCTTCCTGTTACATTTGCTGAAACAGTTCTGGTACTTTTCATCTGTCCAGCAGTGGTATAGGTACTCCCTGGTGCCGTTCCAGCTAGCTTTGTTCCCATCCAGCTAGGGTTACAAGCAGAGTGTGTCATGCATCTTCTGATGCTTGAAATCCAGGCAAGCTTGGATTCACATTCTCAGGCCTACCCTCCCACCACTGCGAACTTTGAAGGATCTGAAAAGAAGTCCCGCCAATTCAAGTCTGAATCTTAAGATAGTTTTGTTGTGGAGCAGGCCTTGGAGGGTAATATCCTCCTCTTATTGTGATTTCTGCTGTTTGTATGATTGATGGAGATGATGTTTGGGGATTAGCAATGAGTTTTATTGCTGCTTCAGGCAACAAGTTGCACTCGATTGCTGGCTTTTTTAAGGTGCTTAGGACATGAGGTGAAAGCAGGTTCAAGAACTTAAGTTGGAGGGCTACAAAACTGGAAACCAGACCTGTATGAATTTTTTTTTGAGTATTCTTATCAAAACTTGATTTGGAGGGTAAGCTTATATTAATTTCATGAACAGACTATGAAGATTAGTTGAGGATTATGAAGAAGGTATGCTAGGTCATCTAAAGGTGATGTTATTATCTGAGTTCTAAGTTTTGCTTCCGTTGTAATTGTTGGAGTAGATCCTGATTGAGCAAAGTCTTGAGAACTTGGCAGTCCAGATTATTCATGATGGGTTTCTCACTCAATTGAAGATATGGTTGAAGACAGGAGATGAAGGGTAGGTTCCTCACTCACTTGAACATCTGGTTGAAGACAGGAGAGGAAGAGCATCTCATGTGAAAACGTGCTCCGCTCCACAAGGCTACAAATCACCACGAGGTACTTCTCCTCTCACATCTTCTCAAATTAATGTCCGGGAACATGAAGTTTTTGTTCCTTGGGTAGGTGATGTGTGAATGAGTATGTGTTGCAAACATAAAAGTGTTGAAGGCAATTTTCTTGCAAAAGGAGTTGGGGAGAATATGCTTATTTAAAAATGGGTATTTTGAAGATTGTATTGTCAAGTAGGTAGCATAGTGAAATACCTACAAAACTCAATCCATCTCATAGTCATTATCCCTCCATAAATTTGGAATAGTAACACTTGATCATATTGGGTGGAGACAATGCAAATTTGACCATCGATGACAAGGTGTGTATAGTGATACATATGTTTGTGAAATTTTAGTGTTTCAAAGGTTTTTATTCATATTTTCATGGTTGCTAACACAATGTTATGTACATTTTTGGGGAATAGTTCCCTAATAAGGAAAATGAGTTTTATAATTGAAATTGTTACAATGAGTTCTTTCATCCAAGTGGGAAATTTGTCATGACATGTATGTCTACTTTTCTTTTTTTAGTGTGTCAAATTGCAATTCTTTTCATAACCCAATTGGTAGTTTGGACTAACACTAAATCATTCAATTGATTCGGACTTGGGATTTATCATGTGATTTACATTTTTCCACTCCTTTTAGCAAATGTATCCATCAATGACTAGGATGAACTTTTCATTTGATCTTTTAATGGTTAAGGTCATAACTTTAATTGGTTACTTATGAATCATGTAAATTTTAGATTCTCGAATAAATGCTAAAGGATAGGTGTTTTTTTCTCATGTTTGAATTTTATATTAACATGAAGCAAATTGTATGTTCATTTTCTTATGTTGCTACATACCCTAGTAGATTAAACATTTGTTGTGTATGGGCCATGTTATGTTTATATAGTTCAATAACATAATGTGAATACTCATGAAAGAAAAATAAATGGTTGTTAAGTTCAATATTTCATATTAAAATTTTCATGAAGCGATGGCAATTGAAAATGCATTTATATCATTGTGGATTGATCAATTTTTATTTTTTAAAGCACATACATGAAAGAGGAAATTAAAATGTAGGAAAATGTTGGACAACTTTGATCATACAATGACTTTCATTATATTTGTAGCATATCTTTCTATTGAATGACATTATTGAAAATATTCATATTATCATTGGACATTACAAGCATATGAACACTTTCTATTATTGACATAAATGTAAATGTAAATAAAAAATTTGCATATTGTGTAAATATTTACATGACATTAAAAATACTAAAACATGATCATACCACCATTTTCATCCAATCTTAATTAAGTTAGAATAATATATATTTTTAAACAAGTGATACAAATATTGAATACAAAATAAATAAATATATCAATGATTGTATTAATACTCATGCAAATGATTCAAATATTGGACATATAATATCTAAATTTTTTTTCACATTGCAAAAGATTTCACAAAACATGTTGAACAATGAAATTGCAAATAAGTTTCCTAGAAATTTTCATTTTAGATTTTTTCTAAAACCTATAATTAGCCATAGTTTGTTTACTATTCAATATGATTATAAAACCCATATAATGTTTAAGCATACATCAACATTCACATGTTAATAATTTGAATGCAAAGTTTCAATCAAATGTATATTATATCCATAAGATCATGATATTTTCATGTTAGTATAGGTCACACAAATGACTAAAATTGATTTACAATTATAATAATTTAGTTGATTTCCAAATATGTATAATCATTACACGATGTGATATAAATCTCATAATTTGCATCAATGAAATATAATCCAAATTATTTCATTTTAGGTCTTGGTATCCATCAACAAAATAACCCTAATATTCATGTTACAAAAATGATTATGAAAACTATCCATTTATGTATAACTCCCAGAACTTATAATGTAAAAATATTTTGATATTTTACTTTTAATCTAGAGCCTCCATAGTGGACCTTCTAAGAAATAATATGTTCAAACATGTAAAATACAATCATTACACACTCAAATGCATATAATGTGCATCCATGTATGGATGTACTATTTTTTATATATCAACCTATACATTTAGATGTTTTATGCACCAATCCTTGTTCTTTGATTTCAAAAGAGATAATTTACAAATGGAAGCGATCCACATCTACAATTATTAATGAACATGGTTTGTTACCCTTTGGAAATTATAATGCATAAAATGTTATATAAAATGAGGATTTATTTATTGTAGACATGATTTTCATTGTGGGTTGTAGAGATTATTAAATAAATATAAAAATAATTTCAATATGTTAGTAGTGAAGTTTTGTAATATATATTTTTAAATTTTTTGTTTTTAATTAGAATGAATTTTTGCAAAAGAGATTTACAAGTATGTATGATATTTGCATATAACATTCCTAATCGTTTGAACAATTATTTCTATTAAAACCAACATTCCCTTGATATTAAAAAAGTCATTGTCCATGTGTATTTTATATGTATTAATATTCTTTTGAATTTTTGAATTTTGAAAATTTTAATTTAGATAAAACTACAATTTTTTTAATTGGGGGGATTTTTTTGAATGCTTCAATTTGTGGAAAAACTTTATACCAATTTTATGTTTTGAATATTAATGTTTAAAGATGAAACAAACATTTTTCCTTGAATTTTTAATACACAATAAACAAAAAATACAAAGTAACATTCACTTGTAAAATGCATTGATGTTTGTAATAAATTGAACCATTTTGCAAATCATGAATTTAACTTGCAATACATGCAAATCATTTATACTATGCCAAAGTGTATTGAAAGGGGACTCTCAAGACTAGATTGTTCAATGTGTGCATTTCTCATAAGTTGCTTTTTATGTAACCAATAGAAGGGAAAACTAAATATATCATGATAAAATTAAACCCACATTTGTGAATTCAAGTTTACCTAGGCATTGTATCACTATTAATCTTCCTCACAACATTATTTCAATAATTTTGTTGTGAATTTATAAATAGTTAGATGACATAAAAAAGCTAAATGAATTATATGTGTTTTTAAAAATAAAGTAGCTTATGTATTAATTGTGTCAAAGATGCTTCCAAAATGTTTGTCATATGTCATTGGCATATTGAACTTCAAATGCAAAAAAAATGTGTCTCATTCAAAGTTCATTGAATTTCTTATGTATGTTAAAAAAAAGTGAAAACTCCCCTTGTGAAGTGATAATTGTGGTGGTGCCTAAGGATTACCTCCACCCACCAATTGGCACCCAAGCGCTTGTTATCAATTTGTTTTAAGGTTGCAATTTTTATAGTATTTTGATTTAAGGTTATAATTTTTTTGATGTGGGTGCAAGCATTCAATCATGAGCTACACACACCATTTTAGGTGATTACTTAATAGTAAAAGAAACATAGGGTAAAATATTTAGAAATAAATTAAGGTATAATAACATATAATAATTAAAATATTTAAATCAACAACATTATAAAAAATATATATTTATTATAGTGAATTATGTTAATTAAGAGTGAAATATGATGATTACACAATGACCTTATAATGACATAACTTTAAGTAGGGTGAAATAAAAAATATGTTTTAAATTTATTTCATTTAATTTTTTTGATAATGGTTTAGGTTACTGAACTCCACCCCATTTTTGGATTAATGGTATCTTATTGAAATTGTAAATAATGTAAAATTTATTAAATGTAATAGTCATAATTATTTATTTCAAATTCCAACATATCAAGGAATCATAAAAGAAAAGTTCTTTAGTAATTTAAAAAAAAAAAATGACAATGGATAATTGATTTTTTTTGGTAATTTGAAATCAAGTAAAATTGATGATAATTTTATTAAACCTTTGCATTATTAGGAAAACATTTAAATATCAAGATTAGTTTACATAAGTATATCGATAGTTTCATCATGAATCAAAACTTAAGCAATCAATTCAAATCATAAATTGCTTTTAAAAAAACTCTTTGAAATTTTTATTGTTGTAATTGTTTAATAATAAAATCCATCAACAAATTTCATAATGTTGTCCATGCCATGGTATTGCTAATAATTAAAAATCAAGTTTTATTTATTGTAGGTTCTTCATGTCACATTATTGACATGTTCATGATAAAATACACAAATGATATGTTGAGAATATTCATGAAAGGAAAAATAAAATTGTTATGGTTTTTTTGTGAAGTTTTTAAGTAGGTTTTTTGTAATTTTTTTGTTTTCATTTGAATTCATTAACATTTCAAAGAAAAAATGAAAGTTTTTAAAAAAAAGTTAAAAAAAGGTTTTTGCATGCAACCTTCACACTTTCCCTAATGTTTTGCAATAAGTAGATTATAGTTTAACATGAAAATAATTTCATTTAAAATTGAAAAGGAAAAATAACATGTTTTGCCACCATTAAAGTTGCATGTTTTTTTCAAGTCATTCATTGGTTGATTTTGTGAAAAGCCTTAATATATCAAAGTTGCATGTTAAAAGGTATTTAGAGAATCAACTTGAAACATTTTTTTTTTTTAAATGTAAAGTTTTGATTTATTTGAAAAACAATAATTTTACAAATATATTAACTTATATATTCTTTGAAAATTCATAAACATGTAGATTAAACTTTTGAAGTTGACATTATCATCTTTCTACAAGTTTAGCCAAATATGGAAATCACGTAAATGAAATGCAATAAAACCCAATCTTCAAATTTGGATTTGGTCTTGATTACTTCTTTACATTCTGCTTAAACTCACACATGAGAATTATGATAGTAAAATTAAAAACCACTTGGACTAATAATTTATTTGATTAATCAAGATCAATTGATATATTGTGTAATGTGATTTGTGAATACTAAATCTTCTACATATATATTGGTTCACAACTAATTTAAAAGTCCAAACTATCATAAACTTGACTATATTTCATTAAAAAAAGATTGATGTACATCATTAATAGTGAAACTATTAAAAAATTAATGTACATTAAATAATGAAAAGTTATAGTTCATTTTATGATGATTACTAAAAATTGATTAGACATTTTATATGCAATTTAAGAAACAAGAATATTCAATGTCCAATTTTTGGACACTTGAAGAAATCCACATAAACAAAGAATAAAATTTATTAAAAAAGGAAGGTTTTTAATATGTAAATTAATCTTTTGAAAAACTTGAGTTTCATATAAAAACCTTTTATAAATAATCCCATGTAAAAGTCAAAATTAACATGCAAATGGTTTTATGGAATGATAGATGTTGAGATATTAAATTTAGAAAATTTTGCAATAACCAACCAAATTAATATCTCATGCTAAAACCTGAATTAGGTTATAAAAAGATATATGATCAATGATTAATTACATACTACTATGCATGAATGGTTTCAATAAGTAATGGATCCTCAAATTGGGGTATGAAATTTTTTAAGGATAAAAGATTTTATATGCCCAATTGTAATTGTTTATGAAAAGATAAATGATTGACAATTAAACATATACTATCAGTTAATAACCTTAACAAACTATTGATGTTAAAATTGGACTACGCAATGTGTAGAGGAGTAAATATCTTACATAACCAATGGTCATTTTATGTAAAAAGATAGAAAGTTAACTATTAAACACCTATAATCAATTAATAATCCCAACAATTGATCAATGCTTAAATTAAGGTATTAAAAAAACAAAGATTTTACACATCCAAATGATACATTTCTAAGAAAAATAGAGGAATGATGGTTTAAACATATATTATGTTTTCATAGTTTTAATAAGTAACGAAAAAGAGTAGAAAAATTAAGGGATTTACATATATGACTAATTTGAACCCCGTGCCTAATGCATAGGTGTGTGTGTATTTGACGATACATATTACAAAATTACAATTACAAATTACATTTCCAAAACCTCTTTATATATCACATTTCGCATGTATCCATTGGGACCTTGGTCGTTGAAAATCTTGATGTTTGCATGTATCCTTAGGATTGATGATCCGGGGGTATGAACACACGTTTGCTAACATTGTTCACTATTATGATTTTTGCTTCATTGATATGTTGACAATCTCTTGAGAGTTAATATTTTGAAGCTTGGCATGCCTTTCCTAGACAATGACACATGCACAGAAGGAAGGCTTATTTATTTTTGCTAGGGTTTTCATTCCTGTATGATGCCATCCATGGATGGATAACGAAACGAATAGATGGATGAATAAACAAATCATGTGAAAAAGCTTCACGAAAAACGACCACACCGTCCTTTATTTATAGTTGAAATTGTTTCGTAAGGAGGAAGGTAGGAAAGAAAATGAGGCAACCTACTTGGTATATTGTAATACTTTCATCAACATGCATCATCATTGCTTTGGTGGAGATTTAAGATGTAGGTACATAGAAAGGTAGGTAGGTGGGGGGATGGAGGAGGCCAAGGTGCATAGCAAGTAATCTAAATGTAGGTAGGTAGGTGAGACCTGGGCGGGTGTGGGGGGTGAGGAAAAAAAAAAGTTCCCCAAAACAAATTCAACTTGAGCTGAGAAAAAGAAGAAAAAAAAAGGTCAACTTGAGTTCACCACCTTGGTTAGCCTAGATACAAGGAGAGACCAAAAAAAAAGAAGAAGTGCACCCGTCATGCACCATCCATCCACCTTGGTGCACAGGTGGGTGCTAGTTCACTCTGGCCCAAAAAAGTACATTAACATTCAAGGGGGGTTGAAACTCAGGAAACCATCAAGATGCATCATATGATTTCCTGAGTTTCACCATGTCTTTCTTTTTTTCCAGAGCGCCTCCACTGCTACTACATAGATTTTCAGTGTTCCTACATGTACAACTACTGTAATGTATGATGCCATCCATGGATGGATGACGGGACAAATGGATGAATGGATAAAAAGCTTCACGAAAAACGACCACGACGTCCTTTACTATATGTAATGGTCATCTTCTGCGAAAAGATAGATGATTAATGGTTAAACACATATTATCAGTCAATCACTGTAATAAATAACCGATGAAAAGAAGAGATGATTAGAGACTTACACATACCCATCGCCAATGGTCCTTTTTACATGTACCCATGATGTCAGCAGAATGAACGCCCCAGATATGTCAGGATGACAAGGACAACATATGAACATACCCGGGGGTCATGAAGTTGGGGACCAGTATCCGGCCAGCAGTGATTTGAACCCACGACCGATTTGCAACGCGGCACGGGCATGCGTCCTAACCAATAGGCTACTCCTACAAACGAAGGGAAGCGCTCTTTAGAGAGAGGAAGGGACGAAGGGATTGCGATCGAGCTTGCGCGCGAGCGAGAGAGAGCGCGAGAGATCGCCCGGAAAATGGAGGAGCAAATATTGGTAGCTTATCAACAAGAAGCGATGAGAAGCAGGAGCAGGAGTAGAGGAATCTTAAGAATCAAAAAATCTTGACCTTGATCAATAGAGTACAGAATTAGAAGGAAGACAAGGACAACAAGAGGAAGAAGAAGGAGAAGGAGAAGAAGAACCTGAAGCCGTAGAAGAAAAGCAGGTATGGCTGTCAGGTTCACGGTCTCAAGATGTCCAGTAGATCTGGACGTACAAGAATCTTGCGGAGTGCCATGGGGCGCTACGGTGGTGCCTTTTGCGGCAGTAGACGAGCACGGCCGAGCTCCGGAGCACGGTGGTAATGCTCAGCTGCTGCCGCGATGCGATAGCTGCTGGGCGTACATCAACTACGTCTGCGACGTCGACAAGTGGGCCTGGACCTGTGCTCTCTGTGGTAACCTCAATGGCTTCTCCGACGACACATCTGCACGGTACCGGTCTTCTCAGGCTCCGGAGCTGCTATCCTCCTTCATCGACTTCGAGATGGATGGTGTGTGCTTTCTTCTCCTCCAAGCATTCTAGAACTGCTGCAAGTTTCTTGTTCTGTTTCTGCAATTGAACATCTGTGTGCCTCGAGATGTCATCATGGTGCCAGGGGCGTGGTGCAAGTTTGTCTCCAGACTGAGTGCAAAACATCCCTCACTAACAACCTTCTTGTTAAACAGAGGAGCTGCCAAATCCAGAAGATGAAGACTTCCAGGCAAGACCGGTATTTGTTGCAGCAGTGGACCTATCTGGTGTGTGACCTTTCTTCTCAGTTTTAGGGTTTGACCACGTCTAGCTGCTGTAGTTCTTCTTAGGATTCGATCATTGTGCTCAAAGTGTGTCCTCGGCGAGATGTTATTGCGTTACTTGTCGACCACTTAATGCTGATGGTGTGTACAACGCCCTAAGGTCATTTTTATCTGGACGTTCTACAGCTTCGGAGGAGTTTCTGGAGCTTGTGAAGAGCTCTCTACTTGCTGCACTTGAAGGTTTTCTTCTTGAACCTTTGCCGCACAACAATCCATTGAGGAATGATAATGCTTTATTTAGGTCATAATTGACCCTAACTAGATGTCAGATAAGTCCTTCACTTGTGGAGGGTCTAAGAATGTGACAATCCTCTTTGGAGGTCTGAGTTTTGAGTATGACAAGTGCAAGGTATCTATTGATGACTGTCTAGACACCCTAGTGCATGTGTTTCCCATCCCCTAAGCCTTGAAAATCTGATTGAGAGTTGTTGATGGATATTAGTCAATGCCATGTGCAGCAATTGGTCCTGGGTCACTGTTTGGACTTGTGACCTTCAGTCACAAAATAGGACTCTATGATGTCCAAGGGCCCATTCCTGTGGTGAAGCACATCATGATCCCAGCTGATATGGATGGGCGCATTCCTGTTGATTTGGAGATGGCTATGCCACTGTCTTCATTTCTTGCTCCTGTAAGTTGCACCTATCTTTGTATTCTGTTTCTAGATGGTCATTTGCATTCTCAAATGCTATATCCTATGTATCCTATGTAGCATGCAGTTGAAGTCAGTGGTCTGTATGGGCCTTGTGTTCAACTTTCTGGAACTCATGAATGAATGTTGTGTTACTGGAGCAAGGTGGAGAGCAATAAGGAGCACATTGCAGCAGCTCTTGAAACTTTGAAACCAACAAGCTCATGGGAGCAAGCTACTGCAGCTGGACAAGGCATAGAGGGAGTTACCATGGGTGGACGTGGATTTGGTGTAGCCATGGATGCCCTTATCAAGTACCTGGGGACTGAGCATGGTGTAACATTTGCTATGGGTATGAGACGTAGCCAAAAGTTTGTGCTTGCATATGAGCCACATCTGGACATACCTATAATACCTACATGCAGATATTTGCTATAAATAATGTCATAGCATAGATCTTCAGCCTCCTTATGTCTTGCAAATGTTTTTTAAATGTAAAATCATGCATCTCTAGATGTCTACATGCTGCACTTTTTGACAATGTTTGGTGGGTCATCTTGCAGCACGAGTGTTCGCATTCCTGTCAGGTCCACCTGACTATGGTGCTGGGCAGTTGGACACAAGACGTTATGGTGAGCAGTATGCTAGCAAAAGGATAGATGCAGACAAGGCTTTGCTTCCAGAGCAAACACCATTTTACAAAGACCTGGTGGGTCACACTGGTACCTTTGATGGTGTCTGACCAAAGCTAGTACATAGGTTGTGAAGAGGCACTGTTATACTGAAGATTGTGCTTTACATTGTTTGCCCTGCTTATTCTGGTTGAGGGGTATGTGGCATGGCACAGGCTGCAAATGCAGCAGAATCAGGCGTTTGTGTGGATCTGTTTGTAATCACAAATGAGTACACAGACTTGGCATCACTCAAGTACTTGAGCATTGAAAGTGGGGGTAGCCTTATTCTGTACTCTAGTACTGATGAAGCAACTCTTCCGCAAGACCTGTATGTTGACTTCCAGCAAGCATTTCCTCATGACAGAGTTGTGCATATGTTGTCTCAATTACAGAAATTGAATATTGTGTACTTTAAGGATTGTACTCCAGGAATAGGTCATTGTACTGAGGCAGGTCTGTACATGTGTGCCATTCTTGTTGTATGTTCTCAAATGCTGTGAATTACATCATGTGTTTGTTTCACAAGGTTGGAGTTTTACATCTGCAGATATCGTATGCTGAGTCGACCTTATGCATTTGGATGTGTGCTACGTATTCGAACCTCTCCAGAGTTCAAATCTGCTCGTGGGGTAGGTTCTTGTCCCTCTCAGTGCTATTTTGCAGATGCAAACAGATGTTATGAGGTGCTACGGATTGCTTGTGTCTTAGATTTGTGTTGTAACTTAAATTGTGGAGGCTTTTGGGTGCAGTATGGCCACTACTTCCCAGACCCTCAATATGAGAATGTCCAGCACATTATATGCTGTGATCAGTATGCAACATATGCTTTTGATTTTGAGTTTTCCAACTCAAATGGCTTCACCAGGTGTGGTCATATTTTCAACTCCAAAATGAGGCTGACATGTAAACCCTGAATTCTTGTAGGAAATTCTACTTTTTAATTCCTTATTTGCTGTAGTAGTGTGCGACTGTTGTCTTTTGACCATGTTGTACCCTTTATCTAATTCAGGAACAAAGACTTTTTTCCTCCACAGTGATGCATGTAGTCCCGAACAATGATAATCTATTAACATTGAAGTGTGCTCTTGCAGCAATCAAGATAGTCCACCAGTAGTGCAACTTGCATTTCAGTATTCAATCTTGGTTCCTCATAATGATGATGCCAGACCCTTAACAACTAGCAGGAATCACCACAATAACTCGGCTGTAAGTTCCAGGTATTGATCAGGGAAAAGTTAAGTTTGTTGCTGGTACTATGCTGATTTTCCAGGCTAAATGTCAGCAATCATACAATTGTGTCAGTGAGCCACTGTGATTTACACCATGACCTCAGCTTGCAGCTGCAATCCAACTAAATAGCAAAATGTTGATATTTGATTGCAGACAAGGGTACACTCTGAAGAGGCGTCTAAGAATACGAACACTTCAGATTGGTGTAGCTGCCAACTATGCAGAGCTGTATGAGAGTGTAGAACCGGAGGTCATTCTTACAGTCCTCACACACAAGGTAATGCCATGTTACTGACATTTGCTATAAAATCTACAGTTCACTCTATAAAACATTCTGAACATCATTCAAATTTTGCTAGGCCAACCTGTTGGCTTTAAAGGGGTTTAGGACATCTAGTGATGCTGGAGCCTCCAATAGTGTGTTTTAAGCTCTGACAGAAGATGTCTTTCTGTAATTTGGTTGTCTGCTGTGAAGCAGATTATACAGGCATCATTGGAAGATGGTGTAAAAGAGGCACGTGCACTATTACATGACTGGCTAGTCATTCTTACTGCACAATACAATGAGTACAACAAGCTTGCGCAGTTTGGGCAACCTGACAACAGCAATCGAGTGGATGTCACATTCTCCAAGTGCCAACCGTTACAGGCCCTTCCCAGACATGTATTTGCACTATTGCGAAGCTCCCTTCTCAGGAGCCATGAGGAGGGGGTTCATCCAGATCACCGGATATATCTTCAATGTCTTTTCAGGTATAAACATGCATGGTGAGGAAAAATACAGTAAATAGGTTTGGGTGGTACCAAGTTAGGTCTAGCTATGTTGACCATGTTCTCTATGCATTCTTGTCTGTCAACCATATTTGATGGTGGGTGGCCAGAGCCATTTTGCATGTGGAATGACATAGAGGTGTGCATTTTGCTTTGGGGATCCAGTGCATTGGAGCCCTCATATCTGCTACGGGCTGTGTATCCAGTTTTGTCATCATATGAGACACCAGATAAGCAAGCCTATCCTCGCCACTCCCTTAGTCGGGCAGCACTCATCACTAGTGGCAGTCCCATCTTCTTCCTTGATGCATTTACATCCCTCATTGTGTATTATGCGCCAACTGCAGATCCATCTCTGCCATTTCCACCACCTCAGAACTGTAAGTGATTTGCATAGACTGTCTCATTGAGATCCTGATATTGAATTCCTTCATGTGAGAAGACATCCATATAGATATGCTAGGAAATTTTGAGAGCATGTATAGGCCCACTGCTCATGATATTGCTAAACTCACATGTGAGGGTTCCATCAGGGTATTTGCAGGATGGAAATGTTCTCCTGTTTGAACATCAAGAATGAAATGTGTTTTCTCAGAGATATTTAATCCCCTCTGTTTACAAGTCTTGTCTATATAGAGAGCTCAACTTTGTAGCCTACTTCACTTGAAAAGAACATTGAAAAATGCACCATGACTGTCTCTGATGTTCGAATATTGTCAGGGAATATCTTAGAGCCTGCCTGATGAAATGCTCCTCTAGTGAAGGATAGTAACAGTTATGCACCTTGCATTTGGGCAGGTGCATTGCGGGGGATGATCAACAAGTTGAAGCAGGAGAGAAATATCACTCCTAAGCTCCTGATGATAAGGGGAGGATATGATAATGCAGAACCCTTTGAGCGGTATTTGATAGAGGAGCAAGATGTGGATGGTAGTGGTGTAGCAATAGGCATGGGGTTTGTGTCATTTTTGGACCAGATTGCTCATGATGTTGTCAAGTTTATGAAGTGATGGAGTTGGCACTACTGTAGGATAAGTTTTCTTCTTTCCAGAGATGACCTCACATTAAGTCTGCTATGTAAGGGGTGGGAACCACAAGGTGTAGTCTTGATACCAAAATGTTCGGTGGGTGGATAACTGGCTCAAGAGTTGATTCTTTTTCTCCTTCAGTTCAGTAGGAGATTTGTCCCTGTTTAGAGGTGCTTGAAACATTTTCTGATCACCAAAACTAGGAGGATATATTAAGATGTCTGAAGTGCAGACATGATGGCTGGACACCCTCTACTTAGCAGGCTCTTAAGATGCCTGTGTAGTACTGTGGTCATGTCTCTTGTGATCTATAATATCATGACCGAGTCTTCTTGTCCTTCCAGAAATGCGACAGGAATCCGGGATGCAGATGTTTGTATGCTAATTCGCTTGACATTTTGGACAGATTATTATATACTTATCTATACCAATCATTTAGAGCTGATGAAGTCATGGGGAGGTCATGGCAGCTCATTGTTGCTATTCATGACAATCATGATGGTCTGACACTTTTGTGAGTGACTCATAAGGTTATGAACTCACTCACTCTTTGTTCTTTTAGTTTTGGTCTTGCTGGAACTGACATAATGGTTACCTTTGAAGTGTTGTTACTGAGTTTCCTCTGCAATCTCATAGATATATATGATGGGTGATGTGCCTATCAAGGGGGTGAGTTAGGTGTTGCATGTCTGGTAACAGGACTTTTATGTTGGTTAAACCATGGGTGTGGGATGGGAGAGTTCAGTTAGAATTTAAAGAGTTGGCTGCTCACAGGGAAGCTTGAAGTTGCAGACAGGATTGATGTCCAAAATGGGACATTTTTCAACTGTGGATGTGTGGCAGGGTGACAGGAGTAAATGAAGACAAATGTGCTCTCAACTTCAAGCTTTACTGTTTTGCAAGGAATGTGAAGTAAAGAAAGAGGTAAATAAAACACCATGGCCAACAACACTAAATAACACTAGAAGAATGATACCAGATGATATAATGGAAACCTAAGTGAGAACAGTCCACTAGAGATATAACACCTTGCGGATGTATTTCTAGTATCTTTTCAGTTATTCAGAGGCTGAATGGTAAAACTTGTATTATCTCTCCACAATCAAGGTAACTACTAACATTAATGATTGATCTTGGAGTTGGAATCAAGTGTGACATCTGTTGACTCCATCTTTCACTCCTAATTCCATTCTCTTTTTTGCAGTAAAATCTTAATATGCGTATCAACTTTCATTAGCATGATTTGCTCTTCGTATGTAAGTTCCAAGATTCTGGAATTTAATTCAACCTGGTGGCTTGGTCAAGATATCTGGCTCTTGTTTTGTGGTTGCAATGAACACCATGTCAGCTGTCCAACTTGCACCTGCTTGCATATATTGTGATGGTGTATTACTATATGTTTTGTACATGTATGTAGAACAGGTTTTTTCATGAGCGTGATTGCATGAGGATTGTCACAATGTAGTTGCAGTCAGGTATCTTCCAAGTATTGCAACTCAAGTAGGAGTGTTAACTAGAGTTCAAACACAATAGGAGTCACTAGAAGTGTGGACATTACTGCAAATTGTACCTCGCAGTGTTGAAAAATCATCACGGGAACACAATAATTTGGATTATTAGTTTTTTATTTGTGAATAATCCATAGTACTTGCAACCATAAAAATCATAGTTTTGATGTGAATTCTTGATGTTTGAAGAGTCCTTTTTTATATTCAAAATAGTCAAAACAAGGATGTGGACAAATGGTCTGCCATGGCCTTTTGAGACCCATGTCTTACACAAAAGTCCATACACCAAGAGAAAATGGAGTGATATGATGGAAAAGAACAACTACGACACACTTATCTCCCTCCTTGAAAAAGAATCAATGTCGTAGTTTTTGAAAGATAAAATAAAATTCAACAATAACAAGGGTGGCCTGCCCAAGGGGTTCATTGATGTGTTGTTGAAGTGGATCACCACAACCAATCCAGATGTGTCTATTGTGGAATTGCTTGTTCTTGACAACCAAAAAGGGGTTCATTGATCTGTTGTTGAAGTGGATCACCAACAAACACAAGGATAGATGCACAAATCATGCTTGTGATTCCCTCATGGGAATCACACCAGGAATTCAAAAGTTTCCGTGTTTGTCGATGGTGTGCAACATTCCACCACCTATAAGGTACAAGATTGGGGCTTACTAACACAAAACTTTATCACAAAAAAACTTGACAAAATCGACCCTACTATGCATATTACCCTTCCATCCTCCTGGGAAGTACTTTTAGAATTATCTCCAAAAGGGATGAAAACTTGCACACACAAAATCCTCCTCTCTAGAAACTCATTGTTGCAAACAACATTAAAATCCAATTCTGTTTGCAAACTATATGAAATTGTCAAGAATTCATGAAAATTAATTCAAGATATTAAAAAAGTTGACTTTGCACCTCCAAAATTTTTGTTTCCAAAACATCTACCCTTTTGCACTTGTGTAAATTTCATAAAAAAAAGCCCAACATCACAAACTACGTGCCAATAGGACCTAGTATGAGAAAGATAGATTGTGACCAAACAACGGGTCACTGGTTTTCTTTTTTGCTTCTAGCTGGTGAGAGGATGCGAACTGAGACGATGATCAAACTCGCCGCCTCATTCATGAGTGGCGGCGGATCATGATCGATTTCGGAATTTGGATGGCTAGGGTATGCATGGGCTGCATGGCAAGAGCTGTCTAGAGGACGGCGCTTCATGAATTCTAGTGCGGCGCTGCATTCATGAGGGAGCATGGGAGCGAGTAAGATAGCTTAGGGATGAAGCCAAGCGAGGCAGCTAAGTAGAGAGGGTAGAGAGTGTTGAGAGGACAGTTAGGTGATGGGACAGAAGTTCTGTGGGGAGGTTAGGCTGATTATGGTTTTATCTTCCGCTGCGATTTGCAATTGGCCAGACCCTGGCTTCTGTCATGGTGATGTTCGGCTAGTACCACAGAGCTGGTAGATTTTGGTAGTAAGAGGGATATGGGCGCTTGCGCTGTCGAGGAAGCTGTAAATATCAAACTGTGAATGAGGAATTGCATTGTTTCTTTTATGCCTCTGTTGCTTTGTGTGAGTGGACAGTTCAGTCGAATGAGTCCTGCATTCATGTTGTGGTGCGATTCGATCAGAAGTTGAGCAAGCAGAGACTCTGTGTTTGGAGTTTGTGTTGTGTTTGTGTGCATCTCAGTCGATCTGTGGTTTCGATCGGATGTGCTCCTGCTAGGGTAGAAAGAGGGATCCGATTGTCTTCTGGGTTCCTTCCTTTTTGGTATCAGAGCATGGTTACGTTGAGCTTGGTGATAGCAGCAGATGATCGAAGAGGATGAGCATTAGAAGCCATGTCTTCTTCTAGCGGTGAGGAAGTTCCAGTAGAGATAGTGACACAAGAGAATCGTGAACTGAACCTCGTTGGTAGGTTCGATCTCTTTTCTGTCCAGAACGGTCCACAGAGAGGTGCTGCAATCATACGATTCTTAGGGTTTGGAGTAGTGAGTTTAGTAGGATTAGATCCAGACACAGCTAGGATAGGCGACATCGCTGTCGAAGTAGCTCACAGTGGGTTCTATACAAGAGCTCGGGTGTGGCTGAAGGTCACGAATGGAACGAGAGCCTGGGTCTACACATCAGAGTTACAGGAGCACTTCCACTACACTTCCTACCTTGCGTAGGATCGCTCCTGCGTTTTCGGAGAGACAGAGTGGTCTTCCAAGGCTCGGGGACATCTGGGTGCCAAAATCTACAACATCCCCGAACCATTTCACACGACTGTTCATACTAGGGATTGAGGACTTGTTTCAAGAGGGAGATCGTTTGATTCGAATAGAGCACAGTGGCTCTAGATCGCGTCTCATCAGCTGGAGAGTCTAGCGAACGCAAGCAGGAGAGTGGAAGTTTCAGCAGGAGTCCACTGATGAACAAAAATTTTCCATTATTCCAACTGTCATACCACCATTGAAATCGATCTATGAGGGAGTTCAAGCCGAATTCGATGGATGATTCGGGTGACAGTTGTTCTTGATTCAGAAACTAGAACCGAACTACCAGAGATCGAGTTCCTGTTTTATTCTGCTTTCTTTTGTGTTTAGGAGGATTGTACATAAGGAAGTCTAGTCAGAAGTTAGTGGATGATTGGATGTGTACCTTTGAAGTCAGAATCAAATGTTTGAGTCTGCCTGAAGATTTTGTGTCTACGAGTGTCTGTGCAATTTTCTTTGTGGTCATCTCGCATCTGCAGAATGACTAGTCCACAGGGCATGGACGAGCTCTTCTGGGGGCGTGAACACGAAGATGTTAGCGATTGGGCTGAGAGGCTTACCATGGCCGCTGAGGTACGAGACCTCAATGCGGACAAGCTGTTCAAGATCGCTAAGCTGAATTTGAGGGGACGGGCCCGTGAATGGCTCAAGAGGCTCCAACCAGCTCCGGCTGATTGGACTGAGTTGCGGACTTTGATTTTGCAGAAGTATGGCCATGTTGACGATGATGACATCCGGGCAAAGCTTGATGCCATCAAGCAGGAACCCAGAGAACGGGTTCAGAGGTATTTCGAACGGTTGGACAGATTTTTCCGGAAAGGCAGAATATCAGATGCCGAGCAAAGAAGGAGGTTTTTGGCCAAGTTGAGGCCTGAAATCCGAAAATTGTGCGTTGTAAGAATTTTTGCTGATATAGAGGAATTGTTGGGTGCAACCAATGAGGTGGAGCGAGTGCTAGGTGAGCTTGGAGAGACTCCATTCGAGCCTCTCAAGGAGGAACATGAAGAAAGAATAGCTGAGACGTCCATGGAACATCAGGTTGCCACCTTGAATGACACAATAATCAATTTCTTTAAGGGAGGTGTGCCGAACTCTAATCTATCTTCTTCTATCCAATTCAAGGAATGTCAGGTTTGTAAGGGAAAGGACCATATAGCCACGTCGTGTCCAAGGCTGAATGAGCCACGGCCAAAATGTGCCAAATGTGGTATGCTGCATAGGACCGAAAATTGTGGTATAAAATGTTCTTTCTGTTCAGGTCTTGGGCACTCTGAGGACAGGTGCTGGAAGAAATCTAAGGATGGGAAATCGTATTCTGGAGCGACAAATTTCCTCGAAGTATTGTTGAATGATGAGGCAGCAACGTTGCAACAACTCAATGAATTGTGTGGAAATGAGAATGTATTCTCATACACTCGCATACCCAGGCGAAGATATCCGGTTGAACTGCCAACAGTTAGTGTTGCACCACAAAATGAGGTGGCAAAAGACAACAGTGGGGTGAATCGGGAAAATGCCGTCAGGTCAAAGATTTTTTCCCACTTCATAAAAGGGAAGGTCTCCTTGACACCAATGGAGATGGTGATGATGATACCAGGCGAATTGGAGCAACTGGAGAATTTAGTGAAAGTTGCTAGAAGGAGGAAATATTCGGAAGTTGAGAATACTCAGGTGTCAATGGTGTCTGCAGCTCCGACCTTGAGGAGGATTTGTGTCAATAAGACTCACAGGAGCAAAACCTTGCATTTATCTGTTGAGATAAATGGCTACCTGATCGAGGGACTCGTGGACACTGGTGCGTCCATGTCTGTCATGGCCGTTGCAGTGGTCAGAGAAATGGGTATGATGCATTTGGTATCTGGATTAGAAATTTACAAAACTGCATCTGGCATTGTTACACAAGCCATGGGAAGGATCGATGAAGTATCGATCAAGACTGGAGGGGTACAATGCCTTATGACGTTTATGGTGGTGGATACTGATAGCTACGATATGCTGCTAAGACTTGATTTTCTAATCAAGATAGGAGCAATCATTGATGTGGAGCGTGGATTGATTCAGGTGAGGCATGGTCTGGGGGCGGATGTTGAGGTACTGCCTTTGACCATGGTGAACATGTTGCAGGCTGTGTGTCCAGAAGGCTTGAAGCCGATGGATCGACAGGCTACTAGGAGACCTGATGTGGTCGTGGAGCACCTGCGTGTTGACACCGAAGTGAAGGACCAACGGCCAGCGATGCTGATGTCAGAGTCGGACTTTGATTCGTCTGGGAATTCTGAAGAGGAACATCAATTGCAAGAGCTGATCTGTGATGGGTCAGAATTCGAGGACACGAAACTTGAGAAGCTGGTCATGAGGGAGGGACCTCAGCAGATACTACAACTGATTTTGCAGGAACAAACAGACCGCCTTATGAAGGAGGAAGCGGGGGATTCGGATGACTATGCCGACTAGATCAAATGGGTAGCTGACGCGGAGCGAGAGAAGCAAGCACCCTCTGGTTTGACCAATGTGCAGGCTCTTGCATTATTGCAAGTTCGACGATTGAATGATGTTGCTTCTTGCAGTAAGCTAGAAGACCAAATCACTACCACAGATGAGTCTGGTGTGAATTCTAGGTGGAATGACATATGTCAGAAGATCAGGATTGATCCAGGCCTGGACGAACTAAAAAGGCCATTGCTGTGGAAGGTGTTAGAAGGATATCAAGATGTGTTTGCTTGGAACAAGGGTGAGCTCGGTTGTTGTACGGTCGGGGAACACTCCATCGACACTCAGGGATTTGTGCCATGCAGAGCAACCCTCGGACGATTATCTTATTGGGAGGAAGCCGAAGTGAAGTGCCAGATTGACGTATTAGTGGATCTGGGCAAAATGAGGCCCAGTAACTCAGAATACGCCTATCGAGTGACCCTGCCTGTGAAGAAGGACGGAAGCATGAGATTCTGTGGGGACTACAGACCACTCAATCTACAAACCAGGAGAGATTCATTCCTGATGCCTTTGGTTGAGGATGTGATATCCCAATTAGGAAAGTCGAATTGGTTCAGTGCGTTAGACTTGCAGTTGGGATTCTGGCAGATTCGCATGGCTCCAGACGACGTAAAAAGGACGGCACTGATTACCAAAACCGGTCTATATGACTGGACTGTTATGCCTTTTGGTCTTAAGAATGCAACAAGCACTTTTACCAGGACGATGTCACTGGTTTTCAAAGATCTGGGTGATAAGTTTCTGAAGGTGTTTGTGGACGACCTTAATGTCCACAGCGAATGTTGGGAGGACCATCTCCGACACCTGGATGCTGTGCTTTCCAAACTAAGGGAAGTAAACCTGAAACTCAATCCAGGCAAATGCTGTTTTGCTACCAGGAGCATTACTTTTCTAGGACATGTGGTCAGCCGTGAAGGGACTAAACCAGACCCAAATAAAATTGCTGCTATTATCCATTTTCCAGTACCAAAGACTGTCACGAACGTGAGGTCTTTCCTGGGATTGACTGGATACTACAGAAATTATATTCGTGGATACTCTTGGATGGTTGTTCCCTTGTTTGAATTGACAAGGAAAGAGGCTGATTTTGTGTGGGATCTGGGTTGTCAGAATGCGTTTGAAGCCTTGAAGGGAGCGCTTGTGGTTGCTCCTGTGCTCACTCGACCCGACTTCAAGAGGCCATTTTGCCTCGATGTAGATTGGTCACCGAAGGGTGTCGGTGCCATTCTATCCCAAAGAGAAGGCAGGATGGAGAGAGTTATCGCATACGCCAGCAAAGGTCTGACGATTGTGCAAAAGAAATTCCATCCCATGGAAGGGGAGTGTTATGCATTAATTTGGGGCATCATGCATTTCAGGCAGTACCTCCACCAGACACACTTCACTCTGAGGACCGATCACAAGCCACTTGAATGGCTTGCGACGGTCTCTGATGCTAATGGAAGGAGGGGACGCTGGATTGACCTGCTGCAGGATTTCAGCTTCAAAATTCTGCATCGACCAGGGATGAAGCACACTAATGTGGATGCGCTAAGCCGGAACCCAGTCGGGGAGGCCAAGGATGATGACGATTTTTGTGAAGAGATCCGAGATATTAATAGTGGGCAAGGCAACTCTGTTGCCATGACCGAAACTGTGTTCTCTATCCAGACTGGCAGGCAGTCGGAATGGCTTGGTCTGCGGAGACAATCAGGAGGGACGAAGCAGCACGACAGATGCTGTTTTGGCATCAACCACTGGAGATGGTCAGAGCCACATCACTTGTGTATGCTGGAAGTGCAGACGGATGAGGAAGCCGATTCACCTGAGGAGGGATCCGAAGCTGCTAGAAATGAAATCCGAGACTCGGAATTCTCCAGAGACAAGCAGACCATGTGGAAAGGTGGAACTAGGTACTATGACAGGAAGCAGCAGCTTGAGCTAGTGCTAGTTGCCCAAGGGTTGTGGAATGATAATGCACCCGAGGCCAGTAGTGCGAGGTCAGAGGATGAAGGAGCGTGTGTCGATAATTCAAGTCAAACTGACATCTGGGAAGATGCGGTCTGTATGGAATGGCTGAAGAACGGGTTTATCTCTGAAGAAGTCAATCTTTAGGAAAGTAAGAGAGTAAAAAAAAGGGCAAAGCAATACTGCTGGAAGGATGGGAAACTCTACTTCAAAGGATTGTATGTACCCAAACCTGAAGATAGGCTGAGGCTGGTGACGCAGATGCATGAGGACTTGGGACACTTTGGGGAGCAAAGGACCTTGGCAGAAATCTGCCAGAAGTACTTCTGGAACAATAGAACGGAATGTGTAAAGACGATGGTCAGAACGTGCCAGCAATGCCAGCTGGTAAGAAGTGAGGGAAGCATACGTTCTGGGGATGAGCGTCTGAAGAGTATCCCGATTTGTGACTTTTTCCATCGAATTGCTCTGGACACAGCTGGTCCACTGCCTGAGACAAGGGCAGGTAATAAGTACATCCTGGTGGCCATCGACCACTACTCGAAGTGGTGCGAGGCCAAAGCTGTTGCTGATCACGGGGCCAAGACTGTTGCCAAATTTCTGGAGGACGATCTGATCTGCAGGTACGGGGTTCCCAGGTTTGTGCTGACTGATAATGGGGGGGAATGGGGTGCAGAATTTGAAACCATGTGTAAAGATTATGCCATACACCATCAGCACACTACACCACAGTGGCCGCAGTGCAACGGAATGGTTGAACGGATGATCAAAACATTCAAGCATGGCATCACTGTACTGGTTGCGAACCCTGCCAACACAAATTGCTGGGATGAGCACTTGGCGAAGGTATTGTTTGGGTATCGGTGTGGAGTGCAGGCGAGCACGAAATTTTTGCCGTACATGATCCTGACGGGTAGGTCGCCGCGACTTAGGGCAGACAACTACCTGAACAATCTGACCGATGTAATTGATGACTCTTTCAGTATGGAAGACACAGCGGTGCAGTTCCTGGAGAAGGTGAAACTTATTGCAAGCATACATGAGGATGTATTGCTCAACTTTGAGCATGCACAGAAAAGACAAAAGAGTACGTATGCACATAAAGCAGGTAAACACTTGTTTGAGGGACTGGTGGCTGGGGTCTCGATGGTCAAGATGAAGAAACCAGGCAAGAGGAGAGCACTCAGTGCCAGCTGGGAAGGTCCTTATCACTTTGTTGGGCATGCTGATGGCAAGGGCGATTTCGACTTCGAAGAAGGCAGTCGAATCTGCATCGTCCGGGACGTTGATGGGCGACAATGGGAAAGGTCCCGACGCGATCTACAAGTTTATTATGTTCAATCGGACTGAGCTGAGGGACTCAGCTCTTTCAAAAAGGGAGGGGTTACATATGTGACCGAACAACGGGTCACTGGTTTTCTTTTTTGCTTCTAGCCGGTGAGAGGATGCGAATTGAGACGATGATCAGACTCGTCGCTTCATTCATGAGTGGCAGCGGATCATGATCGATTTCAGAATTCGGATGGCTAGG
Source organism: Sphagnum contortum (assembly GCA_963920785.1). NCBI lineage: Eukaryota > Viridiplantae > Streptophyta > Sphagnopsida > Sphagnales > Sphagnaceae > Sphagnum > Sphagnum contortum. Next base: position 3,398,789 of record OY987278.1, read on the forward strand.
GTATGCATGGGCTGCATGGCAAGAGCTGTCTAGAGGACGACGCTTCATGAATTCCAGTGCGGCGCTACATTCATGAGGGAGCATGGGAGCAAGTAAGATAGCTTGGGGATGAAGCCAAACAAGGCAACTAAGTAGAGAGGGTAGAGAGTGTTGAGAGGACAGTTAGGTGATGGGACAGAAGTTCTGTGGGGAGGTTAGGCTGATTATGGTTTTATCTTCCGTTGCGATTTGCAATCGGCCAGACCCTGGCTTCTGTCATGGTGATGCTCGGCTAGTACCACAGAGCTAGTAGATTTTGGTAGTAAGAGGGATATGGGCGCTTGTGCTGTCGAGGAAGCTGTAAATATCAAACTATGAATGAGGAATTGCATTGTTTCTTTTATGCCTCTGTTGCTTTGTGTGAGTGGACAGTTTAGTCGAATGAGTCCTGCATTCATGTTGTGGTGCGATTTGATCAGAAGTTGAGCAAGCAGAGACTCTGTGTATGGAGTTTGTGTTGTGTTTGTGTGCATCTCAGTCGATCTGTGGTTTCGATTGGATGTGCTCCTGCTAGGGCAAAGAGAGGGATCCGATTGTCTTCTGGGTTCCCTCCTTTTTGGTTACAAGATGCTTTCAAAGTTTGATGTTCATTAATACAAGTTTAAGTGTCTGAGATGTCCCATGTTAAGGGTTGAAATGTTTAATGTCCAATCTTAGGTGGGGGTGTTCATCCACTAACCTACTTGTCCATTCATGAACCCATTGTTTGATTATTACATGAGATGTAGGTATAATGGATGAAGTTTCTTCCACATGGATGAAAACTGAAAAAAGAAAGAAAAAGAAAAAAATATCTATTTATATAAACCCCAAGCAAAGATCAAAAAATAAAAATAAAATCCCTTACATGACAAGTTCGGATTAGACTCGCCAAGCCTCCTTATTTTGGACCTCCCCCAAGCCTTGCAAACCTCCCAGCTTGCAGAACTTGGCAGGTTTGGGGGAGGTTCGAATGAGCTTAAAATTCATGGCAATGGTGTTGTGATGCTCCATGTTCCCGCTACCATTGCCCCCCTTTTCTTCCTTTATTTGGTTCCTTCTTCTTTTCCTTTTTTACCCTCTTCTTCTTCTTCTCCTCCTTTCTTCTTCTTCTTTTGTTTTTTTGGTCTTCAAACTATTGCTTGAAAAAACACAATGATGTGAGGGTTGACGCACTCTTTGCCTAGCACCCTCCTTCACCCTCTCCTTTTGTTGCTGCCGAAACGAGGAAGAAAGAAAGGGAGAAAGTTGAGAGAGGGAGAAAGAAAAAGAAAAAGAATAAAGATGCCCCCCTATGCCAAAAGTAGACCAAAAAACATGAACAAGTTTCACAAAGAAAGAAAGGGAGAAAGTTGAGAGAGGGAGAAAGAAAAAGAAAAATAATAACGGTGTCCCCTATGCCAAAAGCAGACCAAAAAACATGAACAAGTTTCAGAAAGAAAGGAAGGGAGGAAGTTGTGAGAGGGAGAAAGAAAAATAAAAATAATAAAGGTGCCCCCTATGCCAAAAGTAGACCAAAAAGCATGAACAAGTTTAGGAAAGAAAGAAAGGGAGAAAGTGTTGACAGGGAGAAAGAAAAATATAAAAATAATAAGGGTGCCCCCTATGCCAAAAGTAGGCCAAAAAGCATGAACAAATTCATGACTCGTACCCTGAGCATAACTCTTACAAACACAACTTGTAACCCATGCAAAACATGAGACACAAAACAATACTTAACCCAGTAAATCTAGTTACAACACTAAACAAACTAGACTTACATTTTGGATAGTTAAAAAAAAAAACTCATCCATAACAATGCAAAAATCCAAACCCAAAACATAGAAACAACAACACAAACACAATATATCATGAAAAATTATATAAACATAATTTTTTTTTGTAAAACATGAACACACCATGTTTTGAAATCTCAAATCGACTTTGAAATCACCAAAGTTGATTTAATATCAAAAAACTTGTGATAATACACCCATATAGCAAAATATTTTGAATTGTGTTTACACTTGAACCGATTCGGAACTAAAACACAGTTAACTGTGCTATCCCAGCTTATCACTAAACTAAGTGTGACTGAATTAGGCACCTAAATTAATAATCCTGACAATGAGCATGAATAATTGTCATATTGTTAGCCTTTTGGCAAAAAAGGTATGTACAATTGATGTATCTTATCCACATGTGATAGATTTGAAGCCAATTTGGAAGTTTTCAAGGTCAAAAACAACCAAGTTATTCTGCTGCTGAACGTTGCCGAAAATGCTAATTGGCAAAAAGTTCGCAGCCATGGCAAGGCATACAATTGGACCTGTGACGTCAGCAAGAAGAAAGAGATTTTCAATCGGCAGAACAACATCTGCATTGGTGAAATGAAACACCATCTCCGGTAAGATGGGATTATTGATGGCGCTTCCAATATCGAAACATAAATCCAGCCCATATGGTATTCCAGAAACAAGAGGGTATGTCAAATTTGCCTTCACAGCCTGCATACACAGCAAAAACAAACACAAATTACCCAAGAGATCAATCACCCTCAAAGAAAAACACTGTCATTTTGATAGTCCTCTGGCATGAGATTAAATGCATTATTTTTCATGATCTAGCTAGAAATCACATAATCAACAACTTTGTCAATTTTAATAGTCTCTTCTTGAAATCAAAATGCATGATTTTCATGATCCAGTTCTAACTCCCTGGATCTGTTTGTGTACAATTTTTCCGTCCTCTAGTCTAGTGTTGCTGACCTCAAAATTGTATCATGAGTTAGAATTATATTGCAGCTGTACTAGTCCATGAATATCTAAAGAGCAAAGTCCATGAATCCATGACGAACTTTCAACAGATTGTTTCATTCTCTCCATTCATGAAAATGGAGTTTACAGAAGATAAACTTAAGTGAAAAAAATGAATAATTTAAATTAAGATACTTCATATGGCGACGGTGATATTTTTCAGTACCTCCAAAACTGCGTTGTATGCATCTGTTGCCAAATACGTGATGGTAGTTCCCGAGTCCAGAATTAGTCCTCCATTTCCGGAGCTATCGATTGCAAAAGTTGCAGGTGGGTATTTCAAAAGTATGCCTGCAACACTGATACCATCCAAATGCAAGTAGTAAAAGGTTGGGTAGACTGGATTGGCTTGGATTGGGGTATAAGCAACTCCTGGCGGCGCAGAGGTGACTGCGAGATCTCCCAAAAGCAAAGGACTTGAGTTTTGGCTGCTGTAACTCACAAGACAATACGAGAATCTCTTGCTGATCACTCCTGCATTGCTGAGCTGAGAGATCAGTGAAAGAGGACCTTGTCCTAAACCCACTATTCCATCTAGTCCGGCAAAGCCCGTGTTGTTGTGACCACATCCGAATCCCAAGCTTGGAACGCTAGCATTGCCGAATGTCACTGTATCTGTTGCAAGATTGCCACTTGTGATTCCTCCACCTCCGTATTCGTACAGATATTGGCATCCAGCAGTAGGACAGCCAGTGATTTCTGGAAGGTCCTGTAAAGAAGAACCGATCATGTTTGTAAATGAGCGAGCAGTAATAGTGATCCCTCAACTTACTGATGATCATCAGGGTGCAACAAAACACAAGAAAGATTTTTGAGTTCTCCTCTTACATTCCTCCAAAAAAAAACTAGAAATGCCTCTAAGAAACGAATGAGTGCACAAATTTCCCCTGTAACATCTTGCTCAATAGGATAATGAACTGGGTTTTTTTAATGTCTGTGCCCATTCTGATTTCCTTGAGAAATGATTGTCAAAACTTCCCCTTTGAAATGTGAGAGGGGAGTTAATAGAATACAACTCTCACTTACATAAAGGAAAGTGTGCTTGATTAGTTGATGAGGACAAAACGAAGGTCTTGAATTGGATTGTAGAAAGCCGTTTGAGATTCAATCCTTGATAGCTTCAAAGGCGAAATCATTTTTTTCTATCTCTAACAAATCCCAGGTGGTCCCACTTTCCTCTCCGACCACCTGATTCATCGGTGAAGGGAATTATGGAGCACATCCCCTCCCTAAAGATATGGGATTTTCCACCATCTCCTAGCGGGGGAGCTTGTAAATCTTTGTTGTGAAGAAACAGTTATATGAGATCATCGTGATCACACATATACGTCGAAGGTTTTTGCAGATTCATACCTCGCACAAGTTGTGAAGGCCGCATTTGATGGGTTTGTAAGTGGAGGATTTGGCGGGGTTGAACTCAGGTCCTGTTTGTGGAAAGCATGACTCGCAAGGCAAGCACTGGGTCCACACCAAATCGCTACCTGTGTCTACAATCGCAGTGAAGCTCTGTTTAGGTGTCCCCAGTGCAATCTGAGTCAGGAACTCTCCTTCGTTAGCGCCTTCCGAGACTGGGGTGCTCAGGGATGGCTTGGCCCTCTTGTTAGGCGCTACTTCTGCATCGACGGCCCCCTTTGCAGTTGATTGGCCGTGGGCGGCTAATTGCATGGACCTGGCAATTGCATCTCTGCGCGCATGGCTCCTCTTCACTATCTCGAGAAATCTTTCGGCCGAGCTTTTGGGTGGCGCAGTAGTACTGGTCGAGTTCGCCAAGCTGGGATAAATGTTCCTGCGAAGAAGCTCTAATCTTAGCACCTGCAGCGCATGATCATGCAGCAGCAGGATGTTACATAAAATATAGAATTGATCAACAGCTGTTTTGATTCGAGATTGACACAAGTTCTTGGAAGCATTAAAGGTGCAGGAAGAATTTATGTAAAGGAAATTTATGCCATAGCAAAAACATGAATGAATCTAGGTACTAGTCTAGTCATGTGCAATGGATATTCATTCTTTAATTCTTTCGGAATCTCTAATTGCAGTCAGAGAAGATCCTGCATCGATTCAACATACAGCAGTTATATGGTCTTGCCTGAGATTCTCCAGTTTGAACTACTTGCTCCATTGCAACTCGCCGTAGTAAAGCGAATCCTCCATCGAATTGAACTTCTGGCATACTGATTTCGTGCGCCGTTGCATCACAACCAAAGCCACAACCAGCGACAAGTAGCGTTACTAGCTGCAATATGAGGAGCTGCAATATCGCTGCAACTCCGCCGTATTCCAGTTTTCTACCTCCATGAGCTGCTGATATTCTATTCACGAACGCATGTAGATTCCGGGCCATCGACTCTCCTAAATTTATTTTTCAGCCCGTCTAGAGTGACTGCTGCTGCAAGTTCAAATTCCTCCTACGATCCTGCAGATCAACTCTTCAAATTTCTTCTAGCTAGCGAGCTGGCTCAATTATCCTCTCGCTTACTAATTCGAGTGTTCCGCTAGTTGATGAAATCCCAGAATTTTGTATGGGAGTGAGACTAGAGATGTGTGCGCGCTGCAATTCTGAATTCTGGATTGTGGGAATTCTGAAGAGCTTAGGGCAGCTGGTAATGATCAGATTGTCAAAGAACTAGGGTGCATGGCCTTATGTTGAGCTCTAGAACTAGAGATGATGACCAACAGAGCTCCACAATCAACTTTGCTGATCGATCAATCTTCGGATTCCATTAGAGATTCATGAACTAGTTTTCTGAACTCCATGAACCTGCTCGTTCAGACTCCAAAACTATTTTGAAGTTGTAAATACCGCACCTACTACTGCTGTAAGGCACAAAATAATAATTCACAAAAGGCTTATCCAAAACCCAAAAAAAAATTATTAATAAATTTATCAAAATTGTTAAAGATCAAACTCCATTGGATTACAACTACACAATTCAAGGTGTAGTCTGCATACCTATTCCTCAATTGTTGAAATTTTGAACAATTCAATTTGAAACTGCTGAATCTCGATTTCTAAAATAAATAAATATTCGACAAAGAAGTGTCTATTATCAGTTTGGAGGTGTGCCATTCAATCTTCCAAACTATTAATGAATTTTCAAAACTGCAAAATTTGGGGTGGGTCAAATAGATTGAGGGTTTAGTTCTTGTCTGCAAAAAAGATTTGATAGGTCACATGTTCAAATTTGTGAATAGCTCCAAACAATTTACAGAGTGTAGGGCTCCTCATTTCAGGTATTATATGGTTTAATGTCCCTATTCTTGACCAGGGACAATTCTGGTACATAACCCTATGGCTTCGCCTTCCATGGGGATGCTTACCCTTTTATTCTTTACATTTGTGAATGATTGTTGCCTGGCTCTTCCATGTTTTTCAAAATAATGTGGGAGGATCTTTTTGAAATGATTTCTCCAGGTCACACACAATTATTTGTACTTATCATAAGCGTGAACTCATGCCAATGTGGTCTTTTCAATTTTCTTGTGTTGCATCAATTGTGAGCATCCCAAGAGACCCAAGAGAGATTTGGGGGAAACAATTAAGAAGGTTTTTAGACCCAGTCCAAAAAGTGAAAGTTTGCTTTAGAAAGTGCCCTCAAACTAAAATCCAAGTTGAAATGTGATGAGAAATTGTGGAGAATTTTTTTGTACCTCCAAAGTTTTGACGAATATTTCTCAAGAAACAGGGAATATGTGACCAAAATTTTGATTTTCCAGTGTTGAATTCTGCAGAAAAAGAGCTGACATGCATAAACCAAAGTCAAGTTAAAATTGGAGCTGGAGTTGCAGACAGCGTTTTTGTTTTTAAAACGAAATTTCTCCAAAATTCGAAAAATGAAAATTTCAAAAGAACATTCTGTCGCAGATTCCTTGAAATTTTGAAAAAAACAAATCGCAAAAAAAGAAAAGAAAGAAGTTTTTGAGCTGGTTTTGCCAGATTTAGAAGCCCTCCTCTTGTGGGTCGCCAAATAAAAGCAGGAATCTACTTTATTAATTCACTTGTCTGTCCGTCTGCCTGTCTGTCCGTCGAGGTCCCCATTCTGGGTTTCAGGTCCTGAAAGTCGAGGTCCTGAAAGCCAGATCGGGACCAGGGGTTTTTTTTTTCCGCCCTTTTCCGGCGGGCTGCCCAGGGTTAATACCAGGGTTTTTTTTTTTTTTTTTTTTTTCTTCGTCGTCTGTCCAGGTCCTGAAAGTCGAGGTCCTGAAAGCCAGATCGGCACCAGGGTTTTTTTTTTTTTCCCGCCCTTTTCCGGCGGGCTGCCCAGGGTTAATACCAGGGTTTTTTTTTTTTTTTTGGTCTGTCCAGGTCCTGAAACCCAGATCGGGACCAGGGTTGTTTATTTTTTTTTTCTCCCGCCCTTTTCCGGCGGGCTGCCCAGGGTTAAAACAATGCAGGGGCGCCTCACAGTGACCGAAGGTCGCGGGTACCCACTAGTACAAAACAATTCCACTGCCTTGCCTGTCCTGTCACCATTTAAAGCTAAATCCTCCTTGGATGCTAGCCAATAATGCTACATGAGAAAATTGAGAAAAAAAATCACTGGTTGCAGATGTGCAGCCAAAGGATTGAATGTTTAATCATTCAAGAATTTGTTGGGACAAAACATGGAAGGGTTGGGTGCTCAGATCAAAGAAATTCCCAGACAATGAGGGTCCTGTCTGGTCTGTATCGACTAGACATACCAGACACATAGGGTCTCTTCCTGTGTAATTATCAAACAGTCCCAGACATGGCAGTTTGATAACCTACCCTTGGACCCCTGCAAATAACCAACTATTTTCTCAACAATTGAACAACATTGGTACATATGGTATCCACGGGGTATGTGAGCAATTGCGTGTATGGGTATCACAGAAACTTACCCATTGGGTATGTCCTGAAACTCATACCCAGGTTGTTTGTAGTGCTTAGGGTTTTTGAGCAGACCTATCCAATCTTGAAACATATCGCTATGTTCTTTCTTAAGTTTCATCTTTTATTGAGACCAGTATTGGGGATGAAAAGTTTAGGTTGATAGGGGTAAGTATAATGGCATTAGGGTGCTGTTTATTATAAAGGCATGTTTTCAACTTGAAGGAGCAATATGGAGTTTGTAGTTGCAACATTGATTATGGGAAGCAAGAGAGATTTTGAGGATCAACTTATGGGCAGGGGGTGAACAATACTTCGTTGTTGCACCACAAGCTCAATGGGGGTAAGTCTCATCTTTTCTCATATTTATTGTTATATATTTCAAGGCTATTGATTGAATTTCTTCTCTTCACTAAAGCAAGGATGCCAATTTTTTGTGCCAGCACTTTTTCTATTTTTGTGTCAATGAACTCTTTCTAGTTTTGTGTTGATGTTTTTGTTGCAATTTTTTTTGGGCTTACTTTTCAAAGTATGTTTGGGTTTTTTTCTTCATATTTTTAGAGGCAATTGCAAGGCTACAATGTGCATACATGTTCTATGCTATTTGTAAGGCCACTTTATCTTTTTTTTCGTGACAAATAGCTTGCAAGTGTGAGAAATTGAATTTCTCATCTTCACATTAAAAGTCCAAGCCCTTAATCATTACATCATTTTGACATTGAATTATTATGAACATTCCTACTTATCCTACCTATGTGGCCTAGCCTACTTACCCTAATTACTTAGCTATCCTAAATTACCTTGAGTTATTTTAGATTATTTTAAGATATTAATTTTTTTATATAATCTATTGTAAGCTACATTAAACTTTTATATCATATCTTATTCCAATCTATGTAATTGTAGGTTATTTTATCCTAGGCTATTGTAAGCTATTACATTTTTCAAAAACATTTTAACCTATTAATAGCCTAAGATAACATATAATAACCTAAAGTAAATAATGTATTATGATAATAGCCTAAATTTTATGTAAGTAGCTTAAGCTTAACAAGTATGTTATTTAGCCAAATTAATGTGATTGATTTGACTAAGTGTTGAATCGATATGGTCACTTATAACCAAAAAACATTATTGTAGAATAATCATAAGGTGAAAAATATTTAAATGTGTATTACCAAAGACAAAAAAATTAATTCTTACTACAATCCTTTTTTCCCTATATTTTGATCTTCATCAAAATTAATGAATTAAAAAGTGTCAAATATTTTATAAGTATCATATTTTAGACCATTACAATTTTAGTTTCCATCATAATCATTCATAAATGTGGTTTTTACATTATCAAAAAAAGACTAGGTAAAAAATATAGAAAGAAATGACGATGCATCATGGTTTTGGTACACCTTTAAAAATTTGGACTTTTTTCACATGGCAACACATCTTGAAAAAACCACTTATAGAATAAACACAATAAAAAATCCAATGTAAATACAAAGCAATAGCAAAGGCTAAAGATGGAGGGTTGTAGAGCATTAACAATCCAAAAAGCAAGGTGTTCCACCTTCATAATCACTAATGTTTTTGGTGGCAGCACAAATTATTCCAAGAATAATCTTCAAAAAAAGTTCATTGACAATCTAGTGTTGCATGCTTGCAAGGGTACAAAAGCATTTCAATTGTTAAATCTTCTTGGCTGAGGAGGTTCGTAATGAAAAGAGAGACAAAGGTTAAATCATTTACATGCCACCAATTTGTTTCAAAAAATATTTTTAACATCGTAGTAAAAACAATTGATACATATGTTTTGCCTTTGTTGGTCAAATGTGCAACTACAAGTGTCACATTTGATCTTGGGATGTCCAAAATTGGGTTTGATAAAAAGGTTTACTAGTAAAGTCATGTTTTTCTAAAAGACTCTGAAATTTGCAAATGCCATCAATATTATAGTAGGCAGAGCCTTCAATTGCAATCCAAGGTACCATGTGGAAAGACATAAACAATGGTTAGAGTTGTGACTAAGACATCTAATCCAATGGTGAAACAATGTTTAGTTAATCAAATTCAAGGGTTTTGACTTCTTTTAAATGTTTTTGCAAATTTATGTTGATTGCAAATTAGCAATGCAATCCCTATTGCAATGTGGAAATTATGATTCAAAATTGGAGAATTGTATTATTGAATGGTTGTAGACATGACAAAAGTTTTGGGCCCATTTGTACCCTTTGTTCAAACTTTTTAGAATGATAAAAGACACTACATGATGGTCTTCATGTTTGATTTGAAGTACAAGGGCTTGGCTTGTGTTTTTGAATTTGTAGGTTGAGAACAAGCAAAGGATATTAAATCTTAAGGAGTTCATTGCTTGTATATTTTAGGAACCACTTGAGATAAAAATATATATTTTTAGTTTGCTATAAAATAATGAGATAGTTTGAATAAATTTTAAATAAATTCTAAATATATCTTCATAATGATTTATAGGCAACTTATTTACATTTAAATAAATTAATTTTTTTAGTTTTTTCAATAAGTTGCACCTATATTTTTTGCATGCCATTTAGAATAAAAATGGAAGTGACCTCAAGGATTGTTCATGAATATGACTAGAAATGTTTGATACTTATGTTCATCAAAGTGAACAACTTTTTGAGTCTATTTAAACTACAAACCTTCCATTTACTACAACACCCACAAGCAATGTGGATGATTCCTTGGTTGATGGTCCATCATGCCATGTTAAACTTTTAGAAAGGCTTTTAATTGTTAAAGTTTTGATATTTTGTTGATTTTTTATTTTTTGGGAAAATGTGTGCACCTTTATTATGGTCAAAACAAATTGTCACAAGTTGTCAAATGTGGCATGGTTACCAAAACATATCTTACCTGGATGGCTAGGATTGCAAATAAGAGAGAATGGATGGGACTTTAAATAGTGGAGAATGGACTCCATTTTGTGTGCACTATACCTTAATACCAAAACTTGGTATCCTACCTGAAGTTTCCTATATCGAAAGTTCTCTTTCCTTTTGCCATAGGTACTGTTAGCTTCAGACATAGGTTCAATATACTTAGGTGACCAAGCCTCTTGGTTTGCCACCAAGGTGTTCTAGTAGTAGTTTTTATAGCTTTCTCCCATGTGCTCAATTTCATATTTCATTTAGGAAATGATACAATATTCATTCCTCATATCTTGACACATCGTTTCCCCTCTCACATCAAGAAAAAGAAAATGCCAAAAACAAGATTCATACGTCTTGAAGGTTTTCTTGTGGCATGAGGAAAGGCATTTTAATGCATTTAGCTCTACATGTTGCCACTCTTGCAACTCACAATTATAAAATGTTCTCATTTTTTGGCATCAGTATGAGTTGATATTTTGCGGCATTCATCACACTAGGAGCATCTACAGAATTGGATGATGCTCAGGCATCATCCTGTTTGTGGTTCAAAACTCATTCGTCGGACAATGGAATTGTCAAAGTTCCCGTGCTTGACAATCCTGACTTGGCTCTCAAACTTGTCAATTTGAGTCATGGAACAACATTTTCAACTTAATTTTTGAAGAACTAACTTAAAAAGCAAATGCTCTGAGCCTCAAAGTGTGGTTGGGCTTGTTAATATGAAATGCATTGCCATGATTCATGCAAAAGATTTTGACTACCAGAAAGCCACAACTAGCTTTTGATAGAATAATCCAGACCCAGCACACAACCCCAAGATTTATGCATGGAATTAAGGCATCCCTGTTGGTATACTGAAACTCGACCTCTTCTTTCTTTTCAGTTTGTAAAACTCCATAGCATAATAAAGAAATTCGTATAGTCATCCCACTCCTGGGCCCTTCTTTCATCCCCTAACCCCCTTTTTTAACCCTTGCGCATTGTTATCTGTAAAATAATCAAAATTTCTTAAGTTAAAAGGCATCAAATGTTAGAACTCAGCATTAAATGCATGTGGTTCTAGAGTAATTATATCAAATAATTCAAAATTTAACTTGAAGTTGCCATGTGGCATCATATAATTCGGTCAAATAATTCAATATTTTGCTTTAAGTTGCCATGCGGTAATTTGTAATTAAGGAACATAATTTGAATTAAATTTATATTGATAGGTGGAAGCATAGAATTTGTCAAAATAATAGTTATTTATATTTAAAAAATTGCAATCATAGAAGACACAAATATAAATGGTGGTGGTTAGGATTACAATCGCATTTGTGATTAATGGCAAATATAACATGGTTTTTTTAACTACATAATCATGCAGTTTGTGACTAATCATAAATGGCATATATGACTACAATTTAGGAGTCATAAACATTGCATTTTGGCGTTGTGTAAAGGAGTCCAATAGTGGAACAAAATCGGTAACAAAGCATGCCATTTTGACAGTGGCAGTGAGCTCAAATTCAAATTCTTCTTATAAACAAAAGGTTATTTTGTTAAATTTGCACCCTTGGAATTTGTCCATGGTTGTCAAGTGTCGAGAGTTTATGACTTCATCTAGACAATTTCTTCAGACTCTATCAATGAAGACAGATCTCCTCTCTCCTGCAAGGCAACAATCTTGTCATGGTGGTGTTTTCAAACACACTATGAATCCCAATCATAGGGAGGTGGTTAAAAAGCACCATGTGTATGACACAAGACTTTCACAATATTTGTTGGAAATATAGGCATGTATATTATTTCTTTTTTCAATATTTTAGCTCCACATTTCTAAGTTCATCTCACCCCAACTTAGGGTTTGTTGAAACTTGGATTTCATGAAATAGTTAATCCAAGTAAGTTTAATTCACCTCCATTAAATCTACTACAATCAATTAGGGATTGTCAACTCTTGGATTTGTTGAGAGAATCGCTCTTCGAGTCAATTCACTTCAATTAGGTTTATCACCTTGACTTGGGGTCTACTAACACTTGGATTTCTTTGAAACAATCACTCCTTAAGTTCAATTCACCTCAATTAGGTCTACAACATTCAATTACAATTTGTTAGCACTTGGATTTGTTGAAAGAATCAATTTTCAAGCTCCATTCACCTTAATTAAGTCTATCACCCCAACTTACAATTTATTGCCACTTGGATTTTTTGAAACAATATTTTTTTCAATTCAATTCATCTCAATTATGTTTGTTACATTTAATGAAGGTTTGTTACCACTTGGATTTGTGGAAACAATCAAACCTAAAGTTCAATTCACCTCAATTAGGTCTATCACTATGACTTAAGGTCTATTGCCACTTGGATTTCTTGAAACAGTCACTCCTTAAGATCAATTCACCTCCATTAGGTCTATCACATTCAATTAGGGTCTATCAACAATTAAATTTGTTGATATAATTATTCCTCAAGATCAATTCACTTCAATTAGGTTTGCCATCATAATTTAGAATTTTTTGTCACTTGAATTTCAATAAATAGTCATTCATTAAGTTCAATTAACTTCAAATATGTTTGTAACACCTAGAGTTTTGTTTTACTTCGAATGCAAACATTAGGATGTAAGTGTGTTTAATGTAAAAAATGTTATCTTCTTATTTCTTTGTTCATTTCTTTTGTTTATGAATAAACATAATTGGAGAGTACTTGCAACATTAGAAATAAGGTAATAATAGTGGATGGGCTCAAAATTCTTTAAGGTGTACCAAACAAAACAAAAAGGGCCTAGTCCTTATTATATATATTTTTTACTTTATATTTTGATCCCCATTAAAAATAATGAGTCAAAAATTGTCAAAATTTTCAGAAAGACTATATTTTAAACCATTACAATTGTAGATTCCATCATAATCATCCATAAATATGTCTTTACATGGTAAAAAAAATTTAAGTTAAAAAGACAAAAAAAGGTGCATTGTGACAAGATTTTAATACACCTTAAAGAATTTGAATTTGATGATAATTATAATAATAAGCAACAAAGATGGAAAGCAATGACAGGAAGGGTAATAATTTTTTGGGTTAGTTTACTACAAAGTTGCAAGGGCAAGTAATTATCTTCTTATTTTATTAGAATTGTTGGAAATTCCTATTTACTTGTTTTTAATTTTTTTTCTTAACAATTTATTTAAAAGTCATGATTACCTTCCCTTCGATAGCCATTTAGAATTTTGGTTCTCTTATACTTCTATTTTTTTTTCTAAATTGTCCTTCTCTTAAAGTGGATTTGGGATTGCTTAGTTTGCATCTTATAGTTTGCATATAAGACATTTGGTTAATCATCAATAATTATGGTTATATTTATGGATAAATTTCATGAGGAAACCTAGAACCTTTTTTTTCAAAAATATAACCATAATTCCAAAATTTAAAATTTAAACCGCCATGGATGGAGTAGAAAATTTAATCTTTAGAAGTTTAAAATATTTTAAAAAAATTATGATGATTTGAAAAAAATAATTCAATTTATTTTGACTTGTACTTGTAATTTATTTAATAAATTTAGTTGGAATTTGATTAATTTGCAAAGAAACAAATATAACAAAAATATGGACAATGAACAAAACCTTTAATGTTTCCTTAATAACCATGCCACAAAAAGGTGTGAGTATGAATTGTGTTTGCACATTTGAGCCCAAGTATAGTGTTACTAAGGTAAACACATCCTTGGGTGATACCATTAGAAACATCACACCCCAAAAATTTGAAATTCATCCAATTTTAGGACAACATAGGATTCCCTTAAGGAAAGCCTTCATTTCAAATTTTATATATAAAAAAAACCAAGTCATGTACAATTTGAAACTTCAATTAGGTTTACAAAATAAATTATATTCCAAAGTGGTCGAGGAAATTTTTTTAGGAAAGGGGTTCTTTTCATTACGAAGGATCTTTCAATTGTAACCCATTTGTGACTTGTGTCCAAATCAACCACTTTTGCGACTATTGATGCAACTACGACTTGACCAATATTCATTTGGACGAAAATGAAAAGTGCACTTATATCATCCATTTTTAATGATTGGGAAAAATAGATAAGAATGTAATTGTTTTTACGATTGATGATATGGTTCATGGGACATTAGAGACCATGTGACATTTTATTCAACTTGAATTGCGATTATGAATCTTAATTGCAAATATACATGTAACTAAAATGTGAAAAGAATACGAATTAGTAAATGAATTGCAAGATTTAATGGTCTAAAAGTTTTTCCTTATTATTTTTAAATAAATTAAATGTTAAATGTGTTATAGGTTTGATAGGTTTGTGAAAAAATTATAAGACTAATGAAAATGGTAGAATTGGATTATTATTTGCAAGCACAATAGGGTTTTGTGTAAGTGTGAACATTTTTATTTCTAAACATTAAATGGGATTGTTGGATTTGTGATTTGATTTTTTAAAAACTTATTTTGAGTGAATTTTAAAAAGTTATTGTAATTGCCATTTAAGTTGGATGGAGTTTTTACGCATTATTTGAAAGTGCATTTTGTTTCAAGTTGGTAATTTTTTGTTGGACCCAAAACACTATTGAACCACAAAAACATTTAACCAAATTTGGTTAATTAGGAGACATAATGAAAGTAAATTTTAATAAAATTCTAGTTATTGAAAATCTCCAAAAAACTAACAACAACACTTTTAAATTATAATTTAATTAGGGTTATATATATATAAAGTTAGAATAAAAATGGTTGGGTCCATTCACAATTGAGGTACCAAAAAGGAGTGTCTAAGTTTTTAAGGAATACAAAGGAAAACTTTCATTTTTTTTAATATTACATTATTATAATTGTAATGGATTATTGTATCCCAATAGATAAACTGATGTCTTTTTAAATTAATAAAAATATTTTAAAATAATTTGGATACAATGTAAATGTCATTTTGAGTCCTATAAACTAACTATATCAAGTGTCCAAATTGCACTTTCTTTTAAAGGAATCAAAATAAATTCATAAAATCATATGAATGATTTCTAATTTTTTCTATAATTTGAAAGAAATGGCTACAAGGCAAAGGACTCATTTTTTAACCATTTGACCCAAAAAAAATTGTTTAATGGGTTCAAATGTCTAACTTTAGGTGGTCACATGTGGAAGAAATAATCTTGCCAAAAAAATGTTTGGTTGTCCATTGAAATTCATTTTGGGATTTTTTGGGTTTTTCTGCATTTCTGGCAACTATAAACAAAAATATTCTTACACAATTAATATGTATGAATACATGAAAATTCACCATTATAACATGAATTATTTAAAATTGGATTAATCAATTTTTCTCACTTAAATTTATTTCAAGTAAATGTTATTTGCAAATAGTAGCCCCACAAAAGTCTTGGAGTTCTTTTTCTGTTTTTTGGTACCCTAATCATGAATGGACTCAGTTGGTTTTAATGTTGGTTGTGTAGGGTATGAGATTACTACAAATTTCACACAAAAACATTTTCACTAATCTAGTGCATTTAGCCATGTAATTGATTTATTAAATAAACTAAGTAGTAGGATAATTAATTAATTAAGTAGGCTAAGTAAATATGTTATAAGTAACAATTTAAAAGTAATATCTAAGTAGATAAATTATGTAGGAAACATTTTATTGTGTTGATACATGGAATTTTTTGTACTATTTAATTAATTAAATAAGTTAGGTTGTAGGTAGTAGCAAGATAGGTAGTTGATATATAATAGGTAGGTAGGTTAAATGAAAGACATTTTATAGTGTGGGTATGTCATAATTTTTTGAATTAATTATTTATTTTAAGTACATTTAATTAATTCATTAAATAAGCTAAATAGTAGGTAATAAGTAAGTAGGTTAAATAATAGGTATTTTATTTGTGTGAATATGTGACAATGTTTTTTTACATGAGACAAAGAAGGTGATATGATATAACAACCCAACACTAAACACAACCTTACACCCAACACTTTCCAATATTTTCCTCATTCTTTAACCAAATTGAAAAATTTATATATCATTGGAAGAGCAAATTAGAGGACTACAAATGTTTTTTGAGCACCAAAAGCAAAGCCAAAAGGAAGAAAACACAAGAAGAGAAGGAAGAGGACTATGATAGTTTTTTGTTTCAAAGTTTTTGAAGAAAAAGGCTTTCTAGACCCTCACTAGTTTCAAACCCCATATTTTCAAGCACCAAAAGCAAAGGATCAAGGAAGAAAATGCAAGAAGAGAAGGAAGAGGATTGTGATATTTTGTTTCAAATTTTTGGAAAAAAACTCTAGACTTTTTCTACTTTCAAACCCCATATTTAGTCTATTTTGAGTGATATAAAAACCTATGGGTGTGCCAACTAGGAATCTAAAAAACTTCTATGTATTCCAAGGCAATGGAACAATGAGCAAAGAATTCAACCTCAAAATCCAAAATAATTTGAATAGCCCTACCATAGAACATAAACCCTTTTACATGAAACAACTCATATTGTCCTCATTCCTTGACCAAATTGAACATTTTTTATGGCATGGGAATTGTTGGGTGGACAATTGCAAATGTTTTTTGAGCATTAAAAAGCAAAGTGACTACAAGGAATAAACTCAAAAAAAACTACAATGGTGCAAGGACGATGTGCATGGATAGGTGGACCAATTTGCCATAGATGATTACCTCTAAAAAAACTAAAAATTGGGTCATTTTTCTTTTCTTAATCTAAGATTGTAAGTGAAGAAATGTTCATTGGGGTATTCTTAGGCTTAAATGCAACAAGCACAGAGCATGTTAATGATGCTCCAAGAGCTGTAGAACCCAAAGAAGCTCAACTGGGTACTTGTAAGTTCAAATTTAAACACACATCTACAAAGTTTTTATAATTTCCCAAGAGCTTTAAACCTTAAGGGGAGTTAAATATATGAGTAAAGAGGTAATAGAACTTTAAAGAGGAAAAAACACATTAGAAGGGTGGTGAATAGGTAGTACCTTTGCCTTTGCCCTTGGACTTGGGGTGGTTGTTGGGCAAGGCTCTTCAAGTTCTTGTTGGTAGATTGTGCCACTAGGACATGTTCTCCATTACTTGTAGCATCATGGGTTTGATCTTCTTATGACACATGGTAGTTCAAACCCTTAGAATGACTATTAGTGTCCCCTAAGCTCCTAAAGCCATGATCATCACTAGATGTATCCATATTCATAATTGGCCTAGGTTTGCTTACTAGTTGAACACTATGCTATCATCCACTTTCTCGATTAGAAGGAAGGCTAGTTGTTATCTTTTTCTTCACAAGTGCACTTCCAACCCCCCTCCTCCAGAAAATGAATTGGAGAAAAAAATGTCAGATAGGTATGCTAGGTTCTTTGAACTATCTTCCAACAATCCTCCTCCCAAAAGCCAAACCAAAAATTAAAAATTAAAAAAAGCTTTAGGGTCTAGGAAATGTGAGAGATCTAACCATTTCCAACCTAGTATGCATGACTAAAAAAACAAGTAGAAAGGAGTTCAAGTTTCACAATTCTTGGACAACTACAAGGATTCCAAATTTCTCCACAGTCATGTGTTGCGCTTCTTGGCATCTAAATATGCTTTAGTTTTAGGAGCAACCTTAGTTCTTTCTAAGTTGTCCTCTTTTCCCTCCTTTATGGGCACGTTTTCTTCCTCCTCTATGGATGATTCTTCTTCATGGACATCTAAGCAATGTTCTTCTTCTATTCCATCTTCATTTCTAATATGTACTTGGTTTGCATTGTCAACACAATGTGTACTTGATGATTGAACACCTAACATTTGATGTGTTGGTAACTCGAGGCAACTTGCCACGATGATTGAACACCTAACATTTGATGTGTTGGTAACTTTAGGCAACTTGCCATGATGATTGAACACCTAACATTTGATGTGTTGGTAACTTGAGGCAACTTACCACTTTGATTCAAGGCCACACTTGAACGTAGGTGCCAAACCTTTCCAATACCTTCTGTAAAGAGTCCAAATACTTGCTTGAACATTTTTCACTAAAGGATTATTTGAGGTAACAAATGTGGCAATCACCCATAGGAACATGTAGAAAAAATGGTTATCTTTTGAGGAAGACATATAGCCAAATTTGGCTATAGAACATATTTAAAGTAGAGATGTTTAATCATCATTTCTATAACAAATTTTGAATTGTGGTGAAATTATGACCCCAAAAAAAAAGAGTATATATTATAAGATTTTAAATCTAAGTCCTTTGTGACCTTTTTCTTCAATGGATTTCTACACTATGGCTTTTAAAAAAAATGGAATAATATTTTTTAAAACATTTAAATTGTAAAATTGAAAGAAAGTTTTTAAATTGGAAAAAATGCTAAAGTTTCGAGTTTTGACCTTCTTATGTGTACAATTATGGGCTTACATTTGTTCAGCAAAGGACTTTTTTAGGTTGCACAATCATTTAAGGTTCATCTTTTCAAGCCCCAAACCCTTGTTTATGAGCTAAGGCTTTTGGAGCATTTCTAGAAAGCAAAAAACAACACACCACCAAGGAGCAAAAAATAATGAAACTTCAATAACTTGGTAGCGTGGTGTTCATGAGGAAGTAAATACAATATGACTATTGCATAAGGGCGCTTAGACTCCAAGAAGATGACTCCTAATGCATAAAGAGGCAAACACTCCAAGGTTTCATTATTTTTTCTTCATTATAAAACCTTTTTTTTCTCTTTTTCTTTTTGTTGCTTTTGGAACAACATATATGGCTTCTATGTAGATGCATTTGAGCTTATATGTGGTCCATGGCACCTTTCTAGGTTGTGTAGCTCTTGGAGCATCATTAACAGCCTATGTTTTTACGCATTTGAGCTTAGGAGTATTCAATTGAACCTCTCTAAGGTCTATAGCTCTTGGAGCATCATTAATGACCTATGTGTGTTAGCATTTGAGCCTATGAATACCCAATTGATCCTCTCAAGGGTTTGCGGCTCTTAAAACATCATTAGCAACTTATGTGTGTTTGCATTTAAGCCTATGAATACCCAATTGAACCTCTCAAGGGTCTGCAGTTTTTGGAACATCATTAACAACCTATGTGTGTTTATATTTGAGCCTAGGAGTACCCCATTGAGCCTCTTTAGGGTCTATAATTCTTCAAACATCCTTAATAGCCAATGTGTGTTTGCATTTGAGCTTAGGAGTATCCCATTGAACCTTTCTAGGGTCTACAACTTTTGGAGCATCATTAGTGGCCTATGTGTGTTTTGCATTTGGGCCTAGGTGTACCCAATTAAGCCTCTCTAAGGTCTGCAACTCCTAGAACATCATAAGTGGCCTATGCGTGTTTGCATTTTAACTTCGGAATACCCAATTGAGCTTGTTAGGTTTGTAGCTCTTGGAACATCATTAACAACCTATGTTTTTGTGCATTTGAGCTTAGGAGTACCCCATTGAGCCTATCTAGGGTCTATAGCTCTTAAAGCATCATTAACAACCTATGTTTTTGTGCATTTGAGTCTAGGAGTACCCCATTGAGCCTCTCTAGGGTGTGCAACTCTTACAACATCATTAGTGACATATGTGTGTTTGCATGTGATGCTAGGAGTACTGGATTGAACCTCTTTAGGGTCTATAGTTCTTGGAACATCATTAATGATATATGTGTGTTTGGATTTGAGCCTTGGAATATCCCATTGAGCCTTTCTAAGGTTTACAACTCTTGGAACATCATTAGCAACCTATGCATGTTTGCATTTGAGCCTAAGAGTACCCAATTGAACTTGTCTAGGGTTTGTAGCTCTTGGAGCATCATTAGCTATGTTTTTTACATTTGAGTTGAAGACAATTGAAGTAAGATGGGACATGGGAGTTGAAGGCATTCACCAACATCTTTGGCTAATGCAACACCCACACAATCAATTGAGAATCTTGAAATCGCAAGCACCATATGTGCTTATTGGGGATCAATTGAATACCTTTTTGTCATGATTGGGCTCATTGAAAGTTCCAATAGATTATGGGGCTTCATTAGTCCAACATGTGGTAGATAAGAAGTTGGGATCCATGAAGATTCATGATTATCATTTGTTGATGCAACAATTGTTACCATTGTGCTTGCAAGGGTTCATGGTAATTAAACAACGAATGGCTGTTATGTGGTTAAGTCATGTATTTCATCAAATTTGTGTGAAGGTGTGGAACCTTAATGAGATTGGGAGCTTGCGAGAAGATATGGTAGTCACTCTTTCCCTCCTAAAGAAAAAATTCCATCCTACCTCTTTCAACATAATGATTCACTTGTTGCATGTTGTGGATGAGCTAAAAATATGTGGGCTATTCATAATTGTTGTGTACCCAATGGAACAAATGATGAAGGTTCTCAAGGGATATGTTCATAACATGTCACATCTTGAAAGATCAATGGTTGAAGGATATATATTAGATGATATTATATGTTGCAACTTGAGCCTTGGGCTTGTGACCAAGGCAAGGGCTTGCAAAGGTGCGGGCCAAGAGTAAAGCCCAAGAGTCACAATTCATACTTTTGGGAATGTAAGAAAGTGTGAGGGAATGAACCTTCACACTCCCAAGTGAGCTCCCACTTTGGGAGTTGGAGTCCTAATACACTTCCAAATCTTTAGAAGGCGATTGTAGGTGTCAAATCTCATTGGATTGAAGAGTTCCTTATAACATTGAAAAGCTTTTAGAACTTAGATGTCTAAAATGTGCTCGCATGACCCATTTGGGCATTTAAAACATAAAATTTGGCTAAAAGAAGGGCCGAGAATCAAATTTGTCAATTTGACTCCCGACCACTAAAAGTCGGGAATTGCCCTGCTTTCCTTATGTTTAGGTGGTGTGCGACATACCATTGGAAAGCTCTTAACAAGGGTTATAACTTTTCTTCAAACTTGACCTCAATTGGAGGTCCGAACTCAAAGTTATGAGCTTCCAAAGTCACGAGAGTCTCAATTTAAGGAATTTCAAGACTCCAATTTGGGAATCTCAGGACAAAATCACATTTGGGTGTTGGCCCCATGACCAATCACAAAGATTACTATAAAGGGGAAGATGGTGGCTTCCCCCAAGTCTGAGCCGTGGTGAATCTTGTGAGTCCATGTTTGCCCATGGCTTAGTTTGTGCACCAAAAGTGCTCCAACTTTGCACTGACTTTGTTGTTTGGTTTGTGTAGGTCCATGTGAATAATTGAACCGCTTGTCATTCATCCTAGTCCCCATCTCGGAGCTTTAACATGCCCTTCTATCCCCAAAGTGCTACAAGCTAAGGGGCATGCCCCAACTCCTTGTCCTTCCATTATTTTCACCTTTGGACTTGCAGTTGAATCTATCTAGGAGTTTGGGGGTGCGTCATTATGGGGTTTGTCACTAAGTATTTGCAAGAATTTCAACATGTATTTAGAAAAATTTGGAATGCAGAAGAGGAGGAGGGAATGGCTAGAGAGGTACTAAAAGGCGTTATAGAAAAAGTTGTGCTCACCCCAAGTTTGCAAGATCTTGCACATAGTTATGTGTTCACAAATATGGAAATCATGTCACCATGGATATAATGAGTTCTCTTCCTACTCTAATTATTTCAATGTTGCACTAAACCTTAAATTGTAATCTTGTTTGAACATGTGCATGCCATCTAAACCTCCATGTGGTTTGTGTTTTTTGCTTGTGGTACCATGGAGTCCATTTCATTCTTTCAAGTCAAATAGGCTGCCACACATAGTTAATTATCTATATAGATGAGTTTGGTGGTTGCATTAAGAACAACTTGCTTGAATATTTGTTGAGATAGGCAACGTCCTTCCGTTAGCGATAATTTCTACAACTAATAAACAAATAATTAATCTATCAATGCCATATATTGCCACTGGGTTCTTGTCTTACTCAATTAGTGTGGATACCATGTATCTAACTAATTAAGACATATTTCAACAATAAATCTAACAACATACAAAGGAAAACCAAAAACATTGCCTTGAACTCATCTTCATTGCTTTTCATGATTCTATAAGTTTTCCAACCATACAATCCTCTAATCGTTCCTAATATTCTCTCAAAGTCCTTTCACAACTACTCGGATAAAAAAAAACCTTTAGACACCATCCCATGCTCAATAGAATAACCCTTTTACTTTGTCGATTTTCGCCTTACATAGTACATAAATGATTATAATTGTCTAACTAGTTTTACAAATCAACTTGGTACAACAAATCAACATGTTGCATAAATTGTCTTGTATACTTTATCAAGTCGACTTGTTACAATATTTCATCCTACAACAATTTGTTTACTTGCTTAATTAATCGACTTGTCCTATCTTTCTTTTCTACTATCATTCTTCTAACTAATTGATATGCCAAAGTCTTTTCATTACACCTTGTTTGAAGTAGTGTGAAGAATGGACATTATTTCCAAACTTGAAATTCTTGAAAATTTAGCCTTTGTAATAGATTGGGTCCCCATCTCCCCATCATTGTGAGGATTGTATTGACCATGGTTCTTCACATATCTTAGTTCCCTTAGAAGGTAAGAGTTGAATCTTGGAAAAATTAGAGCAAGTGCTACAATGATGTTTAGCTTATGTATCCTTGAAAGGTTTTGTTCCTTGAATCCTTAAGTTTTAATGATGTTAAAGCTTGTTTTGTGATTCTATTGGAAATTTAACCCTGTAATATATGGTAATATATGGTTGTCATCACGATGTTGATGAGCTCCATGGATAGTTGCAACTTGCCATATGTATTATGAATGATGATCGTGGCATCAGGATTCAGATTTTCGCTTCAGGGCCCACTGCACAGTGCACATAGTCCAGACTCTAGACTTGTACAGATCTATATGATGGCATCAGAGTCCAGACTTTTGATTGAGAACGCACAGTCGAGACTTAAAATTCCAGACTTGAACATTCATCATTCAACTCCAGTCACCAGTGTCCACAATTCTAAACCCATATCCCTGTGAGTGAAAAAGAATGACTGGATCCAACACGAGACTGCTGGCTTGTGCAATGGCCTGTGCAATGTGGATAACAACCACAACATCACTTGACACGTATTACTTGTCGCCCTTCCAACAGGAGATAGACAGTTGATGAATTTGCAACCTGCTACTTTTCACACTCTCCACCATACAGTGAATCTACTTCAGATTACGTAGAGTAAAACGTGATATCAAAGTGAATCACACCCTAAGGAGTTTGTTTTGCATGACCAAATGCTTTCCCAAACTTGAGAAAAACTTGGTTGCTACTCAAAGCCTTTTTTTCTTGGTGCCAAATTTCGCTCAAATGTCAAGAAGAAAAGGTTTCTTATGCCCTTTTTCTGAGGAAAAAAATCACCAAATTTCAGGGAAAAAATTCTTAAATTGGTTGTTTTATATTTTGGCTATGTTCTAGAAACCTATCACCTAAATAATGTTAAACTCTTCTTGAGATGCTTGAAATTGATGGAACATCAGAAAATTGAAAAAAGAAAAACACTGGTACTCAAACATCTCTTACAATCCATAATAGTTAAATCTTTTTGCACTGATGTTTGTTTTTTGGGTACTCTTTGACACATTTAGTCCCTCTTAGGTGAGGTTTGAAGTCCATGCCTAGTCTAGTAAAAGGCACTAATCAAAACTACCTGTAAGCCAAAAAAAAAACAAAATGGGTCCAATTGTCCATTTGTTCAAATTTCCTTGTTTAGTTCTATACAAAAGGAAACCTGGGGCAAAAGGAAACCTGGGGCAAAAGGAAGGGAACACACAAAAGCCTAAATTCAGGCTGAAGTTTTTGCATCGCACACCTAGTACAGGAAGGTTCTGAAAATGGGGTCCCCACTCAAGTGAGGAGGATTCTTGTGACCTGACTTCTTCAACATGTTTTCAACACGCGTTTTCTCCAAAGACCCGACAGTTTTACTCATATTCCTCACAACCACATTGGGTGCTTTCTTCAAAAGTTTTCATTATATGCCCCACAATCACTGTAGGGTCCTAACCCCTCTCCCCGAGTTTGTATATGTTCTTTGTTGGGCATAAAGTAGCCGAGCTAGGCTTGTGTGCTTGTTGTAACTAGTATTTAATTTTTTTCTAGCCTGTTTCATGCCCGGCATCAAGTCCCACAAAGTGACCTACATCCCCACATTTCCATAGTTGCAAGTACATGTAGTGCCCTGCCCAACAACTTTATACTCACACCATGCTTCTCAGGATCATAATAAAAAGGAGGCTTTTTAAAACTGTATGAAAGGTTTGGAGGAAAGTCCTAAATTGGAGTGTTTCCTCAACAAATGTTTATATCACCATTAGGTGGTTAAACTCATAACTACCATAGTAACTTAGCAGGTTCACCACCAAATAATTATGAGAAAAAAGAATTTAGGACTTTTGAGAAATTGATCATCCACTTGATCATCTAATTGATCATCCACTTTTAGAGCTACAGATCTTTAATTGTAGACATCAAATTGAACCCAAATTCCATCATGCCATGCCATGAAAAGCCAAAACCATGAACAAGGGAGCATCATTTACACTTTTTCAAAAAGACATTGGATCCAATTAATGTGTGTGTGTGTGTGTGTGTTTTTTTGGAGGGGCCTTTGGAGCTAAATTTTACAAATAAGGCACCTAAATATTAGAAAATAAATCAGATGCCCAAAAACTCTTGCAAATATTTCATAACATGAAAAAATCATTTTAAAAGTATATAACTAACGATGTATTTTCATTTAGAAATGAATTTAAATATATAAATGACCAAAGTTACCATATTCACAAATAAACAAGGATAACTATTAGCATTCATCCTCATCACAAATAGGGTATCAAAATAATACCCGAAGAGGTACCAATGCGAGAAAATACAGAAGAGTAAGCCCCACGGAGACCATGCATACCCAAAATTCCATGAGTCCAAAAGCAAACCCTTAAAAAGCAATATTCACAAGTTGGAAGGCACTTCTGGGAAAACAATTTGTAATTTCGTTCTCATTTCATTATATACTATTTTAATATCGATGCTGCTACTGTGCAGAGGTGGTTGACTGAAGACGCGTGTTCAAAGATAGTCAGATTGACCAACTTCATGATTCTTCACCATGCCCAAACTATCGGGTTTAGGTTCTTGGTTCAGATCTAAACTCTTGGTTTAGCTCTCGAAACATCTTAGCTCTCTTGCAAGCATTTCAATGTATAATTGAGCCACTTAAACTCTGTGTTAGAGCTAATTTACTGAGCTCTTCCCCTGTGTGTATTCACCACCATTCCAGAAACTCTTGGGCTTAGATCTTGGTTCAGCATATGACGTTAAATTGGTATTTTTAGCCATTGCAGATAATGGGAATCGAACCCATATCCTGTGCTTGGAAGGCAGATAATCTACCTTTAATCTATATTCGCCTTTTAAAAATAAAATAAAATTCGTTTCTTTTTCCAAGCTCAGATACAACCTCTTGCCTTAGCTTTCCAAAAAACCTGCTAATCCTGCATTTCAGTGTGTAATTAAGCCACTAATCTCTGTGTTGTAGCTAATTTACTGAGCTCTTCCTCTCTGTGTAGTCTCCACCATTCCAGAAACTCTTGGGTTTAGATCTTGGTTCAGATATAACCTCGTGGTTTAGCTCTCCAAACAATCTGCTAATCCTGCATTTTAGTGTGTAATTAAGCCACTTAATCTCTGTTTTATAGTTAATTAATGAACTCTCCCTGTTTGTGTTCTCCACCATGGCAAAACTCTTTGGGTTTAGATCTAAACTCTCGGTTTAACTTAGCTCTCTAAACGACTTGCTAATCAAGCATTCTGGTGTGTACTTAAGCCACTTAATCTCTGTTTTAAAGCTAATTAATGAACTCTTTCTCTCTGCCCTAATAATTAGGGTTTAGACTTGACCACCCAGCATGACCCAGCTTGTGCGGGGTCGACCTCCTCTTCGCCCCTCTCCTCGCACAGATCATTGTGGGATGCTATATAGACCGGTGCAGCTCTTCAGATTTGTCTACGATCGAAATTCTTAATTTTGCTTGCCGAAAATCATCTGGTCAAGATCTAGTGTACTAGAATCTTTGTACACACAACTGGCTCTCCTGCAAGCATAATTTGCACGACTGAACGATCTGTGATCGAAGTCTAAGTCGTGCAGGTTCTCAGTTTTGTCAAGACCTGAGGTTTTTCAGGATTTTGTGGAACTTGTGGGAAGTTTGGTTTTGTACATGAATATCGCGTTTTTACTGTTGTGTAGATCTTGCGTATAATTTTGTTTTGTCAGAGTTAGTTTTTAAGAGTTTTTGAAACTGGGTTTTCATGTCTAAGCAATTAGCTGTTCAGAGGATTTTGCGAAAAACCAGCTACTCTTGCAAGGCGCAGGTGTTTGATCCAATTCTGTGTTTCTTTTGTTTTTTCCCTCTCTTCTGATTCATTGCTTGGGAGAAGATTAAATACTAGGCGCGCGAGTTCTCCGAATTCTTCGAACAAAGAGTTTGCGAACGGTCTAGTACTGTGACGAATTGGAGATTGCAGCCCGGAAAACTCGTAGAGTTGGACTAGGAGAGAACCCACAACTGAAGGCGGGAAAAGTGTAGGAACTGCAGACCCTGGCATCCACAGAGGCGAAAGATCGAAGCTCAAATGATAGGGAAGCTAGTGAGAGGATCAATAAGCTCTAGACTGCCGTCGCCAACGAGTGTGTTGCAAGAGGAAGCTGGGATGCCCAGCTCGGAGGGTCAGTCAGAACCCGGCGCTCATCACCAAGTGCGCCATGAATCACCATCGCGGGGCAATGGCAGCTGGTCGACACGTGAGTACGTGGAAGCTGGAAATACCTTCGGACTCGCAGACAGCAAGCTTCTAAAAGAATCCCTAGAACTAGAACTGCGCTTCAGGGAGGTGCCAAGCTCGTCAGCGGTACCGATCATGATCACCTCCGCCGCGGATGATCAGGCGCGGCCAGCTGGTAATCCCGCCGGCGGCATGAATCTATACCCGGATGATCCAGACTGCACGTCCTCATATGCAAACATATTGGCGCAGGATCAGCAGCCCGGCCTTGCGGTGAATGGCAGGAGCAAAGCGATTTCCAAGCGTCGTCCGCGTGCTTCACGACGGGTGCCAACCACGGTGCTGGAAGCAAGCTGTACAGACTTCCGCGGTATGGTACAGAAGCTTACGGGAATCGCTGTAGCACCAGCTTCGGCATTTCAGAAAGCTTTTGGCGGGCCTGATCTGCTCGCGGATGCTCACGTCGTGCGACCGCAGCCAAAGCGCGCCAACGTAGAAACAGTTACCTCGTCTTCAGATCAGACTAGTGACCAGTCCGGCTTAGTTGTGCAGCAAGCTCCAACTCAGAGTACTCTTCAGATGAGTCAAAAGGCTCAAGCTCCACAAGTTCCGGATCTGTCGAATTTCGCCCGCCAAAGTTGCAACCAGTTCGCGGGGGACGCCAGTACCCGTACTACTGCGACTGGGAATAATTTCTTGGGGTACAACAACAACGGGGTCGATATCATGGCAACTCTCTACGGAGCTTGGGCGCGCTCAACTGGTAACATTAGATCCCCAATAGCTGGAGCTGGAGAATTACCCATGAAAACCTCCTCGCCCGCTGCAAGCGTGTCCGCGTTTACGGATTTGGCAGCGGCGGCTGATCATCCCGCTCGTAAAGACTTCTGCACCATGCCATTCCTGGCGGAACTGGGAAGTCTACCTAATAATAATTCTCACTCAAACGTAACTAGATCAGTCCCCAAGTTGGAGACCGATCCTGCTGACCTGCTTGCAAGCTTCGATTCTGCAGCTTCCAGATATAATTCAAGCACAACCGATCTGTTTTCCGAAAGCAAACGAGGCGTCGATTTCATGACTAGCTCTGCTACCCGGTACAGTAATAATTACCCCGGCACAGCTAAGATTACAAGTGCGGAACATGCATTAGCTGGGCTTAAAGGAACTATTAATCCTGCAGCTCAAGAACAACAGCCTCGGCAGCAGCAGAATCAGCAGGTGATCTCGAAGTCGTTGAGCCAGTCTCTGCAGGATTTAAGCTATTGGTTCCAATCTGATCAGGTTACAGGTATGCGCGTGTGTGATTCGTGACGACCAGCTTCCTGAATCCTGATGAAGCGTTACAAATTGGCGCCTTAGATTCTAATCACCAGGTTAATCTAGCAGCTTAACCCTCAGCTACTACAGAGCCTAGGACTTCATGATTCTTGCCAAGATCAGAACATTCCCCAACCGGATTCCAGATCAACAAGCTGTTGATCCAATGCTAAATACCCAATACCCACCAGCAGTTTTTTGTACAGACCTTCTGCATACCAGTGTTGGTCTGGTATCACTTTTGGACATACCTTCCAGCCTGATGCTCCTAGTTTGGGGGTGGTTATTTCCCCTTCCCCCCCCCCCCCCATTTCATACCAGAGGCTGGTCCTGGTATTGGGTCGAGAAGTTTTGGTTGGAAAACTAGATCATGAGTGCAATTTCTTATCATCAAACCAAAGTACAGATGTGAAAATCAATCACAGTTTTCTTCTTTGCAACCTTAATATATTAGAGACTAGGGACCTGTGCATGGTTTAGATGATCACAGCAAGGCAGGTATTGATGCTGAAGGCCTGTATTGTACATATGCCCACATGTATCTTGCCAGTTTTTCAGTGGCAGAGCCTGGAGCTCAATCGGCCTTGTTTACAGCTCATAATTATCAAAGTCTCTTTGTTTCCTGGGAGCTGAGTACACTACCATTCTGAAGACTCTCTATTGTCTTTAGAATTTAGTTGAGGTCTTTGTATATACACAAAGTTTGCCAAATAAAAATTAGTGTATTTGGACAGCATGTGTTACACCAAAATTTGACTTCTGAGACATCAGAGGGCAATTCTGTTTTACTGAGGTATCTCTTGGATTTCAGTGCCATCTTTCAATTTTTTGGAGGTGTCTTCCATTTTTTCACAAAATTTCACAGGCGTTTACATGGGGCCCTTGCATGGTCAAAGGCATTACTAGAAGCAGTTCTGTGCTCAGCTACAGCTTAACCATCAGACAGGCCCAATATGGGCTGCTTTTCGGTGTAAATTCACACTGTCCTGACCTTTAGGGGTTAAAGGAAGTGGCCCCTTCTTCTGGTAATGCCCTTAACCTTGGGCCTCACCCTAAAGAACTCCTCCGTGAACAGTCAATCGACTTCTAATGTACATGTACTACTATACCTCCTTCTGATAATAGACAGATTTTGTCAAAATATTTTAATTAAATTTCCAAGAATTTGGGTCAGATAGGCCCAAATTAATTGAATATCTGCTAATTTTGACAATCAAGAATAAGTACACAAGAACTTGGGCTAAAATTTTTAAGTCATTGTGATACGTGATAACCTAATGATGTGGACTGCTTGTTATATTACATTATAGTTTTAGCTTTCACATTCTTTCCTCACTTTGTTTCTTTGAGTTTTTTTCACACGTCTTTGGCGTGCTGCACAAAGGTTTTCAGTTTTATTGCAAAGTGAATCCTCTCAAACTTGAGGATTGATGATCACATGACATTTTAAATTCAGTGGTTGCTTGCCAGAAGTCTGAAATAAAATGGGTCACCCAATTGTGGATTGAGTAGTTGATTTTCTTCAGAAGCGGTAGCTTTGTAGTCGCTTTCTTCTTTTCTTGGGGATGGGATCAGGCTGGTCTAGAAAACATGGTCAATTTCTAGTGTACATAAACTACCAGACCTACTTCTTCTAACCCTTAGGTTTTGTCAAAATATTGAATGATTTTAAAAATGATTCGACAGGCCCAATTTGAATATTTCAAGATTTTCACAGTAGAAAACAAATACGCAAGAG
This sequence comes from Sphagnum contortum, assembly GCA_963920785.1. Classification (NCBI taxonomy): domain Eukaryota; kingdom Viridiplantae; phylum Streptophyta; class Sphagnopsida; order Sphagnales; family Sphagnaceae; genus Sphagnum; species Sphagnum contortum. Next base: position 3,429,158 of record OY987278.1, read on the forward strand.
CTCCTTTGTATTTTTTAATTCAGTGGGAACAACCCAGTCTTATGAACTGCTTCTTATATTACATATGTGCAGAATTCAATTGTTGAAAAACTTGACAATGTGAGATAAAAATCTCATTTTGACTGGCTTGTCTTCCTGCTGAGCATCACTCCTAGGTCGCAGGTATTGTAGGGAGCATGCAGGTATACTCTCTCCTCTGCGAGGCTTATCGTTTTGTGCTTTGTATGATTTTGCATAGAATCACACGATTCATGTTCTGATGTCCTTCGTATAAAAATATTGAGTAGAAAAGTAGGATCTAGTTATTGCCATACGCCTCCTTATTCGCATCCTTCAGTACGGTAGTACCATAGCTTGCGATTGACTCCAAGTTAGCACATACTTGGGGTATTATTGTTGAACATGAGACCTTCAAGGTAGGACCCTTGTGCACTTTGCAGCAAACCTGATCTTGAGATCGTAGATTTTTAATTTTTTTTTACCTTCTTTCCCCAATAAGTCAATCAGCTGACCATCCTTTGGCTGCATGCAACTGTGACTGCCCCAACAAATTTCAAAGCGTTGAAAATAGTCCCCCCTTTACACGCAAGCAGCCACGCCGGACTCTATGCTAAATTACTGTACAAAAATTACTTGAACTGAAATTTCCACAAGTAATCATTTGCAGACTTGAATCCTACGAAATTACAGACCTCAATCTGAAGCTTCTACTTTTGCCATCTTTTTTTCTTCACCAGCTTGCTTCATTCTCCATCTTGCAGGACACAAATATGAGGATGAGGTACTGGGGGCTTCATCAGCAAGTGGGAATTGCAACAAGTTTTGCGCCCCCGGAGAATGCGGCTGGTCAAACGGGTGTTGTCGTCCAGCTCCCAAGTTAAGATTCGGCGTACGTCCCGGGTCTGAAGAAATCTGAAAGTCGTCAACTAGACTTTTTTCTGGAAAGGAACTTAGCTTCAGTTGGGCGATGACAATAGGTATGGTCCATGTGATGTGATGAATCCGTATTTTTCTGGCTGACAATTGCGACTTCGTATTTTTAGTATATCGGACAACGGCGCTGCACGAAACGAATGTTTTTGGTTGGTCTTTTTCTGAAGCTTTTGTTGTTGTCGCTACAAGTACGTAGCAGGCAGTCTTGAGAACTCATATTCTGGTATATACTCAACAGCACCCCATACGTCCACAAATGGTACGTTTTTTTTTTCATTCCTTCTTTGTTCCCAACATGTTCCCGAAAGGTGTTCATTACTCAAGGTCCTGCACACATGAATATCATAGTACCTTGGCAGGTTCGGCACAAATTACACTATTTTTGCAATTGCTGAAATTTTCATGAATTAACTTTCTCCCAAGAAAAAACAGGTTACTTTTCTTTTTATAAAGGAAATTGAAGAATACTTTTGAAATATTTTATTTTAGAATATTTAAATTTAATTACTTATCTGGCAGATGTACTGTAGCTGCCATTATACTACTGTACATATGGTTGATACTCTTGAGAAATGCATATTTTATGCATCCTCGAGATCACGAATATGAATCCACAACATGTAATCTGGGGGAATGCATACTTTGTCCGTGTACTCAACACCACCCATCTGATACACACATTAGGAAGAATGGATATTTTGAGTAGGGTAAAGCCCTTGAGTGGAGTGTTCCCCAAGTAAGTGCCCAGCCAAAGCACTTATTTCATTTCAGGAACATGTTGCTCCAAGGGTGATACTCAACATAAAGCACCAGCAACATTTTTTGGTCATGATAGCCTACATTCCCAATGGGTGGTATCACAGGAAAAATGATAAAAAGAAATGGGGCATTTCGAAAAACAAAGAGCCTGGCCCCCCTTTTCTTTTGCTTCAGATATGCCTTCCAGATATGTTAGAAATTTTTCGCCAGTGCATTACATACATACTGTAGTACATGAGCACCAGTGTGTTTTTTTTTGGGCGAAATTTCGCAACGCTGGCGAGGAAAAAAAAAACTCCGGGGAATCCAACAAAGGGCTTTTTGGGAATTTTTTAAAAGGAAATCGCCATATCTTGAGAAAAAAACACTAGAGCTCGCCAGATTTAGACAGTGTGTTCCAAATAGGTCGCTAGAACCAGGCAGGATTCCAAGAAAATATCTCCTTGTCCACCGGGACAGTCGCCATTGTATGCTAATTAATGCTGAAGATCCTAGCCAGTGCACCTACTTTGGCTTCAAATTAAGTCTTGCAGGTTCACATAAATGGGTTTTGGAAGATTTGGCATTTAAAAGGAAACAGATGAAGGTGATGATAATGATGCTACCAAAGGGAGTTGAGTAATCTGAAATGGGGTATGGGGGAGACTGGGAAAATTTGAAACAGAGGGAAAAGACAATCTTATAAGTTGTATGGAAAGGTGACAGATGTACTGGGGGAGCAGGGGGGGCAAGATCTAGCATTAGGATGTGCTTGTTGCACAAGAAAGTGTGATCTACAGACCAGCTTGTGAACTAAATTGTTTCTGAAGATTTTGTGTCATGTGAGGAAATCAGAATGTGGACTGTCTACAACACGAGAAAGCGCAGTGCCTGCCAATGGTGTATCTATCTGTGTCTCTCCTCCCAGCCTTCTAGATTTCCTTCCTTTGGAACAAAACAAGTGTAGGGCTTACAGACCCCATCTTTTTTTTCCAAGAACACCAATTGCAAACATCAACAAGAAAAAACAAAGTGCTCAAGTATGTGGTAAACCCTAAACCTTAAACCCTAAAAACAAAATCAGATACACCAAATCCAGCAATCCCATTGACCTGAAACAAAAATTTGCAAACCTACACACAACCCATGACACGTTTAACTATTAGTTCACTCAAGATAATTTTTTACAAAAATTCAGAGCACCAAATCTTACAATTTCATTGACCATAACATTTTTCTACACACCTACACACAAGCCTATTGAACACCCTTTGTATATATTAGTGCACTAATACTATAACCCTTGTCTGTATATGGACAGGGTTAAAATAAACAAATTTTCCTAATAAGGGTTGGCAGGTTTACAAATAAAAGATTGTGGACCATTTTAAGGTGTGAAAAGGAAAAAGAATTGTAGGCTAGGCAACAACTTGTCAGCACCATGGCATCACGAGCTTCATAAATTCTCAATGTAACTTAGAACATGTGCCATATAGTACTACTAATGAGATGGATTGACCTGAAACAAAAGAGATGTAAACTTATTCAGGTTCTAACTTTTCACTGTGTAGTAGAAAGTCAGTCACATTCTCATGTCTTATCTCACCTGTCTACCAAGCTATGCGCTTTACGCCCTAACATTTATTAAATAATTTGAGATTTTTTATTAAGCAAATGGATTTGAAATCTATCTATGAAGGAAGGTTGTTGGTTTGTTTTGTTTTTCATCATTATGATGTCCCAAACCACAGAGTCTCTTATTGTGCTCTTATACTGTTGGAAGTCCCTAGATGAGTAAGGGTTTCATAATGTTTCAACTTCCAGGGAAAAAGTTATTGAATATTTTTTGCATTGAAAATTCATTTAAGTCAAAAAGTAAAAATTATAAAAGAATTTGGGCAAGCTTTTAATATTGTTCAAAAGCCCTATACATGAGTAGGATTTAATGAAGGTGATTTGGAAATTTTTAGACCTAAGGTGTAGGAGATATTGAATTTTGAGTAATTGTTTTCATTGAATTTTTAATTCACATTTTTAAATGATTCTAGAAGGAAAAATTAGTTGGGTAACCAGTTCACACTTAGGCTAACAGCACATGTTACACTAGTTTTAGTAAAAATAGGCATTTAGGTTTTCTTCCTCTCAAATTAAGCTAATTAACTCATGGGACTTGGAGCATTTGGGATGCACATATACTTAAGCTTTGGCATCAATGTTAGGGAGGGTGTGAGTAATACCTTTCAAGCACTAGTGTGTTGTCCAGTATGGTGTTGAGTCTTCTTTCTATTTTGTTTAAGTTTGAAGAATTGTGCCCATATATATATATGTTTGATAGTTTGATATGTATGTTTTGGATTCATGGTAAAGTGCCAATGTACACTCTCATCTGTTCTTCTTGCTTTGAAATAGTTGTAGTTCTTAAAGGGATTTTGCAATTCTCAGGCATTATTTTCAAGAACTAGGCCTCATAGACATGTAACTATTAGGCACCTTCCGTTCAATTTAATTTCAGCCTATCTTGGTAAGCAGGTATGGTATGCCTTACCTTGCACCATGCACAGCCCACTCCAAGGTTTTCCTCTTTGTCTTTCAAATCATCTCAATGCTATATTATTGAATATGTTTTTTTGCCAATTAAAGGGACCCTCCACCAATGTTTTCTTGGAGTAAATTTTATGATGTTGCCAAAGTGGTGATCATCCATATGAAGATTTAGCCAAATTTGGCTATAAACAAGAAATGAGATTAGTATGATATGTCACTTGCTTGCCATTCACACCATATGTGTGACCCAGAAATCCCATTCATGACACATGTGGCATCCCCAAATGTTTGGGCTTCATGTTCAAGGTAATATGACACCTGCCCATCCTCATTGATAGGCAGACACTTCCATTGGTAGTGATGGTTTGAAGTTTGAACAATCAATACAAATGGGCTGTCTTGTTGTGAAATTTTACATAAAACCACCATCCTTGTGATTATCTTGGAATATTGGAAACTACCTATCCAACTATTTAAGATTAAGTAACTTTATTTTTTTTGGGGTTTTTATCTGTTTTCTTTTCTCCTTTGGATGAAAATATTGTACCTAGGACCCATAGCTGTTTAAAAACTTGTTTGTGATGACTCAGGTGCTAGGTAACACCTCGGGTGACCCTAAACTCAAACTCATACCATGATGAAAACCCCAAATTCATTTAAATTGCTTCTAAACATGACAAAAATCTCATGATTAGACTAAATCACGGTCTCTGAGTCCAAATCTAACATTTTTGGGCTTAATATGGACACTGAGTGGCTTCCCTCTAAAAGGTGAAACTACAAGCATGGGTGGTTCACCCTGGCCATAGGTCACCATGGACCAGGTCAAATGCTCAAAAGAGATGCAAGCCCACCCTATCACTAATTTTATTCATATATTATATGTTCTCCAGCTTATTTGTTAAATGAAACAAAAAAATTATTTAATGAAGGAATGGCTGAAGTTAGAAGGTTGGGGGTTTCTTCTTGGGCCCAGTGAACTCACACTGCCCTCCCTTCGGACACCAAAATACATTTCAATATGGCATCAAGTTGGGGCCAAGAAGTCACTGCAAGTGGGTGAAGTTGGGCCCCAAACTTTTTGGGCTTGGGTCAAGTGAAAAGTCCACACATGAAAAAGCTCATCCAGCCTACCTGGGAAGATTCTCTGCATGCCAATCCAGTGTCTATTCCCCTACCAGTTTGGTCAAATTGACAGGAATCTCATGAAACCTTGGGGTATATGACCAAACACTTCAATTCAGCCTTTTTTTTTTAAGGTCTTTGAAATTTCGAACAAGTGGCTTCTCTTAAGCTAAATTTTGTGCATATTTGGTAATATTTAAATGTTCAACAGTGTAATCTATGGCCATCTAAAGCTTCAATAAATTGAAAATTGACTATGTGTTCACTATGTGTATGAGAAACATTTGCACTATGCAACTAATTGACGATGCACCTAATTTGGCCATGAAAATTTCTCAAACATGTATGTGATCACTATCCCATGCATGGCCTTGAGGCTTGGTCATTGCTGGGTGATTCTAGCACAATCAAAATCAAGGACAAATAAAACATTGGATGGCGACATACTCACAAATAACACGAACATACATTAATAATTACACACAAAACACACACACCCACATGTGACAATTTACAAACACAAAAACGTATCCTAACGACCCAACATACAAGACACACATGGAAACAAAAACATACATAAATTGAGTAAACAATTGATACATAGATAGGGAATAATGAATCAAAGGAAGATAGATTGAAGTACTTGGAAGTTGGTAGACAAATAATCTTGAAGGAAAACACACAAAAACAATGGGCACACAAATAATTGAAAGAAGATAGATATTAGACACTAAACTTTAGAAAACCAAGGTAGATAGAAAATGAAAGGAAGATAGATATAACTTAAAAGTTCACATAACTTAAAAAAATATATAATTGACAAAGATAGACAAAAGCAAATAGAGAATAAAAGGAAGACAAACAAAAGCAATCACTAGAGAATTGAAGGAAAAAAAATAGGGGTAATCACAAAATCAAAAGAACTTAAAAGTTGGAAGACAAACAAAGACAAATACATAGAATCAAAAGAAAACAAAAAAAGTTGAAAGAAGGAGGCTAAGGTAGAAAGAGATTGAGCTTGACACTAGACAAAGAATCAAAACAAAGATGTCTAACAAAGATGTTTTGACACAAAGTTTAATTAAATTACAATCAATTGAGAATCTATCTTCAATTTGTATTAATTTTACAGTTCAAACTTAACTATGGACATTACACATTACAAAAAGAACAAACTTGGCATTGGACATTGGACACAAATAGAGGTTTGATTAACCCACAAGACTAGCCCAACAAATTGCAAGACTAACACACACACAAAAAGACATAACATTGAACAACCATGACAATTCTTAAATCCTAACTTCTAAATGAAAAATTGACCCAACTTTGGCCATTAAATGTCATCATTGAAAATTTGAAATAATGGCCCACTAATGATGGGATTGGAACAATAAACCCAACCCAAATCCTAATAAGAATGTCTAATCCAATGTTTGATTGGTCTTCTATTGCTTCCAATCCTCAAAACATGCATCATATGGGAAAGTGTTCAAACTATAAATAGTTTGAAAATACATTCCCACAACAGTACTCAAGTGTTCATTCATGCGAATTCCTCAATATATATTTCATGAAAGAAAGGGTGGAAAATGTTCATTCATCCTCCACTAACCCCAACATTTGTACTATTGTAATTTCCATGAATTTGAAAAATGCAAGGAAAGAATGCTATAAAATATGGGAAGTCTCCAAAGTGCGACAAAGTTGAATTAAGGAATTAATATGAAATTGTGCCTCCATAATAATAGGAACATTAAATTACACAATGATATTAAAAACATTAAACTCAATGTCAAAAGCACTTGTAAACAAAATTGTTGGGCAAATCTTGGCTATAACTAAAGGTAAACTTGCCTCTAAAATTTAGATTAGTTTCAAGAGCTTCTCAAAACAATAATGTGCCTCACTTAACATTAAATGTCAACTGAAATTCTCCTTAGCATTGCTTCAAAGCCAATATTGTAAATAACAAATGCTCACAGCATCCATTAAACAAGATGTTAAAAACCTTACAATCAACTCTTAAGTGTAATATACAGTTGTATTTGCAAGGAATGTCACAAGCTCACAAAATCAAAGACAAACAAAAGGGGAAAATAATAATAAAACCAAAGGAAAGAGAGATAAATAAACATTAAACCATAAACAACACCAAAACATAAAGACACCAAGAAAATGGGAAACAAATTTAAACTAAACATGATGATTTTGCATCCTCCACTACATTACTGAAATCTATCAAATCACTTGAACCTTTTCACTAGTGGCATTTACACATGTAGCCCAAAATGTGTAACTTGATTAATCAAATGTCAAATACTCACCACCAAGGGTATTGAGGTCCAATGAAGTGGTCTTCCATTTCAAATGCACATTGTTATGATTGCAAGTAATCAAAGTTCCTTGGAAGCCTTTGAAAATGTCAAAGACATTTTTTTTGCCAGATCCACATATGGAAAATATAGCTGACTTTAACATATATTTATGGTTGCAACATAATTGCATACAAAGACATCTTTTTATATATGCAAACTTAATCAATATTTGGATAGTTTCCAACATGGGTAGCAAATAAAAAAGAGAAATGAACAAGTTTAAATCACAAAGAAGTTCAAAATTCACTTTGGCAGACATGATTGATAAAGTGTCTTTGGTCATCTTTGCCAATAATTGCATATATATTGCCATCACCCTTTTTGTTAAATTGAAAATGTTAATCCAAAACATTTTAACATTTTTCAAATAAAAATTCTTTTTTTCTTTCATCAATTCTGTGAGCTTCAAAAACTCCATGTGTTTTTTTAAGCTATGAGAAAAGAATGAATACAAGGACTACAATAAATATTATATAGATTTCGCAATAAGGATTTGAAACAAAGTTTTCATATCCAAATTGGTGTGATGTTTTATGCAATGAATGTTTTCCAAATGGGAGGAATACTTATTTTACATTTGGCAAATAACACCATTATACACCCCCTAAAAAACATTCACTAGACATTAACCCTAAAGGAAATTAGTTTTGCAACAACATCTACATCAGAAAGATCACCATGTTCTTTCAAAACACCTATAATAACCTTGGTAAATTATTTGCACCCCCTACCTCAATAACTTGTTCTAAAGAATTGAATATAGGTGTGCAACACCAATCTTGAACAACATAGGAATGGCTAGAAATCCAAAATTGGTTATCAATCATTGTTACTTCATCACAAGACAATGCAAGGTATTTTGAACTCTCTTGATGAGTTGCTTATGCATATATTTAACCATAACCCATCTATTGAATCATTCCAATGATGTTTTAGCAACAAGTGGACATAAAATTAAAAAATTAATACTTCAAAACCTCAAATTCAAGCACACGTTAGCCTTGCTATAGTAAGTGCAAAATTATAACAAAATGTTGCCACTTTCTACCCCACTCCCATTTGAACCCTCCTTGAACTTGTTCAACAATTGTGATGCAACTCTTTTTGGAGTAAGCAACTTCATTTTTTGTATGACTACACTTTTTGTTAACATACTATCCTCCATGTTTCTTGCCCAAGTGCCGCATGTCTCAAACATCCTTTGCTTTCCCCACATGCTTTTCAAGAGTGTCAATCTTTGACCCTAGGATCACATCCTTGCCCCTCACAAATGAATATACCATGCATTTCACATGGTGAACTTCTCCACTTTCATTTCTCAACACATTTGCCCATGGAATTAATTAGCCCACACATTTCTACAATTGCGTGAAACGACATAAATGTTTTTAGGTTTCTTAGATGGGGGCATTTCTAATTCCTCTTCTTTTGTAATAACATGCATGAAAATCTAATTAATCAACCACAAGGGCAACATAAATGGGCAAGCTACCAAAACAAACAAACTACACAACTAGATTATTACGATTGAAATCAAAATTTGATTCAACCTTGTTGCCACTTCAACTTGCTACAAAAAATGGGCTACAAAAAATGGGATTGAGAGGGATCACAAGAAGAAAAATGTCTATAGGATTTATGTTTGACTTAAAGAAGTCAAACAACACAATGTCTTTTCATGAAACTATTGGTGCCATTGTCTTTTAATTAAAGAAAATACATGCAAAAAAAAGCAAAAAAAACAAAGGGAGGTTGAAAAACACAAATAGGGTAAATTTGTGAGCATCAACCATTGATCTATGTGTAAAATTCCAACCTCTAAAGTTATATAAAAGTAGAGCATGTTGCACATTACAATAAAGCTTTCATTATCACAGCTTTAAAACAATTGCCAAATTTTTGAATTCACACAATTCAATAACCATCATATTTTCATGATACATGAAATGAACACAAGAAGAATCAAGCCTTCAAGGAATTAAGCAATGCAGATATGGGAAAAAACATGACAAACATGCAAAACATGTAACAAGCTTAGCAAAAGCTTATATTTGGATTGTGCATGATCCCTTTGTTTAAGCACTATTTACTTTAAACCTACCAAAACTTAAATTTATTAAAGCAAGCGTGTGATGAATTAGCCCTAAGCCCATGTTATAGAACAAAATTTTATGCACACTATAAACACAACGAAGAACAAAACTTGAATTTGCAAAACTTGTAACCCTAAAATAAGGATGTGAAACTTGTTATAAAATATAACTCAACTGAAAAAGAAGGAGGAAATAAAGGAGAAAAAATAAAAAATTACACTAACTAGTGTGCAACAATGACATGAGGTTCACCACCATGCACAACATGAAGCCCAACTTTAAAACAATGTTGAATAATACTATGACCACTATGCACACGAATAACAACTTAATGGGAGGAATGGGCAAACAATTTTATAGCATTAGCATTTCAACCTCCAATTGTTCCTTAGTGAATCAACAGGGTCCTAACTCCTAACTCCTTGACCCACAAATCCAAGCAATGAACAAGTTTAAGCACTAGCAATGAGCACCTTTATGACTCAACGACCAACCTCCAAAGTCTTAACAAACCAAAAACTTTAGTAGAAGGTAGACTTGCGTAGGCTCATAGCAAAATCCCAAATCTCTAAACTTTGGAACCCACTAGTTTTGTTCACGAGTCATAACTTTAAGGCATAGGATAGAACATTGAACACTTGATGGAGCGAGAAGCAACAAATATATCCCAACAATGAATGTAATGTATTGTGTTTTGCAATGATGCCATGAAACCTATCAAAAGTTGGTGATAAATTTTGATCCAACAAAATCTGGTCGTGGTGATTAGCCTAGATCCAACAGCTCTATAAATTCTAATTTGCCAATAAGGGTATTTTATGACATGATTTTAGTAGGCACGAGGCCTTATGAAATGTGTGTGAAATGGCAATTTAAATTTGTGCCTTTGGCAATTTGGTAATTTTCATTTTTATTACAAAAATTCCTTTAATCAATTTTGCAAACCATATTTTTCCACCATTATTTTACGATAAATTTCCAATAATAATATAAAAAGCTATTTCCTTATTCTCTCAAAGAAAATTCCCAAACCAATATGAACTAGTGTAACCTCTTTTGTTGGCCAAATGTGAATTAGTCACTCAACTAGTTTTTCCTTAGAAAACCTGAATTTTTGTAATTTAATTAAATTTCCAATGACAAAAGCTACTCAAAATTCAATATATCTTGCACCTTAGGTTTTAAAAGCTCCAAATCATCTTCATTAAACCCTATTCATGGAGGACTTTCCAACAATACAAAGAGAACACCCAAATCCTTTCATAAGTTTTAGTCTTGACTTAAATGAATTGTCAATGAAAATTTTGGTTAGTATTCAATAACTTTTCCATCATAGGCCAAAACATTATGAAACCAGGTTGGTGCACCCCCCACCCATTGAGGGCTTTCTAACTATACCATGAGCACGGCAAGAGATGCCATGGTTTGGGAGATTTGAATGTCACAGACAAAGCAAACAAACTATCGTCCTTCACAGTTGTCCAACGAAGTTGCAATCAATCATCTATTTCTGAAACGAAGGTAGATTGTTGGTTGTATGTATTGCTTCTCACTTTGAGATCTCGCAAACCATGGCATCGCCCACTGTGCTCTTGGTATCATTGGAAAGCCCTTGGCAACTAGTGGTGCACCACGGTGGTTTCAAATTTAGATCTGCATGCAAGAGTTAATAAATATTCAACAATTTTGTCAAAGAAGTTTTTCTTAAAATCAAAATTAATTAGGGTGAGCTCTTGGTACTGTTCGAAAGCCCTTGATGAGTGGGATTTCTTGGAGGCATTTTCATTTTCTTTTCCTAAATTCCTAAACTTAAGTTGGGGGAGATATTGAATTTTGAGTAAGTTTTGTCACTGAAAATTAATTCAAAATTCAAAATAGTTTTTTCACAATTGAGCTCTATCATTAAGGTCCTATCCACACTTGAAATAATTACTTAGCCATGTTTACACTTTGCACAGTTGGACAGGCCACACTCGTATTCATGCATGAAGCTTTCAATTTTCCTCTCTCAATAAAACAGAGAAGCAAGTTAACATAGGATGCTCAGTGCTTAGTTTTTGGCCTGAATTTCACCAAATTTTGACTTGAAAAATATGGTTTCGACCTGTGCAAAGGATTATTGATGGAAAAAAAGCTCCAAACTCGCCAGATTTCAAACCAAGAAAAGGTCAAATTTGCAAAAAAATTACGATAAGTCCAGTAGAGATAGACAACAATATAGAAGGATTCTGGCTTTTCCTACTTTCAAATCTAGTATGTAGCCAAATCTGGCTAAATCATGTTATGGATGATCACAACTTCAGCTACATCACAAAATTGAAAAAAAAAACCCTGTGTATGCTGTAACCTAATGACCTAGGATGTGGACATTCCATTTTGGGAAACACCCACATGCAGGGTGGGCCTGTATGGTGAGAAACTGCTTTCTGTAATTTCCCAGCATATCATAGGGAGACACTCTTGGATCGGCATGCCTTGATCCTAAAAATGGCTAATTGATCACACCATGTGGTAACATTTACTCATCCTCACTCTACACTATTCAAGCTTATGGGTGAGGCTTATAAAATAACTTACCACAGTATTTTGGATGCTGTTGTCATTGCCAGAGGCCCACATAATGGGAGTGGGTAGATCCTGCTCTAACTCTTGTACATTTGTGCAAAAGAAAGATCTGCATCAAATTTTGTTGATTCCAAAAACATCATATCCCAAATTGAAATCTGCTTTGTGGAAGAAAAAATTGCTACAATTGAAATACAGCTGTGTTGTGGACATTTTTTTGGGGTCATGCAAGAAATTTTGGCCAATGCAAATTGCACACAAAAAATTGGAAATCTTCATTCTTAGAGGTCAGATAACACCATGAAAACAATTAGGATAACCTGTGTTCAATCAGCCAAACCATACCCACCATTTTTGCTTCAAGAGTAAACATGGAAAGCAAGTATTGAATCAACATATTCTCTCTCAACAATTGTTACAAACCACAATATCTTGTAGGCATGGAGCAGATTAACATACATAATCTGAAGGGCATAGTGAAGAGAGATGACTAATCTTCTGCAGCAACTGAGCAGAACAGACAGGTGGTAATCACATGCACTCAGAGTCCTCCTTAAGTAGATACAATCTTCACCGACATCTTCTGCACAGCAACTGTCTCTCTTCAATCACATGATCAATGCAGAACTAACCTGTCTGTACTTTCCGACACAGCTCTAGTCCCACTTCTGTATGCCCAATCTTGTGCTACAAGCTCATACATATCATAGAATTTCCCCTGCACCACAAATTCAGCAGTGATTAGCCATGGTTGCAAAGCACACTTCTCCAACAATGAGGTTTTGTTGCCATCTGACAAATTCTGAACTCATAGTCTTTGATGGCATTACTTCTTAACCACAGCACTAATTCACTAAGGTTGCCAGGGCTTTACAACTTTGAAGAAATAGGGTATCCATGTACTTTTGTTGGGTTCACTACTGCTTCTGCAATGCTTACATCTTGGCCATGTCATCTTGAGGATCAGCAGGCCCTCTAGGTCATACATAGGAATATTGGGATTTCTTCCTGAAAGGGACCTTATAAGGGAACAAACAATCAAATCAAACTTGGCTTGAACTGTGGCACATACCCATATGAGCAGCATATTCCTCCAGCCCCAAGAGATCCATGAAACATCTCCTCTTGCAAGGGCCTTGCATCTTTCAGGAATTACCATCAGCAGTGTCACAAGGCTCCTCATGCTGAACAAGCTTAAAACCAGGAACAAAAGACCATGAGAGTGCAAACTGCAATTCAAGAGCCATGGATGACTTAGACTTGAGAGAAGACAGTTCTGCTGCAGCTTTCATCTTCAATGAAACCACCTTTAAAACAAAATCTTTCTGTGTCCGTCACTATCTTGTCATGTAGTTCCATCTAAACACTATTTCATCAAATTTGATAACAGTATATGATAGCAGAAGTTCACACTGGATTAATGAACACACAAAAGATCCCAAAATTCCTACAACAATCCAGACCATCTAGGTTGCCCACAACATTTTCCATTGTTCTGTAATTTTGAAGCTTGGCAGTAGTCAATTCTATGACCAGATGGTGCCAATTTCACCATAAGGACTGAAGCTGTGCTGGCAATCCTCATCTCTCATAAAACATACACTGAAAGGAAGAAGGAACTGCAACCAAAAACTATGCAACATCCAATGCAAATCTTCAACCAGTATACAGTTGCAAGAGTTCCTCCTTACAGGCTTCCTCAGTGGAGGTGCAATAGCTTAGCATCACAACCTGAAATCTGCAGAAGAACCAATCCAAGAGCAAAGTATTCCACAATGAAAGTAAAGAGATTTATCAGCACTTGCAGCAGAGATCCAACATTCGAGACACACTAATGAAAAGGTGATGAGAGACAACAGGCAATGAGCACATGAAATTTCACTCCTGACAGTGTCAATGAGCCAAATTGAAGAAAAGCACAGCTTGGAACCCAGAAGCTTCAAAAGCTTCAAGTCAGTTTCCTGTGTGTAGTGCCATATCTTAGCTAGTTGGAGACCACCTGCCCTGTTGTTCAGAATCAGGATGAGACAGGAAGAGGTGGCTAAGCAATCCTATCACCCAAACGAGGAAACTGAGCAGAAACAATAAAGACAGATCTGAGTCAAGGCATCAATCAGCCCACCAAAACGTATGACTCAAGCTATCATACAAGTGGAAGGAAGGTATGATGCAGAACCAATGAAGTAATTCATGCACTTTCCTGAAGACTTTGGTGAAAGTCTTGAATGAACTAAACTCTCAACTGGACTCTTCTGCTTCCATATTTGAATCAAATTCAATAACAGGAAAAGATATATACAACAAGCAAAGTCTAAACTGTGTAAACTTACAAGTCAGAATCTTTGGTTCTATGGGCTCCCTTCTTCAGAACAAGTGTTGTTGAACACCATTTCACATGGTGGTCTCATGTTTTGTCAACATTGAAGATGAAATACTATCCGCACAACTGATACTTTTAGTCAACTAAAGTTACTATTCCAGTTATATCTTGCACAAATCCTATCTTCTCTACCTATTTTGTCGAACAACTTTAGTCTGCTGAACTGCTACCGTGCCATTGTTTATCCCCAAAAGCCAGAAATGCTCACTTGCTTGCTCCCATCACCATGACCTCTCCACCAACATATTATGGAAGGGATCTTGAGATTTCCTATCAATCTGTCTGAAATCCAATTGGTATCAAGTCTCAAGTCTGAAAGCCACAATTGATTTACCCAGAAAGAGATTTAGCTCAAATGGCAATCTTGGGGTTTATCTGACTTTCCAGCTTCATCATGGCCATCAAGTTTCAACTGTGCTGCACTCTGTTCTTCACTGTTTCATAAGAGACCATAGTAGCTGTCAGAGACTCAACAGAGTCTAAAAGAATATAAATGCCTTAAAACTCTAGCTTCATAAGTACTGAGAATTTCTCCATCCTTATGATTCAAGTGCTTGCAGTAACTCAGGAGAACTTGGTTGATGGTCAATCAATGAGAGAACCCTTATTGCGAAGACTAATTACAATGAGCAATGTTTCTCAGAGGGGTTCTTTCCCTTGTGGCTAAACTGTGAGCCTTGACTACTTTGAAAATTACAATTCCAGGAAGGATACCAAAACTCTAGAGAGATTGCCACAACAAATTTATTGCAGCTCTCATTTGGAAGATTTAACAAAGATGGCAAAACTCTATCCAGAGAATGATTGCCACACACCCTTTGCTCCCTCTGTGCCTCATTTCTGTGCAGATGCAAGGCCCAGTAGCTGCTCTCAAGCAACAATAAAAGGCAACACCATAAGCATGAAAGTTTCATAATCTAGAGTAGCAAATCCTGAGTATTTATGACGCTTCTCCATAAACTTCTCTGACAGTCCCTGCACAAACAGTAGCACATCTGTTTAATGCTTGATGACAGGATGCTTGATACTAACTGCCCTCCATTTTCAGAATAGCTGTCACATTCTCAGAATCTTAGACTCTTCTTTTTGAAACCCTGACAAGATCTTACATCTAAAGAAAATCAGCCATCCCAATTTCTTTCCCAAAATAAATTGGAGAGACAAACCAAAAGAGTAATAACTGGAAGACTAAGCATACCTTAACAATGAGTCCACACCTGCAAATTGACATCACATGGACCACATCCCACAAGAATATAGAGTTTAGTATAAGAGAAACAGAATATGCTAATCTTCTGCTCTGCAAAAAAGATTCCATGCTTGACCAAAGATTCCTACCAGAAATTTCCTATTTATGCTTTGAGGCTCCCATCACAAAGTAACAAGACTACCACAGTGTGAGATAACCAAAAGCCTGACATTGCTCATATGCTCGTAGGTTCAGAATGCATGATGCTTCAGAATGATAATACTGGATCTAATACTACATGGGGTTTAGGGTTTATGATGGGGCATATGACATACTCAATAAAGTTGTCATATTGAATGCTCCTTCCATGGCCTGTTGTGTCAAACGTAGACACAAGTATGTGCAAGACTTGAGGAGGAATATCAAGTCTGAGGCTGAGCAGTGCCTCTTGTAACTCATTCCTCTCAATTGTTCCACTCCTGTCTCTGTCAAACCTCTCAAACATACTCTGCAACAGATTCAAATACAAGACAGTGCCAAAACAGTCTGTTAAATTGGTGCATATCTGGCCCAGTTTCCAACTAGCAAATGTGCCTATGCCTCTTGCTGCATAACAATTATAATAACTCCAGGCATAAGATGCTACCTGCCAGTGTCTGATAGCCCTCCATAATGGAACAAAACCTGCTGGTCCTGCAGCTCAAAAAGCAACAACCCAACACGAAATCAGAGCACATCCAGAAACCCTAACCCAACTAGTTCACAACTGAAATTCTACAGGAACCCATCCCAAGTCCCTGGCCAATTTCTAACATGCAGATCCGACTAAACAGAAACTTCAACATGCAGTTGAGATGGATTCATCAAGATCAATTCAGAAGCAATTGGAAGAGCGGGCATTTAGAGAGTCCAAGGCATGTCAAAGGTACCAATGCAGGTGGTGTTGTTCTTGTCATCTGCATACAAATGGAGCATACGGCGCACTGTGCGTGGACTAAAACTTCCATACTCTGTTGACAACACTCTTCCAAGCTCCATTGCATCGATGGTTCCACTTCTATCCAAATCTGCCTTCTCAAAAACTCTCACAATTTCAGATTCTGTGCCTGGAGGGAAGTGCGACCTTGATGGCTGACCATAATACGTGGTTTGTTCTTCATACGGAGTGCCATATGTCTGTCCATGTGGAAAGTATGAGGACGAGTACGGCTGCTGTGCTGCATAATACGAAGGAGGTGCTTGCGGCCCATGGTAGTACTGTGTTTCTTCTTGTCGATCATAAAAACTCGGTGCCGGTTGTCCGTAGTACGAGCTTCCATTCTGTCCAGCGTTTGGGGTTTGTTGTTGTTGCTGCTGCCAACTCTGCTGCTGGAACGGGCGCTGGTATGGGGGAGGGATCTCGGGGTTCCCATACAACGTTGACATAGTTGAAAATTCCAAAGTTTCCTTCAGAAGAGTACTACCCGAAAGCGCGCACATGAAAGAATTTCCAAACACAAACAATGAACCTCCTCCTTCGATAATCACGCTCCTTTTTTACTTTTTCCTTGTCTGCAACGATCGCTAATCCCGCAAAGCTGAGCGAAGCTCAAACTCTTCTTCCCAATGTCGGCAGCTCTTTGAAGACAAACTTCTCTATAAATTCTCCTCCGACACTCTTTCCCTTTCCTATCCGCAACGATCACGACTGCGGCGGAAATTGAGCAACCTCGAACTCTACTTCCGAATCTCCGCAGCACTTGTTGAGGGAAACAAAAACACAACAAAACAAACTAGAAAACAAACTTCTCATAAATTTACCTCCTCCGACACTCTTTTCCTTTCCTGTCTGCAACAATCACGAATCCAGCGAAATAAACGTGCAACCTCAAAATCTACTTTAGAAGCTCCACCGCACTTTGAAAGAAACCAAAAAAACAAAACAAAACAAACAAATCAACAACACAACAAAAACAAAACAAACAAACTAGAAAGCAAATTTCTGAATAAAACTGCGTTCGAAGCTCTTTTCCGTTCCTGTCTGCAACGATCACGAATGCAGAGAAAATCAAGCAATCTCAAACACTACTTCACGATTTTTGCACTTTAAAAGAAAGTAGAAACTCTTCTTCTCAATCTCCTCCGCAATACTTACAGGAATTCTTCGTCTTCTTCTTCTGCTTAAAGATATTACAGTGCGGATATGTGTCGTGTAACTGAAGGAAGATGGGGTTTCTTCACGACGGGTCGGAGATGTGCCAGTGTGTGGAGTATGTGTATGTGTCGCCAAAAAGAAAAGTTCAAAATTAAAAAAATAGAAAACTAACTGATTTTGGAGGTTTTCAATCGCCAGAAGTATAAGGGGAAAAAAAACAGTAAACATCATCAGATTTCTATACTTGTTTTTCAGTGTGTAGCCAAATCTATAGTAAAGAATGATTAGAGAATTGTACATCATATTTTATATACAGCCATATTCGGCTAAATCTTGCTACAGATGATCGCCACTTTTTGTACCTCTTCCTTTTGGATGATAGCCATTTTGGCTACAAATATAAATCTTTAAAAAAAAGTTTGGGTGTGTGTGTCCTTCTGTCCACCGTCGTAAGGTGCCTCTGTACACGTGTAAGGCGTCTCCGTGTGGATCCTCCCTTGCAGCCAGCGCCCGTCTCGCCTCCCAAAGGCTTGTCTGCCTACCAGCCCTTTTTTGTTTTTCCCCTGGGTATTGAATAGCCAAAAAGTGATATTAAAAATTAAAGTGCTAAAATCAAGCGCTTTTTGAGATTCTCAATAGCCAGAATCTCGACCAAAACTTAAGAAAATTTGTAAGACTTTATACACAGTTCAAGTAAAGCAGACAAAAATATATGAGGATTTTCTTAAAACTTGTGTTCATATTATTCATGTAGCCAAATTTGGGCTAATATTTTCCTATGGATTATTGTCACTTTGTGTACATCACAAAATTGAAAAAAATAAAAATAAAAATTACTGCCCGTGTCAACCTTGTGTGTAAGGAAGCCACGCCCAGCTTGTCTGAGTTGAAATTAAGAACTGTCTGTATTGTCTGTATACAGACAAAGGGGTTGATAGAAGCACGGAAAGCTCTGCCTGGATTTTGTCCTTTCTATTTTCAGTTCCCTTACCTGCCTGAAGAAACCTGTTTCCAGTAAGCGGGTTCTTCTGTGGTGGAAGGTACCTGCAAGGCTGTACTGGGATCTTCTGACGATCGGGAGGTACCAACTACCAACCAGCCTCTCACTATTTCTAAAAAGTGAAAGAATCCCAGCTCTGCTTTATGTAGGAAAAGGACCCTTCTTTGATTTGAGATCGGTGCCTGAGGTGAAATGCCCACCTCTGTGGGCATTACATTTGCAAAACGTCCATCAGTATATTTCGTTCTGTAAGGATACTGCAACAACACTAAAGAAAACTGCACAGGATTTGACATGAAGTGTTGTTATAGCTTAATAGGCTAGTATGTAGGTGTGAAAAAAAAAACTTGTGACCAATTAGCTTGTTCAATTTGGTGCCTTGGACTTTTTGAGTTACTTAGTAAATTATTGCTTAAATGTTGAATGTCATTTGCATCTGGTCCATGCAAAAGACTTGCAAATTGCAAGAAACTTTATCAAGAATTTGGAGTTTTTAACACATGCACTAACCAATGGGTGCACAAACCATCTCCAACATAATAATATCCTTAGTTTTGTCCTGTTGTGGCGGACGACGCCGCCGGTGTTGGTCCTCCTTTCCGTCATTCGTCCCGTCATCCGTCCCGTCATCCGTCCATCCATCCAAGTTCTTCATCCCGGAAGAAGAAGATGATGGAAGAGTCTACTCCTATAAAGAAATTGGTGTCCGTGTCTTGATGCAGTTATTCCTGATTGGCTGGAGCCCGTGTTATCTTATATATAAAAGCTACAAGGTGTCCGTCTGTCCGTCTGTCTGTCCGACGACGGTTCCGCGTTTTAATTGACTGGCGGAACCGGCCCGGACAGTCGGATTCCGAAAAGGGTAATGGGTATAACTCAGCAGGGGTGGGGTGGGGCCAGGGAGGTGTTTTTTTTTTTTTTTTTTCGTTTGGACCCAGCAGGGGTGGGGGGGGGGGCCAGGGAGGTGTTTTTTTTTTTTTTTTTTTCGTTTGGACCCAGCAGGGGTGGGGGGGGGGCCAGGGAGGGTTTTTTTTTTTTTTTTCCCGCCCTAAACTGCCCAGGACTTATTATGGTTTTCAGGACATGGTTTTCGGGACTTAGGATCTCAACTTTGGGGCCTGGGAAATTTTAGGATATGGTTTTCAGGACATGGTTTTCAAGACTTGGGATCTCAACTTTGGGGCCTGGATTTTCACACTCGCGGTTTCCAAGACCGAAACCTGAAAACTTTTAGGACGTGATTTTCAGGATGTGGGATCTTAATTTTGGGACCTGGATTTCACACAGGGGCTTCACAGTGGCCTTCGGCCACGGGCACCCACTAGTCTTATATATAATTACAACAGTGGTGTGCGTGCGTCTGTGCGTCCGACGACGGTTCCGTGTTTTAATTGACTGGCGGAACCGGCCCGGACAGTCGGATTCCGAGATTGGAAACCGGCCCGGACAGTCGGATTCTGCAAACAAAAAATCCCCCACAAAAAATCGTTTGTGCCGCTTGCCGCGTCGTGCGTGAAAACTAAGGCCCGGACAGCAGGGGGGGGTGGGGAGAGGGGGGGGGGGGGGCCAGGGAGGAGGTGTTTTTTTTTTTTTTTTCGTTCAGAGCCAGCAGGGGTGGAGGGGGGGCGGGCGGGGAAGGGGTGGGGGGGGGGCCAGGGAGGGTTTTTTTTTTTTTCCCCCGCCCTAAACTGCCCAGGACATGGTTTTCGGGACTTGGGATCTCAACTTTGGGGCCTGGGAAATTTTAGGATATGGTTTTCAGGACATGGTTTTCAAGACTTGGGATCTCAATTTTGAGACCTGGATTTCACACAGGGGCTTCACAGTGGCCGAAGTGGATTTCACACGGGCACCCACTAGTACCATTTATGTACACAATTTCAAACTTGCAATCTCCTTTTCATACTAGCAAACAAGGGTTTGGCACATTACTTGTGTAGGTTGTCTATTTTTTGTAAACAATTGTTACCAAATTTGGAGGAAAAAAGAAACCAAGTTGAGTTGGTCATGCAATCAATGGTATTATCAAAAGTGCAAATCGATTCAAATGATACCTTTTACTTGTGAAACAAATTTGAAGCAAAATGCTTGTTGAAATTGTTTTTTGAGAAATGATGGGAGTATATCTTTTCAGTTCATTATTTTGTTATTGACATGTTTTGATTAGATCATACCTTTTGACTAATGAAAGTGATGTTTTTTAGTTTGTAGATATTTCAATTGAAAGCTAATTATATTTTCTATACAAGTGTAATGGCTAGGTTCCAAATGGAGCAAAATCCTCACCTCTTTTTTTTCTCTCTCTCTTTATATTTGCATATGGTTTCAAATAATTCATCATTATTTATGTTAGATCTTTCATGTGTGGGGGAAAGGGGTTAGGGGGTTAGGTACATAAGCTTGAAGAAAACAAGATATTAAAAAAAATTATAATATACATGACATGGACATGAAAAAATGCATGTTAATTTAACTTTTCATATCCATGTAAGTAGGTAGGAGAAATGAAAATGAACAAGCACCCCGCCACTCAAGAAACAAGCAAGTGACAAGTGTGTTGACAAGTGTGCAAAATGTGCAAAATAAATGAAAAAGAAATCTTTGGGAAATTACACATCAACCACATTTGCATTTGAAGCATGTGAAATTTCTCATTGCCGCATAAAATCCCTGGTGATTTCATTCATCACTAAGAGCATTCATATTTAGGTTCATGCGCAATATGAAGAGTTTAAAAGGTTGTGTATATCCACAAAGACCTAGCCAGATTCTTTTAGTGTACTTAAACACCTCAATATAGGCCCCAAAAAAAAAATCTTGCCTCAGCTTTGCAATTTTCGTAAAGTTTGCATCCATTCTTTGCAAGCTTTACAAAAATCGTTAAGCCCACGTCTAGTTCTTCTCATCTCATTGTGCAGTCATGGTTTTTACACACAGCAAAACCCTTGCGTGTAGGGCATCACCTAATTTGAACCACAATCAGCTCCACCTTGCACATGCCTTTATTCACATTATCAAGTTCAATGTATATGTTAAGACAATCTCCACCCATTCACCTAATTTGTGCCTCTCCCAATGTTTACCACATTTGTGATTAGACAGGAAGTCAATTGGATATCTCTCATGTAAACACTATTTCATTTTAGGGTTTAGGTTTTTGTTTTAAATGGTTGTCAATTTTCTTCATGCAAACGACGAAATTTATGTTATCACTTGTTTATTAGTGGTTGCAATGACTACTTGGAAAAGACTTCTAAGTTTGGGTAGGAAATTTTGTTTGTTTATGTGTTATGTGAAACAAGTTGGCAACAAACAATGAGTGGCCAAGGGCGCTATAAGCATTCAATGGAGAGGAGAAATAGGACGATGCAGGACGAATATAAGAAGGGGAATTCAAGGGCAAAGGAGGACAGGTTTGTTGTTTTTGTTGAATTTATTATAAATTGTATAGAATGAAGAGCTTGCAAAGATCGGTGGTTGTTGTTTGATTTCCGTTGCACCAATGACTACATCATGGTAGGCTTTGTGTTCTTGCTAATGTTAGGCTCTCTAAGGGTTGATGTTGAAGGCTAATGACACATAAAGGAGGTTTGAGTTGTAAAATTAGGAGCATGTAAAAAGATGCATCTACATGGGATTTCGGTGGAACCTTTCCTTAAATCCAATGAGTAGCACATGCGTATGAATGAGAACCAAAAACCTTAGTGGGGTATCCTTGGGTTGGGCAAAACGCAAGTAAGAGAGGAACAGAATGGGAGAGACTATATAAAATATCCATACATCCATATTCTGCACAAAATTTTGTTTTTCCTAAATGGTTGCAAACCAACTTGGCATATATTGCTCATATTTGCTTCGTACCCAAAAGTCAACTTGTTTCTAAAACTACGCCAAGTATTTCTTTGCATTATCCCATGTGGTAAAAGGATGGATTAACAATTCATAGCAAACCAATTAAACACTGAAAGCTCTGACCTCAAGCCAAACCCCATTAGTTCATGCACTCACAATGTGTGGAATTGTTCTTGGCAACAGTTTGAAGGCTACCACTATAATAATCTAGAAAAGATTAACAAGTATGTGACATCTGGAAATTCACATGGGTATGGAGAATCATGTTATGTTAGGACAATAGCACGAAGGTGTTGTAACAATGTCGGATTGGTAGGTTGAATTCACAAAAAGTGGCAATTTGTTGTTGAAAAAACATTTTTTTCCAAGGATTTCTCCAAAAACACTTCACAAAATGTCACATTTATTTCAAGTTTAAACAATCATATATCATCAGCAAAACATTTATTGTTGTGATTGAAAATTTCAGTATTTGAAGAAATTTCAAATTACTGGCAAAGATTTATGTCTAAAGATTTTTGTACAAAACTAAGAACAATTTACCCATTTTTCCAAAAAATAATTTAATATTTTTATTTTTATTTTTAGTTTTTAATTTTGGGTGTGAATTATCAACATGCCAAACGAATTAAATTCAAAGGAGATTGACCACCTTCAACAATTCTTAGTTAAGTCCATTGAGTCAAAAGCTCTCAAAATGGCAAATGCATAATCACAATAACTTCATCAGAACTTGTCACAATATCTTTTCCATGAATCAACAAAAGGGAGTTTAAACATCCATACAAGCCACAAGGCAAATTGACAAGAAGCCCATACATAAACAATTGGACTAAGTGGCCAACTACTACTAATAAGCTTAAGGAGGTGGCAATGGAAAGTTTCTAATTTTATGAGAATAACTATTCATAATAATGTTTTCAAAACATGTGTTCAACTAATGAATATGTCAAACTATGGACAACACTTTGAAACCAATTGTGTTTCATCTTAAAGCTTCATTGCATAACAAAATATGCAAAATGCAGGGCTCACAAGGCGACTTTTTGATTATCTTATGTCCACCACCACATTGTATATGTATGTCCAGTAACAAACGTAGTTTTAAACTGAATGTGGATATAGGACTAAAGAAAATGATGGTCATAATTGTAAAGCACATGAAGACATTTTCTAGTGTATTTTGGAGGGCACATTATATCCACAAACATCCCTCCAGGAAAAGAGGAGGAATCTTTCAGCTATCCATTACAAATGGAAGGGATCTTACCACCTAAAATCCTATATTTATTTGGGAGTCACCATTAACTAATGTAACCCGAATTCAAGGGACACAATGTCATCAGATGTACATCTTTCACTGAAATAAAAATGTGTTACCAAAGGATTCATTGCACAAAAAGCCTAGCCCCTAGAATGTACAAAGTGAATAAGCATTTTTGGTTGAGCTTTCACATGTCTAATGGGGAATAATCAACAAAACTTGTTAATAGGGTTTCCATGTGAATCTATCAATGTAAAACCACCCAACAACTCAAATCCATAAAAAAAGATTAAGATTTAAAGTCTTGAATGAAATATGTTGAATAGATTATATGAAATAATGATTGTAATTTCACAATTATACTTAACCCTAAACCAAGAAAAGTTGTCTGATATGGTCCATGACAACCAAGAGATGAAAAAATACATGGAAAACAGCTTTGACCACATCAGGTTCAAGTTATCTCTACCTCTTTAAGATTTAATTCTGTTCTATATTGCAAGATTCTAACCACATTCCACTGCAGTTTTTGGGCTTTTTTAAAAGATTGGAAAGTTAAGCTTTGCTTTTAATTTAATCAAATTTGTGCATTTTGCTTTGTACATTTTGATTCTCCTAACAAACGAATAAGAAATAAGGTTCAGTTGCTCATGTGGAAGTTGGAAGTCGGAACCCAAATTATATTATACTTCAAAGGATGTTAACTATTGCCTTGATCTGCCTGGCACATCTTTTAAAGATGCTAGGTTTTTTTGTTATCTAGCCACAACATGAAAGTTGAAAGTGACATGGACATGGCATGGAGGCTCACGTGCAAACTGCAATATCAGAGATGATGACATTTGTAACAAGGTCTGTCATCAGCAGCTGATTACACAGCTGATTACAGAAGACAATTTATTCCCTTTCTGTTATGAGCTGCTAATGACAACCAATGTTGCCATACAACCTTTTTGAAACCGTGTGCTGGTTTAAAAGTCACATACCAAGAAAGATGGTGTCTTTGTCCTCTTGGATTTTGACACTTGAAAAGAAATTTTCTGGTCTTCTTGAAACTCAGAAAACATCTTGTGTACCTGCTTTTTCACCCAACACAAAAAGAATCCATTTTCCAATCTGTGTATCATACTCCCAAATCTACACTCAATGCACAGGTTAACACAAGTACACACAACTTGCATGCAGGCCTTAACACAGGAATCCAAAGTTAAGAAACTTTTTATCTCTTGCAGAAAATTCACACCTTCAACACAGATAGGAGCAGGAGCAAAGACCCACCTTTTTAACACCACTGGTGAGTCCTAGACCATGGATGCTGTCTCCATCAACCCACTTTGTGATCGAGCCCATTGTGTGATTGCACTTTATGAGCACCATGGCCTTGGACAGCATCTTCTGCACATGAATGTGTTATATCAGTCTTCAGTCTCTTCCAAGCAGTGAATAGAAACCTAGACAATAGACACTGGAGAACAACATGCTTTAAGCAAAAGTAGAGATGTAGCCCTTAATAAAGCAGGCACAAGTTGAAGTTGAAAAGCCTTAAATTTGAAGCCTTCAATGCCCTTCAATGGCATCATCTAGCCCTTCTGTTATAGGACAAAACATTGTTGGACCCTTCACATGTCATAGTGTTTTTCTTTCAGGTGAAATATCATCATTTTTCTAAGAAAAAAATGGGAAAATTTTGGAAAACTGAAGTTTTTCTATTGTAAAAACTCCACTAGTTTTGCTAATGTTTTGTTACATTTTGTCCAAAAAAATATTTTAAAAAAAAGAAAAAACACTAATTTCAAGAGCAACTACTTTTCCAATCCTTCAATGTGAAGGGCACTTGTTAGAAACAGACTTCACATAATGCAATTAAGAATACTAGGAGTTGTTCTTTAGAATTGGATACACTTAATGTTTTAATT